>OW203721.1:7987252-8621533 GCA_934045075.1 Yponomeuta sedellus
CCTTTTAGAGGATGGCGGCGTCAATAACGTCAGTCTCTTTACAAAATTAAGGCTTTTATTTCACACCAGCACACAACAGCAAATACAATGACAATCAGAAATAGTTTCCTATTCACTTGAGGTTATAGCGTCTCTTTATAACCAAAAATCCCACGAGCACGTCCTGCTGTCACAGACGTAGCGGAGAGAAGAACGATTGACCGAGTTACCGAGTGAATGATTGAATTGAATGAGTGAGCGGTCAATCGATGGAAATCCATCGTGCCCGTGAGTGAACGATAATTACAATGTTGCCACAACCACCCCCCTACGGAGAATGGTAAGTGGGATATACTATAAAGGTTACATTGCAAATGTTTACCTAGACTTATGTGGTAAGTATACTGGCTGTATATGGCAAACTTAATATTACAGAAAACATAGCAATACATATTATTTAGAATGGCATAAAAGGTATGTATGACTATAATGTAGCGAGCTTAATATTACCTTAAACACAGCAAAATCAGGCATACAGCCTTGCTTAGACACAGTAGGGAGTTAAACAACATGACATGTTTAACTTACTATAACATATCCTAACTTAATATATGCAAGCCTATTATTAAAGACCTCTTGTGGATACAAAAACAAAATTATTAAATATTGTTCCAAAATTATACAAACTTTGTTTTATTTACCTTTGAGTATTTACATAACTATACTCCTGCACAACATGTGTTACACCTTTGTGAAATGAAAAGAATACAAGATGCCTAATTACTGTATTTACCAATCTTTTATGTTTTTAAACCTAACCTGTCTCCCTGAACGGGTGCGTTTAATGAATGCAGGTAGGGTCGGTACAGGCGAATGGACCACAGGTAGAGGCGGCGCTACCTGGACCGGGGATGGGTCCATGGTAGGCTGCAAGAAAGGCGAGCCCACCTGGGTTGGTGGCACGAGTGACTGCTTGGCAGAAACCGGCTGCGGGGGAGGCTGGTCCCCATGACCTGACTGCGGGGTCCGTTCCAGGAACGCTGGCTTAACACGGTCTACGCTAACTACTGTTGTTTTACCTTTTAGACTGATAGTAATGGTTTTACCATCTCTGGAACGCCCTATAACCGAGTAGGGCCCTGTGTATGGAGGTTGCAGGGACCGGCGGATGGTGTCATCGCGTAAAAAGATGTGTGTCGCCGTGGCCAGTTCCTTAAAAACGAATGGCGTTTTTGTGGTATGATGTACAGCAGGTACCGGACGAATGGCAGCCATTTTCCGCCGTAGCTGTACGACGAAATCAGCTGGGTTGTCGACGGAGGTTGGGTTAGTTTGTTGAACTAGTAGCTCACCAGGGAGGCGGATGGGTTCGCCATACAGCATCTCAGCTGCAGTGGCTTTCAGGTCTTCCTTGACGGCTGCACGCATACCCAGCAGTACCAAAGGTAGGGCCTTGGTCCATGCGCCTTCGTGGCACATAAGGGACGCTTTAAGTTGTCGGTGCACGCGCTCTATCATGCCATTGGCACAAGGATGATATGAAGTGGTTCTTACCCGTTTGGTGTCAAACTGGACCATGAGGCGGCGGAATAGATCCGACTCAAACTGCGTACCTTGGTCTGTAGTTAGTGTCACGGGGACGCCGAACCGAGAGACCCATTCCCGGGTGAATGTTTCAGCAACCTCCTCTGCTATGATGGAGCGCATGGGCCATGCTTCCGGCCATCTGGACGCTCTGTCTATGGCAGTGAGGAGGTAGCGGAACTCGTTGCTAACTGGTAGGGGACCTACAATGTCTATATGAACCTGCATGAAACGCCCAGATGGTTGGTTAAAGCTGCCCATCGGCGTTGAGATATGTCTCGACACTTTGCTGCGTTGACATGCTAGGCAAGACCGGGCCCATTCTCTACAGTCCTTCCTAACTGATGGCCATACGTACCGCTCGGTAACCAGCTTGGTTGTTGCCCTTGCGCCGGGGTGACTCAGGTTGTGCAACTTGTCGAACACCGCACGGCGAAACCAGGGAGTTAGGTACGGGCGAGCTTTTCCCGAGGATACGTCGCAAGTGACATAGACATTGGTTCCTGGAATATTTACCTTAGTCAAGCTCAGTCCAGAGGAACCAGTCAGTGTTGCGAGCTCGGTGTCAGTCTCCTGTGATTTTGCTAGGGCTTCGTAGTCCTGCTCGAGCGCGATGGCTTCTATACGTGACATCGTATCAGCTACCACATTGTCCTCACCTTTTATATACTTGATGTCCGTGGTAAATTGGCTGATAAAGGATAGCTGGTTAAGCTGTGGAGGGGGTAGCTTTTCTCGCCGCTGGACGAAAGCGTACAGCAGCGGTTTGTGGTCAGTGAAAATCGTGGCATGCTGGACCTGCAGTATATGCCGGAAATGTTGCACGCTCTCGTAAACGGCGAGCAGCTCCCGGTAGTAGGCCGGCCACTCAATTTGCTTCGGTGTAAGCTTCTTGCTGAAGAAAGCTAGAGGGACGTACTGACCGTTAACCAACTGTTGTAGACAAGCACCAATGTGGATGCTCGACGCGTCAGTGAAAAGACCGAGCGGAGCGTCAAGCACGGGGTGCTGCAGCAAGGTAGCTTGAGCTAGGCTCTCCTTGCAGGCCGCAAAACTCTGAAGGAGGTCAGGTGTCCATATGAATGGCTTCGCACCTTTCCCTTGGAGCTCCGTGAGTGCGTTAATCAATGGTGCTTGATTCTTAGCAGCGTGAGGGATAAAACGACGGTAAAAGTTCATCATTCCCAGAAATCGACGCATGCCTTGAACAGTTTTGGGAGGGGCATAATCTACAAGGGCTTTTATGCGGTCTGGGGGAGGACGAGTACCTTCTGCGGTGATATGAAAACCTAAGAATAATACCTCACTAGCTCCTAAGATGCACTTAGCTGGATTTACTACGACCCCATAATCCTGCAAACGTTGAAAAAGAATTCGGAGATGCTCTATGTGTTGCCTTTTGTCCTTTGAATAGACTAAAATGTCATCGACATAAGGAAAACAGAATTGCAGTCCCCGAGTAACCTCATCAATAAATCTCTGGAACGTCTGGCCGGCATTGCGCAGACCAAATGTCATAAAAGGAAATTCAAAAAGCCCAAAGGGGGTTGTGATAGCTGTTTTGGGAATATCAGGGTCGCTCACAGGGATTTGATGATAGGCTTTAACTAAATCTATCGTGCTGAATATCGTGGCTCCGGCTAAATTGTGAGAAAAATCATTAATGTGCCGTACCGGATAGCAGTCAGGGATGGTCCTGGCATTCAGGGCGCGGTAATCGCCGCATGGACGCCAGGCGTCTTCCTTCTTAGGGGCCATATGCAATGGAGAGGACCATGAACTCTTGGAGAGCCTCGCTGTCCCGGAACTCACCATGTCCTCGAACTCCTTCTTGGCCTCAGTAAGTTTCTGAGGAGCCAGGCGGCGGGGACGGCAGGAGACGGGTGGGCCGCTAGTAGTATTAATGTGGTGTACAGTCTCATGTTTGATCACTCTTGGGAGGCCGTGCGGGCGAGTTATATCGGGGAACTCGGCTAGCAATTGTGTGAAACTCGAGTTTCCGGAGATTATGGACTTAATACTGGCCTGGTCAGTTGTAGCGCTGGTAGCAGGCGAGGAGAGTCCAGTAGAAGCGTCCACTAACCTCTTGGTACGGCAGTCCGGCAGAAGATGGTAATGAGCCAAGAAATCTGAGCCAATTATGGCAATGTCAACATCCGCTATGACAAACTGCCACACAAACTCGCGTCGAAGACCTAAATTGAGATGTAGGGAAACCAAACCATATGTTCTAATGCTGCTGCCATTCGCAGCTGTTAGGCCATAGTCCTGCGACTGCTTGCGACCTGGGAACCAGCTGCGAGGTGCGCAGCAGAGGTCCGATCCAGTATCAATGAGGTACCGACGTTTAGTGCGTTGTTCGGTAACGAAGATGCGGCGGCCAGCAGGAAGACAGTCAGTAGCCGCCACTACTGACTGCTCCGGGTGTTTTCCGTGAAACTGCAATTACCAGTGCACTTTGTGGCCTTTGTTCTAAAACGTTTGTGGTACCAACACCATCCATTTCGCGTTGGTGTAGCCCCTCTGGATCGGTTTGGAGTCGCTGATGGAGATCGGTTGCGCGACCTGCTTCTCTGCAGTGCTGCCACCTGGCGAGTCAGCTCACTTACCTGGCGGGCAAGGTCCTGAAGAGGGTCCGGAGCAGTGGTCGCGCAGATGACTCTGGTAGAGGGCGAAACCTCCGCGATTCGGTCTGCAAGCTCGGCCACCTTATCTAATGGTAGGTCTGCCTGAGCAGCCAGTATGGCCTGGATATGCTCCGGCAGGCGGCGGAGCCACAGCTGGCGTACAATGGAGTCGTCCCCTATGCTAGTCCCTGCCAAGGTCCGAAGGTGTCTGAGAAACTGGGTAGGCCTCCGGTCACCCAATTCCTCATCCCCTAACAATTGTGCTAATCTTTTTTCCTTAGATAATGAGAGCCTACTTATTAGCTCTGACTTTAAATGAGTGTACTTGTTCTCGGCCGGTGGGTTGTTCACTACCTCTTCTACCACGTCTATCACGGACTCGGTGAGGCTGGCCACAATGTGGTTATATTTAGTGTCCTCCGCTGTGATACCAGCTAAGGCGAAACATGCCTCTGCCTGACTAAACCACGAGGTTGGCTTTCCTGACCAAAATGGTGGTAGCTTACATGCCACCTTGGCAACCTGCGGTCCCTCATACCTATCCCGACCGTCCTGCACACTACTGTCAAGTGATTTCGTTACTGGCAACATTTTGATTGGTAAATACACTAACTAAATAACCTAAAAATAGGATAATCTAAGTATAAAGTTAGCGAAATACAGTGAGGGTTACCCCGCGTCCGTTGTAAACGAGGTTCACGATGTCCCGTGGCAGCCGGCCATCGATCCGGGCGCGCGTGGCCGGATGGCAGGCAGGACGCGTCGCACGTCGCAGCAACGGGTGCCGGGTGCGCGTAGGCGGAGGATCAGTCGTCGACGGCGCCACTCAGCGCGGCGCGGCGTGAGGTGTAGGTGCAGGTGATGCCAGTGCTGCCGGCGCGGCACAAACGGCGCCGGCGCGGCAAGTGCTGGCACGAGCGGCACGTGCGGCGGCGCCGGTGCGGCGGACGCGGTCTTAAGCAGCGTGGCACAAGGGCGCGCGCAACGTCGGCGCAGGCACGAGCAGCGCAAGCGGTGCGAGCGTCGCCGATGCGGCGGGCGCGGCGGGCACAAGCGGCGTGGCTCAGAGGGCGCGCGCCGCGTCGGCGCGGCAGGCACTCAGCGTGGGCTTAGCAGGGCGGGCAGCACGAAAGGTCGGGCGCGGCAGGCGCGTGGCAGCGCGGTGGCGCGAGGCGGCGGCCGCGTGGCAGCGCGGTGGAGCAGGCGCCGCGTGGCAGCGCGGGCGCCGCGTGGCAGCGCGGTGGCGCGGGGCGGCGGCTGCGTGGCAGCGCGGTGGAGCGGGCGCCGCGTGGCAGCGCGGGTGCCGCGTGGCAGCGCGGCGGAGCGGGCGCCGTGTGGCAGCGCGGTGGCGCGGGCGCCGTGTGGCAGCGCGGTGGCGCGTGGCGGCGGCTGCCGTGGGCGGCGCGGTGCGGCGGCCGCGTGGCGGCGCGATGGAGCGAACGCTTGGCGGCGCAGGGCGGCGCCCGCGTGGCGGCGCAGTGCGGCGGCCGCGTGGCGGCGCGCTGAAGTAAGCGCCTAGCGGCGCAGGGCGGCGCGGCGTGGCAGCGGAGCAGCAGCGGGGCAGGGCCGATTAGCCCCATTTTCTGATGAGCGTCATCGTATGAACGCGGTGCGACGGAGCGGCGGCGTAACAAAAACCTCGCGTGACCGTGTTCTGTCAGGGGTCACCACTTTAGAGGATGGCGGCGTCAATAACGTCAGTCTCTTTACAAAATTAAGGCTTTTATTTCACACCAGCACACAACAGCAAATACAATGACAATCAGAAATAGTTTCCTATTCACTTGAGGTTATAGCGTCTCTTTATAACCAAAAATCCCACGAGCACGTCCTGCTGTCACAGACGTAGCGGAGAGAAGAACGATTGACCGAGTTACCGAGTGAATGATTGAATTGAATGAGTGAGCGGTCAATCGATGGAAATCCATCGTGCCCGTGAGTGAACGATAATTACAATGTTGCCACAACCTTTTCTAGCAAGACTAGACCACCGTCAACATCAATTGAAGGCAAAAGCAGGTCATCCATAAAAGTGAGTACCTCCTCGTATCTTAATGTTCCAAGCAATTTGTAAATCGCCCGTTGGAAGACGGCAGGCGCATTAGCCAACCCAAATGGAATCCGCGTATATTCCCATTGACCATCCGGCGTAATAAAAGCAGTATACTTCATGGAGTCTTTAGCCATCGGGATCTGATGGTATCCTTGGGCTAAATCTAAGCTTGAGAAAAAACACTTTCCAGCTAGCTTACTCAGTTGATCGTCTATGTGTGGTAAAGGAAAACGATCCTTTATTGTCACTGCGTTTAAGGCACGGTAATCTACACAGAGTCTGGTATCGCCATTCTTTTTCTTCACTAACACGACTGGTGAAGCGTAATTAGATTGTGACTCCTTTACAACTCCGGCATCAAGTAAGTCCTTAACTTTATCTCTGACTGTATCTAAATCTTTTTGGGCAAGTCTATAAGGTCTATGAAACACCGGTGTGGTAGTAGTGAGCTCAATATTCATTTCAGCTAAATCCGTCTTTCCTATATCTTTAGTATTCTTAGCGAAGCAGTCTTCATATGATAATAGAAGTTCAAATAAGCGGCCCTGATCCTGTGCTGACAATTCGCCTACTTCGAGTCTGGATAGTGGAGTATCAGCAATCTTACAGTCTTTTAGGCAGGAAAGTGTACGTTCGAGAACCAATTCTCCCACATGGCTCACATCACTAGCTGTTACGCATTTATTAGCTGATCCCTGGAATGAAATTAGTGACAATGTGCAAAAACACTTGAATCGGGTGAAATCGTTCTTTAGATCGTGAATAACACTTGGACTTTTTTTTTTTGAACGCAACCAATTATCATTGTTCTGTGATATCAAACTTCAAAAAAAGTCTGTGAACTAGAAAAAAAAGAAATTGTGTTTTGATTGAACTTCTGTAGATACCTAAATCTAATTCTATTTTTATAACAAGTAAACAACAGACAGACACTGTAAACAATCTGTTATGATAAGTAAAATTATTATATGGAAACTACATTCTAGGAAAATCACTAACGAATGACGCACTCAAGTTTTATTAGAGTGATACTTGTGCTTAAAAGTAGTTGGAGTATTACACTTTGTTCCCGTCATAAAACCAATAACTCTCGCAGCATCAGGAGTAGGTATATGAATCAGACTGACAGAAATAATCAGGTATCTAGTCAGAAAAGGTTAGTTGGACAGACAGAAATTAGTCAGACGTACAGAAAGTAATTGAAATCAGGTAACTAATCAGAAAAGGTTCAGACAGACAGAAATTCTTCAGATGTACAGATAGTAATAGAAATCAAGTATCTAATCCGTAAAGGTTAGTTGGACAGACAGAAATTGTTCAGACATACAGAAAGTAATTGAACAGAATCAGACAGACAGAATATTATCAGACAGATTAAATTACATAAATTTGCCCCATACCATTAAAGTGTTGATCACAGGCCTTTGAAGATTGCCCTCAGTAGTAGATTCTTTGGTCATCTCTGTCTCATTACTGGGAACTTCCATACAGGGAGTGGCACGTGTGATCAGCCTGCCCTCACACCATACAATTTCGCTGCTTCCTAAATTGTACACACGAACATATCCCTTGCATCCATTTAGCAATGTTGCAGGTAAAGCATAGAACTCATGCCTCATGTTGTGAATCCGTGGAGCAGTGCAGATATTGTTTTCTTTAGGGTTTCCAATCACATTTACTTCCACATAAAATGACTCTCCTGGAGGGATACGAACTCCAGCACAGGTTGTTATCTTATAACTGTCTTCCTCAGTAACCCTTACAAGCTTGGCTGACGATTGAGTGGTGACTAATGAAATGCCTTCAGCGTTGATCACTGGTTGTCCAATTAGTATATCAGCGTCAGCTGGTAGTTTCAGGTGAGTAACAGTAGCTCTTGTATCAAATGGCAGTCCATCCACAACCAAAGAAATATTTATTTCACCCACAGCTGGCACAGTGCTGCCTGTGAAGCCCTTCAGTAAAGTTGTACTTTCATTTATCATGCATTTCAGTGAATTTGCCATGGAAAGGGTCACAACATTCACTCGAGCTCCTGTGTCTATATATGCTTCACAATTTTGGCCACTTACCTGCACAAGTTTTTTGTAAATCTCATTGGTATCTTGTACCATATTTATTGTGGCTGTTTCAGCCTTATTTTTCCTCATCTTGTCAAGGTTAGGACATCTTGTTATGACATGACCTCCTTCAGAACAGAAATTACAAATTCGTTTGTCAGGTACTGGACAGTCTTTAACTATATGATCCGTGGAGTTGCATCTGAAACAGTTGAGCTTGCGGGCACTGTTGATTGGTGCAGGCATTGTGTGTGTAGCATTACGGTTACAACTGTCGGGAAACCTTTTTCTTTCAGTATTACGGTAAACAGTGGGTGTATATTCAGTTTTCTTTACTTCTTGTTTATGGCTGTAAGTTTCGAAAGCTGACAAATATCCAGAATAGAACTCCTCTGGTGTGTCACACTTATAAGCTTTTGCATTATTCTGTAAATCTGCTGGCAACCCCTTGATGATACAAGATAATGATGCATTGTCATCAAACCGTAGACGTCGACACATAGCAAGTTTATCATGATAATAATGGGTTACTGTTTCTGTATGAACTTTCTTTCTAGACACAAACTGCTCAAGTAAATCTGCATATTCGAAATTTCGTGGAAAGGCATTAATGAGCAGTGATTTCCACTGATCCCATGTATAATTGTATTCTTCCAGTCTACTGAACCACAGTTGCGCTTGACCTGCTAGTCTGGTTTGCATAATCAATATTTTTGAGTAGTCATCCCATTTATGGACTAAGCCTAACTGATCTATTTTAGCCAGCCAATTCTTTATGTTCCCCTCACTATCATCGGGATCGAATGGGATGACAATTTTCTCGCCTGAAATAGCCCTAGGCCTTGTTTGGTTCATCAAACATCTTTCTACCATCCTCTCCAATTTTTGAGTCATTAACTGTTCTAGTATTACATTTGGCGGAATGTCGTCCTCAGAATCCGCTTCAGCCTGATGGCACGGCGACAAGTCCGGAAGCACGTCCACGCGTAAGGAGCCCGCGCTCGTAGTAGGTGTGGCTGACAAGCGAGCCTTCTTTGTTGCCCGGCCGTACGGGCTGGTGCGATTACCTAGGAAACGTTTCATTTGGCGTAGGAACTGATCCCACTTCTGAATATTAACAAAAGGGAAAAACTGCAAAGCTCAATTCTAAACTTTTATTCTGCCCTTTACAACTGTTTTCAAAAAGTCCCTCCGAAAATTCATGTCTTCCCGCCAAAAACGAACACCACAGATTAACTGCATCTTCCCAGATAGCACAGATTAAGATATCCTTCCTGGATGCCACGGTGTCACATACACCATGGAGTTAACATACATTTGATCCCTGTTTGCACAGCTTTTAGTATCAGCTTGAGAGGACACAAAAAAATAAAAATGTAGGAATTGAAAAATCCTGATTCATATGTGGCAAGAAGGAAACGCTATTTCTTTTTACTTTTGTAATATTTAATATTGAACAGCACTGAAAAAAAGGTATTAAATTGACGCATTGGAAGTGTAAAGTGCAGAATTAGAAAAAGTTATAAACAATTTTACAAGAAATAAGAATGTTTTAAATTTTCACTACGTCTATTTTATTTTAGTAAATTTAAAGCTGGTGCCATATCTTCTTCAAGTACGCTCGTAATAGACGCCTACTTACGAGCGCTTGGTACTGAAACGGTTGGAGCATAATTTCCAAGAAGGTTTGTGATCACTAAACTTTATTGAGACTGTTATGAGAGAAATTACTACCACGTACAGGCGCAATTCCTAAAACACATCTAATAAAGTTTAATAAAGTGTTTACTGAAACTGTTGTTTTAGGAGTTTCTAAGATTTATATTTTTTTAAATAGATACTACATAAGGGCTCGGACACATTACTACATTACTACGGCGGGCCGTGAAACAGCACCAAGTCTCGCTGTGACTAAACGTAGCCCTTCAATCAAATTTTCATTCTTATCCCATTTTTAACACATCTCACATGCTGACCGTATGCAGTAAAGTTAGACATTATATGATGATATTACATGACGTCAGAATAGAACATATAACCAAGTGATGACAATTGGATGACAATTGCATGACCAAGCACTGTATTCGCGGTCTATGTCTAGGCAAAAAATACAAGCGTTTCAGTTGCGCAACTCACCGTATACGGCACCATACCACGGCAAGGCGTCCTACCATTTCACGGGTACCCGTAATTGCGCAGTGCCGCTGTTTTGATGTGTCCGAGCCCTTATCAGCATAATTTTATTAAATTCATGCTTTTCCTACGCGCTCTACTAAGGTCGCAGCCTCGGGAAAATATTTTTCCAATAACATTTTTCTTAGCTTCGCGTGATCCTATCATACGAACTCAACGATGTCCATAGTAGTAATTTGTTTTTCAGATAGGTTACCAATAAGGTCAATTTTAAAAACCTATTTAGAGGCTAAAAATTCCACCCATGCCGGGATTCGAACCCGCGACCTCTGGCTGTCCGTGCCAGCGCTCTTTCCAACTGAGCTAATGGGCGACTCACCGGCATCAGTGAAATTTCGAACCTCTTTACAATATACGTACGTAATACAGAGAATATGTTTTGTTAAAGTCTTGAAGAATATGTTATATAGAATATGAAAGAATTTTAAGCCTCTAAATAGGCTTATAAAATTGTCCTTAGCACGGGTTAGCGCATTAAAAAAAAGAATATAACCAATAAGGTGTTATATATGTAATGCTTATCTTGCTAGAAATCCATAACGAAAAACAGGAGTGTCGTGGTGGGAAGTACATAGTTTAGTACACAGTTTTTCTACTGTTATTGGATGAAAACAATTCAGTTTACATCATCAATTCAATCACCACTCTTTTGTTTCTCATTTCTCTGAAGATGGGACGGAACAAAACACAAAGTTTGACATGGTTAGTTGTTTTAATGCTCCATTTCTTCGCTCCATATTCACATCTTATCCCAGATGGGGCACCAGGTACACACGAAGGTGTAAACAGCCGTGCGCTCGGGTAGGCAGTAGCCGAGCGCCTCCAGCAAAGACGGCGTCTTAGTCACTGAGTCGTGGAAGTCCTGGAAGTTGATCGTACCATCCAGATCCACATCCATCCGCTTCAGGAGTATGTCCACCAGTTCCTGTACCGAAAACCGACGCTTGTACCGTACAGAAAACGAAGCCTTAGAGCGCTTTCACCCTAGGCGGATTAGCCGCGCCTTCACATAACTACGGTTGCAGCGCGACTCAGCCGAGAGACGAATGGACGGATTCACATTGAACAGCTTATTACCGTATCACCACAATCAGGAGTTGAATTTCACTACGGCGTTGATAAGTCGTTGTATGAAAAAATGTCGTGCTGTTACTGTTATCGCCCAGTGTGAAACTGTTCAATATCGACAACATCGAATGTTGATGCGGTTTGTATATTATTTCTGGTGTTTCCCACAGTGAAAACCAAATTATATCAACTCAAATATTGGTAAACGATATTCATTGTGAAACTAACAACTACGACTTTCATTAAGTAAACTAACCCCCTTATTCATAATAGTCCGCTAGGTTAAAACAGCTGCTAAAGAGTGTTCTCTTTCATTCTGACTTAGGTCAATAGAAGAGGACAGAGTGAGAATAAGCATTGCTTAAAGTTAACAGACTATTATGAATAAGGGGGATAATGGTTTTACAATGAATAAAAATAATTTATTTGATTTGCTTCTTAAATTATAAGTCGTTACGTTCAAGTTGAGACGTCATAGTATAAGTCAGATAGTATGGCGCGTTTTGTGACTTGAATGACTTTTCGATAGGTCACCTTATAAAACTATTAGTCGTTGAGAAAAAAATGCCACGTTTATCTAGCTTTTAACATGGCCTTTCCAATTATATTAAAAGATATTTAATGTGTAAGATTTTCTTTTTCCTTTTTTTTGCACGCCTGCCAAATTCTCGTTATACCTCCTGCGGTTGACTAGTAGAAAATGCTTATGGCATTAAATTTGCCGCATTGCACGATTTTATGGTGTAATAAAGTATAATTAATAATAATAATATTTTTGCGCATGTAATGGCAGCCGTTAAGCCATGTCAGAGGCCTTATGGGCGGCTTGATAACTTCTGATAGAAAGGCCCGCCACTGACTTACAATCCTCCACCAATACGGATTTAGCCCCCATGGTAGAGTATAGCCTAACCTTCCTGCGTTGCAGGAAGGGCCCCGTGCCCCAGCAGTGGTGACATACAAGGGTTGATATCGATATTTTGGTGCAAGTTCTCCATTTAAAAAGTTGAGACTTCGTGGTGTACCCTAGTGTCATAGCAACTGGCTAACGCAAAGGCACAAGCGTTTACCAAGGGATCTTGAGTTTAAAACTTTGCCTGGGGTAGTAGGCTCCAGTCACACAGACTTTAACATTCTTATGAACTTTCAGCTTATCCCGGATAAGCTGGTAGTGTGGCACTTTCAATGTGAAAGCAAAAGTACGTCTTTGAAGCTCTATATTCTAAGCCGTTGATTTCCAGGCATAGTTTTCTTCCAACACAATATGGTACTAATAATGCACGGAAAGGAAGTTCGTAAATTTAGTCTCAATACAACCCTTTCTCTCAACTAGAGAGAGGGAACATGAGGTTAATCACCACGTGTTCTCACTGCGGTGACTGAAAACCTCAGACACTCAGGTTTCCTCACGATGGCTCCCTACAGAAATAGGCATCGTCTGGAAATTACAAGTTTAGTTTCTTAACGTCACATGGAAAACAAAGTACTTGTCTGCATCGACCTCAAGACCTCAATAGACCTATTATATCGATGCGCTACGCTACCATCATCGCACGAATAGTACCTATAAATAAGAATAACCTCCACGCGTTACAATCACCCCTCATCACCCTTTGCTATGACCAGACAAGGGCATCACAAACATGGAAATGCAGACTTGGGCCATTTGTAAAAATTTACGGTGCCCCCAGTGAAAATCAAACTCAAGACCACGGCTTGGCAATCAGACGTGATAGCGGTAGACCAATGATGTCATATGCAAATGAGCTCTGCAACTCGCGCGAGGTTCCCATTTAATTCCACGAATCGGTGACCAAAACAGCCAGTCCATTGATCGACTGTGCACACTGGTCGGCAAATAAGAGTTAGATCTCACTGTCCCTTATACCAGAGTTTTAGTTCAACTCTCACGTTTATGCTGTGAGAAATAGAGCCAACGCCGCAGTGCAAACACCAGGTAAATACGACATACAACATTACCGCATCAGCTTTGATAAAACATAATATTGGCATTCTAACACCAACTGTTTACGTGGTAAGGTAGGTACTCGTTGAATATATTCAACTAGCTATCCCGGCGAACTTTGTTCCGCCACAGAATCCGTTTATATGATGCTTGTTACTATGGAAACGGAAACGCTGATGTGAAGGAAAACGTCGTAAGGAAACCCGTGTCTCAAGTGCTAACGTACCTCAGCGCTTGCTACGTACAATGACGCGACTATGAGGCTAAGTGCAAAAATCTCATGTCTAACTATCTAACTAACATTAGTAGGTTCACTTATTATTTATAAAAACAAGATTCCCTGAAAAACTGCCACAGTCAAATAATCTGTGGTTACATTTTCACTTTACCACAGACTATTCTGACTGCATAGGCGGGGTGTTTTATGGCTTGTGGTGTTGGCCTAGAGAATAGCACCAACCCAAATTCTTCCCGCGGGTGTCGCAAAAGGTGACTAAGGGACACAAACCGAGGGGTGGACAGCAGCGCCCCTGCATAGAACTCCACCAAACTGGGATCCCCAACCCGCATGCCCAGCGAGGGGACTATGGGCAATTCCTCCCAATGATGGTACAACCCAACGCGCTCATTAAAAGAGGGCTATGGCCAGCAGTGGACTAATATATAGCCTGAAGAAGATGAGGGGTCTTTTAAGGAATTGTGTTTCTATAAATAAGACTTCCTTTGTTGCTTTTCTTCGTTTGCTGTAATTTAATAGTGACAAGCAAGTAAGCTGCACCTCCCCGATATTTTATAATGCGTGACAGCAGAATTTGAAACCTATGTATGTGTGAAAAGATTGGTTAATTTGCTTATTACTATTTCCGTCCCACTATACCCTAACCATTCTATTACAACGGCTTTTATATTCTTTAAAACATAGACAATAATAATAATAAGTAATATACGCCTCGAATTGAAAACCTCCTCCTTTTTTTAAGTCGGTAAAAAAATATTGTAAATCATAGTTTATGCTTATTATATTTATATCAAAGCGCTCATATAGCAAAGAAGATTATATTCTCCTCTTTAAACGACAACTGAAGTTTCAATTTAATTTATTTTAGCGCAAAAAAATTATACTGTACATAATATTGTATTTCCGACAGCCCAGTAAAATAATTCAAAGACAAAGACAAATTTTGTTTATTGCCGGATATAAAAGGGACATAAAAAAAATTAAAACTAATGTGTACATCTAAATAAATATGAGGTAAGGCAGCATACACTTTTAAGAGAAACACATTTTAAATTGAAAGGCTCTGGCAAAAGGTGCCACACTCAGCGTTGTGCCTCTGAATGTAAATGTATAAATACACAATTCAAAAAGCACTGATTTTGAGCGAGGCCCTTATATTCTAAATAACTAAACTAGGAAGTTAAATATAAAAATAAAGCTTACATTTAAATATTTAACTGTAAATAAATAAATAAAAATAATATATGCATGTAATCAATTAAAATACATATTTAATAAATATATTTCTATAAAACATAGTTACGTACGTAGATATTTCTAGATAAATACTGTTATTTGACTGCAATTTGCTGTAAATAAAAAATTACATTGTCTTACAACAAAGGATTAAGAAGCAATTTCGTCCTTAACACCAATAATTACGACAGCGATATATTAGACCCATTTAGAAAAATCGGCCGGCTTATAATCACGCCTCAAATAATTATTGTTCAAAGAAGTCTCAGTGTTTTGTATACCTCGGTAGGTATAGGTACATTAACTTAACGTCTGGGATAATACGGCTAGCATGGCCGTCTAGGATACTACAGGTAATGTTACTATCTGAACCAACAACTGATTACAGAAACAAAAGTAATGAAAGACATGGAGCGATCATTAGCGCGAAAATTAAATAATATCACACGTCGACTGCTGGAAGCGCCCGCTCTACGCGCGAAGCAGAATAACCATGCAGTCACAAATATTGTGTATATGTCACCGGAAAATAACAAGATCCGCCAGTTTATAAATTTCTTAGGAAAATTATAAACTTTCGTAGGATTGTAAAGGAGAGATAATTATATTGTATTATCTTACGCCCACATTTTCGCAAATTGATAAACTTACTAAACTCAAGCGTAAAATAATAAGTAAGCATTAACAGACGCTACCTGCGCTCTAATTGGTTGAATAAGTCACGATTTCCTGCTAAATCTAGAAATATTGTTGATGAAGTGAAATTTACCACAGATCTACGAAAATTTGACATTAGATGGTGCCAGCGACTTCTTCTGCGCAGGATTAGTCTTTCGAGTAGCTTATATAAGCGTGGCGTAGAAAAGAATTAACATTATGACATTATTTATCACATTACTGATTTTTGGGTCGCATTTGAAATATATCACACAATATCTTTATAAATTGTGTCTATGTGTTATTCTAATATTATTATTGTAAAGTTTCATTAAAATCCATTCAGAAGTTTTTACGTGAAAAACTAACAAACAAACATCCATCCATCCATCCATCCGTATTTACAAACTTTCGCGTTTATAATATTAGTAGGAAGGATATGCGAAACGAAATGAAACATGTTTAGTTAAACAAAGACGAGACCCATATCATGTGTCAGCGTCAGTCAGGTTAAAAAAGAAAAAAAGTTGTAAGAAAATTTCTCAATTTCATCATTAAATTCCCTTCCTTTTTATGGGTTTGCAACCAACAAGGAACCCTTCTAGTTTGGCCGTGTCCGTCAGTCAGCGGCTTAACTCAGAAACGACTAACATCGACAGAACGGGGAATAATATCTTAAAAGAACACAGCCGTCGTGTGAGTTTCTGGGATTGGTCGAATGATCGTTTAAATATACCACAGAGAAAAAAATCCCTTTTCTAATTGTAATAATTTTTTGATTCGTCGGTCTGTAACGGAATATTTTAGCTGCCTCGATGGTCTAGCGGTTTACACGCTTGACTACTGAAATAGAGTTCGTGGGTTCGATTCCCACTGGAGGCCGACGTACGTACGACGACGTCTGGGTGTATTTCCATATTTTCTTGCCTGGTTAAGTCCTTGCTGGCACCAGGTCAAGTGTTTATGTTGTGTGGAAATTAGTAAGCTAAAAAAAGGCCATTTTTGTTAGAGTACTCTAGTTAGAGGCTCTACTAAAGTTTGTTAACAATTATGCGAATGTCAATTAGTCAAAATATAAATGTGTTTTTTAATAGATGTTCTATACTATTTCTCAAGTAATTATTATTGCTTTGTGAAAAGTTCTCCGTTAAATCTGTGTTGTGTTAAAAATCCTGTGACAAAAGTCAAATCGGCCTTTCAAAGTTTCAAAAGAAAGTATTTTATAAAAAATGTGATAAGTCTTGATCGACGCCATAGACCACATTAAATTCGAGTAGATTGTTTCTACGCGATTATGCGTAAGCGTGGCGCGTCACTAGTGAGCAGGGTGCGGGTTAACGCCAACAGTGTCCCAGCGATGATCGCGGCGCGGGTCGACTCCGCATACATCAACCACTGCTGTAGGCTTCACGTCGCACGCAACAGGCTTTGTCGTATGTAAATAAAATTTTCCTAGATGCTACTAACATAAGTGTTAAATGTACTAACCAAATATAAATCTTGTTGTTCGAAAGAAATAAAAAAATATTAAAAATAATTATTACTATTTTTCTACAAAATATGCCTAAATTAAAACCTACAGGCAGTAAAATGGTCGTGGTAATGTATTCTCGCTTTGTGATGAAGTACTCGTACTCCAAAAAAAATATTCGTGTTGGAGACGCCACGTTTAACGAAAATAATCGTAATCAAGTTAGTTCTCTACAACAAATTTTAATTTTAACTTTTTGTATCATAAATTCATAACCTGTCGAAAAAATCTTATAGTTCGGAGATACAAATGGTTTCAAATCGGGCGTAAACTGTGACTGACTATTTTTAATATCGGTATGAATTTTATAGTAAATTTAATTTCTTACTGTAAATAAACAAACTGTAGCCATAATAAAAATGCTTCAAACAGGCGCTAGGCGCCCTTTCAAGTTGAGTGTGGGCAGTGGCGTCTGCTTGAAACATTTATCAAGATGTAAATTATCTCATAATATTTTTTTTATGTAAATTTTACCATTATAAGAAAGAGTTTAGAATGGAATTGAAAAAAAAAACCTTTAACAGTCTCTTTATTACTAAAGTAACTTGCTTTTCGCACTTTTATAGACTTTTGAATCCACCAAATATATAAGATTCATGACCTTTATGGTACAAATACAATGGCACTCCAATTAAATGTTCAGGCAACTTTCCCATTCATCCCGCGTCCCAATTCTCAGTCGATGTAGGTACTATAAGCGACCTCCAGTGAAAAATCGACCGACATGCAAAACAATAAAATTGCTGCCGCTCTTCGAGCACACAAAGCAACCTTGGAATTGGGAGCAAAGATCCGTGTAGTTTAGGTACAGTCGACAGCACATCAACCTTTACGTGCACTCTAGAGCGGTGGGAGCATAGCGGTAAAACGCTGTCTTATTAACCGGTAGGTCGTGGGTTTCCGGTATGTACCCATGGCTTAGTTCTATAAATTATGAGCATTTGCGAAGTTATAGTAGCGATACCATTTGCTAACTGTGAAGGAAAAAATCGTGAGGAAACCCTAGTGACGGAAGTGTTAACATATCTCAGCGCTTGTTACGTACCTACAATGGCCCTTCTTTGACGCAGAAATGCGCGGAATATTGGGCGCGGAAAAACGGAAAAGCGCGGAAATCTCAGTAAGTATACGTGTAGGTACTCTCAGTTAGGTCAAGAACGTCTTTGTGACAAATATGTAATGGTTGACTTGCTGTCAACTTTACATTGAATCAATATTTATTCCTAATGGAGTGCTAATGAAGTAATACTCATTAGACATCGTTATAAAACTAAAAGTGAATATTTTTTTTGTCTGAAAATTATGATATACATAATCTGCAAAATTATGATATACCTAAATAATTTCAACAATTAGGGCAGGCAGAATCTGAAACCTCTAGCCCAATTACGAGTACCCTAAACTTTTGATGATACATCTATGAGTCTGTGGAGTCAATCTGTGGAGCAATTTTTCGACCCCGTATCTTGTAAACTATACTATTTGAGTACGAAGTTTGAAGCGAAGTTTCTGTTTGGTAAACTTAATCCCTCTGCAAATTTTCAGCCCTGTGACTTAACAGGCTTTGAAAAGAGCTCTAATGGGTTCGTGCAATAAGCAGAATGCGGGCCGGCAGAGAACTTGGTCTGGTGCCAAAAATTTATGTAGTTTTCATACAAAATTCAAGGAAATTATTATATGTTTGAATCTGGTGTAAGACTCACTATCAAATGTCAGATTTAAGGAAATTAGGGTTTTAATTTTTTCAATTTTATTTGTTTATAATAATACATACCAAATATAGGGCATTATAAGTAAGGGATACTCATTAAAATTAGTTTTATGTGTGTTTTAGAAGGCTGTTCTGATAACTACATGCTTTCTAATGATATGGACATCCAAACTATACGTACATAGTATTTTTGCAGTCTTATTTTATTAATAGAAAGATTTACGAAAGTTACTAGATCCGCCATCTAGCGGTGAAAATGTAAATCCTAATATCTTGAGTCCTTAAATGACATCGTTACAATTTAGTAGCAGTTCGCCCCGCCAGCAGCGCTGTCAGCATTCCAGGCATTGCCGGTTGATAGTGAACTCTTCGGCCTTGCCCACACAGGAGGACACACTTTCCTGCCCACACGTGGGACGAGGGCACGGATAAGACGCGTCGTTGACCCAATTCACTTTTTATACAAAATGTACTACGGGGACGAGACGGGACAAAACACACACAGAAGAGAACAGGGCGGAGACGCGAACTTTATTCAGCGCGACGGACACGACTTTTAACGGCGGCGCCCTCGACCCTCGTACTTCCTGTGTGCCCCAAGCCCTAGGTCTCCCGCAAGCCCACCCCTCACCCCGTCTCTTCTGTGTCGGCGTCCGTTCGGTCGCGTTCCGGAACTTTTCCGTCCGCTCACTCCATGTCTTTTTTGTCCTATACACTATGCCCACCATGTCCAGTACTAATGCAAAATCCGAAAACCGTTACATCAGTATCGATAACACTACTCTAATTATTTTTGTTCATAGTGGTCTAAAATAAAGGACAAACCCATACTCTTTAAATAGTATGTGTGTTAGAAGTAAAGGTTACCTAAAGCTTTTATTTGTGGTCCTTTTATTAATAAAAATAAAAGAAAAATTACTTGTCTCAAATTCCAAAATTAATTGCTGAAGGAAAACGTGAAAAGAGTTATAAAGTAGTTTCTAAATTTTTTGGGAATAACAAAGTTAAAAGTAGACTTTACTACGGTGTGCAGAACTCTAATATTGTTTACCCAAGTAGCCAACAACTATTTTTAAGGCAACAGTGTATCTTTCAATCTTAAGCAAGGGATTCTAAAAAAGAATCATGAGCGCAGCGAGGCATTCAAAGCACTTGAGGTGGACTCTCTACTTCTTATCACTCTCTATGAAAAATAAGTAAAAAATTAGTAAGATCGTATCGTATCGCATCGAAATAAGAACTTTTACTTTCCACATTTTTAGCAGCCGATATTAAGTTATCTGGAGTCAATAGAATACTTTCATTCTGATTACCTACCTGAAGACACGTTTATCTATAATATAAAAATAAATCGAAGAATGTGTTGGTAACTTAGAGTAAGTATATACTAAGGTTGGTAAACGCAAATCTCGAGAGCAGCTGAACCGATTTCGCTAATTCTTTTTTAAAAATATTCCTTGAAGTACGACGATGGTTCTTACGGAGAGAAAAAAAATTAATAAAGAATCGATTGTTAGGCGGTACGAACTTCGCTGGGTCAGCTAGTTTTTTATAAAAGCTTAGTATAATCCGAATTTGAGTCTGTAAACGAACAAAGGTGGAATTATTATAATTTATTGTTTTTTTAAAAAAAAAATAGTTAACAAAGGCCGAGGAATCCATTTCGCGTGTGTTTTATTTATTCACAAACTTTTTTTTATTTGACTCGCGCGCGGTTTTTTATGCAGCCAGTTAGGTACTTGTTTAGACAAATGTTCGTGATTGATCTCCTCTTTGGTGATTGGAACTTTTACTTCAAATATCCTAATTGCATATTCAAATCGCTTTTCTTTTCTACAGGTCAAAGAGCTATATTGCACCCTGCTTACGAGGATTAAACTTGCTATTTGAAAACATGCAATAAAAAATTACATTTATACATGTTATGAACAAATAGCAAAGGAAAAGATAAAAAGTACCCGGAACCGGCGTGCGTGCATGCAACGACTTATGAACGTTGATGAAGCGAAGGTGATCTGTCAGGATCGTGGCAAGTGGCAGTCCCTGGTCTCTGCCTACCCCTCTGGGATACAGGCGTGAGGTTATGTATGTATGTATGAACAAATCTTTCGAAGTTTCAGAGGTCGGACCTACGACAGAGGTCCTGGGTTCAATTGCCACTGGAAGCCGACGTTCATGTATACAAGTGGCCTCAGTCTTGGTGTGTTTTCATGTTGGTGACATCAGGTGACATCCTTGCCTGGTTACTATGGTACAGGGTATCCTAGTTTGGCATTAGGTCAAGTGATTGTGTTTTGTGGAAGTTATTATTATTCATACTATTTTAACAAAGTCAAACTTAAATTTATGATGACTTGTGTTGTTAAGCCACTTCTAAAAGGAAAAAGTTTAAAATAAATTTACCTTCACTGCTTCCTCAACGTCATCGTCTCGAGAGGCTTTGAGAAGGCTTTTCTTCATCAGCTGGTACATGGTCTCGCGCCGCAGATAACCCTCGCCTAGCAAATCGTAGCACTGGTGAATAATACTACTAATTATCGAAAATATAGTAAAATTCTAGAGAATTATTAGAAATGCTCGATGTGCGAGCAAGACAGCACGCCAGACGTAACATTAGTTCGTTAGTTCAACTAGAGGTTTCCGCACTTAGCCTCATAGTTGGGCCACTGAGGTATGTTAATACTTCAACAATTAGGGGTTCCTCACGATATTTTCCTTCACTGTTAGCGAGTGGTGTTGGAGAAAACAAAGTGATTGGTACATACCGGGCACCCACGACCACCCGATTGATAAGCCGGTTCTACCGCTACGCTACCACCACAGTTAGGCGTAACACCGGCCTTAAGACCAACCAGCCACAAGCCTTAGGCTTCTAATCAAATAAGAACTAAGAAAGATGATACGCAAAATGGGATAACGTACAGAAAATCAAAGAATTTCATAATGCAGCTCATAAAATAAAGAACGGGGGCGACCAATACTGCCAGCCTCTGTTCACCCTAAAGCAGAATGAGACACGCTCCTCGTGGTCGCCGCGCAGGTTGAGCGGTTACCATGGTAACGTGGGGCGAGGTGACGTGGTAGTCTGCCTCTGCTCACCGTGAAGCAGTAGGAGATACGATAATCGAGGTCGATGCGCCAGTAGAGCGACATAGCCTTGGCGAAGGTTTCCATGGCGACGTACGGGCAAGGTGCCGCAGTATTCTGCCTAAACTCACCGTAAAACAGTAGGAGATACGCACCTCGAAGGTACCGAGCAGATAAAGTGGCATTGCCTTGGTAAAAGTTTGCCATAGTGACGTAGGGCGAGATGCCGCTGTATCCTGCCTAAACTCACCGTGAAGTAATATAGGACATAGGCTCCTCGAGGTCGTCGCGCAAGTAGAGCAACATTATCTCGGCTAATGTTGCTTTGGTAACTTGAGGCAAGATACCGCTATTCTCCCTCACCTCACCGTGAAGCAGTAGGAGATTCGCTCCTCGAGGTTGCTGCGCAGATAGAGCGACATGGCCTTGGCAAAGGTTGCCATAGTGACGTAAGATAAGATGAGATAAGAATATTCTTTATTGTATACCGGAAAAATAGTTACAGAAACGGCAGATGCAAAAGATAAAATACAATTGGTGGCCGTATTGCTAATAGCAATAAGGGCGTAGGGCGACGTGCCGCGGTAGTCTGCCTCTGCTCACCTGCATCAGTAGGAGATACTTTCCTCGAGGTTGCCGAGCAGGTAGAAGGACATGGCCTTGACAAAGGTTGCCATGGTGACGTAGGGCCAAGGTGCCTCGTAGTCTGCTTCTGCTCACCGTGAAGCAGTAGGAGATTCGCTCCACGAAGTTGCCGCGCAGATAGAGCGACATGGCCTTGGCGCGGTAGTCTGCCTCTGCTCACCTGCATCAGTAGAAGATACGCTCCTCGAGGTTGCCGCGCAAGTAAAGCGACATGGCCTTGAAAAAGATTGCCATGGTGACGTATGGGCAAGGTGTCCTGGTAGTCTGCCTCAGCTCACCGTAAAACAATAGGAGATTCGCTCCTCGAGGTTGCCGCTCAGATAGATCGACATGGCCTTAGCGAAGGTTGCCATGGTGACGTAGGGCGAGGTGCCGCGGTAGTCTGCCTCTGGTCACCTGCATCAGTAGGAGATACGCTCCTCGATGTTGCCGCGCAGGTAAAGCGACGTGGCCTTGAAAAAGATTGCCATGGTGACGTAGGGGCAAGGTGCCCTGGTAGTCTGCCTCAGCTCACCGTGAAGCAGTAAGAGATTCGCTCCTCGAGGGTGCCGCGCAGATAAAGCGACATGGCCTTGGCGAAGGTTGCCATGGTAACGTAGGGCGAAGTGCCTCGGTCCAGGGCCACCATCACTCGCTCCATCATGTACGCGTCAGTCAGGCCCAATCCGGTATGTAGAACATCCCTGAAATGCGCTCTGCCCATCCAAAAGGAGGGTGAATTTGAGGCGACAGTATCAACGATCATGGGCCTAATCAAACGCAGCAAATCCTGCCAGGATCCAGAATTTTACGATTGCAATTAGTACGAAAATGATAGAGTTTGGCAGTCGCTAAGGATTTGGTGCGCGTAATATAAGGGCAGGGCCGCATTTCTTAAGTCATTATTCACAATTTATTATGCAGATGCGATTACACAGTAGACCTTGAATTGAAATTTCGTTAATGCATTAGAGTACGATGACAGATTGATGATAGGGTCACTTGACGTGGTTTTTTTTATTCCTGTCACTCCTTCGACGTGTTGATTTGAAGCAGCAAAGAAATTAAATCGACTAGGACCTAGTCTGAATAAACACATATTTATACAATAGAACCATATTAGCACGACCATTGCTGTTACTTTGTTTTGTAGTCTACTAGGCAATACATTACATATTTTATAAAAATATCAGGTTGTTTTATTTAGCCGGCGTCGCTACGGCATTACTACGGCACCACTTCCACCCAGCAATTATTATTTCATTCAAATTTTAGCATCAAGTAAACTGTTTTTTTAATACAGTTGCTCAAAAAGTGGCGTATTGCTGGGACGTATAGCGTGCGGGATGTGGGCTTTTACATACTCGTGCTTTTTTTTACCTTTCCCGAACTCGTGCGTTCTATTTCCCAACTGTCAAAATCATGTGTATTAAAAAGAAAAACCAACCATGAAGTTTTTACTAAAAAAAAATTGTAGAAGTTTTTATGATTCATGCAAATACGTATATTTCTAAAAAGAAGCTATTAATTTGTTTCAATGTCAGATTTAATGGTTTGATTGAATGATTTAGGTTAGGTTTCATTCATTTCATCTCATTAAATTTCATTTTCATTCCATATCAATAAAAAAATCCTACTGAGGATTGGCTGTATGGGCATAGTTCCCTTTGCCTACCAGGATGGGTGAAGAAAAAAAAAATCTCTGATTATATTTTTTTACGGTTAGCGCCATTTTCCAAATAATTTTTCTTTATTAAATTGCTTATTTTTTTCGCAACTGTATTAAAATAGTCGTTCAGTACACGTGCGGAACCGTCATTGCAACTTGTTCCGACTGTCAACCCTCGCCTTCGGCTGCGCCTCGGCTCGGGTAGACATTTGTCGGAACTCTTTGTCATTCGTCGGAATGACAGCCTTTCCGCACTTGTAATGAAATATACTATTTAAATCCCACGACTGGCAGTAATCGGCGCGCTTCAAGCGCGCGGACGGCGCACTACCATACCAGCGTGCCGAGTAGACTTGGGCAAAGTGTGTCCTTAGAGGGAGTTGTTATATCTCATATCTTTGCTCACCGAGACACACTATATCTCTATCATATCTCGCTCACCACTTGTGTCCCAGCTCATACGACGTCCAATCAACAAAGTGCGAGTGGAAACCAGAGACACAAGTGGTGAGTCAGTCTAGTCTACCTATTCCCTACTTTATCCAGATCCCACATTTTTATTGGTGAACTTTCTCTCATCGCCCGTTGGTTACGACGAGAAATGCGGCCGAATGTAACCGATGTCAGACGATGTTGATCGCGCTCTCGCGCATTGTGTGTGAGCTGGATAAAGTAGCAGGAGATGACTACCGTACTGAGTTGAGAGTATGTGTGAGGAACCCAGATATAGTTGACATCTCTGGGATATGAATGGGACACACTTGACGGCGAGGGAGTTGTGTGTCCACTCATATCTGGCTCTTGAGTTACCTAAGGCCGAGATATTAAATCAGAAAGCTTGCATCCTGCAGCCGGCGCGCTTAACACGTGGCGACGCGTGGTAAACGTAGCCTAAAATCGAGGCGAAGCTGTGCTCGTGCTGAGTCGTAGCTGGTATGTAATTACCGTTTAATCAATCACAACGCACCCACCAGCGAATTAACAATTTCGAGCGCTGAGGTTTGAACACCGCAGACACTCAGTATTGCTTGTATTGCAGTAATGCAGGCACGTAGCTTAGAAAACAATAGTAATCGGTGCAGTGCGGAATCCGAAGCTAGTAGCTCCCAAATGTTAGGCCAGTATTCGACCGCTACCCTTTCACTGCCCTTCATCAGGTTTTATATATTTTTATTAAATTTGAACTTGACGTGCTCTATCAAGATGACAACTTTCAGTAAATCACTGTTCTACGTTGGAGGATGTCCATATATGTTTGTATCCTATAAACGTCCCAATGGAGGGCACAGGCTTTTCAGAGAACGAGAGATGCACATTTTATTTATCACATTACAAGCATTTCCTACAACAGCGCGACAACAAAGCAGTAACACCGTGAAAGTTATTAAAATTCTTATTTTTTAATGCAATTTGGAACAATACTTTTTTTATAAATAATTATAACATTACCGACATTTCTGCATTTTATGCATTTCAAGAATTGAGAATTTTATAAAAGTATTACATAGTAGTACACATACCACAAGTCAGATGCGTTTTTCTATTTATAGAAACAGAATAAAAATTCCACTGGTCCAGTCAAACCATGTGATGAATATAAAAGCCAGCTCTCTACAGCGAGATCGGGTACAAAGTTTTTGTAAAACAAAAAATCTGATTGGCGTGGGGCAGCTTTGATCTATTCCAAAAATAGCGCTGTGTTCGCGGCAGTGACACGTTCACTTCACAAATTCAGATGCAATTCCGATTTCAAAAAGCCAATCTCTTAATACTACAACGAATCTCGTATTACTAAAGCCAATCTCGTATTACTGACAGTGCGCGTTTACTGACAGTAATGTGATAAGACATTCATTACCCTTTATAGTTTCAAACGTATTTTCCGGGTAAAACGGACGCGGAATTACCGAGTTTAAATGACTGACTAATTTAATCAGGCTGAACTTCACTAAATTACCGAACTTGATGATAAAATGAAATACTAGCGTGAACTAAGGAAGGGCAGTGCTCGGCAAACTCGGTATTCTTTCTGTGATTGGCCAAGATGTCTACTGTGCAAAATTATGTCTTAAGAATTATTGTTGAGCCTTATAAAACCTTTTACTAGTAAAATATACATAAAATTTAACACTCCATATTATTAACTAAATTCCGGAATCACTTTCTTGATTTTTGTCGCGCTTATCCGCTGTCAGAGACAAGCAACCGAAGACGCGAGTTCCGTCTCTACTCACCATGACAAAGCCTTAGAATAAGAGCGAAACCTGGTCGGACACTCCGGAAAAAAATATAAGTGATTCCGGAATCAAGTTAATAAAAAAGTGTTAATTTACCGGGATATGAGGTCCGACGCAATAGGCCTGTCATCACGTTTCTGTATTTTGAAGAAGATAACCATAATTTCTGAAAGAATGTGAAGTGATCAGATGCTTACATAGCGCTTTCCTCGACTTAAGTACGGTCGCGGTCTAAAAATGTTTATAAGTTTTCAAATTACATTCTTTAGCACACTGTGTGCATTAAAGTCTAAAATGCTTTAACTAGGTACGTATTACTTTTTAATAGTTGTAGCATCGATTCTAACAAAAAGAGTATTCATGACGTTTTGATGATGAAACTCTTTTCTTTATTTAAAAGTTGACATAATTGAATTTTTTACAATGACATTTATCAAAAATACTAGGATTGAAATAATAGAACTTGATTGTAAAACCATGGCAACCTCGCTTGGGTGAATCTCTATTGCTTCTTCTATGCTCTATGCCTAATAAAATCACTTAATATCATCGACCATGTGCATTGGTGCATGCAATTACCGACCTTAAGGTGGTAAACATTTTCAGACCGCGAATGTACGTCACGAATAAAGTAATTACTATTTAAATGAGTATGTACGGCGTTCCATTATTGATTTATTGACGAGAGGCTAGAGTAGATTCTATCTATGTTTGTCAACATGTATAAGAATTGTAATTTAAATGTTTCGTTTGTATTTTTTTTCTCGGTGTTTATGTTAGATCCTGCTGAAAACAGGGTCCTGTTGAAAATCAGTGTTTTGCGTACAGCAGTAATAATCTGAGCTAGAGGCCTGTGTTGCCACGGGAACAATCTGTAATACTTTACTTTGTATCTCATTTCTGTTTTCTTTTAATATTGTATTAATAGTAGATTGTTCGCCAAGGGCGCAAATACAGTTTTCGAGACACACTACCGAGACCGAAAACATTTTGCGCCCGTGACGAAACAGATGTGAAATGCACACTACATCTGTGATGAATGCAATAAGAAATTAAACATACCTACTAAATGCGCGCCAATGCAATTGACAACATTTCATATTTTACAACGCGCAAAACTAAAAATACCGTTTCTTAATTTTGCTATCTTGATTGCGAAAAAATATTTAGAATTTTTTTTATAGCTTAATTTTAGAGAAAATAAATAAAAACTGACGTCACACTTACGGTGGAATGAGGAGGTAGGTACCGTTGCCTAATATTAAAAATGATATGACAGATGTCATTTTCAATTTCATTCAAATGTCATGTCGGAGAAATTACTTTTCCTTTCCTTAGTTCCAATGGTTTTTAGAAAGGCGGCAAGGGTGTTAGTATTATTAAGCCGTATGAGTGACGTCATTTGGCGGTTACGTCCTTTTAGAATAAGACGAAATTCAATCAGAAAATTATAAATGAAAATCATCGAATTTCCGAAAATAAAAAACATGGTTCGTTTTATTTCGTATCTAGTTTCCTTTGTAAAATACGTGAGCTAAAAAATTTAAATGTTGTCAGTTGGTGCAAACGTTATCCAATGAAAAATTGGCTTTCCAAATTCAAATTTTTGACATTTTTATTTCCAAGAAGAGAGCAAAAAGGTTCGCAGCAACGAGTTTGGGACACAAAGCAGTTCCATACTCTGGTTTAAAACTTCTTGCTTGTTTAGAGCGTAAGAGATATATAGGTCAAGTCCTCAGGAGTGAATGAGAGGTTCGATATCTCAATAAAACGTGATAGCGTAGGTATATAAATTCAAATTTTGAATTTATATACTTACCATACATGTTTGATTGGATAGCAATAGCTTGTTTTGGGCCCTATCCGTAGGGATCAAAATACGTCATTTCGAGCAGATGGAGTGAAAATGGTATATTATATCAATTTTACGAAGCCTTCTTTGGTGGCAAATAAATGTAATTCTTTCCTCAAGTTTCCTCATTTCCCTAATAGGTATTCCTACCAGATTATTTGTATTTATTAGTTTTATTGTTAAGGCTAGAACCCTAAGTGCGGTTACGCCTAGTTTTAGCCGGTTAGAACTAAGTGTAGCCACTTACTCTTGGTTAAATCTAGCCGGTATCATTCCGGGTAGTACTGAGTCCAGCCACCCCTAGTTGCTAAGACTGCAGCCGATATCCAACCAACCAAAACAAAAAAAAAAAGCTCAAATGCCACTAAAAAACCAAATGTGGCAATAAAAAGTACCTCTGCAAAGCTGCTGGTATTTTGTTCGACGCAATGGCGCTTTAATAAAAATAGCGGCGGTAGCCCAGTGGATAGAACAATGGACTCGGAAGCTTGAGACCCAGGGTTGATTCCCAGTGCGGGTATGTGCCAAGGACTATGTAGTAGCAATACCACTCGTTAACCATGAAGGAAAACATCGTCAGCAAACCCGAGATCTGAAGTGTTCAAATATCTCAGCGCTTGAAATTGCCAATCCACGGTGGGCACGCTTGGTAATTAAGCCCATACTCTCTCTGAGAGAAGGCCAGTGCCCTGTGGTGGGACATTGTAGGCTACATAAAAAAACTTGTGTTAATTTATAAAAGTTTTTTTTTATGTACTTTTTTCAAAAGTATTATAGATGATAATAATATTCTTAAAATTAAAAAGGTTCAGTTGTTAAAAAAATAATGTATCTGATCGTTGCTACTTTGTACAAATTGTACTCCTACTTTAGTAAAGCTCAATTATTTAAATAAATTCGTTGAATTTTATTTTCTATACTTTTCTTATTATTAAGTTTTTTTTATATCTTAAAAGCCAGAAATATGTGGCTAGTGGCCAGTTTGGTTGAATCTAGTTGTAGTCTACATGATACCGGCTAGACCTAGTTTTACGCGAAAACAAATGGCTTATACTAAATTCTACTAAGAGTAAGTGGCATCAGAGTAAAACTAGCCGCACTTCGGATTTTAGCCGTAACATACACTTTTATACTCACGCTCCAGTTCGTCGAATGTGAAATGTGTGTCCTTCTGAATCTCTACCCATTGGAAGCCGTGTTTCTTGCGAAATCGGATCTCCTCCATGGGATCCAGGGATGAGTCCAACGCCGCCGACATCTTTACTTTCCTTTGTAATCCCTAGAAAGACTAATCTGAAACAAGTAATTTCGCTCCCCGCTTCGATTTTCACTAAAGCTTTCGACTTTGGTTTGTGCAAGCTAATTAAATTCAGTTTGTGTTCAGTTTGTTCGTGTAATGTTTGTTTAGTATCTGAATTTAGTCTGTGGTTTACGTCTTGTCAGTGTCAAACGTTCTAAAAAAAGAACCAATGGATTTGTACAGATCGTCCATGAATTAACCTTCTTGAACCACCTTATCTAGGTGTCTTCAGCAGAGCCGAAAATGAGAGTATCTACTCGTAATGTGTTTGCTCTTGGGTTTGTATGTATTTAAGTTTCTGTTCTCTCATAACTCCTTAACGAATGGTAAGATTTCAAGAAGATCGTAAAAGTGCGTAAAATATGACCGTTGATAAAATGACGTTAATCCATAGATTAACGTCAAAGCTTTCATCAAACTAAAGTCAAAACGTCAATATTCAACAAACTTTTTACGCCTAACTTCTGTTTACTCAATTATCCTCCCTAGCGCATGTCGTGTCAATGTCAAGACGTGATTCTGGCAGAAATAGTCGACATCGGCTAGTTGTCATGTTACCAAAATTGAATTGAAAGGTGGATTTTAAGATTTCAGATAACATAACGTCTATAATATAAAAATTAATCGCTGGATGTGTTGGTAAGCGCAAATCTCGGGAGCAGCTGAACCGATTTCGCTAATTCTCTTTTTTGGATAATCCTTGAAGTACCAGGATGGTTCTTACGGAGGGAAAAAAAATAAGAATCGACTGTTATGCGGTACGGAGTTCGCTGGGTCAGCTAGTAGAGCATACATTTTATAATGTAACGGAGCAAACTAACTGGATTTAAAGGTTAATGTGTCTAATAAAATAAAACGATCCTTTTTAAATAATAACCATTTATTCTTAGACCACTACATAATATAAATGCAGCATTTTGAGTATTCCTAAACATTTTATACAAAGACGAAAAAGCTTCCGGAAACTTTTACTATTTACAATAACAAGTGACATACTATTTAATATTCACTCATCTGACTTTTTTATGAACTTACACTTAAATAAAGCAAAAACTGGAGGACCTCTTCAACAATCTATCTTATTTTCAGCAAAAATAAGACGTCGTGATTTACTCATTTTTTTCTTAGATTTTGAGCCACTGTAAAAAAGAGTAAAGGTATTTTGTAAAACAGCGAAAACGATTTTGACTGAAAATATACCTAGCTAGATTAAATAAATCGTCCCCGCAACCAAGGACGGGAACCCACTATGTATTAATGGCCTTATTTATAAAAAAAATTCTTAAAACACACTATAAAATAAGGGGTGGTGGAGATTTTACGACGAAAATTTGTAATCTCAGATTAAATAAATTGACTTTAGTCAATTAAAATCAGATGAAGGGTTTGACCGGGGTGCGGTCAATATCATAATTCCAAACAAATAATTCTATGTCGTATAATAGTTACAGAAACATTTCCCTTTTCACTGTCTATCGTATAAGCTGGTCACGTACTATTGATAATGTAAAAGTGGCTCCAATTAAACGACTAAATATCATACAATGGACATGAATGTTGTGCGGAGCCCCGATATGATTACTTTATTTTTTGTCAAAATCAAATTTGAGAATATTGTAAAAGGCCCTTCACGGGGGGGGGCTTAAGACATCTCCTTCCAACTCTACATACTTCGATCATTGTTACGTAGATAATCCCTAACAAAACAATAACTTCAAGCACGTTAGTGATTATTATTATGAAACAGTTTATCGTAGAGTAATTTTTAAATCTCTATTAAGCTAAAACATCGTGTTTCTAATGAATTATAAGAAACAACTTAAAAACAGATGGACCTATAGTACCTAAGATACAGATTTCATACCTAGTTTAGGGGTTGGAAGTTCGAATTGAAGCGATTGACTGTGTACTACAACTTTTTTCCTTTGTGCTACAACTATTATGTTTAGGACAAATATTGTAACGAATGTACAAAATAAAGTATATCTTGACTTATCCCATCTCCATCCCCTCCCTCACTTTTTTATCCACCTTGCACGCTCAAACTCTCTAAACAGTCCCCAGAGTTCAATCTTATAATTTACTTATTTTAACCTGAGACATTAATTCAACTTACTTCGGTCAAACTCCGTATGATTTCCGAGACGTTAGTTAATTTCTTTGTGTCCAAAACATCTGAAAAATAAAATACACATAATAATTATGTCTGAAGTTAGATGGAAGATAAAACCGTCGATAACATATTATTATGTGTATTTAAAAAGATAAGAAGTTATTAGGCAGATGAAAAATGTTTCTTTGTCATGCTTTTTATTATTATTTATTCTTTATTTGGAAATTCAACACAACACAAAATAACAAAAAATATCTGCAATCAATTATTGTGAAAATAAAGCCAATAATAGATTTCACTTGTAACTATTACTCTACAATATCAAGCAGTGGAGAAAAATTAATATTAATACGTTTTAATTAAATTGGAAAGTAAGATAAGATAATAATATTATATATATATAACTTTAGTAAATATATATGTGTATATATATATATATATATATATATATATATATACATATATACTAAAGTTATATAAGTTCTACACAAGACAAGGAAAGTAATAACCTACACACAAGAGGACAAAATTTTAATGACTATACTAATAAATAAAGATCACGAACTCTGCTTTTAAAGACAGCTGGGGAAGGAGAGCGCCTTATTGAGACGTAAAGTAAAGTAAAAAGTTGTTTTGTTGATTCTCGTGACTGTCACCCTGGGTCTTGACAGAATACCAGCGTTACGGGAAAACTCGTAACACAGTGCTGAGTCAGGTACCCATTTATTGCCACGACACACAGTTTCGCTTTTGTATTAACTTTTAGTTATAAGTGTCTAATGTTTTTCTTTGATTGGTTATTCTGTGTTAAAATTATTCTGTGTTTTGGGTGTAATAAATAAACCATTTCTATTCTATTCTAAAAGTAAAAATATGTTGATTGCTCATAACTTATATTTAGGTACATTTCCGCGGCACCCACACTAGGTGACCCCGTATCGTGTGTACCAGTTTTTCATATTATGTATATAATATAACGGCAATAATACAGAACTAACAAACATTTTTCCATAACATGCAATAAAGATTAACATTGTGTGAGATCTGTTTGTATAATATTATAATAAATAGATATAAATATATAGATTAATATATTATAACTGGTAACAGAAACAACAAACAATCAGTATTTATTTATTTTTTGTAGTTAGTAGTGCCTCGGTATTATCATAGTTCAGGGTGGCCAACCATTTAGTTACAGTATTTTTACATTTACGCCATGAGTATGTTTTTATGTTACAATACTTGAGCACTTTATTATATACGAATAGTGCTGAATACAAGACAAATCTGCGTGAGAACGTAGTTCGTTTGTAAACTTGGCATTTCGACACGAAAGTTTCTTCTTTTTATTAAAAGAGTTGGATAATCAGGGGAACTCAAGATTTTTCTGTGCTGAGCCAATTTCAGTCTGAGTATGTACATTTTTCTGACAGAAAGCATCCGTGCTTCCGCGAGCAGGTTGGAGGTTGGAAATCTGAAAAGGCTTTTGTAACAAAACTGTTAATACCGAACTTTGTGCTCTTTCTACGGCGATGGTTGCGGTTTTTGCGGCCCCACCCCTCGCAGAGATACAGTACGTTATGAGAGCTTAACATAAGGCGGTGTACACGAGTCTAAGTATGTTAAAGTTTGCTCCAACTCGGAGCAATTTAAAAACTTAAATTAGTTCCCTGATTCTTCCGGACAAAGTATTTATGTGATGATTGAAATTGAGTTTTTCATCCAAATACCCACCCAGATATTTTGAATACGGTGCTTTACTTATTGAAGGGCACAGACATGGGGCGTTCCCTGGCTTCGTACTACACGAGTGGATTTTTAGGTTTGATGTAGGGGGAGGCTCGGAAGCCTTAGTTTTGTGGATGCACAAAAAGTGGGTTTTCTTTGCATTTAATGTGAGGAGATTTTGACTAAGCCAGTTGGAAACAAGTTTTAACCCCATTTCTGCGGTGTCAAACACCTTAGACCATGACTCGTCTTGACATATTAAAGCAGTATCATCGGCATAACAAGTAATGTATATCTTAGTATTAGTTGAAAATATATAGTTAATGTCATTTAAGTATAGGATAAAAAGTGTCGGGCCAAGAATACTCCTCTGTGGCACGCTGTACTGCACACTGTCGGGACTACTGCTGTGGTACCTTCACAATCTGGCACCTGTCCGTCAGGTAACTCTCAAACCACTCCAGACAGACACCCCTGACACCACATTTCTCTAGTTTTCTAAGCTGTTGAAACGGTGTCAAAAGCCTTTGCCAGGTCCAAGAATACGCCGACACATGCCTGACCAGTGTCAAGGGCAAAGGACACCTTTTCTAGGAGTAACTTATTTTGCTGTAAGTATTCATTAATTTCCTTTCATATATATGTAGGTATATCACCTGTTTCTAACACACTTGTTATATAAGTCACTATTTATGTAAGTACGTGTATATAGGTATTTATAGTATTCAAGTATGATTTATGTAAGTTTATTATTACGTATACGTATGTTTATTAATACTTATTAATATTTTTACCGACTACCCGTGTCTATTTCTCCTTCGGCAAATTTTCCGATTTGAGGTTGCCTGGAAGAAATTGCTATTAGCAATAAGGCCGCCAATTGTATCTTATCTTCTGTATCTGCTGTTCTGTATCAATTTTCCGGTATACAATAAATAATATTCTTATCTTATCTTATCTTGTTCACTGCGCCTTCGGTCGACTTCCCCGTTCTAAATCCAAACTGATTGTTGGAAAGTATTTTATGCGCTTCTAAGTATTGTATCAAATATCTGTTAACTAGTGATTCAAGAAGTTTTGAGAAAGAATATATAAAAAAATCGTCTTTTAAGGGTTCACATTTGGTGCCTGCTTTAAGTATTGGTGTTATTAATGCAGTTTTCCAGTTATTTGGAAAGATACCTTGTGCTATACTTTCATTAAAAATATGTACTAATGGTGTTATGATTGATGGTCCCAAGTGTTTTATGAGTCTGTTATTGATGCCATCCATGTCAGGTGATTTGTCATTCTGAAGACCATTTATGCGACCCCTAACCTCTTCTGAATCTGTGAGAGACATGAAAAAGGACTGGGCAGAAGTTACGTCTGGGGCTGTACAGTTTGAGACGAGCTCTGATTTGTTTTGGTCTATACTAGTCAGGATTTGGGTAGCTAGGTTTTTACCAACATTTGAGAAGGCCTTATTGCATATATATCTAGTGACTGTGATGGCGTTAAGGCAAGCTGTGTCAGTTCTTCAGCAGTGATCCTCCTTTGTAGCTCACAGATGTTTTTTATTACGCTCCATAGCTTTTTTGGGTTACTTTTACTATTTTAAATTTCATTTCCTCGATGTTTTGCCTACAGATTTTTTAGTAATTCCTTACAGAAATTTCTGTATCTGTGATAGGTAATACGAAGGATATCATTTTTTGGTTGCTTGCAAGTTTCGAGGTGGAGTTTGTCCCGATGAAGTAAGCACTTCATAATACCGGGAGTGATTCACGGTTTTAGTGTGTACCTAGACCTAGGAATTGTTATGGTTGATGTGTGTATGCTTTTTATAGTTTTAATTATCAACATAAGTTTTACTGGTCAGTGCTTCAAAGTCAATTCTTGTTGAAAGCCTATTCTTTGGTTGTGTTGGGTCTTTAGTTGTACATATCCCTACTAAAGCAAGGTCATGGTCTGTAATCGAGGATTTTCACAACTGGCCTTCGGTTTTGGCAGCCCACAAATATATGATCCAGACATGACCGCTCTCTTGGCGGTACTGTTATAGCTGGGACCAACCCTAGTTCGGACATTAGACAGAGATAGTCGTTCACTTTGATTTCTTCTGGTTTCAGGATATTGATGTTTATATCACCCACCAGAATAAACTTTGAGGAACTTTTACTTTTTATTGCAGAAAGTTGTCTAGATTGTCAAAGGATGGTGATCTATAGATTGCGAGTATAGTATAGTGATTTGGGTGCTCCACTTGTATACAGTCTGCGTCCTGAACGATTGGTTCAGAGAAGGTTACGCTCCAATCTTCCCTGACATATGGCACTACGCCACCCGCTCTATTATTTATGTTTGTTGAGCCGCAGTTGGAGTATCCAGGCATGTTTCTTATTAACGACCATGTACCCAAATGGCACTCTGTTAGTACTATTACATCAAAGTCGATGCTCATTCTTGCTAATAATACCAGAAATTCATCAAAGTTTTTTTGTATACTTTTTATGTTGTAGGTTAAAATTTTAAAGTTTAGGCTAGTGCTCAGATGTTGCTTACAGGTCACGGGGAAGTCAACTCTCAAACAGGGTATGTTTAAACTGTTATCAATATCTAATATAATGTGATGTAATGTGTTAACCCATATCTGCAATTTAAAAGGCAGAAGTTTTCTTTTCGTTTCCAGATATTCCCCGCAAGCAAACCTTCCCAAGCTCATTGTTGTAGCTATATGGTTTTATTTTTGTGTTTCTGGTTAATTTACCGGCCAATTGTTCAGCACGTACAAAAAGAATAGACAAATAGACTTTAAGTAGTATGTACTCATTATAGGGGATGATAAATATTTTGCTATGATAGTAACATAATGTAAATTCATTGTTTGATTTAGTGATTTTTGTTATGTATAATAATGCAAACAGGCCAATAGGGGTAGCAGAAATATCAAGCAGAAATTGGAGACCGTAGCAGCAGCGGCGGGGCAAGAGTCACCCAGTTTCTGCAGCACCTCGTGGGTGCGCACTTATGGCACACAGTGCCATCACGAGTCCAGCAGAACTTAAAGTCCTTATCGGCAGCAAAAGCACGGGAGTCTCGAAATAACTTCCGATTTTCTCGTGTTAGGCGCTCGTTAATGTAAATCTTTTGTGCTGGACCATTCAGTTCGAGATCGGCAGTTGTGAGGCCTCTTCTGCTACTACTGGCCATTAATACTTCGTCTTGTTTAACTTTTCTCACCATTCTAACCACAACAGGACGAGGCATTTTAGGGTAATTTGGGCTTTGTGCGGCTACTATGGATGACATAGTACGTTTCGGGCCTGCTCTAGTAACCGAGTCAATATCTGTATCCTGCAATGGGACGCCGATCTTTGTGGCAGTCAGCATGACAATATGCTGAAGATTTTCGTTAGGAGTCTCGGGCATGCCGATAATTTCGATCTCATTTCGCAGTGCTTCCTGAGCTTGGCCATTCAAGTGCGATCGGAGATCTTTTATCTCCCGCCTTGTAGCCTCGAAGTCTATCTCCCTTTCCTACAGAATTTTCAATTGCTTGTTAGTTGCAACTAGTGAGGTTGACAGTAGATCCACACAGTTCCGCAGCGTCGTAATTTCTTCCAATACTGGCCTGAATGTTGCATCTATTGTTGATGTGATTTCGGCTTTCATTTTTGTCATTTCCTCCCTCATTAAGTTTCGCAACTCCGCTCTCACATCCTTCCCGGTGATGGAATTTAGTTCTGAACTATGGCTCGTTGAAGCTCTGTCGTGATCATATCGATCTGCATCATGTGACATACCATCAGAACAAGAAGCGTGTTTTTACTAATAGGAGTGTCATCATTTCGGTTTCTGCGAGAGATGTTACAGCTGCCCTGGCACCGCCAAATCTTTTTGTCGCTCTCACCGAGGTCTTTGAATTGCGCTTTTGATAAGTTAAGGCACTGGTAGTGGTGTCGACCTTTGCAGTCTACACGACAATAGGTCAATAACTGAAATCGTCTTCTTGCATATTATACACGACATTGTCTCTTAAAGCCCTTAGATTCTGTTACTGCTGTTGAGTTTTGCAATGTGAATTGTGTATAATATGAGTCGAAACAGTGACGGGCCAGCGAATAGGAGCGGGGTTGCACGCGTCGATTCCCAGATTTTACTGCTTCAGTGTTGATACTCCGACAACAGTAGCAACGTTAGCCGCAACAGGTCACAGCCGAATCGCAGCCCACGCGCAGCGACTCGTCGACATTCTACCATAATGGTTGTGAGACTCGGTCGACACTAGAAATACTGGCCGTAGAGGTCACCAGATGAGCCGCGATTCTCTAGCGCTAATTCGCCGGTAGGCCGCACAAGCGGCACAAGTGAAGATCTTCCTTTTGTAGGTGAAGCGTACGCCACAACGGGTCAACGGGTGGACGACACGCGCCCGCGAGCCGGTGGCGCGGCGGCGGTGAGCAGTTAAGCGGCCGATGTCCGGCTCGTTGGGCCCCACCGCGAGGGCTACTCTGCAGTTGTAGTTGCGAAAAGCAAACTATCCTTTTCTAGGCCGGCCCAGTAGGCGGAGTTTATCCATATGATCGCACCGGGTGGAAGCGAGAATCAAAAATTCTACTGACCACCAATCACAAATTAACTGTGCGGCACGGATGTCAATCCGTGCTGTGCGGATATTTGATAACAACTTTAGCGCGCGACTGTTCGCCACGGAGGTATGGACGGAACTCTCGTCATCTCGTGGACGGGGGAAGTGGACGGAGGCGAGGAGAGGAAGGGAGTGTATGTGTGTGGTGAGTGAGTATGTGTGTGTCTATGTGTGCGTGAGTGTGTGTGTCTGTACTTTATTGTACCTACAACATACAAAATATAGCACTAGGTAAGATAGACTTCCACCGGAGCGGACCGATCTGAATCAGGTGGCCGTTTTGATGACGCTGACCGAGGACATTAAGGAGTGGCATTATTGGTGGGGGAGGTCTAGCGCCCAGAAGTAGACAAATGTGGACTAATGAACTGAAAATAGCACCAGCATCCTATAAGCTTCCCACAGCAGACCACTGGCCTTCTCTCAGATATAAAAAGTATGGGTTTAAAAACGTACCCACCATGAATAGACGATTTCTTGACTATGTATTCCTTTAGAAAGTCATTGTTGTTTACATGCCACGATTCAAATCATCACCTTTATTGGAAAACAGCTGCCGTTTTTACTGAGGCACTATTATTACAGGAATCAGCAGAAATACACCACAACCTAAACTCCCTGAATGAAAGCATACTTATAGCAATGATTAAAACGTCCGCTGCAAATGCAGCACCGCGGAGACGAAGTCGCCGAAGAGGTAAGTGTCGCCCTTCCGCATGCAACCCGGCACAAGCAGCGTGAACTCAGTCCTGACCTACAATCCCACGTCGCGCAACTGGTGTGTACAAAGACTACAAGTGATCAGGCCAAGGAGTGGTACGTTTTATAACTTTTATAATTAATAAATAAACTCTGGAACGACTTCAGGTGTGATTTTATTTGTAGATTTAGTAACTTTAAAACAGAAAACTGATAAAAACGGAAAAGCAGGTAAAAAGTCAGATCTGGTCAAAGGGTAAAGTAGTAGTGGTGAAAAATGAGTGAAATCGAAGAATGTGTGACGTACATAATTTAAATATTTGAAAATGATAGATGGAAAAAGAAATAAAAATGGTGTGAAGAGGTTTGCACCGTTACAGGAGGAAGTAAAACTCACTAAACGCCCCGCTGCAAAAGTAACACGGCGGAGAAGAAGTCGCCGAAGCGAAGGATTCCGTCCTTTCGAATATAACGCAGCATAAGCAGCGTGAACTCGGTCCTGACCTAGAATCCTACGTCGTGCAACTGGTGTGTACAGAGACTACAAGGAATCAGGCAAGGAGGTAGTAAAACTCACTAAACGCCCGCTGCAAATGTAAAACGGCGGAGACGAAGTCGCCGAAGCGAAGCATGCCGTCCTTCCGCATATAACGCAGCACGAGCAGCGCTAGCGCGCGCTCGGGCACCTGGAATCCCACGTCGCGCAGCGCATCGCGGAGCCGCTCGGCTCGCAGCACTCCCATCTTCTCACGCGCGTGCTCGCGAAACATCACCTGTGGAGGCGAGCTCATATAATGTTATGTAACATTAAAGTGGTTCGGGGTGCTAACTAGCGCCACCAATGGAATAAAACTCATAACTTGTATTATAAAACGTTTTTATCTAACTCAAAGTGGAATTCCAACTTTGAGTTCCCACCAAAAGTGGAAAAATATTCTCACCTGCCAGTACTTCAGGCTGCACATCAAATCCTTGAATTCTGCCATCGATATTCGGCCCGTCCCTTTCGTCTATGGTTTGTGTTCAGGATAATAGCGAGAATATTTATAGGAGACAAACACGTAGTAGGAATTTAGTATGTTTAGAACTAACAGGTTAGAATAAAGCGAAGACCCTTACTACTTATCAATATGGAATAAAATTAAGATCTAACAGATGAATAGAATATTATATGGATTTAGGTGTGACCAGGGACTAGCATCACCAAAGGAAAATGAAATATCTTCTATAGTAAGTTTTTATGTTTTTCTCAGTTAGCACCAGAAACCCCCATAAAGTTCTGAAATACTTAAAAAACTGGAGCAGTCTCTGACTTAGACCCATGACCCACTCTACATAATATCTGGCGCATCTTGAGGCAACGCAGATCATAGCAAAAAAGTGACTTGATAGCATATTTTTCTTAACTGAAGACACCCTTTTTAACAGTAAAAGAAATTGTACCGTCTCTATGTAATATGATATAGTCGGCTCCAGTCGCGATCTACTTTTAGAAAATCATATAAATTTTTAGTTGTAGGGTTGTAAATTAATCGCGATTGATATTATGTAGACTCATATCTGACTAAATTTTAACGCGAGCCTACTCAAAAAATACTACGAGTAGAACAAATCATAACAGGGTAAACTAAATAATCTTACTAGTCTATCATGTACCAGTTTTAAATGTATTAGAGGGCTTAGTACATGCATGATTTGTCCAACAGTAACTTAAGAGAAAAAAATCCTTAGTCCGCACAAGCACTAATATACAGCTCTTTGCAAAGGATACATCTAGAGTCAGCACGATTTGCCGACATGTCTCAATTGAGGCCACGCTCTTAATGTAGTCATTGGGTAGGCACGCGTCCAGTATTTCCTGGAGCTGGAAGGGGTCAATGGTTCTATGTTCATCGGCGAGTTGAAGAAATATCGCCTCGTACTGAGCAAAGTTGCTGCAGCCGGGCGGAGCGCGTATGACACCGGCGCGGAGCATTTTGGGGGCGATGTCCAGGACCCTGAATTTGAGCTCTCTGCTGGAGAAGACGCGTAGAGTGAAGTTGGCCTCCTCGCGTGGGTCAAATGTGGTGGGCAAAACGAGGTAGGCGCCGGATTCCAGTTCGCATCTGGAAATAAGGGATCTTAAGCAATCTTAGCCGCTGGCTTTGGAGTGAGTTTTCTACATTCTCTTTCAGGTCATTAGCTGTTCACACAGTGTCCACCGCAAATAGTCGATTTCAATCGCTAAGGTGTGTGAGTAACGTATTTAACAAATTTAACGACTACCGTATTTAACGAATACCGTATTTAGTTATATTAGCGTATTTCGAGTGTTTTGAGGAATCGTGTCTTACAAATAAGACCATGAGTTCAACATATATTCAGAAATAGATACGTTTGTTGTAGCTATTTTTTAACGGCTAGTCTTACCTGTGACTGACTTGCCGGCTGTTTGTGTACTGTGAGTTGATAGTCGATCGGTTCTGTTTGAAAAAGTATGCCGGTACTGTCTCTGTGAAGTGTTGCCCTGAAACAATGACACAATGTACGTTCAAACCAATAAGGTTTTTAGCAACGTTCCTGTTTGAAGCACAAAACAAAAAAGGTGTGCAAAATGCAAGAATAAAGATATGATGTCATTTTATTTACTTTTTGTTTTAAAAGAATTTCATTACTAAACTGACTTTGCTACCAAGCTCAATGACCTGAACTGTGACTCTTTTTGAATCTGGCAGAGAAGTCACCTCGTCATCAAAAAACATGATGGCTGAAGTCGGGTTAACTGTTCCATATTCATATGCACCATTAACTAGGACCATCAACGGTGTCAATTAAATGCATTATTTGCACCATCAATGATGTACTGTCAACATTATATCAATCAATAAGGATTCAATTTAACAGAGTGAAATGTAGAGAACGCTTACCAGCTGCCAACATATAGACACTAAAGCCGATGATCTTCGGCTCCATAAAGCTGTGCTGATTCAGCGAAATAATGACCGTACTGGGTTCCTCCAGGGTAAGCTGCACTTGCGGGTTCATGTGGAAGAACTCTGCAAAACAAACACGTCGAATTTCACTGAAGGCTCAACGCAAATCATTGAACATTCGGCTAGTACCCAAATTAAGAATGAGAGGAACTAGAGATCACACTCACTAAGCCAGCCTCTAGTCACCGTAGTTTACCTCAGAACCTTGCCGCATTTATCTGCCTTGCTTCCATTCCGAAACCATAACTAGCACGATTTCTACAACCTTGGTAATACGTAACTTTACGTCTTGCTTCGCTTTATGTGTTTTCACCGGGGATGCTTATGCAGCCACCAGGCAATGCCGTGCCTCCAACTTCCTAACACCAATACACACGCTCAATCAACGCCATCTCGTCTTCCTACTGCACAGGATCCACTTAAACAAAGCGGCTCCAGCTACAATTTTTCGTCGGTTCGTCTCTGTTATAAAATAACTAGCCAGCTGCCTTGGTGTACCAATACAGACGCTTGGCAAAAACGAACTCCTTTTGACTCGTCTTGGCGTCCAGGTTCACGAACTCTGAGAAAATTTATACTAGTCTCACCTTTATCATACACTGCAACTCACCAGCGTTATTCCTGCAACCGCCAGCGGTGACTCCGCGCCGCCAACTGCCCTGGTGCATGCGCATGTACCAACGTGGACGGTCAGCCAACGACGGCTCGTCCCGGCTCGTCTCGGCATCCAAGTGAACTAGTTCCACCTGCGAGAACCGACTCCGGAGCTCCGGGAACAGCATCCAGAATCCCTTGCCTTGCCCGATGAGCCGTACGCGTACGACAGACGGGATCGCTCGCCATCTAGGGAGGGAGTTTCATTAATTCAGTAGTTCAACGGAGTTTTATGCGTAATTTATATAGCAAAACCCACGCAAGGAATGTTATCTATGAGTTACCATCGATAGAACCGTTTAGAGGATGAGATCATCGTCATGTCACCATTCTGCTACTTTTTCATTTATGCGTTGCTAACTAAAATAATTACGAGTGATCGGAATGAGGTTAAAATTTTGGCACTCGGGACATGTTGGCATATTGTGGACAAAGAGCGTTAAAACGACGGAAATTGGACGCTGAAAGACATTTCAAGCCAAGCCGGACAGATATTTGTGTTTGAATCCTGGGCGCTCAAATCCTTATCAACCTAGCATTTGGGTGTCCTTGTCATCCATATTAAGTCTGTGATAAATCTGATAATGAAGAGGGTCACGACGGTCTAATACTTACTTGCTGAGGTCCTCTACGAGATGTGTCAGAGTGCTCTCGCCAGGCGCAGGTGGTCGGTACACCTGCACTACATACTGCGGTCCTATGGCTGACTCGACCTGCAGTTGCATTACACGTTTAATGTCAATCGTAGCATTTTCATGCCATTCACCGTAAACGGGCAGCGTCACTGATGCAGCGAGTACGTGGTAGTGCTAACAGCGTCCTAATGTGCAATTGCCGATAGGCCTGGTTGTGCAGTCTGGGCACACATAATGCAACAAAAATTTATACATGGAAGCAAAAACTGCTCACAGACTGTGCAACTTTAGTATACATAGTATAAATAAGTTTTGTTGTTTTCGTACTAACATAGGTTGGGTTATACTAATAAATTTATGGGTGTTTTACGCCTGAAATAAATAAATAAAATAAAAAAAATAACACAAAGCTTTCAACGAGCCACTAACTTTGACTGTAGCTAGCTTACAAACTAAGATTGCATTTTTTACGTAAAACGTACTTTGTATGTCGTAGCAGATGGTAAAAGTAAGACGTTGATTTCTTGAATGCATGAATTGACAATGCACAAATAAAATATTAGATGAAATGGTGTATTATTTCTGAACTTAATACATACTTGGATATAGGCAAACCGCGATGGTAATGATAAAATTGTCATGAGAGCAGAGTATTCCGAGATACCCACTTGATCAAAATTTTAATATTAGGTTTAATCACTGACTAGACCTTACTTATAAACATAGGATCATATACTGACCTTAGTACTTATAAACATAGGATCATATTTGTAGAGATATATTATCATAATGTAGCCATATTAAACTCGTCAGAGCTAAGGAGATTAACATGGCTAGTTTTAATAGACTAGATACTTGCCATTTCGACATTCAATATCCTATAATTTGTATTTAGCTTTATATATTGTTGCGTTTCCTCTTGTTCCGTGGGCTGTGAACAAACAATAAAGAAAAGTATTATGGTTTAGTTTTGCGCATATTATTTCAGGAATTTATTCCTGCATTCCGCAATTTTCCAGGAAACTACGCTTTGTGGCCAACGTAAATAACGAATAAGTCCAGTCTGTGAGGATAAATGAAGGCATTTGCTTTGCAAACCATGGGAAATTGCTTCGTTTACATAGAACTTAGTGTCATCACTAGCATTTACAAACATAGACAAAGTCTGGATGAGATACAAAATAAACATTTATCGGTACTATACCTACACAATTGCTATCTGATTAAGTGTTATTCATACTTTGTACCTACCATAATATTTGCAGAGATGTCCTGAGACAAATTTAATAACTCACACCCCCGTCAATGGGGAGAAAAACTGCTTTTTTATCCCGGCAGAGGGCGAATAATCGACTAGGCCTAAATAAACTGTCAAAGCTGTCAAACGCCATACATTTGTTTTGTTTACTTATTTGTTTTCTCGCATAGTTAACAAAATGACGAACTGTGCTGCACGTGGTTGTAAGAATAAAGAGATTCATATGTTTCCCAAGGATTCTAAAAGAAGAAAGTTGTGGGAAAAGGCCATGAGAAGAAAAAAATGGACAGCCTCCCAAAACAGCTTTTTTACCAACAGCAGACGCTTTCCGTTTTCTTAACTCTTCCTTTCGCTGCGGCACGGTCATCATGGAGTACATCTTGTTAGTAAATATTAAGAAAGAAAACTCAACACGAATATCAACAACAAGCTAATGGCGGCGTATTGGGCCTACTCGCCGGTGGCGACATCTGGAATCAGCTTTGAGTTTTTCTCCCCATTAATTCCCTGCACCGACGTCTTATCGTGCCTTGCGAATCACGGACGCACACGGTAAAATGCCAATAGCGGTAATGACGGGACGGTCACCCATCCTGCACCTGACCGCGCCTGTTGTTGCGTAACTCAAGTGATTGTTTCCAATCACTTGGTTCGACTAGGCCTCGAGCGTTTCGTATGTAAATATCATAATTTCTTTATCCAGGCAAAAAAGCTGGAAATCGTTTATACATGCGAAGCGCTCGTGGCCTAGGCAAACCGAGTGATTGGAATCAATCACTTGGTTAAGCAACAACAGGCGCGGTCAGGTACAGGATGTGTGAGCGCCCGTGACTACCGCTAGTGGCATTTTTCCGAGCGCTTCCGTCCTTCGCAAGGCACGTTAAGCCGTTGGTGCCGGCTGTCATATAATGGCAGTCGTTAAGCCAGGTCAGAGGTCTTATAACTTCTGACACTAAGGCCCGCCACTGTCTTACAATCCTCCACTAACCCGAACTTGGCCCCCGTGGTGCAGGTTCCTGCGATGCAGGAAGAGACCCGTGCTCCAGCAGTGGGGACATACAAGGGTTGATAACGATAACGATGTTTATACATAGTTAGGCTATTTTTATTTTTAATGCACTAACCCGTGCTAAGGACAATTTAAAAACCTATTTAGAGGCTAAAAATTTCACCCATGCCGGGATTCGAACCCGCAACCTCTGGCTATCCGTGCCAGCGCTCTACCAATTGAGCTGAATTGAGCAATAGTTAGGCTGTTGACCCTTAGACCTCTATTAGAACGGTGCGTTACCGATGAGACGCAGAGCGCCACGGTGACGAGGCTGGTGGTGTTGAGGAAGGCTTGCAGCATCTGTGGGTCCGCCAGCTGCTCCATGGAAACCACCTCGGTGATGCCGCCGGTCAGGTCTGCAAGCCCGTCCAGCGAGCATCCGTACTTCAGCGCCTCGTACGAGCCGTGGAGTCTGTGCGAAGTTGTTATTATTAACACCTATCGAGTAAACATCTCAAACGGCAAGGCAACGTATGTCACCAGGATTACATGCTTTCTAAGTTATGTATATTTGTGAAGTGATAAGCAGCAATACCACTCGCTAACGATGAAGAAGAACATCTTAAGGGAACCTGAAGTGTTCTAAGCTCTTCACAGATTGTATTGAACTGCATAAAATCAGTGTACCTATTTTAAGCTTAGAATTCGCGCGTCTTTAAAATTTACTTTTAAAGATGCGCAACGTCAGGCGCAATGACTACATTTTTTTAAAAGTATATTTTTTATTCTATTTGTCCAGTAAGCTCTTTGGTCTTTTTTTTCTGCTGACTCATTCCTCTAGTGTCTTTCTAGACAGATCCTAAAATAATTATGTCGTGAGGGCTGACCTACATTGCCTTCTGGAGATAAAGTCATAGCTCCGATACGTACTTCGCATAAGCCTTCTCCAAGAGTGCAGGCCAGAGCTGTTGGCTGTGGTTGGCCTGCAGGAAGGCCAGCCGGCCGTTGACGGTCGGCAGTCGGTCGTCCACAAGAACCTCTACCCACTGTCCACACCACCACAGCCGGAACCTGCCGAGAATTAGTACATAAGTTTAAGTAACTTACTTTACTTTTTACTCCTTCTATTCCTTCTTTGACAAATTCAAAAACGCCGGAGGTTTGATCACCCTCACAAAAATTTACTTTTCAGATCGGTATCTGGACGCATGATGGGTACAATTTTTGTGATCAAGACTTATTTTTATGTGAGACAGTGCAGTCGATGATAAAAATATTTTATTTTGTTTGTGTAGATCGTTAATATTTGCTGGTTTGTTTAGCTACATTATCTGTAAAGCAGAGGAAAAAACCACTATGTAAAGCAAAAACCGATGGCCTGCGGTTATGTTGTTTACGACATAAATCTAATATTATATTTTACCACAATATTGATTTTACGCATCGGCAACATGTATGCCAGAAAAGTAGATATGACCGAAGTAAAGAAAAAATATTTAGATAAAGTACGGAACGTGGGTTAAGGTAAAAGTATTAGAAGAACTAACATGTAAATGTGCATTCAGTTCTCAAGATTACGATTCATCCATTCATGTTATCAAGTCTTTTTTACTGCGTCTTCAAGCAGAGTGTGTTTAGAGAACGCACTTTATTGAGATGAAAGCTACGTACGCCATATGCCCCATTCACTTGTAGGTACTATCTAGTGGAGAAATCGGATCGGATCGTTGAAAACCGTACAAGATTTATGGCAAGTTCAATGGAAACATAGCGTTATCTCGACGTCAAAACACTTATAAATAACATTTTATATACATGCACATACATTGCTTCTGGCTTCACACTAGGGTACCCTGTGTCATGGGAACCAGAAACGACCTCACAAACATGTAAACATCCAAGACCTGGTTTTTTTTTGTCTCCATAAGGGGTTACAACCCGGGACCACTTGCATGGTAGGCACATGTACTACCGCTGCGCCACAGAGGTCGTCAAATGGAGACATGTCCGTCCCAAAAGAACAGACGCTGCTTTTTTTCTTAGGACACGAAATATCTTCAAGAATGAAATGGAAAGTGAACATTTACCAGCTTAGCGTTTACAAATAAATATATAACAAACACTTGGTTTATTTGTTCTGAGATAAAACCATATACAACCGTGACAGTTAATCGTAGAGGGAGTGCAGTTAATTCTTTTATTTATCGCGAGAACCCTTAAAACTTGCGTCAAATGTCAGTTTTGTCCAAATAATACTTACTTCAAATTATTATAAACAAATATAGAAATTTAATATGGTCCGGGGGGTTCGGCCCCACCCTACTCAAGTGTTATTTTAACTATTTACGCGTATCAGACACTGTACGATGTTTAATTTTATTTATTTTAAAGATAAGCAACATAGGGCGCGTTCATTGCATGGATGGGTGACCGTCGAAGACTAACGCTAGTGGCATTTTTCCGAGCGATCGAACTTTGCAAGGCACGTGAAGCAATTGGTGCCAGCTGCCGTCGTTAGATGGCAGTCGTTATGCCAAGTCAGAGGCTTTAGGGTAGCTACAAAACTTCTGACAGTAAGACCAGCCACTAGTCTTGCAAGCTTCCACCAATCCGGACTTGGCCCCCGTGGTGGACTATGGCCTATACCTTCCTTAGGGAAGAGACCCGAGGCCCTCGTTGGGGACATAATGGATTGATGATGATGATTTCAACGATAAAGGTTTAACGTTGACAAAAACGTCCTTAAATACCTCGGTTTGTGATTTTACAGTTTTGATTGAAATGTGAAAATTTATAGTTAGAAAAATGTTGCACCATTACTTTTAAATCATTAATTTAACATTGTACTCAGGTGACCCTTATCTTTTTTTGTCATGGGGAATTCCTCATGGATACCCTGCCAATGGGGATGGCGACAGGGTTATGCCAGACTCTTACCGGCTAAAACCCCATGGTGTTACTTCTCACGCCGTACGACGGACTCGCGGGAACTCCCTCGCAATCTTCCGCAACAACTACTCAGGTGACCCTATACAAACAGTAAGGTTATCTACCCATCTCACCTGAAGACTCCCGCGTAGGCCTCGTCAAACTTCTGGTCCGCGGGAACGACCCTGTAGAACAGCCGGCTCTGATACAGCACCCCGAGACACGACGCCAGCCATTTGTCCCCTGCAATAAAAGCAGACACTCTCCTATAACAGACAGCGAATTCCGTACCATTACAATCATCTAACTGTAAAACTCGTCATTCAAACTCCATATTAATTTCTGTTGCAAACGTCAGGATTCTCAAGTATTTGTTATAACATCTTTTAAACTTTCGCGACTTGTACACATAGAATATTTTCGGGGCTTAATCGAGTAGTAATTTAAAGCATTTGGTTCTGCTATTACATCATGTGCACCAAATCCTAAGAGATTTCAATTCATACTAATTTGTAATCATTTAGGATTTGGTGATTAGGCCCCACATACCCGTAATCCAGGTAACAAACAAGTTATATAAGGGGAAAAATACATTGTTATTTCACATCTTATTGGCAATAGTTCTGGGGTAAAGCGAGACGCAAATTAATCGTTACACACCGATCTAATTGTATTTTGAAGCGATGCACCGTATAGATACACAAAAGATTAATGTCACACCGCGCCGTCGCGCCGCGCCGCCACAATGCGTTAACGTTTTGAAATTGCTAAGTTAATATTTACTAGTAGGCAGCTGGTGCCCGCGACTTCGTCTGCGCAGGATTAGAATTTTGAGTAGCTTATCGTAGCGTAGAAAAGAACTAACATTATGAGTATGACATTGAAATTATCACATATCCCACAATATCTTTATAAATTGTAGCCAATGTGTTATCCTGATATACGAGTATATTGTAAAGTTTCATTAAAATCCATTCAGTAGTGTTTACGTGAAAGAGTAACAAACAAACATCCATTCATCCATACTTACAAACTTTCGCGTTTATAATATTAGTCACTGGCATTTTTGCGATAACATGTGGCCAAGACACAAAATTTTATTTGTACAGTTCCAGTGAATTGGTTCAATATAAAAGTGACACTGCGACCGACTACTGCACACTGGTGACACTAACTAGATCGGATACTAGCGGGAGCGCCAAATCGTTTGGCGCTCGTGACTATAAACGTCCCACTGCGGGGCACAGGCCTTCTCTCAGAGAGAATATGGGCTTAGTTTCCACGCGTGCCCACCGCAGATTGGAAATTGCTAGCGCTAAGGTATTTGAACACCTCAGACACCCAGGACTCCTCTCTGTTAGCGAGTGGTACATACATATATAACTGTAAAGTACGGGAGCGACATCAATCAAACACGAGTGGTCAGCTGAGACTGATTTTATTATAGTACCCACATTCATACAATACTAACAATTCCCTTTTTAATAAAAGTAGAAAATTACAATAACATTGCCTTACTTCAATATTACTAGCTATTGCTTTATTCATTGTTCATTAGCATGCTTTAAATTATAAAGTTTACATGCTTGATAATTCATAATAATAATTCATATTAATAATAAGTAATATATAAATCCTTCTTATTATTCTTTTTTTTCATTTTGCATGCTCAGAGATTTATTATGTTATAATTATGTATTTATGTACCTTAATTACAATAGCTAATTTATTTTATGTACATTTCTATGTATTTCATGTGACAATAATTTTACATCTTTATTTCTAATTGTCATAATATTTAACCGAGTTGGTACTTGGCACATAAATAAATGTTTATATTTTATTTTATTTATTGACAAATTTACCATGCAAATTTCTAATAATTATTTAACAATTAATAATTTACTTTATCTACAAAACAATTAGTAGTAACCTTTGTTCTAGATTTAAACTTAAACTTTACAAATTAGGTTTTATTTACAAATTATACAAAGGTTGACCTCACGTGCGTCGAGTTCAAGGTGCCGGATAACCCCACCGATCAGGAGGCCTCACTGTCCTGCCAAAGCGATTTACGTAATTAGATTGATTGCTAGGCTGTATATCAGCTGATCGCGGGTTTTGTAGATCACTGGAGCTAATGGCGACGCATGGAGGCGGTGGGGGCGGTGGAGGAGGGACAGTTGCGAGGAGTGGTCCCTGGCAATGCTGGTTTTTGTTAGCTACAACTATGTCGTCATAATACTGCATCAATGGCGTGGTTTCATCTCTTTTATTTGAGTCTTCGATTAAGTGTTTTCTATTACGCCTGATAATTCTACCTGTCTCCATTAAAATTAAATAGGATCGTGGTCCCACGGACCCTTTTACTGTTCCTGAAATCCACTTGTTATCTATTCGTACTTTCACTTTTTGTCCTGCCGTGAGAGGTGTTAGAATCTTTGACCCCTTATCATGTGTCAATTTTCCCCGGTGTTGCCTTTCGTTCAACTTCCTACAAATGTTATTGTGTGCGTTTGAACCTAACAAAACGGGACTACACGGGATTATGCTTCGTAGTTTTCTGTTGAACAACATTTCTGCTGGCGATGGGATTACGCTGCTGATTGGTGTATTTAAATATTCTAGTAAAGCTATATCAAAGTCTGATTGATCGTATAATGTTTTTTTCATAATATTTTTCACAGTTTGTATAGCCCTTTCTACTTGCCCATTTGATTGAGGATATCTAGGTGATGAAGTGGTGTGCTGGAAACTCCAGTTTGAGGCAAACTCACGAAAAGAGTTTGACGAAAACTCAGGCCCGTTATCAGACATGACTATTTCTGGTATGCCTTGTCTTCTAAATATTTGTTTTAGTTTTCCTATGACAGTTTCAGAAGTTAAAGAGTTTAGTTTTGCCATTTCTACGAATTTGCTGTAGTAATCTACTACAATTATGTAGGAATAACCGTTGAAATGGAATATATCTGTACCAACTTTATACCATGGCCTGGAGGGCACTTCGTGTGGAATAAGGGGCTCTTTGCTATTTTGTTTTTTATAAGTGAGACATGCCTGACAGTTTGATAAATAATCTTGTAGATGAGCGTTAATGTTTGGCCAAAACATGGTTTCTCTAGCCCTGAGCTTACATTTCTCCAAGCCTAAATGACTGGAATGTATCTTTTTTAGCATTTCACGACGCATTACTTTTGGTATAATCACTCTACAACCTCTCCAGACCATTCCAAAGTTAAATGTTAACTCGTCTTTTACATTCCAGTAACATTTTAATTCATTTTCGACACTAGATTTTTCGTTTGGCCACCCTTTTCTTATTATTTTTATTAGCTTTTGTAGTTCTTCATCTTCTTTTGTGTGTCGCTGAATTTGTAAGAAATGCGTATCAGTAAGGTCATTAGTAGCTGACAACGCACACACCTGCGCTTGCGCATCAATATGATCGCGCGGCTGTGTAGGTGTGTTCTCGCTCGGTGCGACTGCACGCGATAGTGTGTCCGCGATGAATAAGTATTTACCTGGCTTGTAAACAAGAGTGAATGAATAAGGTTGCAATCGCATTAACATTCTTTGCAATCGTGGCGGCGCGCTTGCTAATGGTTTATTGATAATGCTTATCAGTGGTTTATGATCCGTTTCAACGGTAACATCTGATCGGCCATATATATATGTGTAAAACTTTTCACACGCATAGACACAGGCATAGAGCTCTTTTTCAATCTGTGCGTATGATTGTTCTGTTTTAGTTAGTGATTTGGAAGCATAACAAACAGGTAGATTGTTTTGCATCAAGCACGCGCCAAGACCATTCTTACACGCATCCACTGACAAAACAACCGGTTGCTCTGGATCATAATACTGTAACACGGGCGGGCTAATTAGGCATTTTTTTATATCATGGAAACACTTTTCGTGTTTTTCATTCCAGTGCCACATTATGTCTTTCTGCAATAACTCTCGTAATATTGTGGTTTTTTGTGACAAATTAGGAATGAACCCGCCTACATAAGTCACCAAACCTAAAAATCTTTCAACGTCTTTAACGTTTTTCGGTGTAGGCATATCTCTAATCGCAATAATGTGTGAATCGTCCGGACTTATACCATCTTTGGATATTTTGTGACCAAGATATTTTATTTCAGTTAAGCCGACTTTGCACTTTTTTTTATTTAGTTTAATATTTATATCCTGGCATCTTTTCAAAACTGCTCTCAATCTTTGGTCATGAATTTCTTTGTTCGGTGCATAGATTAATAAATCATCAACAAATTGTACTACACCCTCTATATCGTCGAAGTGTTCATACAAACGCTTATGGAAAATCTCTGATGCTGATGTTATTCCGTAAGGCATACGTAAAAATTTGTACCTTCCAAACGCTGTGTTAAATGTGCACAATTCTGTACAATTTGATGCTAGTTTGACCTGCCAGAAACCTTGCTTAGCATCGAGTGTGCTGAAATACTTTGAGCCTAACAGTTTTGTAGTTATTTCGTCAAAACTTGGAAGCTTAAAATGCTCACGCTTAATTGCTTTATTTAGGTCTTGTGGATCTAGACAAATACGCAAGTCCCCATCCGGTTTTTTGACTACCGTCATACTATTAACCCAGTCGGTGGGCCCCTCTACTTTCGCTATTATTCCTAATTTCTCCATTTCTATTAACTTATTTTTTATTTGATCTCTGAGGGCAATTGGCAACTTTCTCGGTGCGTGCACTACCGGGCAAACCTCCTCTTTGATTTGAATTTCATATTCGCCTGGCAAACAGCCTATTCCTGTAAATACTTCTGGAAATTCTTCCAAAATAGTTTGACTTTCTACTTTATGATGACCTACCGACATTATTCTTTTGATTAAATTTAGCTCCTCGCATGAATTTCTGCCTAATATCGGCGGCGAGTCTACATCAGCAATGATAAATTGCACAAAGTAGTGATTTTGTTTATAAATTACTTTTAAATAACACTTTCCCACTACCGATATGTCGCTTCCTGAATAACCTCGTAATTTTAATGAAGTTGGTGTTAAAGACTCTTTCGTAATGTTAAGTTTTTGTAAACACTGTAATGGTAACACGTTAACATCAGCTCCAGTGTCTAATTTGAAACTTACGCTTACTTTGTGTATGTTAAGTTCGACAGACCAATCATTTTTAGAGTTAACGTGAATAATTACCTGGTCCGTGGAGTCACCCTGCACAGCATAAATCCTTTGACCCGACCTGCACATTCTCGCAAAGTGATTGCTCCTATTACACTTATTACATCTTACGCCAAAAGCTGGACAGTCCATTCTTCTATGCATTCTTCCACAGTTTGAACAACCGTTACTATGATTGTATGCTGCGCGCTCTGCAACAACGTTACCATGATGATTTTGCGATGGTGATCTTGCCGACGAAGACGTGTAACCGTTATTTGGGTTTTGGTGGGACCAAGGTCTGCCATTTGGTGGTGATGGTGCCGATGGCGGATGAAATTGCCGTTGGGACGGTTTTTGATTATACCTTCTATTTATTTGATGAATGGATGCATCTGCGTTCAGTATTTCATTGTTAGCTGTCTGCGCAATTTGATTAATATGTTGTTGTTCATTATTTTCGGTCTTTATGCTTATAGCCTGCATTCTAGACATTTCAGCCAATCTACAGATGTCTAGGGCTTTTTGTAAAGTAATATCCTGCTCTCTCAGCAATCTTTCAGAAAGAGTAACTTCTCGTAAGCCACATATTAGCCTACTACACACCAAATCGTCTCGTAAGTCCTTGAATTCGCACTTGGACGCTATTTTGTTGAGCTCGTATACATATTGTTCTGCCGATTCCAGTTCCCTTTGTTCTCGTTTGAAAAATTTTTGTCGCTCTACCGCCAAATTCTTCTTTGGTATGAAAAATGCATCAAATTCCTTCAATAACTCCTGCAGTGTTTTAAATTCGTCTTGAAATTGTTCACTTACTTCACGACATTTATCCCCAATAACATGTAAAAGTATGTTTATCTGCACTTTTTCAGGTTTTTTAGACAGTTCACAAGCTTCATAGTAAATGTTAAATGCGTTTTTCCACTTTTGCCACTCAGCACTCAGATTCCCCGTAGTCACATTACTTAAATTGTTCTCGAAATAAAACGGTTTTGGGGGTTGTAGCACGGACTCCATTGCTATTGTTTTATCTTTTACCGGCTGCGCCATGTAAAGTACGGGAGCGACATCAATCAAACACGAGTGGTCAGCTGAGACTGATTTTATTATAGTACCCACATTCATACAATACTAACAATAACCTCACGCCTGTATCCCAGAGGGGTAGGCAGAGACCACAAGCGAGTGGTATTGCTACTATAACTTTACAAATGTACGTAAGTTAGGAAACAAAGTACTGAGAACCGAACCTGGGTCTCCCGCTTCAGAGTGCATGGACCGGGCCGCCCCCGCTAGTGGAGCAATTTCAATTCAAAATTAACAAATGTAAATATTGAACCAATATGCCAATCCAACAGATATAATGACTAAAGCCTATTCTGTGCGGATAAATAAATGCGTGTGGTAAATATTTACCGGTTCGATGTTTGCTGGCGTAAAAAATAAATAACTTTAAATGCAGTTAATTCGGAATTAAATGCGTCTAGTTTCAAGATAGTATGGAAACAAACTAAAAATATTATGTGGTTTGATTGATCTATAAGAAGAAACGAATCAGGCCATTGCATTAATTCTTTACGCCACATTCACTATAAGCCGTGTCTTTCATTGTACATCTCTAATTGGCTCGTAGTATCTAGCAAATGAGTGTCAGCAAACTATCGAAGAACAATTCGTAATATTTGCAGTGGCAGGCTCGACGGCGGGACGGCGATTAAAATAAAAAAGTCCTCGAGTCAAATTCAGTGATTTATTGCCATTTGTACGTCAGTTAACAAAGTTTTCCGGAATTTTCTGACTTCTAGACGAAGTAACGAGTGTTTCTTTGCAAATAACTATCCTACTGTGACGTAGCAGAAATGGAATATTAGGAATATGTTACTTTTTTTATTCTCTCTTAATGCTCTTCAACATCTTATCCCGTTTTGTAGCTAATAGGTGCTAGTCGCTTTACCTTTTTGATCTCTGCTAGTCGCCAACAGATCCCCTAATGGGACCACGAGAAAACACCTAAACAAAACACAACGATCTCTCTTCAATTCAAAATCAACCTAGACGGTTATGCCGGCCGCCACGTGTAAAAGGGCATTGTTGCAATACTATCATCGCAAAACCAAGCCTGTATAGGCCGACTGATCGCAATGAGCGGCGAAATTGCCCGCGAGGTATTTGCTGTATACGCCGGTACGCCCCGTTGGCAACTAGGCCAGAAGAACTGTACGCCGCGAGCAGATTACGGACATAACAACGTGATAATGATGGCATTAGTTGCTTCGGCGGATATTAATGCTTACCTCTTTAGCTTTACATTTTCTATCTGTAAATAGTTTCGATCTGATTCTTCCTCTTCTTCATTTGCAACAAAAATGTGCACGTTTATAAGCTTTGAGAATTCAATTAGATTCGTTTGTTCGACAAAAGACAATTATTCGAATGCATACAGCACTATAGCACCCAGCTATCTACATTAGGTGGTACCTTTGTCGTAAGTACAGATTATCTAGTAGATTATAGTTTCACAGAGAAGTAATGCTGAGTATGAACATAGTAATGATAATGAAAAATAAAATAAACTTAACAAAATTGAAGGCTGTGTCTTTAGTTAAAAGGTTACCCGGAGCCAACTACCGTGAGCAATGAAATATAAAATCTTCTATAATACATTTCAATCTACGCTAAAATTGAACATTGTATCGCTATGGAGCTTTATGCTGTTAATTTCCCAAAATCGTACTTATTATAGAAGAAGGTAGGTGTAATTTTTATGACACCGCAATAATGCGGAATTCTGATTCAGATATGGACACGGACTGGACACGACCTTTAAAATAAATATTTTCTTTATAATTTTGCACGTTTTTTTGCATTGGTTTTGTTTGAAAAACAATGCGTAAAACTTTTTCTATGGGCAATACATTGCGTTCTTCTATCTACCACAATTTTTACCCAATGGCTACTACATTAATACGCACAAGAAGCGCGGATTTAGTTAAATTGTGTTTAAAATCATTAGGCCCGGAGAATATAAATTTCAAAAATTATTTTTTTAAAAACCTATTTTAGGCTAAAAATTTCACCCACGCCGGGATTCGAACCCGCGACCTCTGGCTAATCGTGCCAGCGCTCTTCCAACTGAGCTAATGGGCAAGTACCGGCATTAGCGAAACTTCGAACCTCTTTACAATATTCTCTGTATTATTTACAGGCAGCGACATCTGGCTGAAGTAATTGAATATTATTAGAAAAACAAACTCTGGGAATTTTTCACGTAACCCTGTAATTCCGTTCGGAAGCACTTCAACCTTTTCCTATATAGTATTTTTAATGACTTCAAACACTCGTGGTTATCTAATGGACTCACCTCCTCATTTTACCCGTTCGTCGTTCCCACGACAATGTTGCCGAAACGTCGGAAACATTTTATTACAAATTCATTTTTACTAAATAACCTTTACTTATGTTTACTTTTAGGACGCTCTTAGACCTCACGGGCATTTACTGTAACATTGTCGAAACGTCGGGAATTAATGCAAGTTAACGCCTAATAAACAGTCGTTATTGGACCCGGTAAAAGTATTAACTAACCTTGACTTATGTCCACAATTAGGATGCTCGTAAGCCGTGTCGTGCCTTAAGGGAGGCCTACGTCCAGCTCTGGACATGTAGGGGCTGATTCATTGATTTTTAATGACACGCGATGCTTATACATTCACTAAACCATAAGGCTAGGCGCATGTTGAAATGCAGGCGACGCAGCACAGTACAGCACATTTCAGTACAGGGCATAACATTTAACATTTTTTAACATTTACATACAGGCACATACATTGCTTCTGGCCCCACACTAGGATACCCTGTGTCGAAGGGCAGGGCAGTTGAGGCAGACACAGGCCCCCTCCGCATGCTGCGACGCAACTATTTGCTCCTTTCCTAGGCAATTCTCACCCATACTAACTCTTTCAATGTCTTTTTTAATAGTCTGGATGATTTGTATCACATCAACAAGGTTCTTCTTCTTCTTCTTCAGGCTATATTAGTCCACTGCTGGACATAGCCCTCCCCTAATGAGCGCCATAGCGGAAGGTTGTGCCATCATTGGGGTAGTGCCCATAATCCCCACGCTGGGCATGCGGGTTGGGGATAGCAGTTTGGTGGAATTGTACTGCAGGGGGCGCTGCTGCCCACCTCCCAGTTTGTGTCCCTTAGTCGCCTTTTACGACACCCGCGGGAAGAATTTGGGTTGGTGCTATTCTCTAGTCCGACACCAAGGTTCAAGGTTCACAGCGAACTAATTCAATTAAATGTTCTGTCATTGCAACAAAATTGTTAGTAAACACGCGGCACTACAACGAGACGCAGAGCAGGGCAGACGCATGTCTGCGTCGCACGTGCCTGCGCCGCAGCGTACGTAGCTCAATGACGTTCCATGCTTTACAAATTCAGCGCTGCGTCGCCTGCGTCTCACCATACGTCTAGCCTAACTGCCTCTCTGTGACCAGTGCCATAACTGCTACGTGGCTGAAATGTCTGTAGCGACAACTTAATTCACCTGGATTAATTCACCTAAGTGCTTTGGGTACACTTTCAGGAAACTTAAATGACTTCTCCGTGCCGTGACGTAATAATTAAGATATAAATTTTAAAGTAAACTGAATTGAAATTCAGCTGAATATAAGAAAGCAAAATTAAGCGGGAATCAAGGTAAATTTACCTAATAAACAGTCGTGAACCTGGTAAACGTATAACTAATCTTTACTTATGGCGGCTCTTGCGGGCGAATTTAAAACAAAATGTAAACGGCTGGTTCATTTGTCTACTGAACCTACAAACCTCTGACCTCAGTGTACAAACAGAGTAGCCACAAGGCACGCTGTGGCAGGAAGGTACTTTCGGTCGAGACATTGTTTGTTTGTCACTCAAGCGCGAGGGGACACCAAGCATGAAAGTAAACAGAGGCTAACCACTTGCACCCCGGGTTCATCGTACACTGACAACTATTTATATTGACTACTTCAACATCCCTGAAGATTGAATCGAAATTTAAGGCGCTGGGGGTACTAACTATGGCTATGGCTGCCCATTTCTGAAATAGATCATTTTAAAAAAAAATGGACCTTAACACTTCATTTGAACGTACATCCTAGAACGTAGTATGAAAATCTACGTATTAAATTACTTTAATCGATTTCCGCTAAAAATGGACGTTGTTGATCCTATAGGTTCTAGACTGTAGGTTCTAAATGTAGTTTTTTTTTTTTATAAAGTTTCGTCAAAAAGAATGAAATTAAAAGAATGTCAAGGCAATAACAATAATAACAAAATAATAATAAAATAAAAAAAAAAAAAAAATGTAGTTGTCATAGTGGTGAAGATTGTTGATGTTTTTCTAAAAAAAAAAGATATTATAAAACGAGTTATGATTGTTATTCCATTGGTGGCGCTAGTATTACTGCACGGAGCCCCTTAACAGTTGTCGGCGTTTGTTTTTGTATGCACTTGACCAATTAAAAAACAACAGTAAAAAAACAGTACATTAAGAGATCGTTAGTGTACGAGAGACCTGGTGCAGTCTCGTATCCCATTTTCCCCACGGTTAATAAATGGAAAGCACTATTCAGTGAGTTCCATTAGTTGCATCACTATCTTTTACCATTTACCATTTACAAAGTTAAAGTAGAAAACTTGCAAAACATTATATTCTAATCTCATTGGAGAGGCAATGTCAAAAGATGTATCTAATGGTGATAAAGAGCTGTCTCTACACCTGTAACTTTTATAGCATAACCTGTTTTAAGGTATGCTCATGGCACAATTACAAGCGCTATGATGTCACCAAATACTTGTCAAGTGTTACTATACTATACAAGAATTCTTAGAAGATAACACGTAAATTCTATCGGCATTATTTATAAAATAACAATTCCTTAAAACACTGCAAAATTGAGTAGTCTGTGGGGGTGATTCTGCAAAGAAAAGAAGTAACCACAGATTTAGTAAAAAAGCCTTTAAGAGTGTTTTAGTGCAATCATGTTTTTATAAATGAGGCCGAGTGGTTTTTTCGGCCTCCTTTTTGTACATGAGGTCGAGAGACCGATTTATAAGATTTCTACCTTATTTAAAATTCGAATATAAGCAATAAGGAGGTAAGTAAGAAAACTGTAGGTAATCAATACTGAAAACAACAGTGTCAATGCAGTGCAATGCATTAGTGTACTTATAATTCTCTCAATACGCTGTAAACTAGTGATTTCAATTATATGTTATGCTGAGACGTTTATTAATGAAATAAAAATAATTTTCTATTTATTTGACTTATAACTGTGCTTAACCATTATTTCAATATTTGAGTTATATCGTAAAATCACGTTTTATGTTGCGTAAAGTGTCTATACCCTTATTATAAAACGTTTAGAACTTATTGAATAAACTAACTTTAAAAGTTTTTTTAAGTTTACATAACATAACATTTACATACAGGCACATACTCACCCCACACTAGAATACACTGTGTCGTGGAAACCAGAAACAGCGTCATCACAAACTTGTAAACCCAAGACCTGGGGTTTTTTTTTTCTCCCCAGCCGGGGCTCGAACCCGGAACATCTCGCATAGTTGCCAGATGCGCTACCGCTGCGACACGGAGCGCGGAGTTTGTTTGTTTTCCGCGTCCCCCGTCCAATCACTGTGTGGCCTCTGGCTAATAGATAGCAACGAGACATGGACCCACATTTTTTTCCGTATTACGCTGACCAGCCACAGTCGCCTTTACATAAAAGAAATTACAGTCGCAGATATTAGAAGGAGGATTTCACTAAATAAATACAGATTTTTCTTTTGTAAGGTATCTGAAGAGACAGAACAATACTTAAGTATTAACTTTACAGTAAAGCTCTTGGTTCGCACAGTATTAGATCGCATGTCGAGGATTTGAGGCACGGACGCGGCTTCGTTCAATTCACTGTTGTGATCATCATAACATCACACATAAAAGACGGGGAGAGGCGAGGGCGCGAGCTCTAAATGACACGTCCTCGCCCCATGCCCCTGCAGTGTGGCCCGGGCCTTACGAAATACTTGTGTAATTAGAAGCTATAATACGGGCAGAGTCGAGGGCGCGACCTCTAAATGACACGTCCTCGCCCCATGCCCCTGCAGTGTGGCCCGCGCCTTACGAAATACTTGTGTAATTAGAAGCTATAAGACGGGGAGAGGCGAGGGCGCGAGCTCTAAATGACACGTCCTCGCCCCATGCCCCTGCAGTGTGGTCCGGGCCTTACGAAATACTTGTGTAAATTAGAAGCTATAAGACGGGGAGAGGCGAGGGTGCGAGCTCTAAATGACACGTCCTCGCCCAATGCCCATGCAGTGTGGCCCGGGCCTTACGAAATACTAGTGTAATCAGAAGCTATAAGACGGGGAGAGACGAGGGGCGCGAGCTCTAAATGACACGTCCTCGCCCCATGCCCCTGCAGTTTGGTCCGGGCCTTACGAAATACTTGTGTAAATTAGAAGCTATAAGACGGGGAGAGGCGAGGGTGCGAGCTCTAAATGACACGTCCTCGCCCAATGCCCATGCAGTGTGGCCCGGGCCTTACGAAATACTAGTGTAATCAGAAGCTATAAGACGGGGAGAGACGAGGGGCGCGAGCTCTAAATGACACGTACTCGCCCCATGCCCCTGCAGTGTGACCCGGGACTTACTTGTGTAATCAGAGAGGCGAGAACTTTTGTGCAGCGCATAGTTACAATGGACAGGTATGAAGTAATTCGCTCATGGGAATACTGATCATCATGTGTGTAAAAAAACTATTATTATTACTGCTGTGAAGTTATACATCGATCGATATCGATATCAACCCTTGTATGTCCCCACTACGGGGGCACGGGTCTCTTCCTGCATCACAGGAAGGCCCACACTCCACCACGGGGGCCAAGTTCGAGTTGGTAGAGGATTGTAAGACAGTGGCGGGCCTTACTGTTAGAGTTATCAAGCTGCCCATAAGGCCTCTGACGTGGCTTAACGACTGCAACTACGTGACAGCCGGCACCAACGGCTTAACGTGCTTTGCGAAGCACGGCAGCGCTCGGAAAAATGCCACTATCGGTAGTCACGTGACGGTCACCCATCCTGTACCTGACCGCGCCTGTAGTTGCTTAACTCAAGTGATTGATTCCAATCGCTTGGTTCGGCTAGGCCACGAGCGAAGTTATACATGGCAGAAGGTAATTTGGGAATTTTCCTATACTCTCTCTCTCTCGTCGCGAGAAGGCTTCCACGCGTCGAGACATGTATAACATGCCCTGCATAGCACTTTATGGAACGCAGTGTTACGCTTAGCCTCGGCTCAGGGTGTAATATACAACACAATTAACATTTTTATGCAAAGTTTCCCTTAAGGAAACCGAAGAGATTACGCGAGTAATATGCTGATGTTGTGTCGACTGCAAGTTCTTATTATTACTTAGGCAGGTTTGATATCGCCATAGCATCTACGAGTTCGCTATGCATAGTGCCAAATTCGCAATGCTTTAAAAATAGATCGTGTTATTGAAACATTCACTTAGAAAACAGTAGCGATCCATAACTGATCTGGATTATTACTATGAAGGTCAGTAGCTGTAAGTATCTTGCGAAACATAGATAACACATTGTTGTAAGGCAAAAAGTGATTTACAAAGTTTCTTAATCTAAGGGTACCTACAGATGGTGATCTTATCGCTATAGTGATTATCCATAATAACATTTGAAGGATAACCGTTGATAATGTTGCACTTACCCATTTTGCCCGGGACGACATCGAAAGTATCGCTGCTGCTGTTTGACACGAAAACCGGGTTGTGGTACAGCTCCTGCAATTACATGAAAGATTAATTCACTACATACGTAATGGATCTACTGAGATTGATGGAAATAATCAGTCATACTACAGCGAGCTCGACGTTTATCTAATAAATAATCGATTATCATAAAGAGAATGAGATCTACCAGGGGGATGAGTCTTTACAATGCATAGTTGTTCAATAGAGTCATATTAGTCCTGTAATGGTCGTTTCATTCACATTATCGATAATCTTGTAATAAATCGCATTGCAATGGTATAACCGGTGCTAAATAAATCGGGACCTCGCGCGATTCGATCTTCTTCACGAGAGATGCCTATTTAATTTGCGCGGGTTATTTATATGACATTGTCTGTTATTGCTTTGTAGAATACCAAATTGAGGCAAATAACAACCATTGTCGTGCTTATATAATTCTATTGAAAAACTATGTAAGTGTAAGTCTTATACTCTAGGGCCAGTACATAGGCTTGAGGACATACGAGTAGGTAGCGGGGCGACGACTTCGCGTGCCACGACCCTGACAAAACCCTTGACTTTGATAGTACCTATTTCTCGGTTATCGACTATACATACATAAATTCAAGCCTGTGTTCTGGAGAAGTAAACACAGACTAGGGTCTGATACTGACAGATCTTATCGCGTCAAGATAATCCATTATTTACTTGGGTCTAATGATAGTCGATTATTTACTGAATAAATTGGTCTAATGGCGATTATTCGTTGCGTAAATTTATAAATTTACTATAACCTCCGATAATTTCGGCGAGAGTCAATTTTATGTAATAAATAATTTCGATCAGTCCCGTTAAGTAATAATAATACAAACTTCTACACTACACAATCATTTGTCCTGGTCCCAAACTAGGATACCAGGTAAGATCACAAGCACGAAAATACACCCAGACTGAGGCATTTTGTTCAAATTTATGGCGGCAACTGTGGGTTCGAACTTCGACCTCCAGCATGGTAATCAGAGGTGATACGGATAAGCCAACGAGACAGTCAAGTCAAGCAACACAAGTCATTAAAAAAATATTCTTTCATTACCTACTCTTCTCTAAAATGAAGTGAAGAATGAAGACCCTGAAGAATGGGTTAAAATTAATACGGAAAGTACAAGTCGGCACTAGGGAAAATAGTTTTCCACTAACAGCTGCCAAATTATAAAAATAACTATTTTCAATTTCACATTTCTGTTGAACCCTGTTCCAATTTTCTATACCGCCACTGAATTAGAACGCCATTTAAAATTAGAGTACTTAACATAAAGTTAAGTACCAATTAAAAAACAATCAAAAACCTAGAATATATATTTTAGAATGACACTATCATAAGTTGTTTGTAACTTACTTATGACTTTAAATTACTTATTTCCTTAAAATAACATTGTAAAGAAATTCCACTCTATCAATGATGAAACAAAAAAGTACAGGTTCGCTACAGAAAAAACAATAGGCGGGCCACCGGCAAAACGATCTTCATTTGTTATTTCGAGTTGCAGAGTTTTGTTTATACTTTCACACTGCATAGTGTTCACCTCGGATTAAAGACTTATTTAATCCCGAGACTGGATTTGAGCTGAGCTGGGACGCCAATAGTTCGAGATTACTTTTACCCCTAGTGAAACATTCTACTATTGATAGTATTACAAAACTGGTTGGCCAGGGAAACCAGAGAAAATCTGAACGAAATGAAGTCTTAATGCGTAATAAACGCATGACTCTCAGCACATAACTTATACTGTATTAGGTAGTAACTATATGATTTGTACGGGACAATAGGGAAGGTATGGAGCTGATCTTCCCTTACAATTACATCTATGGTAGAAGGACGGAAGCGAACCCGACCACGGAGCAGCTTGTCGGGAAAAAACATAGTGAATGTCCAAGCAGGGCCGGTGGTAATAAAAAATGTTCATTACAGCAGTTTAACTCCCATAAATTATATTAATCCACTAAAGATTTAGCTTCGACTTTGTACAGTAGCGACGATCAATGAAGAGAACGATAATTCAAGTCTTCCTCTGGTTCTTCTAATAGTCAAATTCTAAAATAACGGAACATTCTTTATTGTACACAGATATTGCAAGGACAGAAATAAATAAATCTAAAAAAAAAAAATTACAACGATAACCCTAATTAACATTTTTTTATATTATTCCCAAATACACATTAAGTTACAGAGCAGCAGCAAAAGATCTAAAAACTAAAGTAATTCGGAGTGGAAAATGGATTTGAAGACATAAAACGTTTCCGCTCTATCCATTATGCATACTTTACGTTGGTTTCAAATGGGAATGATCGAAATTTACAATGGAGTTTCTTGAATTTTGGCTATATAAAGGCAGAATCTATGGAACGCCATTTGGTCTATTCAATTAGAAAACAAGGCTACATAGGTTATATCCTAAGTCTCGTACCGCCACATTTCATAATTACTTAGCTACGACGTATACACCACAAGTAATAATAAAAACGTCATGCAACACAATACTTTAAATCAATCATAATTACTAATTTTTGTCCTAAACTAGAATAGCAATTGTTTTCTATGATAACCAGACAAGAACATCATGGAAAAACACTGTATTTTGATTTCTTTGCACAAATGGAATTTATAAAATTAAGCTATATTAACTACCAACTGAAAACCTGGTAGTATCAGTGTCCGGTAAGGAACATCCCAGGTGGACATGCATATATCATCCGTATGTCTTATGAAAGTTGATGAAGTTGAAATAGGTCTGTCAGGATCGTGGCAAGTGGCAAACCCTGGTCTCTGCCTACCCCTCCCTACCCGTAAAGATAACTGAAACGGGGAATGATGTTAATCAGTATGCGTTGACCGCCTGTCGTGAATATTTCGCAACGGCGCGGTGGCCAGGTGGCCATAATAATTGCGCATTGCCCACCGTTGATAATCGAGCGCTACTCTAGTACTTGCAACTCTAGCGGTGATTAGTTTTAGCCTGTGGGGGATAAGAGATTTGAAACATTTCGATGTCTTCAATGGTACCCAGTGTAACGCACAATGCAGTTTGCTATGAGAGCCAGTGTGACAATTAGAAGTACTTAGTAACTTTGGACCTGAAGAGTGCTTTGCATTCTATTTCGAGGGGTTATAAATATTCACCCTACATATGCAAATTGGGCTACATACATCTCACTGAGATTCCCTCGTGCCCAACTACTTGCACCTGCACAAGCACAGCAAGAGGATAGCTGAGAAGCTACGGAGGCCGGTGTCAGTTGTGGCCCTTGTGGGTCAATACAAAATTTATTGTTTGTACCTACATGATAAGAAGAAGATCCCGCAAATCCCACATTTGGGATTATATTATTATGTGTGGTTCCTCGATTCAAGAAGGGATTCGCTGTAATTTATGGTGACGCCACATCTAACAGGCAAGGACATAACGTCTTGGGCTTAAATTGTACCTATCTTAAACGCTAAGATACTATTTTACTAAACTAAAACAAACTAAACTAAAACAAAAAAAAAGGTTTTAATTATCTAGACATTAATTGACTATACTAAGGTAAGTATATCAGTTGTTTCAGATTCCTAATGGTAAACAGCGAATATTGTTATAATTTTTTAAATGTCATAAGAGCTGTTGTATTGGTAAACCATCCGCAAAAGTCACTGTAATCTAGATCGGTGCCAAGATCATCTACACGCATAGTTGGCTGCTAAACTAGATGTCTGAGGTAGAAAACAATGTTTTTACTCGTATAGAAAGTGAACTCGGTGCACCCACAACAGCCATACACCTGTCACTCAACGAGCCTCAGCGAGGTCGATCGGCCCCCACACGGTACCTACTCGTTTCACTTCGCGAATAGGCAACTTTAGATGACAGACAGACTTTAGATGAATATATTCATAAATTTCTATATTCGTACATTTATAACAATAACTTTATTCATAAATTTATTTCAATGTAATTTTAAGCTGGTTGTATCGCAGTTTATTTGGTCACTTAGTGAAATCTATTTAAGTACCTGTTTCATTCTGTATGCATAATTATTACGTATTCAATTCTATTTAGGGCTGATTTTTCAATAGTCAGATAACTTTTATCTGAGGAATAAAAATGGCAGTTTGACATAATTTTCATACATAAACTGTCAAACCGCCATTTTTATTCCTCAGATAAAAGTTATCTGACTATTGAAAAATCAGCCCTTAAGTAACATCTTCTATAATATAAAAATGCCCTCGAATCGCCAAATGTGTTGGTAAGCGCAAATCTCGAGATCAGCTGAACCGATTTCGCTAATTCTTTCTTTAGAATATTCCTTGAAGTACGGGGATGGTTCTTACGGAGAGAAAAAAATAAAAAATAAAGAATCGACTGTTAGGCGGTACGAAGTTCGCTGGGTCAGCTAGTTATATAATAATTATTACACTATTTTTATTTTTAATGCACTAACCCGTGCCTGTACGTAATACAGTGAATATTGTAAAGAGGTTCGAAATTTCACTGATGCCGTGAGTCGCCCATTGGCTCAATTGGTAGAGCGCTGGTACGGATAGCCAGAGGTTGCGGGTTCGAATCCCGGCATGGGTGAAATTTTTAGCCTCTAAATAGGTTTTTAAATATATAATAATTATCTAGGTATAATGTAAAAATGAATCGCTGAATGTGTTGGTAAGCGCAAATCTCTAGAGCAGCTGAACCGATTTTGCTAATTCTTTTTTTAGAATATTCCTTGAAGTACGAGGATGGTTCTTACGGAGAGTAAAAATAAAAAAAATTAAAGAATAGATGGCAGGCGGTACGAAGCTCGCTGGGTCAGCTAGTTAGTTACATGTAAGTATTTTATTCAGTATGGTATTTCCCACGGTTGCACCACACCGCTGTCTGTAACGCTCACCTGGCACTGACTGAAAATCAGCGCTGAAGGCTTGTCCATCAGCATATTGCTGAGTCAGTTGCCGTTTATAGCAATAGTGACATGCCGTGACCTTTCGTGTTCTTTTCTTTTTCTAAATGTTATGTAGCAATGTGTTTCAAGTTTGTTTTTTTATTGTGGCGTGTGTACTGTGTTTATAATAAATGTTTTTTGTTCTTCTTCTTTATTGCATTCCACAAGTTTTAGGGTTGTTAATTTTAACTTACCAGTTACCTATTGCCTGTGTGGCGCAGCGGTAGCGCATCTGTCTACCATGCAAGAGGTCTCGGGTTCGAACCACGGCTGGGGACAAAAAAAACCCTAGGACTTGTATGTTTACAAGTTATGATTTCGTTGTTTCTGATTCCCACGACACAGGGTATCCTAGTGTGGGGCCAGAAGCAATGTATGTGCCTGTATGTAAATGTTATGATATGATATGATCTTTGTGCACCTTGTAGGGCACACAAGATTTTAAAGTGCTAAATTAAAATATCCTAAATGCATTCTTGCCGGGATTGTGCGAGGTGGCTGGAAACAGGGAGAGTTGGAAATAAGTAGGGGAGGCCAGAGTGCTTAGTGCGAGTTTTTTAACTACTCGATCGCGCTAACGTAAACTCATATTTCTATGGCATCGAGGAAGCGCCACCTAGCGACAAGTATGGAAATTAAAATTGCTGAGTGTGAGTTGTAATGGTTTACGTTGAGAAGTGATCACGTTTACCAGCCAAAACACGAATAAACGCGAGTGCGAGTTGTACTGTGACAGCGTTTTGCCAGTTCGAACGGTTAACTTACTCATACTTACTACTCAATGCTCGATTAACGCGGTAGTAAAGTTATTCGATTGGATCTGTCAAACTCGCACTAAGCACTCTGCACAGCAGTGGGACACAAAAGAGGCTGAGTATTTTTTTTTATTAAATATGCATTACATTAACATAAAATAAAATAGTGATGATGATAGTGACAAATAATGATGCAAATAATGATGCAAAAAGTTATATTTTTTTTATTTCCCACATTTCACCTACATATACTGTCCTTTAAAAATTCTTCTACGGCTTAATAGCATTTTCAAATTAGTATTATTGAAATTGTACTCGTTATTCAGGTTTTTATAGCATTTCATGATACGATAAAGTCATATAAGCCGTAAAAATCTAATATTGCAAGTATTTTAGATTACCACTTGCCACCACAGACTAACTACTTTACATTCTTAAAGAACACTACTAAAAGACTGACAATAATTTTTACCCTGCAAATTATCTTTTTTTATTATTTTATTCTGATCAGAATAAATACATGGCTATTGAAGTCAAAGATATTTTATTATTATGAATTACAAGAATCCTTTCAGCTGATTGGTTCGAAGGCTGTTTTTTTTTCGTTTGTTTTCGTTTCAAGTTTAATTTTCTTTATAACAACATTTAATACCAGCCCGCGACTTTGAGTGCGTGGGAATACTGATGTTTATTTTTCCGAAATAAAAAGTACATTCTATTGTGTTTGTGTTAAGACACAGATCAACTCACGTTCATCGCACAGTAATCGATTTCGCCACTCTTTGCCCGTGGTACGGTTAAGTTGTCCGGTCAACCGGACCACGGAACAAAAATATTTTCCAAGTACAGTTGGTCGGACTACAAAAGATTTTGTTTTTCCGTAGTCCTGTTGACCGGACCACGGAAGATCTAGTTTAAACTTTTTATCAGTCTCCTTTGAGTTAATGAATAAATCTTTTTGTTTCTTACTTGATTAAACCTTCGATTGTTATTTTAAGTCTCCTTTGATTTTATTCCTATCTCTAATATATAAAATTCTCGTGTCACAGTGTTAGTACTTCTCCGAAACGGCTTGATGATTTTGATAAAATCTTCTATGTATCTTCGGTAGGTCTGAGAATAAGTTATTATTTCCCTTGGTTACCCGTGTTACTACCAAACTTACTACCAGTAGTAAAACGGGTAGTTTTTTCCCGTGTTACTACTGGCTATCGAAGTAGTAACATGGGTAAATTTTTACTTCCCATGTTACTACTGACTATCGAACTTGTTATATGGGTAGTTTACTTTTTTCCGGTGTTACTACTACTAAGCTATACTGTTAGAGCTTTAACCAAAAAAATAAACAAAAATAAGATTGTTTTTAACCCCGATGTGTTCTAAAAGTACCAGGGGAGCATAAAGTTGTCAACAGGTTAGTTGAAGACCCAATGGTACCATGACATTATATTATACCCTGCCTGCCTAATTAAATTTTCGTATTGCAAAAACCACTAAAAGTAAGAATAGTTTTGCCAATAAGTACCAGGAGTACATGGCTTGTTAGAAGGTATTGTGTAGACAAATGCGGCGAATGTTAAGTATAGATACTCGTAAACCAAAAAAAAAAAAAAATAACCAAAAAAAAAATAATACTAGTTTATCTGTACTTAACATTCGTCACATTTGTCTATACAATACCTCCTAAAAAGCCTTACTACTGGTACTTATTGGCAAAACTAATAAACTATTACTTATTGCTTTAACCGGACCACGTAAAATATTATTTTTTAGAATGGTCACACTGGGTTTATCAATTTTTCGTTGGATAACCACGGAAAATATTTTTTCTCCGTGGTCCGGTTGACCAAACAACAGAACCGTACCACGGGCAAAGAGCGAATTTCGCGCGCCGAGTTGTTTAAATTTCCACTGACACTGAGTTTTCCTCTTACCGTTTTCCGATGCCGTAAGCGAGTGTTATAAAACTGTTTACTATTCTACGCGAATCCAGAATAACATACCGGCCCGTTATCTCATTTACGCGGCGCACACGCACTGGTGGGATTGCCACGCTAATCTCCACTGGTGCGCGTTGAAAACCAACGAGCTTGGATGCTCACTGGTTTCGTAATGAAAAATTTTGTCATGGCCACTCTTGGCCACATCAACAGTACAGGATATGTCGAAATAAAAAGCTCAAACATGGTGTGGTGCTCTGCCGCAGAGCCACCACCTTAGAATCCGATCATTTATTTCTTAAAAGGATGTTCGTCAAACGAACATAAGGGTCATGTCCAGTATGCTCAGTAGCAAGTAGGCAAATAGTTCTGTCAATTGTTTCATTGCTACTCGTATTTGTCGACCATTCGGGGTCTACGTCAACCCTTCGACGAATTGACACAGTGTTATACAAAATATGTACAGTACGATTAAAATCAGTTAACGATTCGGCCAATCTCGGTAATTGTCGTGAATTCCTCATCTCTCACATAGAGTTATCAATTTACAGATATGACCTTTAATTATATTACTCGTTGTCTTATTGAAAACAATTCAAGAACGATACAACGAAACCTCCTTTGTAGCTCAAAACTAACACAACCAAATCCTTAACTGATTTTAATCGTACTGTAAAGCATTTTGTTTCGTTGTATCTGAAAGTAAAACCAAGGAAATAAATAGATTTTTATAAAACTATTACAACATGCGTATTTCTATCAAATATGTATTTTTTTTTTTTTTTCAAAATAGTAAATAACACTAGCCTTTGATAGGGTCATTAAACAACACCGCCGGTCAATACGGACAAATCGCGAAGGTTATTCCGCGCTGTCCACTGGCTTTTACAACGCGACGACTCCGTTATTTGTCAGGATTGCACCGCTAACGGTAAACTGCGATCCTACGGCCTAAGCCGAACAAATATGGGTTTTATTGTTTCCTATATAGGGCATTGTTGTTATGCGTAGGTTGGTTAAGCTACATTTAGGAGTGCTTGAATAATGATTTGTAGGAAAGAAAACACTACTTTCTTTTCTCTCAGCAAGAGTAGATTGTTAGATGGATCTACGACAAGAACATCTTCGCGCTGTGATTTTTTCCAAGGCAACGTGTATCGTTGGCATAAATAATTGCAGCGCGGTCAACTGTTTTTGGGGGATGAAGAAAGTAGTCACCCTTTGGAACGGTAGAAATCATGAAAGCATTGAGAACTTTGTTCAAGACATTAGGCGAATTTACATAACAGGAGATTCGAGAATCCTTCACTTAGATTTTTCACGAACTTACGAGATTCTTCATGTGCATCGTCACGAGAGGTGCATAGTAATTTCACGATGGGTGCGGGACAACCAGAAGCAGGCCGAAATGGTGCTGTGATATGATATTATGATAAAAGGGTTTGGAGCATGGTCCTCTCGGCATGTTTACTACATCACTACAGGTGATAAATTAATGGATTTATTAATACGATCCAGAAACGAAGCGCCAGTCGACGGTTTAGGTCTTTCAACACGAATCAGCGCCTACCAAAGTGTATGTATGAATGCAACGCGAGTCATTAAGAAATAGTACAGATACCCTTTAATTTATTTGTGTCCCACGAACGTAATTAAAACGGACCTTACTCAGTTGTGTATGATTCAACAAATCTTCAGTTAAAGCCGATTAATTTCAACAGGTATCCAGCCAAAGAATAATTTGTCTGTAATCCAGAACCAGTAGGTAGGTAGGTAGGTAGGTAGGTAGATAGATAGATAGATAGATAGATAGATAGATAGATAGATAGATAGATAGATAGATAGATAGATAGATAGATAGATAGATAGATAGATAGATAGATAGATAGATAGATAGATAGATAGATAGATAGATAGATAGATAGATAGATAGATAGATAGATAGATAGATAGATAGATAGATAGATAGATAGATAGATAGATAGATAGATAGATAGATAGATAGATAGATAGATAGATAGATAGATAGATAGATAGATAGATAGATAGATAGATAGATAGATAGATAGATAGATAGATAGATAGATAGATAGATAGATAGATAGATAGATAGATAGATAGATAGATAGATAGATAGATAGATAGATAGATAGATAGATAGATAGATAGATAGATAGATAGATAGATAGATAGATAGATAGATAGATAGATAGATAGATAGATAGATAGATAGATAGATAGATAGATAGATAGATAGATAGATATATAGATAGATAGATAGAATATTTAATAACAGTACAGTACAAGTGGCGTCCTTATTACTAAAAGTAATTTCTTCCAGACAAACATTGATGGAAAAGAAGAAAAGGAAACTGAAAGACGGGTAGTCGGCGCAACTAAACAAGCTAAGCTTAATTAACGCAGATTAAAGAGTAGGTAATTCACGGCTGGCCAAACGGAAGCGAAAGAGCAGAGTTGGGGAAAGTGGCGCTGTAGGATAAAGTGGCTGGCCGACTTTGAAACTCCATGGTACGGACACACCTCTATGATGTTTTTAGGGTTCGGTGATTCTAATGGAAAACAACGAACCCCTTGTGCTTTCTGTTCAATCTCTAGGTATTTAATCTGTACGTAGAAATACGTATTTTGTATTTTTTTTTTAAATTAATAATTTCAGTAATAATACGTACTTACTATAGTACCTAATAATAATGAAATCAAACTTATATTATAAAGGCGAAAGTTTGAGAAATACCATTCGTAAGTTTTTCTGTTGTGATTAAAAGACAAAATCATCAATAAAAAAAAATCTTCAATAAAAGACGATAAAAAATTAAAAAAAAATCCAACGCGGAGAGCAAGTCAGAAATAAAGTCTCTCATATCGGAAACGAAGTCTCTCATTAACTTTCACTTTTATCAAGCAGGGCTCTGTCTGACCGGCGCTATGCTTTAAATTTGGTAATTTTCCAGTTTCGTTTCGTTTGTAAAATGTACTTGGTATTAGCCTCGCGACCTCTTTGGTTGGCTATTAGGTACTTTCTTATTGAAGACAAATCCATCCGTGATGTGTGACAAAACATTCGGTCACAGCAATCTTTCATAGCACATCGTATAAACCAATAACTTGTTGATTAATAATTTATTTCGTTTGTGATTGTGTTATACCAACTACTCGCTAACTCTCTTTTCCCTTCTTCAGGCTATATTATGTAGTCCACTGCTGGACATAGCCCTTCCCTAATGAGCGTCATAGCGACGTGTCTTCAGCTTGCCGCATCCAGCATCTGCCTGCAGTTTTTCGCAGATCGTCATCCCACCTGGTCGGAGGGCGTTCTACACTACGTTTACCGAGTCGCGGTCTCCCCTCAAGAACACGCTTACTCCAACGGTTGTCGGTTCTTCGCGAGATATGGCCAGCCCACTGCCACTTCAGCTCGCTAATTCTCTGAGCTATGTCGATAACTTTGGTTCTCTGTCGGATGCATTCGTTACGAATCCCATGCTTCAGAGAAACTCCTAGCATAGCTCTCTCCATAGCTCGCTGAGCGACTTTGAACTGGTGGACCAACCCTTTCGTGAGTGTCCATGTCTCAGCTCCGTAGGTCATGACAGGTAGGACGCACTCATTAAAAACTTTCGTTATCAAGCATTGCGGTATGGATGACGAGAAGACTCGGCGTAGTTTCCCAAACGCTGCCCAGCCCAGCTGGATCCTCCTCTTGGCCTCCTTCACGAAATTGTTTTTACCTAACTACAAAATCTGCCCAAGGTAAGTGTATTCAGAAACGATTTCGTGAAGGTGACCATGTAGGACGACCGGTCCCTGATCAATGTGGCTATTTTTTTTATTTTTTTTTATTTATTTATGACATAATTTTATACAGAGTGGGTTACATGAGTACCAAGCTGCTTAAACCTGAGGGGTTTATTTGCAGATGGTTGAGTTAACTTGCTTAACTTAATCCAACTTTTATTTTTTACATATCTAATTTTGTTTTTTATTCTATTGGTAAGTAATAGTTACGTATTACATTTTTACTCTTTTTCGGGTTGTTACGAATTTTATCAACAATATCGTCTGGTAGTTCGTTAAGAATATTGGGGAGCAAGTATTCCCACGTGCGTGTCCCGTATACATTGGTTGTAGGTGGTAAAGTAAACTTGGTTGAGTTTCGAAGCTGTCGTAAGTTATCTGGGCGACTTATCTTGTTTAACGAGTCGATGTTGTTGATTTCCTCCAGTACAATAGCTATTTTTATTTTTTCTTGTATCGGTAGTACATTGCAGTACTTAAACAGGGCCGAATAGTTATCACGATAGAACATTTTAGTTTTTAATGGTACAATTGTTTTTAAAAGTCTAATTTGTAATTGATAAATACTGTCTATGTGTGACTTGTAGGTTCTTCCATAGCTACTTAGGCTATAACTAATAACTGAATCCCCTAGGGCTAGGTACAACAATCTTAGGGTGCTATATGGGACTTTAAATTTAAGTATTTGTAGTTTAGATAGGAGTGATCTTAGTTTACCACAGACATAGTCAATATGCGGTTTCCAGCTGAACTTATTATCTATTACTAAACCCAAGTAGGTGTGTTCCTTTACTAATTGAAGTTTCTGACAGGAACAGTCTTTTGGGTTTGTGTGAAGACAATTATGAGAGTGCGACACCACAAAAGGTTCGTCCATTGTATTTTTTAGGTAGGGCGAGTGTATGTGTAGCAGTTTTGTTTTTTCCGCATTTAGCACTAATCCGACGTCATGTGCCCATTTGCACAGTGTGTTGTAGTTGGCTTGCATCTGTTCTTGTGCTTTATCTAGGTTTTTATGAGCTGTTATTAGGCAAGTGTCGTCGGCAAACTGATACACAGACTCTTCGTCAAATGCGTTACACATATCGTTTACGTAAATTAAATATTCGGTTGGACCGGTAATTGAACCTTGTGCCACGCCCTCTTCTGTGGGGTACCACTTACTATATTTACCATCTATGTTGACAGCCGTATACCTATTTATATGATAGTTTTGTAATAGCTTTAGAAATGGTCCCCGTATACCATTTTTCTCCAATTTAGTGAATAAGGTTGTGTAATTTATCGTATCGAAAGCCTTACTAAAATCGATAAAAATTACAAGCACATGCTCTTTGTCATTCATGTGCTTGTTGATCTTATTAGTAAATTTGGACAATAGTTGTGAGGTACTTTTTTTCTTTTGGAATCCGAATTGTTTTTTGTTTATTATATTATTTTTAGTAAGGAAACTATTTAATTCATTGCCGAAGTATCTCTCAACAATCTTGTCCAAACATGTAAGGATTGTGATAGGTCTATAGTTATTTATATCGGTTTTGGAACCTTTTTTATAAACAGGTCTTATACTGCCAAGCTTGAGCTTGTCCGGGAATATAGAAAAATTTATACAGGTGTTTATTAGGTGGGTTATAAGGGGCGCTATGTACCTATTAATGAACATAATATCCTTACAGCGTATGCCATCATTTCCAGGGCTTTTTTTTGCATTCATGTGTTTTATTATGGAAAAGATTACATCGTCGCTGGCTTTTCTTAGCCTCATTGATACATCACAGTTTTTTGTATATAACTCTGGCTGCAATAAAGGTACATCACAGTAAGTACATATTTTTTTAACGTTATTCTGAAAGTCTTTGGCAAAGTTTTCAACTAAATCGTTTGTATTGCTATTAAACGCATTTATAATTATTTCATCTATAGATCTAGAAAGTTTTCCACATAGATTATTTACAATTTCCCATATTTTTTTAGGGTTTTTAAAGTTACAACTTATTTGACTTCTAAAGTAATTGTTTTTAACATTATTTACTATTTTATTTGTTTTATTTCTATATTTATTGTATAACAATCTTTTATTTAAGTCACTTTCATCACCTTTCCAAATTGATTGATCATGACTTTGGTTTTATCCAAATTCATGCCAAGACCGATACGTCCCGAGGCTTAATCTAGGCCGGTCAGCATCTGGTTCAGCTCCTCTAGAGACTCCGCCATTAAGACTATGTCATCTGCGAATCGCAGGTGTGAGATGTAGTCGCCGTTTATGCTAATGTCCTTTCCTTTCCAGTCCAGCGTTTTAAACATGTCTTCCAACGCGATTGTGAACAGTTTCGGGGATATACCATCCCCCTGTCTTACTCCTCTGCGCAGTTGGATGGGTTTAGACTGCTGGCCCCGTACTTGGACACTCATGGTGGTAGCTTCGTACAGACATCTCCACACCTCGATATAAATATAAATATGGAGAAGAAAACTGAGTACCTAAAGTATCTATATACCTCAGCGCTTGGAATATAAAATACAAATTTGGACTCCCCGATCTTTCCTACATTAAAAGCGTGTTAAGTTGCACCTCCTACCTCTAACACTACGGAGACATAGGAAATGTATCTTGTGCAGTAAAGATATTCTTCTTCTTCAGGCTATATTAGTCCACTGCTGGACATAGCCCTCCCCTAATGAGCGAAGATCAATGAAGCGAATAAAGATATTACAAGGTAAAATTGACTGAGCTGCCTTGCCATGTAATCTTGCCTTGTAATCGAAACTGGAGGAAAATTACGTGCGCGTGGAAAGTAAATAACTATGTTAAAAAAATTACTACGAAATAAATAAATCAAGACTTGAAAGATACGTTAGGGGTTCATGCTCCTCTTTATTCTATGGTTGCGCGTTAGTATGCTGAGTTTAAGAGGGGTAATGATGACTCACGCTCAGGGCGCCGTGCGACGGCAGTAACTAAGAAATGTAAACATTTTTGAAAAAATTGTTTTGGTGGATTGTCATACTACTGTTAATTTTATAGTTGAAGAAGTAAATATGTCAATAGTGAGTGTTCATTATAAAATCTATGACCATTTGGGAATGAAAAAAGTCTCAGCGCGTTGGATGCCTAGAATGCTAACGACCGAACAAAAACGAGCCAGGCTGAGAATTTCACATAGCTGTTTGGAACTGTTGCAACAAGATGCTGACCGGTTTTTAGCTCGATTTATGGCTATGAATGAAACTTAGCTTCACCATTACGACCCTAAAACAAAAAACTATTCATGACTTAAAAGAGAAAGAACGCCTAAGAAATTCAAGGTGCAGCGCATTATGGGTTCTCTTTTTTGGGACAGCCAAGGTGATGATGAAAGAATACGTCAATTATGGGGCCACTATGCCGGGAAATAGTACACAGAACAAACAAAAAAGTTGCGTCACGAAATAGGGATAAGGCCCCAGCGCACAAGACCAAAGTGGCAAGAGTGCCTACAATAATGCTAGCTTCGAATTGGTGGACCTTTTATCTAGTTACGAGATTGAAATAATTCTAAGAAGCCAGAAATTCGATGATGATGACGCAGATATCGTCGCAATATTTTTAGAAAATCAAGATGAATATCTTTTTAAAAATGGTACTATTTAGGTTTATAAAAAATATATGTTAAATGACTAAAAGATGACTTTGTTGGAAAATAAAATAACATTTGATAAAAATTAATGCCATCTATTGATTCTCACACTTATTGAACCCCCCTAGTAATCAATTAATTATGCTACGGTGATCGCATCAATATTTTAAATCTGCAGTATCTTCCATTAAAATACTTCTTACAATTCAGTTTGCAGAGGACACATGTTAACGTTCTGATTAATAGAATAAGAATTATTTTCGATTGGTATTGCGACTACAAATTGGCAAATGTACGTAACTTTGAAATTAAACAAAGTAATTGGTACATGCATTCAATGTTTACCTTTATCTAATATATAAAATCTTGTGTCACAGTGTTTGTTATCGAACTCCTCCGAAACGGTTTCACCGATTTTTATAAAATATTTTGTGTATATTAGGTAGGCCTGAAAATAGGTCGTAGGCTAATCAATGTGGCGAAACCACAACAATATTTGTGGGGTGAGCTAGTGCTATATATTCCACCAAAGTATAACTAAGACTGACATTTACCTATTTATTACCTGCCTATTTATTTATTGCTAACTGTAAATAGATAAAGCAATCAATCAGCCACGCCTTCACTCACAAACACACATACAGGTCTTACACATAAACACTAATTTTTTCACTCACTTTTACACATCCATAAATACTTTCACCATGCGCTCACACATACCCAGATACTACCTACAGATACACACATACTGCACACACACACACACACACACACACACACACACACACACACACACACACAAACACACGCACACAAAATTTATATAAAAGGTTTCCTTCGTTCTGCATGCTTGCATGTTTAAATTTTTTTTTTTTTTTTCTTAAACCCATAAACAATAAAATGCCCTTGTAAACAGCACAATAGCACACACACTATTTAGCACTAGGATTATTGTAAAACACTGACCCCTGAGGCACAGGCCTAAAACCTAGTTCAGGGGTCAGGGTTCAATATTATTTTATAAGTGTGTAAGATCGAAACTGTTTTTTTATGTTATAATTCTTGTAATGCTTTTTTTTTAATAGAAATAAACTTATTATTTATTATTACCTACGGCGGGTTTTTTAAATAGAACAAAACTGCTAAAAGTAGCACGTTTCTTAGAGACGACCTTTATTTTTACATTTTTTTGAGGAAATTCAGTTGCCAGCAAGTCGTAAAAATTTTAGCCTTTTGAACTTTTCACAGAAGAATACATCATATTCTGTGAAAAATCCAATTGGTTTTACTGGCTTCAAGTTTTACTCTTGTGGCATTGAAACCTACCTACTTAACAAAATAATATTCTCTATACACACTAGAAAACAATTACAGAGACGAGTAGTTACAAACGAAGAGGTATAACTGGCGGCTTTATTGCTGATAGCAATTTCATCCAGGCAATCCTATATTGGAAAGATTGCCGAAGGAGAAATAGAGGCGGGTAGTAGACGTACCTTGGCCCGGATCCAGACGAAGTTGAATGGCGGCGTCTGATGATAGAAGACGGAGGTCTGTGTCGGTGGGAAGTCGGGGTCCTCCCACAGCACGTGCCGCTCTAGGCAGGAGGACTTTATATCGTCGTAGCCCGTCATCCTGCGGGAATATACATAACATAACATAACATTTACATACAAGCACATACATTGCTTCTGGCCCCACACTAGGATGCCCTGTATCGTGGGAACCAGAAACAACGACATCACAAACATGTAAACATCCAAGACCTGTCCTTTTTTTGTCCCCAGCCGGGATTCGAACGCGGGACCTCTTACATGGTAGGCAGACATGATTATAGACTTGCGCGTGTTATTATACTGCGTGGCCTTCTCTCATATTTTGCCACTCTGTTTTTTGTAGAGAGGATGAACGAAGAAAGATTGACGAAACAAATATATATTGCGAATGTGAGTGGAAGGGCTGGTAAGGGACGTCCCAGGCGGACATACATCGACCAAATAATCCCCTAGTATGTATTAGCAAAGGGAAAGATAAAAAGTACCCGGAACCGGCGTGCGTGCATGCAACGACTTATGAACGTTGATGAAGCGAAGGTGATCAGTCAGGATGGCGTCGTGGCAAGTGGCAGTCCCTGGTCTCAGCCTACCCCTCTGGGATACAGGCGTGAGGTTATGTATGTATGTATGTTTTTTGTAGCTTGAGTATTTGTGCCACTGCAGATCACATGCCTTCTTTCAGAGAGAGAGAGAGAGAGAGAGCATTCTCTGAGAGGAAAAGAGAGAGCATTCTCTCAGAGGAAAAGAGAGAACATTCTCTCAGAGAGAGAGAGAGAGTATGCGCTTAAAAGGCCTCTTGCGGACAATATATTTTATACTGATTTTTTTTTGCAAACTGTGTCAGACGAATCTCTCATGTATGTTAATAGTGACTTTTAGGAGCCAAGGCTGTGAGCCCAATGCAAAAATTGAGGATTAGATAGCATTAACCCTAAAAATGCCTTATCCAAAAAATTTCCATTTTCAGGGTCTATGGTCTATGATATAGTGGTGAATCCTAAAACACAAACACTTTTTGCAACAACGATATGTAAGAAATATATGACTATGGATCACCGCAATCTATAGAAAACCCTACTTGCTGTACCGGTAAAAATAGGTGTATCATTGCAAGACTTACCAAACTACTAAATTGCATTTTAGGCACCTAGATTGCTTGACAGAAATATATCAACGTGATGTTTCCGTGAATACACTCAGCGAACAAGATAACGATGATCTCTGACTAATCTTAATGTTAAGCCTTCCTCTGATTACCACCGCACAGACTTACATCTAGTGTGGTAACCAACGTTTAACATGCTTGTAATTTCTCTATTAAATAAAACATTTTGTATATACGATGTTACTCATAAAAACACAATTTCTCTAAGACACTCCCCAAAGGCAGACTAAATACGTAGTCTATGGTGTATGTTTTCTGTGAATTTCCCGTGACCACCGATTCTTTAAACTTTGTATACGTTTCCATAATAAAATCCCATACATATATTATGTTTGCCTGAAACGCGATTCAAAAATGTGTGAAGTACACTTTGTGCCAAAAGGGCTATTAAGGATTATTTAGATGGCAATAATGTCTGGAATTAAAGCCAGTACAATGTTTTAGTTCTATGTTTTATAATAATTATGTAAACTCTGTTAATTAAGGACATTGAACAGACTAAGTTAGGAGTTTTTTTTTGTTAATTTTTCTCCTAAAGAATCTAGTCTTTAAAATGGACACCTAGTTTATATAGTAGGGTTCAATAAGTCACAGTTTCTACGTGATTTTCAATAAAATACTTTGTATGTTTATTTGAAGAGTATTTCAGCGAAATCGTGTTTTGAATTACTACAGAATAACTTCAGTATCCAGACGACAATAGCGCCTTGAAGGCTACACGTAAACACACCGGCCCAGTTTCCTATATGCCGTTGGGTTCGCTCGCTTCGGTTCCCACCGGCCGCTCTTGCATGCAGGCAGGTACGTACTCTGTATTGTACGAGCAGAGTATGAAAACTGGCGCACGTGTACCGCGGACGCAATCCACGAGAGAGCAACGAGAACACCTTGCAAAAACAAACCCTAAGGGCCATTAAGGATCTGAAACGTAACCGTTGTGGAATAAAAAAACTCGCCAAGGGCGTGTTGGACTCGTGCACTAAAGGTTCTGCGTCATTATTAATTTAATTATTTACTTTTGAAATTGTCATCATAATCATCAACTTATTGTGTTCCCACCGAGAGGCTACAGCTAAATACTCTGTGATTATTTCTATCGTCTACCTGTTGTTGTTATTAATATCAGCAGGAAAATCATATTTTTTGTATTGTATTCGGTTTTTCGATTGGTTCTTGTAGCGGCAACAGGAATAAACAATCTATGAAAATTTCAAGTAGCTGTCACGGTTCACAAGATACAACCTGTGGACAGTCAGATATACGGACAGTCTTTGTAATAGAACGCCGTGTTTGCTCTTCGGTTATAGAACTAAAAATTGTAAGAAGTGTACAGTTAAATGTATACAGATGCTGGATACCAGTTATTATACATTTTCCCATAGGAATTTACCTAGTATTTAGTATCACGACGTACCCTCTAAAAGAATCAAAAAACGAAAGAAAAAACTGAGTTAAACAGGTCTCTATCGAGGAGCAACATTCATATACTGTGTCCGCTCTCCACTTGTGTCTAAGACGTAAAATATGAATATCTACCGGATGTGTTGTGGAGTCGTCGCCAGGAAATAAATATGTGGTTCTACAATACCTATATTTTCAAAACACTCATGTATATACTCATAATCTTGCACCTTAAAAACACAAGATTCGTTAAAATTTCGTCCGGTACACAAACAACATAAATGACAGAGATTTACACTAAAAGGGAAGCGGAGGAAAGGTATATATACATATATATATTTATACGACTTGTATGTAATACTATTGTATCTATTAAAAAAACACATTTTACTGCAATGCAACACACTTCGCTTTGAACTATACAAAAGACATCAACGCGCGGGCATTTTCTATACCAAGCAATTTTTTGATAGCACCTTTTGTGATTTAGCAAAGCTTTGCACTTATCTTTGCACAACATAATACCTGCGTAGGTACTTCTACAGGATCGGTAAGTGGTTCCGCCCACTTTCTTCGGATTTCGGATTCCATCAGATTAAGTTTTGTCAACAGCCTTATTTGTAAAATCACTATTCCTTAAAACACTCCAAAATCGCTGTCTAGAGTAGTCTGTAGTGAAGAATATACAAGGAAAAAACGTAATTACCGATTAAATAAAAAGAGTGTTTGAGTGGAATCTTATTTTTGTAAATAAAGTTGTAAGTATTTGGAATCCAATCCTCTTATTTCAAAAATGTACTTACCAAATAAGTAAGCAGAGGCATATTTTCTGTTCTGATATAAACCCTTAAAAAGGTCCATGTAAACTGATATACATGTATGAACATCTATCAGTTTCCTAGAACTACTGAAGTGTTAAATGTAGCAACAAAGAGATACAGATAGTAGTGTCTCTTTAACACTTTGGCTTGAAATTATTAACCTAAATGTAGAAAAGGAATCAAAGTTGAACTCGAAATCAACTGAAAAAGAAATTAGCTTCAAATCATTAACTATGTACGCATTATTACACTATTTTTTTTTTTAATGCACTAACCCGTACGCATTACAAGAACTGAATAACGTCGGCGAGTTGTTATCCTTTGAATCTAAGTTTGCTCATTCCTAAGAGCTTAGAAAATGCGAACACATTATAAGCAAACCTTCCTAAGTAGAACAACAAACATGCCTATGTTCACAGCTGCTACTTTCATATTTATCTCGCGGAATATAAGGTCAAAACATTATCATAATAATACCACATAACACGAGCGGTGGAGCGCGATACCATGAAAAAGAAAGTCCGAAAAAACTTGTTACGGTCGCCGAAATGCGATCTTGCACAGGCCAATATTTGGTAAATAAAAGGTAACTCATCTACAAAATACACTTTTAATCTTAATATCACACCTAAAAGTACAGAGAAACGATACAAAGAGAAAACAAAACATACCTTTCAACACAGTAATCCAGGGTAAAACATTATAAACACAGCGGTTCACACACTCCACGGGTTTGGACGGGGAAAGCTTGGATGCGCGCGCTTCGCTCGCGACCTGAGGCCAGACACCAGCGCATAGGTGCCCTCCCCTCCCCCCCCCCCCGCCCTGCAGGAGGCTCTCCCCTCCCTGCGCGGTCAACGTGGAGATAGTCGCGACTTGCCCGGTAGCACGATCGCCCATCTTGCTCGCGAGAAGATAGTATCGGTGCACACGAGCCACGCTCTTGCTACAGTCAGAATTCGTTTTTATTTATGGCACTGTAAGCGGGCTCCAGCGACAGAATCGCGTTAAAATAAGGTTAATAAAATTAATGGAAATGGACCGAGTTTTATAAAACATCAGGTCATAGTTTATTATGGCTATTTCATGTACCTACGTTGCTTAGCCGGTTAGCACTAATTATTCTTCTTACTTGTTAATCTATGGTTTAATTAGCTATGCAATGTACATCGAATGGTCAACCATACCGTGCCTAAATGTTGTTCTTTATGGTGAGAAATAAACTTTTACTGTACTAACCATGAACTAAGGTACACTATAAATTGTAGCTATATGAAATGGTAACCGCTAAATAAGAAATGGAAATTGTTGACTTTCCCTAGATCATCCAGAGATTTAGGTCGATAGACCTACGTGAACGGAACGTAGAAAACCGCTTTTTTTCTGCTTTTGGACCGGCCAGCCTTTTTGTAAGTAATGAGATAAACCACAAATTTTGTTAGTTTTTAATTATGTCTATCGCCCGTTATTTGTTTTTTATTATCTTATTTGTTTTTTCTTTCTCTGTTTGTTTGCAATGCAGTATAAACTTTGTGTATCTGTTAATGTTTTGTTGTGTTTTGTGAATTTGTTACTGTTTTGTTATGTTTTTAGTATTGTGCCGTTGAATAAATTATTTCTCTCTCGCGTTCAAATACGGTCTTCTGTGGCAAAGTCTGCTATTTTTTTAAATATTGAATTTACAAATACAGAATATATGTAAAAATACAGAATTTATTGATGGGGAGGTATAATCGAATATATAAAATATCGTGTCACAGTGTTTTTTGTCGAACTCCACCGAAACTGCTTCACCATATGATTTTTGTTTTGAGTCTAAAGAAGTCTTGAGTCTAGACTCCTAATTCTAACTAAATACTCTGCGTACATGACTACAGTTAATGTAAGAAAATAATTATGGTGTTTAGAAATTGGACTCGACACTTTGTATCGAAACTCTATAGTTCATCTACCTATTACTCTTCTACAATTACAAAGATCAATCTTTCAGATTTTAAACTACGATCATGTTACTTAATTCCATCGATAGCCTACTAACATATGTATTTTACGTGATTGTGTTGAGTAGCAGTTATTATTAATATCATTGTGTTGAGTCAAGACGTCACTTGTCCTGGTTTTAAACTAAGATGCGTTGTGCAGAAGAAAACAGGCAAGGACATCACTAAATAGGTTTTTAAATTTGTTCCTTAGCACGGGTTAGTGCATTAAAAATAAAAATAGTATAATCATGTGGGTACAGTGATATCGTTCCGATGTTAAAACTTAACTGCAAAGTAGGTGGTCAGGGCTGTAAGTAATGCAATTTGCTTAAGTCAGATGTCACTGCCTGTACGTAATACAGAGAATATTGTAAAGAGGTTCGAAATTTCACTGATGCCGTGAGTCGCCCATTGGCTCAATTGGTAGAGCGCTGGTACGGATAGCCAGAGGTTGCGGGTTCGAATCCCGGCATGGGTGAAATTTTTAGCCTCTAAATAGGTTTTTAAAGGACATCACTAACATAGAAATTAAGAAGTAGTTCTACACTTATACCGATCGATCAATTAGATTTCTTTATTCCGTCGATAGCTTAGTAACATAATATATTAATAGTTATATATTAAACGGGTCTAATAACGATTATTTATTAGGTAAAACCTAATTACCTTATTTCCTGACATTTCGGCAGCGTTACAGTTGCCGTGGACTCGGGTATAATCGCGATTAGAGCCGTTTAATACATAACTATGTATGAGTATCGCGAATCATTAAGAAATAGTATGATATAATAATTAAAACAATAAATCTTATAATAACTTCCACTCAACACAACGACTTGTCCTGGCTACAAAGTAAGATACAGTCTGTCAGCTTTTAGAATATACCTCGGCTACTATCGGATAGAATCGAATATATTAGTGTAATAAAAATATCGGAATGTATATTTATATATAACCAAGGACCGCAATTTTTCATAGTAAAAATTAAACTGTCATAGGGAATGACCAAAATTTTTTATCGACTATCGATAAATAAATGTCACTTAATGAGTAATCAACATGACAACGCTAGATGTAGAGCGATAATTCTCCACTCATAAATGGATCTTCAATAAATTAAGAAACCGGTTTATTTATTTTGCTATGAAGAATTCCGGTCTAAGTTTTTAACTTTACATAACTTTTCAAAATAGTGAAGAAAAAGAAAAACTATACAGAGCAGGAAGTAGTGTTACACTCGTGTGCTTTCGGCGAAAACCGAAGCCTACTCTAGAGCCCGAGGTATACTCTAAAAGCTAACAGACTGTACCTAGTGCTATGGAAAACAGGCAAGAACATCACAAACATAGAAATACACCCAGACTGAGGACATTTGTACGAATCAAGTGCCAGGTAGAATGAAACCCACGACCTCTGATAAGATTAGGTTAGGTTAGGTGAACCAGGCAGTATGACAGGACTATATTTTTTTTACTATCGGAAAAATAATCTATCCATGGTTAGTTTCAAGAAATCAGTCTTAGATCCACATTTGAAAGAAAATTATCTTTCTTACAAGTCTGGATAACAAGATGAATTGCTTTAATACGTGAGTAAGACTACAATGTTTCAGGAGTGAAATTTATTCCTCTAAGTAAGTACAAGCTACTTTAAATATATCATTTACTACTTTACATACTATAAACTACTTTACATCATTATTTTACTAGTAACTGCTTAATAGTAATAAATAATTGACAATATTTTGTCAGTATATGTGTAGGCACTTTCGATACAGTCAGACCTTGGTCATTAGAAGAATGGCGACGACAGCTGACAAAAAGAAAAAAAAAATCTAATACATTTCAACCCTCTGCCAAAAAAAAAACAATTTTAGACTGATTCAAAGAAATTTAACTAGCAATTAAACTTCTTCGGATATCCATAATCCTAGAACAGTAATTGGTTTGACTTACTTTTATTATATTGTTCGAAATTCGTAGAAAGCGCCACTGCCATAAGGTTCTTTGACAATGTCAACCTCTATCGTAGTGGCACTTTTTAGTTTTTATAAATTCTATCGACAACCTATTAAAAAACAGTCGTAAAGTGGTTGCAACACTTTGGCAGTTTAGTGAGGGCATTAATTGTGCATTAGTTTCAATGCCCATAATTTTAATAATAAAATACATGCTTTATTGGTTATGTAGATACTAGCAAAAATTTATAGCTTCGTAATGCGTATTAATATTAAATTTATTTCAGTTAATTACAAATGTATAGTTTCTTAGTCTGACTTAATTTCTAATGTTACTACGAGTTATTTCTATTTACAATGATTTTTGACCAATGCTTAACATTTATTGGCTTTCAATTAACTAATTTATTTAGACAAAATGCACAACGCTTTTTGGTTAGCCACTGAAAATACTTTTTAAACTTTGTAGTTCAACTTAAGGTTTCAGACGAATATCTACTGTCGACGCCAATCTAGCCGAACTACATACGGTAGAAAATCATATTTTATTTGCGAAGACCCGTGTCCACGCTCTAATCATGATAATGATTACCCTCACAAGGAAACAATCCTGATTGCAACGTGAAGTTAAAGTATAATTTTAGTGTCATATCATCAGAACTAAACAAGCGAGCAAAATTTCAAAGTAAACTCACGTCACAGAATGTAGTTAAAATTTGGCATGCAAGATTGTTACTAATACCTATGTGAAGTATAATGAAAACGTGTCAAATCGATTTGAAGAGAGCTGCTCCAAAGGTAATTCGGAGCCTTTTCATAATCATTCTTAAGTGTGTTTATACACGTTACATATCTGCACTTCAAATTAGCTGTCAAAGGGTCCACTGCTACACACTAATTAATTAAATTATCTTAGTGTTTAGTCTGCGCTTGTGGCATTAATATCACTTTCTTTTGGAATGAGTTTTCTTAGCCAATCGCAGGCAAAAGCCGAGACTTCACAGACGATGTTAATAGCAGTAATAAAGTTTCAACAAAACCAGCATCGCTCACATTAAGCTCGCGCTCCGACGAAGTACTTTTATTGTTTTTTCCTATCACCTTACGTTCGTAGAGCAAAACAGACTCCTTGGTAGCGAGAGCCTTAGAGGTCAGCAAAATAACTGTACAGGACCTTTTGTTCACCTCTGTCAACAAAAGGTCGTATACTGTCCCTACCATCGCAGTATCCTACCATTGGATTAAGGAACAAAGGACGTAAGTGAGATATCTCAGCGCTTGAGACCACCACCTGCGCTTGTGGGCTTGGTGATAAAACACACTTTACTCTTTGAATGTAATCCAGCAGGAATTCATGCTTTAATAAAGCCGCGTGGAGACAGTCAAAGTCAACTCGGACCAAATATATCTGAGGATTACGCTTGGACGCTATTATGAACGTGGCCACACTTTACTTAAGAGAAGTGCAGTTGAACGATGGCGTCTATTATAAGATCACTTGGATTATGTTAAATTGTACCAATTACACTTGAATCACTTGATCAATGGTGAAAATGGCGTCAAGTACAAAAAGCTTTTGCTATAAAGTAAATAACTTTTATATGTAACAACTCAAAGCTTCTTCGTCCAAGCCGACTTTTAATGTAAATCTTACGCAGGATTTATATCCAATCTTCTCCGTCCAATGTGACTTTGATTGCGTCAAATGCAAACTTTATTCAGGATTTCTGTCCAGGTGTAAGCTAGACAAAATAGGCTTATTGGATAAGGCTTAGCGACTAATCTTTACCAATGAAGGAAATTCAGCACTACGCATTGTCCAAAACATTTTTTGACCGACTATGAATTTCAGTGATGTACAACCCATTGGTAACATTTAGAAACTTCGCAAGATGGTGGCGGTCAAACCGCGGCGGGTTTTAGAAATTTACGAGGATTAGTACAGAACTCGCTGCAATTATCTGGTTCAATTGGCAACGTACCCTCTGCCACTACTGAGCACGGGATCAGTGCTTGGCTCCATGGGCCAGTTGTTGAATTAAGAATTTCGCTAAGTAATTAGTTAACTGAAGCGTTGTCTCATCGAATTTCTCAGAAAAGAGCGTGACAACGTCTGTCAGCTTTTATAATATACCTCGGCTACTATCGGGTAGAATCGGACTATTCGTGTAATAGAAATATCGGAACTAATATGACACCTAACTTTACATAACTTTTCAAAATCGTGAAGAAAAGTTTTATACAGAGCATGGAGTAGTATTACACTCGTGTGCTTTCGGCGAAAACCGAAGCCTACTCTAGAGCTCGAGGAATATTCCAAAAGCTAACAGACTGTACTTAAGTATTTACTTAGTGAAATTATCAATTCAGAAACTAGCCCTTAATCTAAGTAACGGTCAACTTCAAACAATGACATTTCGCCCAAACTGACTTCGGCTGTGTCAACGCGGTTTACAGGTGTATGTTGTGTCCAAGTGTACCTAAACTAGACGAAGTAGGCTTGTCGGGAGGTCCAGGAATCATTGGAGTGTCCGCAGTCGACGACCACGCGGCAGCCGGGTACTGGCGATGCGGTGTATTTCTGCGTACGAAGGGTTTTATTAAAGCTGCTGTTTCGACTTACGTGTGGTAAACGTTTCGCTCGCACATAGGTTAATTTTTTTTTCTGATGGCGAAATAATAAGTATACTTTTGTCAAGGGCGGTCTGAGGCGTCAGTAGATAGTAAAATTATAGTAATGGCCGACATTATAGTAATTAATTTAAGTTTCATAGACTAGCGGCATTAGGTATAACGATTCAACTAAAACACTCCTAAGCTACAACAGGCGCGGTCAGGTGCAGGATGGGTGACCGTCCCACGACTACCGCTAGTAGCATTTTTACTAGCTCTTCCATGCTTCGCGGGGCACGTTCAGCCATTGCTGCCGGCTGTCATATAATGACAGTCGTTAGCCACGTCAGAGACCTTATGGGCGGCTTGATAACTTCTGACAGTAAGGCCCGCCACTGTCTTACAATCCTCCACCAACCCGGACTTGGCCCCCATGGTGGAGTATGGATGGATGCAGCAAGGGGCCCGTGCCCCAGGAGTGGGAACATACAAGGGTTGACATCGATATAAAGTACTCACATTAGGGCAAGCCAGTTGGTTTAAAGTGATGTTGGTAGTGCCTAGAGCTCGTTCCTCGCGGCTGGCAAAGTCTGGCTCTCGGTGGAATGAACCTACAAAAAAACTTACTTCAGCCAAGTCGGTATTGAATTAATACGTATCTATCCAGCTATATTTATTTTTATTTTAAGTTTATTTGGAAAAGAGCTTAAATAACAATTGAAGCTTTAATGTAGCGCAGTACCAATGTTCTAAATGCAATAAAAGGCTTCTACAGTTCAATAAAGAAGGTTAGTTGTCTATTAAAGCATTTAAAGTTATGTAACTTTTTTTTATTTATCATAATAAACTTAGATTGAGTTTGTAATTACATGACATTTAAGGTATGCTTCACAGTTTTGTTTAGCTATTACATATTTCACATTTTGTTCGAGCGCTTCCGTGCTTCGCAAGGCACGCTAAGCCGTTGGTACCAGCTGTCATGTAATGACATTCGTTAAGCCATGTCAGAGGTCTTATGGACGGCATGACATTTTCTTATAAAGGCCCGCCACTATCTTACAATCCTCCACCAACCTGGACTTGGCCCCCGTCGTGGAGGGGGAACAACCTTCCTGCGATGCAGGAAGAGACCCGTGCCCCAGCAGCGGGGACATACAATGGTTGATTTTTTTGTAACAAACTGTATACTTAGATACGGTCAATAAGAGACCTGTTGGGCCTAGTCCTCATTACCTTCGCCAGTCGTCGAGAATCTCCCTAAGAATCTCCCTCAAGAAGCAATTCCCAAAGATATTATGGTTTTTGTTTACAAACGACATGCCGGATAGCGATGAAACTTAGCTAATATCTTTAGAGGACACAAATCAAGGTTTGATCGTGCTTACAACTGAGAATAACGGAATATAATATAAATTATAGTTTCATTAGACTTTTCAAAGAAATTATTCTCAGCCAAAGTAGTATGTAGTAAATGTGTGAAACTGGATATCAGCACAAAATAAAACTTAGGTAATTATTCTACCAGCAGGCGAAAATCATAATTTATCTGCCGATGTTACGATTATAGCTCGGTTAGGTAACATAAATTTTTATTCCTGAATACATTTGTTTATTTATTTCCAAACACCTTACTATTTTTACAGGGTATAGACCTAATGCAATAGTGAAGAGACACAAAACAAGAACAACATAACCATAACATATAACATTTACATACAGGCACATACATTGCTTCTGGCCCCACGCTAGGATATCCCGTGTTGCGGAAACCATCAACAACGACATCACAAACATGTAAACATCCAAGACCTCCCGGGACCTCTTGCATGGTAGGCACATGCGCTACCACTGCGCCACAGAGGTTGCCCAAATAGAAGAAGAATAAGATAATAATTAAACACATATACAATACCAGGCCACTCAGAAAGTTTTTCGAAAAAAAGTTTTTATGTATAAGACACTGGCCACTTGTAATTGTTTTGAAAACGTCGATTATTTAAATGTAAAAATACTACTGTTCGATTTTCATATTTCCCTCCGCATTTTTTTGAGAGCCAATTCAAATTTTCTTGTCTCATTAAAAAATGGATCTACATCGACAACATTTTCGTGCTATGATTTTTTACGATTTCAAATGTGGCTTAAAACCTGATGAGTCATTTGATCGACTTCGAATTGCTTTTATGGATGAAGGACCTTCAAAAGCAACCATCTACCGCTGGTATAGCGAGTTCAAATGCGGTCGTCTTACTTTGGGGGATGAACAAAGGAGTGGTCGTCCTACGACGGCTGTCACCGAAGAAAGTGTGGTGGCAGTAAAAAAATTAACTCAAGAAAATTACGAATTACGTACGAAGAGATTCAGCATACACTGCAGATTACGTACGAATTACGAATTACGTACGAAGAGATTCAGCATACACTGCAGATTGGTTCAGGAAGTGTTCACAAGATTTTGCACGAGCACCTTCGCGTAAGGAGAATAGTTTCCCGCTGGGTGCACAACCTCACCGAAGCTCAGAAGCAGGCCCGTGTGGATTGGTGCCGTGATATGTTACAAAAATTTGATGCTGGCTCGTCACGATGCGTTTACGACATTGTGACAGGTGACGAATCCTGGATTTATCAATAATATCCAGAAAAAAAGCGTCAGTCGATAGTTTGGCTGTTTCAAAATGAACCAACGCCTACGAAAGTGAAGCGATCGAGGAGCGCAGGAAAAATGTTGATCGCTAGTTTCTTCACTTTGCCGGGGTACCTAATTTCAATTCCACTTCGAGACCAAAGCAGCATCAACGCTGAATGGTATAGCACAAAATTCCTGCCAGAAGTTTTTTTCTAAATTAAGCAACAAGCGACCGAACACCGGGCTCCGCGGGGTCCTTCTTCACCACGATAACGCGCCCGCGCACTCTGCGATCAAAACGAGGGACTTCCTGGACTCCACACCGGTCAGAGTCTTGGGACACCCTCCTTACAGTCCTGATTTGGCTCCGTGTGACTTCTTTTTATTCCCTAAAATTAAAAATCAGCTCAAAGGGATACAGTTTTCATCGCCGGAAGACGCGCTAGCAGCGTTTGAGAAGGCCTTGGAAGAGGTGTCTGCGGAGGACAGGAAAAAATGTTTTGAAAATTGATTCAGACCCATGAAACTTTGTATAGAGGCTGGTGGAGAGTTCTTTGAAAAGATTTAATAAAAATATTTTTTTCATAGAAGTTAGTTTTTTAGTTTCTCAAAACTTTCTGAGTGTCCCACGTACACACCACTTAAAATTATAAGACAAAATAAAAAGAGTGGTCTTTCTGAACTCATTCAGGGAACAACAGAAGATATCTATTATCTCACTGACGGAATTGATTGAACATAGATTTCAGTATCTCTTTACATCTCTGAGACTTCTTCTGTATACTTTTTAAGGTTACGGTTATCATCTAGTTTGTTTCAAAGTCCATTGTTGAATCTATTGACGTATCAATTCATTTTTATTGACGTTCATTCTATGTTTGGGTGGTGAATGACTATGTTGTTCCGAAGTTCATGCGGAATGAAAGCCATGCCTTTCTGTTGTTACGCCTGGCATTCTGTCTCGCTCGCTCTAACATTTTTAGTAATTTTATATATTGAATTTTTTGTCAAAAGTGGTCTGAGGATTAACTAGATAATAACAATACGGAGGTTTTAAATACATTTTTTTTATCTATACTTAGTTTTTGATAAAGATTACATTACAACTCTTTGCACTTCTGTGTACAATATACATGAGAGATAAAATACACAAAAAGTAAACAAAAACTAAATACTCACAACTAAAAAAATTTACACAAGGTAAAGTTATGCATAAAATTTACTTAAGTAATTTTATTATCTATTAAACCCTCAGACCACATTTATCAAAAGTATACTACCTATTTTTTACAATCACTAAGCATGTGGCAAGTGGCAGTCCCGGTCTCTGCCTACCCCTCTCGGATCCAGGCGTGAGTTTACCTTATGTTACTAAACATGTTAGACTATACGAGCGAGACAGCATGACAAAAGTGACATCAGCCTTAAAATGAGGCAGCATCTCACCGTCGGAGCGCGGCACCAGGTCTCGAGGCACCAGATCTGGCTCCCCATCGTCAGGCTGCTTCGCGCGGAGGAATACGACGAGGACGATCAGCCCCGCCCCCGTCACGGAAACCACAGCCACGCCCGCTGTCACCTCCAACCACAGGGACCAAGATATCACCAGCTTCTCTCCAGATACGGCTTTGCAACAACGAAAACATAATTACAATCTTAAAAACCTATTTAGAGGCTAAACCACTAAACCGCTAAAACACCCATGCCGGGACTCAAACCCGCGACCTCTGGCTATCCGTACCAGCGCTCTTCCAAACTGAGCTAATAGGCGACTCACCGGCATCAGTGAAGTTTTCAAGCTCTTTACAATATTCTCTGTATTACGTACAAAAAAAAAATAGGTCTAAACAGGTTTTTTAAATATATTTTTTAAATTGTCCTTAGCACGGGTTAGTGCATTAAAAAGAATATAATTAATTACATTCTGTTCTATATTCTTTTTTTGATACTAGTTCGGAGTTTAAACGTTGACTTATCTAGTAATCTATCTATCTAATCAGCACATAAACAGACCCCACTGTTGGGCATAGGGCTCTTCTCTTTCACGCCAACACACCCGGTCTCGGCGAATGTTTCCCAGTCGCTTTCACAATGTCATCGGCCCCATCGGACAGGCGGTCTGCTTACCGACAGTCGACTGGTTCTTCTATATATCTAGTAATAGCGTATGGTAATAATCGACGCAAAAAAAGTAGCATAACATGTGACCAAAAGCGAGTCGGACTCTCGTACCGATGGTTCCGTATAGCCTCATTTTTTTCGTTAATATAGTGAGTCCGACTTGCGGTTTTTATAAGTTTTTGTTATAATATAAAATAATAAGTCCCACAATCACGCAAAGTTTGATGTACGAATATGTATTACGATGGAGCAAAAACAAAAAAAGACGTTTGTGGAGACTCCCTTTTATCCTTATTATGGGTTAGGTAATTCGCGCTAATAACACCTATTATATGAAAATTTCAACTGTTTTTAGTACGATCCAAAAGATAGAGTCATTTAAAGGTCAGACGGACGGACGGACAGATAGACAGAGGGAAACACAGACCGAGGGAGACGGGTTGACAGTGGAGGAATAGGGTTCAGTTTCGCACCCTTTTTCGGGTACAAAACCGTGAAAAGGAGAATTTTTACCACAAACACAGAAATAGAATAGTTTTGCGCAGTGTGCAGTGTAGTGTAGTTTAGTGTATTGTAGCGGATGGGAATGTAGTGTAGTGGTTCATTGCAGTAGCCGCACTTTGCTTGAATAGTCAAAGATTGGCGGCCTTCCTATTGAGGCCATCAGCGATGTTATCAGTGGTAATCTCACTGATAACATCGCTGATGATGAAAAGTAGATGAAAGAAACGTAGTTTAGTTTAAAGTGGGTATGACGACGTGTGTCATGGCTTTAAAAAAGGTGTCTGGACTCAACATGTCTTACGGCTAAGATCCGTAACGCTGGTCTTCCGCCAGACCCTAAGTGAGATCACGAGCATCATTAATAATGGCATAATTATGTAACAATCTCATTCAGAAACATTAACGAACGATGATCAATCCTTTATTTATTTTTTATTGATTTATTCACCATTAAATCTTATATTCGGTAACAATATACATACATAATGTAGTGTAAGTTAACAGTATACTACCTACCGCTCGCTTTCATCGGGCCAATGGTCTCTAAATGCATAATGGTGGGGTCGCTGCGGCCTCGAGTGTTGCTTGAGTAGACAGCCGCGGTCAAGTTAAGGTCCTCGGCGATGTCCTCCACATGAAACTCGCCCGTACTGCTGGTCAGGTTGCGCAGGCGCACGCCGTTTGCCGTACTCAGCTCCAAGTGAACCGTCTGAGGCCGACCGCCGTCCCATCCTGGGAAACGAAGCGAGTGTTGGAAAATAGCGCCTCCAAATTAGTTTCGATATCAACCCTTGTACATGCAACAATGGGGACATCCCCATTGTTGGGGCACGGGTATAAGATTGTTGTGTACAAATTTTAAAGAATAAGAATATTTTTGAACTAAAACTTTCGTAAGCACTACACATTGTAGACTTTTAGTCCGACGAGCAACAGGCGACGCGAGCTCCGTCTCTGCTCACCATGATTAAGCTCTGCGAATCGAAGCGAAACCTGGTCGGACTCTTCCGATGTAACTACACCCGTAAGTAGATCCGGACTAAAAGTCTACAATAAGAATATTCATTTGCTATAGTATGGTAATCACAAAGTAGGTAGGTGGTAATTTAAAATTATGGTACAGGCATGCTCTACCCGTCAGGGTGCGTAAATATTACTTGTTAGCTAAATTAGCAACTAAACGTACATCATGTGCAAAAATGTTAACGTAAACATTCAAAAATTGACATAATTTTTTACAGTCTTAGGTAACAACAAAAAAAAATAACGAAACTAACTAACTAACCTAACTTGAGATCAATAATGGACCATTTAAAAAGTTCTTTACGCTAATACATTTTATCTGTGAGAGTTGTATATAATACTATTGAATTTTAAGTAAATTCAATGATAATACTGTTCTAAATTTTGTGAGAGGTAGGTCTGCAAGTTTTTGAAGCAAATCATCAAATAATTTTATTGCCATACGGTACGAGTTTCGTGAGTGTAGAGCTAATTATTGTGATTATGAATAAACTTGTCACTCTAATACTTCCCCATGAAAAGGTTCACAGGTTTTGTGTTATTTCAAAATCAATGAAATGTCTTAATCAGAAAGGTTGTATAGAAGAACCAATATAAGCTCAATGTTCGTTTTTTTATTATGTATCATCCTCAATTATTAAAAGTATTGCACGTTATACTCGCACGCGCGTGTTTGCACGCCACACGGTGGTGCACGGTGGCGCGGGACGGTATCGGGGTGGTGTGAGCTAGCCACTTGCCTTTGTCGCACCGCACAGTGAGCGTGGCCGGATATGCGCGCAGCAGCACGCAGCTCGGAGTCGCGGGAGGGCCGCCCTCTCGCACGTCATACGGTGGTGCATGGTGGCGCGGGACGGTATCGGGCTGGTGTGAGCTAGCCACTTGCGTTTGTCGCACCGCACAGTGAGCGTGGCCGGATATGCGCGCAGTAGCACGCAGCTCGGAGTCGCGGGAGGGCCGCCCTCTCGCACGTCATACGGTGGTGCATGGTGGCGCGGGACGGTATCGGGCTGGTGTGAGCTAGCCACTTGCCTTTGTCGCACCGCACAGTGAGCGTGGCCGGATATGCGCGCAGTAGCACGCAGCTTGGAGTCGCGGGAGGGCCGCCCTCTCGCACGTCATACGGTGGTGCATGGTGGCGCGGGACGGTATCGGGCTGGTGTGAGCTAGCCACTTGCCTTTGTCGCACCGCACAGTGAGCGTGGCCGGATATGCGCGCAGCAGCACGCAGCTCGGAGTCGCGGGAGGGCCGCCCTCTTGCACGTCGTACTCGCACGGGCGCTTCTGCTCACCAAACGAGTTGGTGGCGCGGCACTGCAGCTGGCCCGTGTCTCCGCTACTTGGCAGCCATGTGAGCGTCGACGTGTAACGGTTCAGGTGCCCGGGGACTTTCTGTTGAGGGTTTTTTTTTTAGTAATCTTAAAGTCAAGGAACCACCCGGATCTAACTGACGTCAACAATGTATTATATCTTTTTTTGTAATATGTTATTGCAATAACTGGTAACCCTTGTCGGACCTAGATCTTAGGACTAAATAGACGTACCCACAGATTAAATACAATCCACTAAAACACACCCAATCATCTTTGTAATTTTTTATGTAGCCTATAAACGTCCCACTCTCAGAGAGAGAGAGAGTATGGGTTATGAATATGAAATATGATTTTTAAGCATTTTTGTTAACCATCGATGAAAGCGATTGAAGTATGGAGAGTAGATCCAGCTGACAGAAGTCTGGTGAAGCTGACACGACTGTCTACCGAGTGTAGTGGACGTTAAGGCCTAGTCTCACCTGGACGCTAGTGTAGAGGGTACGCGTACTGGCGAAGGACCAGCTGACCTGCAAGGGCTCGGGGACAGCCTCTACGACGCAGGTGACGGTTTCCGCCTGTCGGTGCATAACACCCAACACTTCTTGGGTGCTGGTCAGGCATACGGGCCGATCTAAGGGGGGAAAACATGTACAAGTTTATCTTGGGTAGACAGAGATTGAGATGTTAGGCTTATATCAGTTTCTTGTCAGGTAGGTACACGTGAAATTGAAGGAGAGAATACTTATAAACTTTCTTAACAAAAAAAATACTTGAAGCAAGAAAAGTTCGATGACGTTTTCTTTCTTGACCAAAAGCGTACCCTTCTAACAAAAAAGAACCAATGAAACAGACAACGTGGCAAACAATTATCGCTAAACAAACGTAAAAAGGTCGTACTCCCGTGGTGGAGTATGGACCTTCCTGCGATGTAGGAAGTGAACCATGGATTATGTGTGTGTATGCAGCTACTTTTTTAATAAAATCGGTAAAAAATGTGACTTCAGTTCGTTCACTATAACATGCCCCTTGCTGCCGTCATATCTGCATCCTAATCATTAAATCGGTGAAACCGTTTCGAAGGAGTTCGATAGAGAAGATAGTGACACGAGATTTTTTATATATTCTAGGGCTCTGCCTAGGCGCTCGTGACCTAAGCGAACCGATTGATTGGAAACAATCACTTAAGTTGAGCAACAACAGGCGCATTCAGGTGCAGAATGGGTAACCGTCCCGTGACTACCGCTAGTGGCATTTTCCCGGCATTCCGTTTTCAGCGCTTCCGTGCTTCGCAAGGCACGTTAAGCCGTTGGTGCCGGCTGTCATGTAATAGCAGTCGGTAAGCCACGTCAGAGGCCTTATGGGCGGCTTGATAACTTCTGACAGTAAGGCCCGCCACTGTCTTACGATCCTCCACCAACCCGGACTTGGCCCCTATGGCCTAACCTTCCTGCGATGCAGCAAGAGACCCGTGCCTGAGCAGTGGGAACATACAAGGGTTGATAACAACAAGAGTGCTCTGTGCGACCCAGCTCCCGCACTCACATCCGACGTTCACGACGACAGCGTGCTCGAAGGCAGCCGGCAGGTGAGGGTTATGGGCTCGGCAGACCAGTCGGTGCCCGTTGTCGCGCAGAGAGGGCGCTAGCGTCAGCGAGGACACCGTGTAGTTGCCGTCATGGAGCTCCTGTGCCAATTTACAGTGTAACTTATAAGGAAAGAAAGTCTTTGGAGCGGGATACCTGCGAAACGTGCCTAGGGTTCCGGAGCAATTTTTGTGTTTAATGAACAAATGAACGAAGATTTCATTATATTTTTTGAGTTGAGTTTGAGTATACAACGTCTTCTACACTAGTTAGTTGGACCTGAGATTTTCTCACTTAGCCTTATAGTTGAGCCATTGTACGCACTAGGGTTTTATTTATATTTGCTTATTATATTATTTGAGTTATACACAGAGTCTTCTACACTAGTTAGTTGGACCTAAGATTTTCTCACTTAGCCTTATAGTTGAGCCATTGTACGCACTAGGGTTTTATTTATATTAGCTTATTATATTATTTGAGTTATACACAGAGTCTTCTACACTAGTTAGTTGGACCTGAGATTTTCTCACTTAGCCTTATAGTTGAGCCATTGTACGCACTAGGGTTTTATTTATATTAGCTTATTATATTATTTGAGTTATACACAGAGTCTTCTACACTAGTTAGTTGGACCTGAGATTTTCTCACTTAGCCTTATAGTTGAGCCATTGTACGCACTAGGGTTTTATTTATATTAGCTTATTATATTATTTGAGTTATACACAGAGTCTTCTACACTAGTTAGTTGAACCTGTGGTATTGCTACTATAAGCATTACCACAGACTACTTCACAAACGTACATAAATTCAGAAACAAATTCACTGGTACAAACCCACGACCTATCATTAAGAAGCAGGCCTTCAGTCGTTTCGCTGCCACCGCTCTTACCTTACGAGGTCTTACCTTATGGACGCTGGGGCGCAGTAGAGTGCTCCCCAAATGCCATGTGATGGTGGGCGGTGGGACACAGCCCACTACGACGCAGTCAACCACGCGCGGCTGCCCGGTTTCGAAGTCGGGGTTGTTGTTCAGGCGGATCTCAACGTTCAGCGGGGGCACTAAGGGCGAGAATGGCTTATGTAAGGTATCTAGAGAGATTGTAAGCAAAAAATCACACAAGGCAGGAGGATAAACATTCTTGGGTTAAGGACTTATACAGGGCGTCCCAAAGTTATGGGCCATGAAGGGAAAGTACCTTAAATATCGTAGATAGGGTATTTTGCTGAAAGAAGACATTATGTTTTTTTTAAAAGTTAGTAATTCTAAATTCAAAGATTTTCTAAAAATTACTTGCCTTGTCTGGGAATCGAACCAACTTAAATTTTAAAAAAAACCACCCCTACTTTTATGATGCCAATCGAAATAATGGCCAAAAAATAATAACTCTTCTTAAGTAACATAGTATTTTAAAAGAAAGGAACAGCGTGAAATTAATCATTTTAATCAAATTAAAAACATACATGAAACTGCCGTAGTCAATTAAGTTGAAAATGAAAAATGAAAATTAACAGGCAGCGGACTCATTAAAAGATTTGCGATTTACGTAAGACAAGAGGGATCACATTTTGAGCATTTAATTAATTAATTTACAAAAAATACCCACTTATGTAATTGACTACGGCAGTTTCATGTATGTTTTTAATTTTATTAAAATGATTAATTTCACGCTGTTCCTATCTTTATAAATACTATATTCCTTAAGAAGAGTTATTATTTTTTGGCCATTATTTCGATTGGCATCATAAAAGTAGGAATGTTTTTTTAAAATTTAAGTCGGTTCGATTCCCAGACAAGGCAGTTTTTAGAAAATCTTTGAATGCATAATTACTAACTTTCAAAAATAACATAAAGTCTTCTTTCAGCAAAATACCCTATCTACGATATTTAAGGTACTTTCCCTTCATGGCCCATAACTTTGGGACGCCCTGTATATTTATGAAGTTTTTTTTTAATGAAATGCATGTTGATGAGGAGTTTCTAATGAATGGACGAAAGACTTATTCCACAATAAAATTACAGCTTAAGAGCTATAAGCTATAATTTTAGTTTGTTTGAAGTACTGCTTAGGTCTTTAAAATATATTTACTAATATGACATAACATTTACATACAAGCAAATGCATATGTTTTTTTCTACTGTACTTATAATTAAAAAAATATCTGCGAAAAAAATATAACGTCTTTTTTTCACGCCGCAAAATTGTCAAGACAGAAAATCAATGTCAGGTTCGAATGCGTGTTTAGGGTTTCGTATTGTTCTAAGGTTTCGGACTTCTATCCGATTTTTCTACTGCAAAGTTTCTATTAGTTTTTTCGAAGCCAAATACGCCAGTCCCGCCCGCAATCATCTGTTTTTCATTATGTTCTTTTTCTGGTTTCGGCGGCGTACTTACCACCAAATAGGCCCTGGATTTTGATATTGCAGAAAATTACGTTAACTAGAGCAAGAATAAATTTTCAAGACAATGCCATTGACAGCTGCTGGAATGCCGCTTTAATTAGGCCTGCACAAAGGCGTTAAGTGTTTGTGGCGTTAATGTATTTTATATTAACATAATAATCAAAAGTACGGTTCTTGGTTTATTATGACAATTCAATGTACGTTACGTATAGTCTGTTAGCTTTTCGAATATATCTCGGCTACTATCGGATAGAATCGGATATATTCGTGTAATAAAAATATCGGAATTAATATGACACTTAATTTCAAATCAGAACTCGATCATTAGTACGAAAACCGGCGAAAACCGAAGCCTACTCTAGAGCCCGAGGTATATATATTCTAAAAGCTAACAGACTCTACCCGATTTTTTGTTGTAGTTCGCTACCTACTCTATCTAATGTAGGTACATAGATTTTTCATAATAAACCATGTACTGTAGTTCCGTAGAATGGGGCCCAAGAAGATACTACTGCAGCTACGCACGATCTGCCTCAGATCAGCTGGCAGCGGCAGCATGGAGATGACCGAGGAGGTCTTTTTTCAGCGGTGAACGAATACTGACTGATTGATTTATTGAAGATACTCACGATACATCTTCACGAAGACACTGGCGACGAGGGGCTCAGTGACGTCGCCGTTTTGCGCCAGGCACTCGAAGTGCGCGTCCAGGTCGCTGCGCGCGAGACTGTGCACTTGCAACGGCGCGCGCAGCACGCCCGCGTGCGATGAGTGCGCGCGCTCAATCACCACACCGTTGCGGCGCCAGTAGAGAAGCGTGTCCACTTGCTCTGTGCGTGCGTTCATGTATTTTTAGAATGGTGGCTTTTATTTAGCTTATTGTTAAGGCATTAACTGAAGTTGACGTCATCGTCGTCAGGCAATACTAGTCCACTGCTGGACATAGCGCTCCCCTAATGAGCACCATAGCGCCCTGTCTTCAGCTTGCCGCATCCAACATCTGCCTGCAGTTTTTCGCAGATCGTCATCCCACCTAGTCGGAGGGTGTCCTGCACTACGTTTGTCGAGTCCCGGTCTCCACTCAAGAAGACGTTTACTCCTACGGTTGTCGGTGCTTCGCGAGTTATGGCCAGCCCACTGCCACTTCTGCTTGCTGATTCTGAATTAACTGACGGGCTACGTTTAAACAGCGTATAACTATTGCACAGTTGCAGAACAAATCCAGTTTAAATGCATTTGGCAGGACTAATACGATTTGGCCAACCGCGGTAGCGCCGCTGAAACTACACACAGACTGTAATCGAACTGTTCTGTTGATTGACAGTTTAATTATTGTACTCGTGCCAACTGCATACAAACCACGACTTAGCAGTCGTAAAGCAGTTGAAAACCAGCATATCTACTGAGAGCCTTAGTGGTCCCTACACCAAAAGCATAAACGGACGAAGAGGACTTTGTTAACACGGATGTTTTACATCCGGATGTTTTACATCCGTGTTTGTTAACCGTTTGTCAAGATTTAATATTTTGACAACAACAGACAGAGCTGTCAAGTTGAAATGAATTCAAATTAAGTCAAGGTTTGAGGAAAAAAAAATTGGGAAACATACAATTGTTCAAATTTATTAAACTATTAGTACATACAGTTAATCTAATATATAAAAATCTTGTCTAAAAGTCACAGCATTTGTTTAGTACAGTAGCCGCATATTTGAACCATGTTGGGCCATTGTACGTTGCAAACGCTGAGGTATGTTAACACTTCAGACTAGGATTTCCTCACGATGTGTTCCTTCAAAATTAGCGAGTGGTGTTACTATTATAATGTCAAAAATGTTCACAACTTAGAAAACAAAGTCATTGGTACATGCCGACGGTATTCGAATCCACGACCTCCCGATCGTTAAGCCGGCGTTTTATCGCTCCACCGCTCTTCTCTAAATAATAATAATAACATAACATAATAACATTTACATACAGGCACATACATTGCTTCTGGCATATCTATTGTTTTACTACAGTTACAATTTTAACCGTTTAACAGGCAAAGCTGGTACAAATTATAATAAATAAATAACAAATATTCATGCACATACGTGGGAAACTCAGAAAGTTTTGAAAAACTAAAAAAGTAACTTCTATGAAAAAATATTTTTATTAAATCTTTTCAAAGAATTCTCTCGTGTCTTCCGGCGATGAAAACTGATCCTTTTGAGCTGATTTTTAATTTTAGGGAATAAAAAGAAGTCACACGGAGCCAAATCAGGACTGTAAGGAGGGTGTCCCAAGACTCTGACCGGTGTGGAGTGCGCGGGCGCGTTGTCGTGGTGAAGAAGGACCCCGCGGAGCCTGGTGTTCGGTCGCTTGTTGCTCAAATCAGAAACAAACTTCTGGCATGCATTTTGTGCTATACCATTCAGCGTTTATGCTGCTTTGGTCTCGAAGTGGAATTGAAATTAGGTACCCCGTCAAAGTGAAGAAACTAGCGATCATCATTTTTCCTGCGCTCCTCGAACACTTCACTTTCGTAGGCGTTGGTTCATTGTTGGAACAGCCAAACTGTTGACTGACGCTTTGTTTCTGGATCATATTGATAAATCCAGGATTCAAATTTTTGTAACATATCACTGGTGAGGTTGTGCGGCACCCAGCGGGAAACTATTCTCCTTACGCGAAGGTGCTCGTGCAAAATCTTGTGAACACTTCCTGAACCAATCTGCAGTGTATGCTGAATCTCTTCGTACGTAATTCGTTTGTTTTCTTGAGTTAATTTTTTTACTGCCACCACACTTTCTTCGGTGACAGCCGTCGTAGGACGACCACTCCTTTGTAGTAACTCCCAAAGTAAGACGACCGCGTTTGAACTCGCTATACCAGCGATAGATGGTTGCTTTTGAAGGCTTTTCATCCATAAAAGCAATTCGAAGTCGATCAAATGACTCCTCAGGTTTTAAGCCACATTTGAAATCGTAAAAAGTCATAGCACGAAAATGTTCTCGATGCAGATCCATTTTTTAATGAGATAAGAAAATTGGGATTGGATCTCAAAAAAATTCTGAGGGAAATTCGAAAATCGAACAATAGTATTTTTACTTTTAAATAATCGACGTTTTCAAATCAATTACAAGTGGCTAGTGTCTTATACATCAAAACTTTTTTTCGCAAAATTTTCTGAGTGGCCCTGTATTACACATATCTCGTTAGCCCTATACTTAGTACAACTAAATGACTTGTGTTATAGGTGCTAACTCGACGATAGATGTAATACAATATACAGTTAACATCCAAGACCAGAGACAAACTAGAAAAGTTCGTTTCCTAGTTTGACCCGGACGGGGATCGAACCCGAGACCTTCGGTTTTACAGCAGCGTGCCAAAGGCCAAGGCCAATTATTCATTGGTGTTGGACTTTATTTCAAAGTGATAAGCTTCATTTCATTTCAATTTATGAAATGAAATGGTTTTATTCAAAGTAGCGCAGAAACTGCGGTTTAATGAACGTTACAATTCAAACTTTCAAAAACTTGATCATTTTGGAGAAAAAATTGACAAAAAACTCCAAACTTGGTCCTTTCAAAGTCCTTAATTAACAGAGCTTACATAATGGTTGTAAATCATAGAACTCATACATTGTACTGGCGTTAATTCCAGACATCATTGTCATCTAAATAATCCTTTATGTTATAGTAGCCCTTTTGGCACAAAGTGTACTTAAAACATTTTTTGAACCGTGTTTCAGGCAAGCTTAATATGGGGGGAACTATTATACCACTTTCTGGTAAAGGGTTAAGCTTATTTACCGTCATCCACTTCGCAGACAAGATCGAGATCCGAGCCAATGCTGAGCGGTCCGACAAATCCCTTCGTGACCTTAACTCCCTTGTCAGTAAGGATCCTCGGGGTTCCAGGTGAATCTGCGAAAATTCGATGTTCATGAGTAAAAGATAACAAAGTCTATACAACAGACATACGACATTGTGAAAGCGGCTGGGAAACATTGCACGAGACAAAGGACCGGGCCCTAGAGTCTAATAATTGATACAAGCACGACTATGGTTGTTATTTGCCTCAATTTGGTAGTCTACAAAGCAATAGTAATACAATGTTATTCTAGGGGTATCGATTCAACCCTTGTATGTCCCCACTGCTGGGGCACGGGTCTCTTCCTGCATCGCAGGAAGGTTATGCCATACTCCACCACGGGGGCCAAGTCCGAGTTGGTGGAGGATTGTAGGACAGTGGGCGGGCCTTACTGTCAGAAATTATCGAGCCGCCCATAAGGCCTCTGACATGGCTTCACGACAGCCGGTACCAACGGCTTAACGTATCTTGTGAAGCACGGAAGCGCTCGGCAAAATGCCACTAGCGGTAGGCGCCGGACGGTCACCCATCCTGCACCCGACCGCGCCTGTTGTTGCTTAACTCAAGTGATTGGTTCCAATCACTCGGTTCGACTAGGTCACGAGAGCTTCAATCAGAAGCGCTCGCAGAAAATCTTCTCAAACCTTATATTTAAAAAAACCTAAGGCAATTACAATTAAGGCGGGCCTGAGGGGCAATTTACTTTCACAATACGAGTATAATATGTCATTTCATATAAGCATTGAATTTTTACTATTCAATGATAGAAGTTTGTACATCGTCCTGTGACTGCCGCTAATAGCATTCCTTAAGAGCGCTTCCGTGCTTCGCAACGCACGTTAAGCCGTTGGTGCCGGCTGTCATGTAATGGCAGTCGTTAAACCATCTCAGAGTGCTAATGGGCGGCTTGATAACTTCTGACAGTAAGGCCCGCCACTGTAATGCAATCCTCCACCAATCCGGACTTGGTCCCCGTGGTGGAGTAAGGCCAAAAGCCTTGAGTAAGGCCTATCTATCTTGCGATACAGGAAGAGACCCGTGCCAAAGTGGGGACATACAAGGGTTGATATCGATTGAGGATTCATGATTTTATTTTTTACCTACCGTAAATTTTTATACAACAATGACAAATCTATTGCCCTTTTTGCATCATCATCTCCAATTCCCTTTCCCACTTACCTACGAGTCTGACGTCGATGACGTAATCGACTGAGGGAGAGGCCTGGTAGTGGACGCGGCAGCGGTACATTCCTCCGTCCTGCTCGCTCACGTGCTTCAACAGTAGCGATGTCTCGTCCTCGCAGATGTCGCTGCCGCAGCTAGAGTGAAAAGAAGAATCTTCACGGAAAGCTCATTCATTCTTTTAGCTCATTCTCTTATTTTAGTTACTATTTGTTACTATTGTGAGACATTTGACTAATGCTTTGGCATTTAGGGTTGTTAATGGCAATCACGAAATCTTATTAGGCATGCAACTTTAAGATAACTTGAGAAATGATTGTCAGAGTGGAGTTTTTTTTTCGTTGCCTTTGTTCTACTACAATACGGCCTGAAGGCAGCGACTTACGTTTTACATTGTACATTGACATTCAGCAAACAGAATGTAAATTCTTTAAGTTGAAAGAAATTGATTTGATTTGATTTATACATCTAAACTAAGCCACTCTTAAGAAGTAGTTGAAACCGCTTTACGGCAGAAATTCTTATTTTTAACCATGTTTACTCCCTCTTGAGAGTGTTTTAGAGAAATCAATACAATACTTGATTTGAATGTCGCCTCTACTAAGCAATTTACTGTATCCAAGAAGATTCAAGTAAGGAATTAAAATATAAACAAAATGACATGGAAGTGTATAGAGAAGCCGACATCCACGATTGTCTAGCCATAAATCACTAAAGAAAACCCCCTCCGGACGACTCTGACATTTTCTTAAGCTCGACTTTTTCCAATCTCGTCTTTTTTTTAACTTGCCATCTCTCATCAGAGAGAAAAACAAGCAGTTGGAATCTGTGACTGTAAAACAAATTGCACTAACCTTCTATGGTCCTCTTCACTAGGAAACCTGCAAACCAAACTGATATCAATCGTTTTACTGAATATTTCAAGATATGTTAGGTATAAACAAACTCAGTCAGGCAGTCCCTGGTCCCTGCCTACCCCTCTGGGATACAGGCGTGAGGTTATGTTACGTGTAAACAAACTCAAAGCTAATACCGTTTCTCTTGCACCTACCACCGGTTTCTTGTACAGTAATAATTTGTTAACCTACAGTTTACAGCCGTCAATCAGCCAAAGTGCGTACAAAAAAAATGGCTGATAGTAGAGCTGTCGACAGTAGATAAACATAGTTATAGTGTACGAAAATGGGGCGTGGGACGTCTAGTATTTAAAGAAAGAGAGAGAGGGAGTAAGAGAGAGAGGGAGTGAGAGAGCGAGGGAGGGGGAGAGAGAGGAGTAAGATAGAACGAGAGAGAGAGAGATTGAGGGAGAGAGATAGGGAGATAGAGGGAGAGAGAGAGATGGAGAGAAATAGAGAGAGGGAGAGTTAAGTGACAGTTTAATTCACACTTCAATAAGAAAACAACTCAACAACTGTTTGTCTCGCTTCTAGGAATCGTATTAAGTCGGCGGTGCCTCACATGGCCACTGTATTTAAGGATTGCGCAAGTATTTGTATTAACTATCCACTACCGGCTGTCCTGAGCCGAGACTCTGATGTTGATTGGTTTTAAACCGGCAATTTATTAAAAGTCGTCTACAAATACACGAATGTGGAGCACCAGCATTACGCCATGCTGTAATTATTGCCATGATAATTCTAGAGTCGGGCTGAGGGTCGGGGGACAAAAGCAATATGTCTAAAACACTAACTTGAGGCATTAAATAAATCTATTGTAAAATTTAGAAGTACATTGACGGACAGCCGTCTCTGAATAATGAAGTACACGCACATGTTGTTTTGCAATAAATTAAACAAACTGCTATTTGAATTAATTATGTTGTAATAGGGCTTAACGTGCATTTCGTGCCTCGCAAGGCTCGTTAAGCCTTTGGTGCGGACTTTATGTAATCAAAGTCGATAAGCCATGTCAGAGGCCTTATGGGCGGCTTGACAACGTGTGACAATGAGGCCCGCTACTGGCTTACAATAGTTACAATCCTTCACCAACCCGGACTTGGCCCCCGTGGTGGAGTATGGCCTAACCTTCCTGCGATAGAGGACGAGACCCGTGCCTCAGGAGTGGGGGCATACAAGTGTCGATATCGATATTGTATAGAAAACAAATAAGTGAACGATAAATTAACTATAAATTAACGATAAATTATAAATTATCGTTAATTTATGCTTTAATCTGCCACTTAACTTATAGGTATGCTTTAATCTGCCGACCCTAGAATTATACGTAACACAAAAACTTATCTCAATCCCAAACTGGGATGCCTGTGCTATGTTAACCAAGCAAAGACATCGCAAATTTGGAAATTACTGAAGTCGTTTGTACAAGACAAGTGCGGCGGTCTTAAGTGGGAATCGAGCTTCGACTTAATTTTTTCAGTCAAGCGTGGTAACCTCTAGGCCGAGGAAGTCAATGATGGGTCGCACCTGTACAGCATATCGCGGTCGTTCTTCAGCCAAAGCACGTAGGAATCGGGTCCGTCGAGAAACACGCGGCCCTGCCCGCACGGCAGACGCGCCTCGCGCCCGCGCACCGCGCGCAATACCACCACCTCTGTACAATAATAAGAGAGTTTTGTCGCCTTAAAAACGTACTTCTTTGTAAGGGGCTGGCCGAGGAACCTTTAACACTTAGGACAGAAATTGAAAAGAAAAAAAGTTTTTTGCCTTAAAAATACATTTGTTGTAAGGGGCTGGCCTGCCAGATGGGAGTTAAATTAAGAACATTTAGGCTATATCGTGTTTTTCACTACGAGAGCCTTGCAAATTTTCCATAGCAGCCACTGGCTATTTGCTGAATGACTGAGGTCAGTAACCCCTTTAATAATAAAATTGATAAATGACTGTAATTAGACGCGTATTTCGTTGATTTCAAAAATGCCTACTTTTCAATAGAAAATAAGCGCACTTGTTAAACCTGGCCTTAAACACTTTCTCGGGACTACAAAGTTGTAAAATAAAATAAATAAATCAGATAGACATCTTGGTCAGCAATCAAGCCAGGTTCTCGGCTTTAAACACTCTCTCAACTTTACAAACTTGTAAAATAAAATTAATGAATTAGCATTTAAAAAGAAATAAGTCAAAACGGCAAACGTAAACATTTACTTAATATACCTGGATGTAACACAAAAACTGCATCATTAGCAGAAAACAGGATAATTAGCCCTTAATGATGAGGGAGATGGGTATTTCAAAATAAATAAGCACATTCTATATCTATCTATAATCAGCCCACATCAACCCACTGCTGGGCATAGGCCTCCTTTTACTGCGCCAAAGCACATTCATTGTTACAAAATTTTATAACATAACATAACATAACATTTACATACAGGCACATACATTGCTTCTGGCCCCACACTAGGATACCCTGTGTCGTGGGAACCAGAAACAACGACATCACAAACATGTAAACATCCAAGACCTGGACTTTTTTTTTTGTTTCCAGCCGGGATTCGAACCCGGGACCTCTTGCATGGTAGGCAGACGCGCTACCATAGATCAGCTTTATCGACTAAGTCCCTAATTACGTAGGTACGTGTAGTATTTATTTTTATTCGTGGGAATCACCATAACAGCCACATCTGGTTCGTACGTTTCCAAGTGAAAAATCGATCCTGTAAAAACAGTTCATGGAAAATGTAAATCTTACCTGTATCCAGCCCGAGGGCAAGCTTGAGCAACAATGCCAGCTTGTACAGGAGTAAAATCCTGACCGCCATCGTGAATCTGTTAGTTGAAAATATCGTTTCCGTGTTAGAGCTATGGAGGACGCTTAAAGTATGTTACAGTGATAGACAGATAGATAGGGTAGAAAATTACGAAGATATTTCTTAACCTAACCACCAGTTTCTCGTACACTACAAACTGTTAAATTACGGTTAACAGCTGTCAAATGTTTTTTTCGCATGCACTTTGGCCATCTGACAGCTGTTATCAATAGAGGGTTATTAGTGCATCAGAAACCGGAAGTAAGAGTACTGAGTCACTAAAATGTGATCTCTTACAGACGACCTTTGGATTGACTGGTGCAATACGATTGGAGAAGGAAGTAAATCCTTAAAGGGTTCTGTTTTTCTATCAATATCAATAGTTTTTCTAGCAATAGATCTTAGGTAGGTATGTCAAATCTAACTGAGATTTGATTGGTTTTGAAATACCTCTCAATTATATTAAAAGTTAATTTTAAGACCCATGATCTAAGGCTACATACGACAACGTAGGACACTTTTTTAGGGTTCCGTACCCGAGGGTACGAATGTGACTCTCTTAGTTTGCTTCCGCTGTTTGTCTGACTGTCCGTCCGTCCGACCTTTAAAGGGCATCTTTGGAACTGCAATAGCCAGTTCAATTTTTTTCAGAATAATCAATTGGTAATTGCGTCAGATTACCTTACAAAATTATATATAAAACGGGTTTAATCGCGATTATTTATGAGGCAAAACGTAATTATCTCAATTCCCGACGTTATGGCTGTGTAGCGGTTGCCGTGGTCACGGGTAGGCTAAAGTGGCGAGTACAGTCAATTACTGTAGTGAGGGTAGGTGGTCTACACTCAAGTCATTTTTAGCATAAAAATTTACAGAACATTAGGTAAGAAATAACATGTACATCTCTGAAAGAGATTTCTTCAAAAAGTCGGAGAGATAGAAAATATACCTAAAATTACCTTCTATATTATCTAACTTAAGGTTTATGTCATGTCGCAAAAAATGCCGGCATTAAAAAAATCTTAGCATTATGTATTGGACTTCATAAACTAGTGACAAACAATAAAAAAAAACACGACTATCGAGCACATTGGAAATGAAACAATAATTCTTTTTATCTGTCTACGCAGGATTATCGGATAGATTTTTTCCTACATACTTGACACTTATCCTCATATTTGGACAATTCACATAATATCTTTGTAGATAACACATAATATCTTTATAGATAACACATGTAGCCTATGTGCTATTCTGATGTATAAGCTATATTATATTAGTAAAGTTTCATTAAAATCCATTCAGTAGTTTTTACGTGAAAGTGTTACAAACATCCATCCATACTTACAAACATTCGCCTTTATAATATTAGTAAGGATAAGGTTGATCTTCTGCAGGTTCTTAATGAAATGAGTATGACTTGTACCGTGTCTTAAATATCACTTAGGTAAAAAATTAAACTGAATTCGTATGAAAATTTTAGTTAATTACAACTTACGCTACATTTAGGAAGCGGTGCACAAGTCAAAAGTTAACCATAACCCACTTTCTATCTATAGTGCTTAACTTTAGTACTTATATTATTACGTAGGTGAAAATTATCAAGATATTTATTTTTTATTTTAATACAAATCTTCAAAGTCAACGCGGTAGATATGTATGAAAAATAAAAAAAGAATATAAACAAGATAAAATGAAAGAAGAAATAAAAAAATAAAATATTTTAAGTGTTGATTGCTGTGTGGTGTCGGCCTAGAGAATAGCACCAACCCAATTCTTCCCGCGGGTGTCGTAAAAGGCTCTAAAACGGGGGGGTGGTCAGCAGCGCCCCCTGCAGTACAATTCCACCGAACTGCGATCCCCGACCCGCATGCCCAGCGTGGGGATTATGGGCATTACCCCCTATATGATAGCACAACGTGGTGCTCTTTAGGGGAGGGCTATCTCCAGCAGTGGACTAGTATAGCCTGATGACGAAGTGTTGATTATTTTAAGTAGTTTATTTATTGATACTGAATAATGAAGAACCAAGGTCGAAGACGTTGGTGAGCGGATCACAGACTTAAAGTGGAGATGGGCGGGACACTTGGCTAGAAGGGAAGACGGCCGGTGGACCAGGGCAGTATCGGAGTGGTGGCCAAGGGAGGGAAGGAGGTTGGTAGGCAGACCACCGACACGATGGTCAGACGACATCGTGAGGGTTGCGGGCCAGAGATGGACCAGGTTTGCACAGGACCGTGAGGAATGGCGCAATAAAAAGGAGGCCTATGCCCAGCAGTGGGTTGATGTGGGCTGATTATAGATATATAGATAGATAGAATAATGTGTTTTCAGATATTGCATTATTTAAATTACACGTTGCAGTAGAAAATTTACACAAATTACGTAGATACGTGTGTTGTATTACGACGCTAAGTACTACAATCGCTTCATCGTGACCAGCTGACCAGGCGTTAGGCCTCCAATAAATATACCGTCAGAACACTTTTAGTGCCGCTTGTGTATTTTGAAGGGGAAGAATGGGTCACCCTACATTGGACAGAGTTTGTCGACACGCATTGCTAACTAATTCCTTCCAAAGGTGAGTCATACCTAGTCATTAAAAAGAAATTGGACAAAAAAACTGTTTCTATTAGTAATAGGTTGTAAAATATGTGTTTATGAACATTGGTGTCCCTCTGAACACTGTAACATAATTAGTCTTGAAATAATATTGAAACAGGGAATTCACTGAGTGAATTTGATTAAAACTTCTGATTTATAGAAGGCATAAATCAGAAAATTTAATCAAATTCATTCAGAGAATTCCCTATTTCTATTTTCTCAAAAATAATTAAACATCATTTTTAAAATGACGAGCCAAGCGCGTATAGTTCGAATAAAATAAAATTATGTAAACCCCGATAAACGTTAATCCGTTGGTGCCGGCGGTCATGTAATGGCAGTCGTTAAGCCGTGTAAGAGGCCTTATGGGCGGCCTGAACTTCTGACAGTAAGGCCCGCCACTGTCTTAGAGCGATTTCGCACTACGCCCGATCCGAGTCCGTGAAAATACGAGTCTAGAAATCTCGGACCTATTTCGGCAATTTTTTACGCACTAGTCCGATCTTTGATTAAAATCTAAGCAGTTCAGGTGGTAAATCCAAGCTGTCCTATAAACATCCACTCGTGGGGTAACATGATGCAAGCATGCGCTGCCACACAGAACAACTAAACTGGGCGTCCCGCCCCAGCCACGCCCCGCTTTCATACCAGCTGGAATTCGGTCCGTCAATAAATAATCATATCCGAAATGGAGATTGTCGGATAACGAAGAGACATCGGATGTCGGAAGCCGGATCTAGTGCGTAAACTACCGTAGAAATAGTTCTACGACTACTTCGGACCGTATTTTCACGGACTCGGATCGGATGTAGTGCGAAACCGCTCTTACAGTTCTCCACCAATCCGGACTCGATCCCCATGGTGGGGTACGGCCTAACCTTCCTGCGATTCAGGAAGAGATTTGTGCCCCAGCAGTGGAGACATACAAGGGTTGCTAGCAAACCCCAATATTTCAAAAAGTATGAATCGGAGAGAAACCTTACGAGGCAAAATTTATAAGGTTGATTCTGGATTCACTTACTTGATTTTACGTTGGAAGGGTGCGACTAGGTGTCGCTATGATTCACACAGTCTACCTAATCATGGTGAGGTGAGAGATAAAGGCCTGCGCAGACAAGGAACTATCCCCCGGGTACTTTTTTGTCCGTCGATATAGATCTCTTATAAATTGTATCGAATGACGCACACGAAGGACTAAAAGTACCCCGTACAAAAAGTCCCTTAAGTTACCGAAGACATCAAGAGACCGTACTGGACAAAAGTTCGGTGTTTTCTTTTAAAACGCCTTTTCTTTTTCAACTTCATGTTAATTACATCACAACGTAATCTCAGAATATTTGCTTTCATAGCTTAAGCTTCACTCAATTTCCGGGGAACAAATGACCGCACACGGTAGGCGTTGAGTCCGCGACAAGTACTCGGAGGACATTTTATACGCTACAGGGACTAGTCCCTTGGGGACAAAAGTCCCTTGTCCCAAAATTTTACCGTAGGAGTGATAATCCGAAAATATGTTCTAAGAACGAAGACGTGAGCTGTGTCTGCGACACGACGTCCTTCTCTATTCACTATGATTAAGCTTTGTGAAACTGTGACACCTTGAATTTAGGTACCTACTTTAAATAAAGTCACTTAACACTAGCTATAGAATAAGTATGTTTTTCTTATTGAAGGCACGTCAAAAAATATCTCACAAACTCGAAACTCTGATTCCTTATTACTTTTACATTTAAAAGTAATAATTTTAATAACAAATTACAAAACCGCGACTTTCAGACCACCCAGATTTCAGTATAGAAAATAATATTACGATATCAACGCATAAAATACCAATTTACCTAATAAATAAAAATTATTTAATTACGCCAATATACTTGTAACTATTATTTACAGTAATATAAAATACTTGCATTCCGATAAGTAAAATAGGTAGTAAGCAAGAAACCAGCCAATTGCAGGATAAAAAAAATAGGTTTCATCTCAGTAAGGATAGAAGACTCACGCATTTGCAAAAATAAATAAAAATGCAATTCGCAGAAAGCTGCGAATGATAATATGTTCATAATACACTTAAAACCCACTAAAAACAAACTTACCTTCATATTTTTATCAATAAATTGTTGCTTTTCTTTAGTGAAGGGTACAAGATTAAAAGAATGTCAAAAACTTTTTCTTGTTAAAGTTCGAAGCTTAATTTTAGCTCATTGTTGTAGGAGAGGTACTAATAAAATTGTACGTGCATCTTTTTAAACAATATGTCTTAATTCAATATTTTATTTATTTAGTAACAATCTGAGGGCCAGTTTCTGAATTCATTATTTTGCTAAGTAAATAGTTAAATGTAGTGCTGTCTCTTCGTATTTCTCAGAGAAGAGCTTTACTTAAGTATTTACTTAGTGAAATTCTCAATTCAGATACAGGCACTCAGTAGATGTTATTCTAAATTACTAATTACTTAACCGAGGGTTCTATACCACCCAGATTTCAGCCTAAACCGTTATTATATAAGAGGACCTTGTTTAAATCGTAGATTAAATTTATCAGGATAAAAAATAAATTAGCATTAAAACATAGTCGAACCGCCTCATAAAATACTAATATATTAAATAAAAAACATTTCATGAAGCCATTACATACTTAGGACTATTATTTACAATAATATAAAATAATTGCATGCCAAATAAGTAAACTAAAATTATATACTCGTAGTAAACTAGAAACCAGCTAAGTGCACGAATCGGGAAAATAGAGCTTCACCTCAGTAAAGTAATATTTTATTTATAATACATTCGCCTATAAGGAAAGAAAACTCCACACCTTCAAAAGTAAATAAAAACTGCAATTCGCAAAGGCCTGCATACTTCCAGACTTTTCCACTCGAAACCAATTGGAAAAAAAACTTACCAGTATATTTTTATCAATACGATTTTGCTTAGCGTTAGACTCTGTAATTTTTATTGCACAAATATTGATATTTATATTAAAAATCAAAGAAGATTCAAACTTCCGCGTGCGCTAGCAGTGAAAACTATATTAGAATAAACTTTCGTTTCACCTTTGCCTTGGACGCCAGGTACGGACCGAGTTGCATTGAAAGCGTAGAGTGGATAAGACAGTGGTTTCTGAACTAGTGTTCGGATGCATTTATTGAGGTCCTTGCCACGCATATAATACCAAACCTTTGTTCTTGACTAACTGGGAACGATGACTGGGAATTTTCAACTCCCGAAATTCTCCTCATTGAGAGATTTCATGCGTAAAGCTGACATTTGAGCGACCAACACAACATGTTTATAATGTGTGCTCTGCCGTGTTTATTTTTAATTTTTTCCTTTCTATTGTACGTCTTTTATCTGTCTTCGTTGCGATAAAAAAATGTAAGTATTTCGTCTTTTCGCGACTCAATTTTGAAAGTTGATTTAATTAGTAAGACTTCAAATACTAGCCACCTGTTAATAATCTAGATTTCCAAATTGAGAAAGACCGTTGATAAATTGAGTCACATTTATTCTTGACTAGGTACAATAATAAATCTGATTCTTTAGTGCTGACTTAAATTCTCAATTCCAAAACTTGCGGTAAGAATATAAGGTTTAATAACTAGGGTCAGAGACGATGCGCTAGATTTGTAGGAAAGGTCTTAGGAAAATATAAAAGGGATTATCCATATCAACATCAGTGTAACACAATAATTAAAGGGTGGCTTGGCACTTTTTATTTAAGACAGGCTAAATAAAACACACCCTAATGACCGCTGCGCAAATTGCAATTTCCCACGAATTTTCAATCCACATACTACATATTTGATCAAACGAAGAAGTTGATAAACCACGACCAGGTAGACGGGACTCTCCACGACCTTGTAGGTTCTGAGAGGGCGTTTCAATAGAGGGCTCAATTAAGTTGGTCGCCATAAGTAAGGGTGCGACCCCCGATGCAATGCATATCAGCTAGTTCATTACAAACCCTTTTCATAATGAGCTGGTCACACTGTCCATGTCCACCCATAAATCAATCCACGTGACTGGGAATCCTATTTCGGTAGCCTGTTGTCTTTCTTGTTAATAATTTGTGCTGAAAACTTCTCCTGGCGTAGTCACGCAAAAAGTAGCGGTGTTAATATCCCCACTGCTGGGGCACGGGTCTCTTCCTGAACACAATTCTCTTAAAACACTCCATAAACGCAGCATAAATAGTCTGTGCTAAAGTCTTTCCCTTGTAATATGAAAAAACCTGAGTAAGGTATGTATCTACCAACTGAAAAAAATGGTAGACTTCCGTATATAATATACTAACAAAGGTCATTGGGCAAAATCCGACCCGGTTTGTGAAGGATTGCGTACAAAAACTTCATAATCAGCTCGGAAGAAATCAAGTCATTGAAGACCAGCCACCCCAACTAGATCAGCCACCCCAACCAGCAGAAGATATTGACCAAGAAATGCATGGTGCAAACCCTGCACTAAATCCTGGAATCATTAGTCTACAAGGATATTGTCGTGCTTCAAATACAGCAAGACGGTGCATATTTCAAAACTGCAGGAATGTAGGAATGGGGTGCCATCATATGTAAAATTCACATTATTACACCGTGATATTTTTTACATACCTAAACTTGCCAGAGTTTGTTCTACACATGCAATGTTGAATATGTGGGAAGAACTCCTTGATCAGCCGGTAATACGTGAATTTAATAGTGGTCATATACTTGATATAATCGACTTGTACAAGTGGGGACTAGAACGAAACAACCAACTGGATTTTGAAAATATTGAGCCGATTGATGACAATGAACTGCATTTTTGGACAGGACTGACTAAAAACCAGTTTAGAAGCTTCTTACAAGCAACACCGTCTCTTGGCAATAGAACAGGATCTCCTGCCACCGCTTTAGGCATTTACTTGACGAAAATAAGGACCGGTGAACCCAATGAACGCTTAGCCACGATGTTTAAAATGTCTAGGAGAGAGTTGGAGAGGATGATCAGATTTGCTAGAGAATTCTTGACCCATGATTTTGTCCCGTGTCATCTGGGTTTAAATCATTTAACAAGAGATTAGGGTGGTGCGAAGAAACCTCACTGTTCCAGCTCATGTTTTTGGAGGTGACAATGACACCGCTGTTTTGATATGCGACGGCACATATCTGTATGTTCAGAAGAGCTCGAATTCTTTATTCCAAAGGATCACCCACAGAACATAAAAAAAGAGTAGAAGTCGTAAGTGGGCGGTGCCCGCGTGCCTCACATTAGCAATGTATTGCCTATGCGTAGTCGGTGACAGTTTTGTTGACTTCATTTGCCGTGCGCTTCTAGTAAAGAAAAAATGGTGAAAACTTTATTATAATGCCCTGTTATGCTGTGTTAGTGAGCAAAAATAAAAGTTGGGGACCAAAATATACCGATCATGCCGTAACATTTCATCTGTAAGACGTATTTCATTGTATTTTTAATTAAATTTGTAATGACATGAACACGGAAACCAATCCAAAAATGAGAAAGTGAAACCACCTTTATTTACTGGTTAATAAAGTTAAATTTTCATTGAAGAAAGTGTACATTCTCTAGAAGTTTCTGTCAAAATTTGAATTCTACTCAACTACGGATGGGGGCACACATGATAAAAATCTATCGATAATTAATTGTCTATGACTTAGTAGTCATACATACTTAACGGTACTTAGGTATTTTAAATTCCAATTCGTTTAAGTAGGTAAAATAATTATTGTTATTTTATACCTACTTAATAAGTGCCTTTTCATATGCTCCCGGTCGCCGTCCGGTCGCCGGGCCGGGTAAAGTAGTTATGTATGAGCTCCGGTCGCTGGCTGGTCGTTGTGCATGTGAAAACTGTCATTGGAGCTCATACATTACTTTTCATACAAGACGTGACATGAGCACAGCTAGATCGCGAAATAGTTCTTCTTCACCAGTTTATCAGGGACTGAAATATTTAAGAAACTATCAAAGTATACCGCTAATTGACTCTCTTTTCAAGTAAGTCTTAAACGGTAAATAACACTTCCATTAGACCAAAAAATATTTTAGTATATTTTTTCAGGACCTAAAAGCAACATAAAAATATATTTTAAAACTTTATTTTCCTAAACAGCCAAAAACGCGGTCAGCCATTTTTGTCTATGGTTTGAAGTCCAAAAAATTATAAACAAAGTCTGACATTCAATTTTCTGTAAGTGATCTCTGAGCATAGTGAAATAACAACAACGCAACCATGATTTCATCGAATTTACATCCAAAATATACCAATTATCATTATTGCATTGTTCGAGAATGAAAAAACACGTCATTAAAGACTCCGGGGAAGTTGTGGATTCGTGTACCCAGTGAAATTAACATTCGAAAAACGTGGCTCAAACTTGTCTAAAGAGACCCCGACTCTTTATCAATTGAAACTCGGGTGTATTTATGTGAAGATCACTTTGATGTAAGTCCCATAATAATCAATGTCCACTGGCTCTGGCTGAAAGATGTTTGTTTACATACTTTAGATGGTTTCAAGATGGCGGATAGCGTTTTCGCCGCTACGAATTAAACGAGGAAAATTACTTTTTTCTTTGCAAATTTTGCAGCCATCCTGTATACTTACTTAGCAAAATCAATATATTTCGGTTTCTTAGGTTAAATACTATAGGAAATATTCATCTATCGCGTCAAATTTGATACGTTTCAAATAGCGGATTTTAATCTTACGTTTTTAAATATTCCAACCGAGATGTAAATTGAGGTTATTGAAAAAGACTCAATGGTTTTTTTTTTACTTCAGTTCAAAACATTAAGTAAATTACTTATTAGGTATATTGTTTACCTGTTCGAGTGGTTGTTCTCTTGGCGAGCATCAGATTTTAGTTTTGTTATGTTATTTGTTTTATGGTTTTTTATTATTCTGCTATTTACCCTTAATACTTCAACCCCTTTGACAACAGCAAACCGAGGCAATGATAAAACAACCCTAACGGAATCAAAACAATTTGGAAGTGAGTTTTCGTTTAGTTTTCCTAAGGAAACCGGATACGAAATTAAAATGGAAGGCAGCGATAAGAAGGCAAAATTGGTTCCCAACGAAGATGAGCACAACATATTCAGAGGATTTTCATGAACACTTCATAATAACTTAAAAAGGCGGAAGGTGGCACTTATGTGATGAAGCAATACCAGAAAAAATGTGCTTCACTTCCAGGTTAGACTCTTGCGTATAAATGAAATTATATTAGTACAATCATCAATTAGTATTGCACATGAAACATGGCGTGCAGATAGACATAGATCTGGATTGAGTCGTAGAATAATAGTTCCCGTGTTATAATTTCTAACGCCGGCGAAGCAGCGGGTTAAAGCTAGTTTTAATAAGAGATAACATTTTAAAATATTATGAAATCTACGACATTGTTTTATTTGTGCATTTATCCATTAGTATTAATTATTTTTTGCACAAAAGATAATGTACTACCAGTCAACCCGCAGGCAAAAAAGAAATAGCTAAAAATACTTCTGAGTAACAGTATTCGTATTAGGCCGTTAATGTGCTAAACTGTTTGTATAATATGTCGATAGGTTCTCCCTATCGACAAACTAGAACTCGCATTGTCTCATCCCAAACTGAGAATGTACTTGTTTTTCAATTTTGAACTTTATGTCTTACTAGGTAAAAGTCCTTTTCAGTCCGACGCGGTGGTAGTTCCATCTAGTGTAGAGTAGCGTTACTACAAAATGTCAACCTTAATTTCATCATTGTCATTCGACTTTGATCATTGTTAACATTACGAAAAGGTGCTTAATTTACTTGAAACTTTTATGATGTACACCTTTTCGGCATTGACTTTATTTACCAACGGCAGCTTGGCATTCGTAGTGTGCGTTTGGTTTATGTGTATCAGTTTGGTTACACTGGTTTCCATACTAATGTGTCATGTCGCTACTTCTACTCTTTTTTTATGTTCTGTGGGATCACCTACAGCCTGCACAAGTTTCGGAACCTGTTAAAACCATTTTTAATAGTTTCTACTGACGGATACATTTTGGATGTTGTGGGACCTTTTGCTGCCACAACATCAGATGCCACAATTATGCGCAGCCTAATGGCAGATGACTCAGCTTGGCACGGGTTTCTAAGAAGTAATAATGTATTTATACTGGACCGCGGATTTCGTGACTCAATTGATATAATTCAAGAACATGGCTACAATCCACAAAAGCCACCATCTCGAACCCACGGACAGCAATTGACAACCGCTGACGCAAATAAATCCAGACTGATTACAATGACCCGTTGGGTGGTGGAGGCGATAAACGGTCGGTTTAAAAAAGATTTTAAAATATTTCGCCATACATATTTTAATGTGACATTACGAAACATGATGGCAGATTTCAAGATTACCGCGGCAATAATTAATGCCACCCGACGTCCATACGAGGAGAGCGTATATGCCGCCCAATTCATTAATATAATAAATGAAAATATTAATACAAACAACGAATTAGCGGAATTTGTGGTGGAAAACAATTTGAATAGGCAGAGTTGCCTTCATGCCACTCGACGCGAACGACGAAGCCTTTGCGGACTTTCCCAGAATGACATATGAAGATTTAATTCTTTTTACACTCGGTACATACCATTTGAGAATTGCAAGATCTTACTGCCATGAGCATAGACGACCAAATGGACTATATATTCTGGAAATATACAGACACCGAGAGTTGGTCGACAACAAGGTCCTGATCAGAGGCAGGATCCAGTCCAGGCATGTCAGGAGCAAGCAATATTATACATATATATTAATAAACCCAGGAGTAAACGGTAGGGAGAGCATCGAAAAGTTTTACTGCTCGTGCATTCATGGCCGCCGCACTGTTGGCAGCTGCGCGCATATCGCCAGTATCGTATATTATCTGTCTTGGGCTCGACATGAAAACCCTGACGATGCGCCTGCTGTCTTTTTAGACAGAGTGCCTATTGATTTTGATGCAATCGAATAAATATGATTAAAAATATATGATATAATGATTTTTTTACTCCTATTCCCCTTATATGTACACAAATATTTTATTTTCTATGATAAAATATAAATAGCCATCCCATTTATTCCCCATTGGCCTTAAAAAAACAACAAAATATTTTTTCAAACAAAAATAAAAATTACACTATTTTTATTTTTAATGCACTAACCCGTGCTAAGGAACAAATTTAAAAACCTATTTAGAGGCTAAAAATTTTTTCACCCATGCCGGGATTCGAACCCGCAACCTCTGGCTATCCGTACCAGCGCTCTACCAATTGAGCCAATGGGCGACTCACGGCATCAGTGAAATTTCGAACCTCTTTACAATATTCTCTGTATTACGTACAGGCAGCGACATCTGACTTAAGCAAATTGCATTACTTACAGCCCCGACTACCTACTTTGCAGTTAGGTTTAACATCGGAACGATATCACTGTACTCACATGATTACACTATTTTTATTTTTAATGCACTAACCCGTGCTAAGGAACAAATTTAAAAACCTATTTAGAGGCTAAAAATTTTCACCCATGCCGGGATTCCTATTTAGAGGCTAAAAATTTCACCCATGCCGGGATTCGAACCCGCAACCTCTGGCTATCCGTACCAGCGCTCTACCAATTGAGCCCATGGGCGACTCACGGCATCAGTGAAATTTCGAACCTCTTTACAATATTCTCTGTATTACGTATTATTGTTCCTTAGCACGGGTTAGTGCATTAAAAATAAAAATAGTGTAATCATGTGAGTACAGTGATATCGTTCCGATGTTAAACCTAACTGCAAAGTAGGTAGTCGGGGCTGTAAGTAATGCAATTTGCTTAAGTCAGATGCCGCTGCCTGTACGTAATACAGAGAATATTGTAAAGAGGTTCGAAATTTCACTGATGCCGTGAGTCGCCCATTGGCTCAATTGGTAGAGCGCTGGTACGGATAGCCAGAGGTTGCGGGTTCGAATCCCGGCATGGGTGAAATTTTTAGCCTCTAAATAGGTTTTTAAAAAAATAAAAATGTTTTTTTTTTAGTTTGACAACGCTGACAGGGATGCGACACATGCAATCGTAAACTAGAGTCATAATTACATAAATCCCACCCTATTTCGTTAGTGTACGCCGTGGGTATGGTTTCCATACAAATCTGCCCAATGACCTTTATGGGCGTTTACGCCTGAAATAAATAAATAAAAAATAATAATAATAGTATGAAGAATTTCTTATCCCGTCGTTGCTGCAACTAATGTATCTGTGAATGCATTTATCAGCCTATCACAGATTAAAAAGGACGACAAACACCATGTTAGCGGTATTACGAGTACCTACTTCATCTGTCCTCTATATGACGTCCGGCTGTGTGGTGTCGGCCTAGAGAATAGCACCAACCCAAATTCTTCCCGCGGGTGTCGTAAAAGGCGACTAAGGGATACAAACCGGGGGGTGGGCAGCAGCGCTCCCTGCAGTACAATTCCACCAAACTGCGATCCCCAACCCGCATGCCCAGCGTGGGGATTATGGGCATTACCCCCCAATGATGGCACAACCTTGCGCTCATTAGGGGAGGGCTATGTCCAGCAGTGGACTAATGAAGCCTGAAGAAGAAGAAGATGACGTCCGGTGTTTCATTTCATCAAATTACATAAGTTGCCGCTTATTGTCTAAGAAAAATGTCCAGGGTTTATTACAGACTTGGTCTTATGACGAGTTATTATTATTGATTTAACTCCATACATATATTGCCTTCATGTGGTTTGCAGGATGTTTATACGACGGGTTGCCTCTTTTTTTCTGTAGTTTGTATACGTCCCACTAGGGCATAGGCCTTCTCTCATAGAGAGAGAGAGAGAGAAAGTATGGGTTTAATTACCACGCATGCTCACCGCGGATTGGTAATTTTAAGCGCTGAGGTATGTGAACACATTGGACTCTCAGATTTCCTCTGCTTTTTCTTCACCGTTAACTAGTTGCATAATAGTATAAGGAGTAGTAGTAGGTTTTGTTGTAATTTGTGCAGAAATTATTAGTGAACAAATGACTTATTTTTCTATAGTTGGGTCGCCTCCGAAATTCCTGAAACACCTCAATTAGAGCTTGCCCTGTGCGATTTTTGTTTTATAGATTTTTAAAGTAGAGCATTTTGTCCCCTCCGTCCACTTGGATCCATTGATTGGCTCCACTTTCAAAAAAGACAAAATTTATACCTAAAGTTCACTCTACCAAATGTCAAAGTAGTTTACGGAAACGTCATATTAGGGAATGACAAACAAGATCTTGTAGAAGAAACTATATTTCTAGATATCACAATTGATGCAAAGCTTCAATGGCACATTCGCAAATAGCTCTCCAGCATATGCAGCTCCTGGTCGGACTTTTCCGATATAACAACACCCGTAAGTAGATCCGGACTAAAAGTCTACAATGTGTTGTGCTTACAAAAGATAATTAAGGGTGGAAGGTCATGGAAGTAGATAATTAAAATTAATTATCTACTTCCATAGTATTATATCCTATGGCATACTACTGTGGGGACAGGTAGCAGACATTAAAACCATCAGTATATATATGAAAGTATTATCATTGAATTATGGTATTATGTACCTACGTTAGAAAAATATCAGTAACTTTAAAACTGTAGGTAGCGAAAACAATGTAAACACTAGAAATAAATATACTTTCGTTCCCAAGATTTACGCTGACAAAAGGTCTACATCCTTCATGAGGCACTGTACACATTTGTATAATAAAATTTCTGAAGATATATAAAGCTTGCCAGAAACGCGGATCAAAAAATAAGTAAGGTAGGTAGGTACACTGTGCCAAAAGGGCTACTATAATATATCGGATTATTTAGATAACAAGATGTCTGGAATGTATGCATGAGTTCTATGACTTAAAATAATTACGTAAAGTCTGGTAATGTTTTTAATTTAGAGTTCGAAAAGACTGAGTCGAAGTTTTTTTGACCATTCTTTTCTAAAATAATATACATTTTGAAATGGACACCTAGTTTAACTTGTAACGTTCTAAATTCACAGTTTCTGTGTAATTTTGAATAAATTACGTTGATTGATTGAGCTTATATTAACCTACTCTTAACAGCTGTCAGCTTACAAAAATTAATAACTGTCAACTATTAAGCCATCAAAGAGCAAGTCCCACACAGACGGATTTTTATTTACTAACAACAATTACAAACGCCGGGCGCAATGAAACTGCCAATGCGTTAAGAGCACACAAATTGAGATTTGATCCTGCTTAGGATTGGAAATAGACTTATCAAAAAATAAAGCCTAGTTTCTATGAAAAGACCAATAACTTCTTTTTAATTCTGTTATATAGCTGACCCAGCGAACTTCGTACCGTCTACCAGTCGATTCTTTTTTTTTTTTTATTTTTCCCTCGGTAAGAACCAACCAACCTCGTACTTCAAGGAATTCTGAAAAAAGAATTAGCGAAATCGGTTCAGCTACTCTCGAGATTTGCGCTTACCAACACATTCAGCGATTCATTTTTATATTATAAGAAGATTTTCAGTTGGAAGAACGAGAAACATATATTTTATTCATAAACATAATTTTATGTTTATGAATAAAATCAAACTAGGTAGGTTTGGATATTGCTCCTAGAGGAGTCGCCTTGAGTAGATTACAGGTTGTTAGTGTATGAGAAATCGGGGGTAATCTGGCTCTCAAATCTGACACTATGTAGGTATTACTTCTCCAATGTTGTATGGTTAAAAACAGCTTCGCTTATTACCTAAACAAAAACATTGTTTTATTTTGAGAATCCAATTTCGTCCTATTCGGTTCATTTTTTTTTCATTGAGGGCGATAGGTATGTCATATTTTAATATGTGGAAGTGGTGTCCGCTTTTTGTTTATGTTTAAAGCTAGTAGCTATTAGCTAAAATCTTTTATTCGGAAATATGGTAAATACACAATGTATATTTTATTTTATTTATTTCGAAAATTTTTAACCCAATTGTATGCAAAATTTTCCAAAATGAAAATAGATGTTCACAAAAAATAACTTACCATTAAGAGATAAAAGCTGTACCGCCACTTTTATTTCAAAAAACCTGACACCTCCATCCTTGTTACAATAGTTCGCATATTGACACTAAATATTGATAGTGTAAATGTACTATACAAGAAGTGCATTATTTTGTGCAATTATAATCAAGCGTCGTTTGTCAGGCGATTTTTGGAGTGTTTTTAGAGTTCTATACATTCGGCGGGCCCCCGCCGCGCTTTGCCGACGAAGGGACCAAAATCACTGTGGAAAATAGAAATGCGATGACGAAAACATTGAAATCGACTAGGTCGCCTGTTTCCTGTCAAGCGTACAGTCTATTTATTCTTACTTGTCCAATTTAGTAAACAAGATTCTAACCTTAAAATTGAGATTAGATGCCTAAACTAGACATTTTCTCGCAAATTCATGAACTATATAATGTATATTTTATTTTATTTATTTCGAAAATTTTTAACCCAATTGTATGCAAAATTTTCCAAAATGAAAATAGATGTTCACAAAAAATAACTTACCATTAAGAGATAAAAGCTGTACCGCCACTTTTATTTCAAAAAACCTGACACCTCCATCCTTGTTACAATAGTTCGCATATTGACAGTAAATATTGATAGTGTAAATGTACTATACAAGAAGTGCATTATTTTGTGCAATTATAATCAAGCGTCGTTTGTCAGGCGATTTTTGGAGTGTTTTTAGAGTTCTATACATTCGGCGGGCCCCCGCCGCGCTTTGCCGACGAAGGGACCAAAATCACTGTGGAAAATAGAAATGCGATGACGAAAACATTGAAATCGACTAGGTCGCCTGTTTCCTGTCAAGCGTACAGTCTATTTATTCTTACTTGTCCAATTTAGTAAACAAGATTCTAACCTTAAAATTGAGATTAGATGCCTAAACTAGACATTTTCTCGCAAATTCATGAACTATCATGAACTATGTTTATAAAATTGGCAGCGTGTTATCTAAAAGAGTGTTCCAAGTTACTTCATTTATGGAAATACGGCAGTTTTGTACTAAAAAGTCACAGTTTAAGGGTAGAATCTTGTTTACTAAATTGGACAAGTAAGAATAAATAGACTGTAGGTGGTACGGACGTGTTTTGAGGTGGCATATGACAATTATTAAACTGGACTGGGAGTCGGACTTTTGACGTTTTAACGCGCGACCCGTATCATCGTGCAAGACTTGAAATCATCTATCGGAAACCGAAAACATTCTTAATGTTCTTCTGGGATTATACGTGATATAATACACGCATCAGGCGTAAGGCTGCTTGTGGTATTAATGGATTATTCATACATACATACATACATACATACATACATACATACATACATACATACATACATACATACATACATACATACATACATACATACATACATACATACATACATACATACATACATACATACATACATACATACATACATACATACATACATACATACATACATACATACATACATACATACATACATACATACATCACGCCTGTATCCCAGAGGGGTAGGCAGAGACCAGGGACTGCCACCTGCCACGATCCTGACCGATCACCGATCACCTTCACTTCATCAAAGTTCATAAGTCGTTGCATGCACGCACGCCGGTTCCGGGTACTTTTTATCTTTCCCTTTGCTAATAAATTAATAATTTTGGAAATTTACAACCACTATCAACCGCTTTTCTTTATACAAAACTAAGTACGTAAATGTCCGCAAATACCTAATGTTTAAAGTGTTAATGTTGCGCAGAATGTGCAAGCGGCAAGGCCTGCCAGTCATAACAGCGTAATAATTAAACAGGTTAATCATGGAACAAAGCGGAATTTGTGTCTACCTTATTGTAGTGACACAGTCTCTTTACAATAAGAAACGTACAAAGTATTAGGAATGTTTTTAAAATAAAACCAATAAATATTTTTGTTTTAGGCGAACACCCTAAAACAAAAATATTTATTGGTTTTATTCTTACGAATGCCAAAAATAGAGTTACTCTAATAATAAAATATTTTTTTTATAAGCTTGCTAATTTTTTATAAACTTTTTAGTTTTTAAAATGACTAGAATTAAAGGCAAAAATTCTTAACGTTTTTTATAAGCATGTAAATGCATAAACATTTTAATTTACGAGATATAACTCAACTACGGATAAATGGTTCTTACATTATAACATAGGAACTTGCACGTAAGTTGTGACGGCACAACTTGCACGAGCAGGATTTGTATAATATCGCCTTTTCGAACCACGTAACTATTTTGTTGTCATTGTGACTAACGTCAGGTTTTATGATTAAAGGTATTAATCGTAGATAAAAATAAATACTACGTTTACTTATTTTTTAACATGGTCTATCGGATTATATTAAAACATTTTTTGTGCAAGTTCTCCATTATGAAATTAAGACCTGCTTGCACTTACGCTATCGGACAATTAATTACTATATAGTTTATCTGTATTTTTTCTAGTTTATTTCTTGAGACGCTTAATTTTATGCTTTCTAATGTGTTAGAAATCAACGTTACGCTAGCTTGCTCAGTATCGGTATAAGCTATATACAAACCAACTAGGGCCTCGCTAGACACTTATTGTAGTCAATTGTTGTATGGGAACATGTATGGTATCGGCCTTCGGCCTCGGCCTGGACGGAGCTCGGCCTTCGGCCTCGCCGCGGCGGGGTTCCTCGTGCCCGCTCCGCGGAGCTCGGCCTCATGCCTCGCAAGTTTGTCCCTTTTTGCTCTTGCGCTGGTACTTGTGCGCCGTAACCTGAACGGTCTCGGCCTTCGGCTCCATAATATGGCTGTATATGGTACATTTCCTACAACTGTCTCATACATCATTTTCGTCCAACTCGTGCCATTTCCGAGAAAACGTATGGATGTTAGATCAGTGAGTATACCGGTATATATAATATAGAAAAAACTTGCACGAGGTTTAGTAGCTGCCAAAACCTGACCTGACCTTATCAGCTGTTTGAAGGGCAGCAATATTGCTCACACTAGCAAAATATCTGTACTTTGCCAATTTGAATGTGCAACTGCTACTGTGACATGAACTCTTTTGATGAATAAATAAGTACCGATATCGTAAGATTATCTTAGAATATCGACTTTTTACTAATATAACTTCTGCCTTGGACTATCAATCAGTATGAAAAGAAAAATACTAATGGACCTACCACATAAAATGTTTAAATACTTGCCTTTGACGTCGAAGACTTTTTTTGTATTTTTACATCTATCTTCTATCTATAATGTAATAGGTATATATAAAAATCTTGTGTCACGTGTTTGTTATCGAACTCCTCCGAAACGGCTCTACCGATTTATATGCTTTTTGTGTATATTTTGTAGATCTGAGTAATGAAATTAAATTAAATGAAAAGGTTTTATTCAAAGTAGTACAGAAACTGCGGCTTTAAGAACGTTACAATTCAAAATGGACAAAAAAACTCCAAACTAAAGCCAGGTTTTCACGGTCTTAGTGCGCTCGGTTCGAGTGCGCCATCCGAATAAACTAATGCTTCTGATTGGCTATTTTGGTGTTGCCACGAAAAACCGTCCAATCAGAAGCATTAGTTTACTCGGATAGCGCACTCGGTCCGAGCGTACTAAGACCGTGAAAACGCGGCTTTAGTCTTTTCAGTCCTTAATTAAAATAGTTTACAGAATTATTATAAAACATAGAACTCATGCATTGTACTGGCTTTAATTCCAGATATCATTATCATCTAAATAATCTGTTATAGCAGCCCTTTGGGCACAAAGTTTGCTTAACATATTTTTTTAACCACGTTTCAGGTAAGCTTAATATATCTTCAGGTATTGTATTATAGAAGCGTATACAATCCCATGAAGGATGTATTAACCTTTGCCAGCCTAAATGTAGTATAGGGCGTAGGCCTGTTAATATGGCGCATCACGCTTTGGATATCGGCTGGAGTAGTAAACGGCGGACTCAACATAGGCCGAAATGCAACGCACAATATAGGTCAATGAAAATCAATAAACACGCACAGAAATATTTCCCATCAACAAATTACTTACCTAAACAATAAAGTCCAGAATCGTTCGACGACCCCGTGCATGCTTAGGGTAGCTGCCGGCGGACGCTTAGAAAGAGGGTGGCAAGAGTGTGAGTCACCCGTGTGTGATTCATAGAACTTTGCTAATCTTTCACTTAATAAATATTACCAAGTAATTTGACGTGGCTTTTTACAGTGAAACACAGGTTTTTCCGCGCTGAACGGGCTCGTGGCCTAGGCGAACCGAGTGATTGGAATCAATCACTTGAGTTAAGCAACAACAGGCGCGGTCAGGTGGAGGATGGGTGACCGTCCCGTGAGTACCGCTAGTGGCATTTTTCCGAGCGCTTCCGTGCTTCGCAAGGCACGCTAAGCCGTTGGTGCCGGCTGTCATGTAATGGCAGTCGTTAAGCCTTATGGGCGGCTTGATAGCTTATGACAGTAAGGCCCGCCACTGTCTTACAATCCTCCACCAACCCGGACTTGGCCCCCGTGGTGGAGTATGGCCTAACCTTCCTGCGATGCAGGAAAAGACCGTGCCCCAGCAGTGGGGACATACAAGGGCTGATACCGATACAGGTTTTTCCAATAATCCTACATGAAAATGAAAAGGTTTTATTCAAAGTAGCGCAGAAACTGCGTCTTAATGAACTTTACAATTCAAACTAGGTGTCCATTTCAAAATCTAGATCATTTTGGAGAAAAAATGGACAAAAAAACTCCAAACTTAGTCTTTTTAAAGTCCTTAATCAAAATAGTTTACATAATTATTATAAAAACATAAAACTCATGCATTGTACTGGCTTTCATTCCAGACATCATTGTCATCTAAATAATCCTTTATGTTATAGTAGCCCTTTTGGCACAAATTGTGCTTAACATATTATGTTTTGATTAGTGTATTATCATAGTGTATTAGCTTAACGAACATGCTTTATAATTTATCTGTGACTTCTAAGCCGCTCATTTTATTTTGTACGGTGATAATAATGTAGATGGTGGTTGAATAGAAAAGAAACAATACATTTTCCACAAAAACTTTTTTTATTATTTTATATGACAAAACAATATTTAAGGATAAAGGTGATCGAAGCAACAATCATTTTTATAAAAGAACAAAACAAAAGCACTTACAGCGTCTTCGCGGTACCGTCACCCTGGACGTTTACAAAAGACCACAATGCATTCAATTTCAACTAAAATGAAAAAAAACAGCTTCCAAACATTTTTTAAATGAGCATGATTGTTTAAAAATCAATAATAACTTATTTATACTGATTTCTTTTAGAAAAAAATCACACTTCTTTAATTAGTTAAATAATCACTAATTCATATTTTCATAAGTTATGATAGGTTTCCTTTCTCTGTTTAACTTTGTTACATTAATTATTTTCCTTTAATATTTTATTACATTTACAAATTATTTCTAGCGCACTTGACGCGTATAAAAAAAAATCTCTATGCATTCTTAAACAAATGCAAAACTCGCAGGGCGCAATCAGGGCTACTTCGGCCCTAATATTATAAAAATAAGCTGAGAGAGGCACAACCCAAAGCCCCGCAACCTAGCGGAAACACTTCTCAGCTACCGCTCTAACCTTGTATCACGTAACTTTCCACTCTTTTTGGAAAGCGTTTAGTCGTCTTCAAAAATACCATGTACTTATTGTCAAAATATATGTGTATTGACAGTTCATGTTAAATCAGTGACAGGTTAAATTAGACCAGTCCACACACTGGAGTACTTACGTGATCGCACCCCTTGCATCCGCTTCGTGTTTTCTGTTGAGCTGAATATTTAAATAAAGCCGTCAAGAACAAGGAAGGGGAACAATATTCGAGATATAGATCTAATAAAGGTATTAAACCAATTAGGGTTAGTTACACGATTTGCAAGAAAGCCTGGATCGATTTTAGCATTAATTGCTCTCTTCGGAATGCTCTCCGCCCGAATGGCATAATAATGATTCAGACAGGGAAAAAAATATTAGAAACTAAAAATCCGCTATTTGACTCTCTTTTCAAGTAAGTCTTAAACGGTAAATAACTCTTCCATTAGACCAAAAAATATTTTAGTATATTTTTTGAGGACCTAAAAGCAACATAAAAATATATTTTAAAACTTTATTTTCCTAAACAGCCAAAAACGCGGTCAGCCATTTTCGTCTATGGTTTGAAGTCCAAAAATTGTAAACAAAGTTTGACATTCAATTTTCTGCAAGTGATCTCTGAGCATAGTGAAATAACAACAACGCAACCATGATTTCATCGAATTTACATTAAAAACATACCAATTATCATTATTGCATTGTTCGACAATGAAAAAACACGTCAATAAAGACCCCCGGGAAGTTGTGGATTCGTGTACCCAGTAAAATTAACATTCGAAAAACTTTGCTCAAACTTGCCAAAAGAGACCCCGACTCTTTATCAATTGAAACTCGGGTGTATTTATGTGAAGATCACTTTGATGTAAGTCCTATAATAATCAATGTCCACTGGCTCTGGTTGAAAGATGTTTGTTACACTTAAACTTTAGATGCTTTCAAGATGGCGTATAGCGTTTTCGCCGTTACAAATTAAACGAAGATTTTTTTTTTATTTTGCAAATTTTGCAGCCATCCTGCATACTTAGCAAAATCAATATGTTTCGGTTTCTGACGTTAAGTACTATAAGAAATATTCATTTATCGCGTCAAATTTGATACGTGTCAAATAGCGGAATATTCTGAGGTAGTACGAAGTTTACCGGGTGAGCGAGTTATGAAGAATAATAACAATAATACGTTGAAGGTGCGTGAAAAATAACCCCTAGTTGTTTCCACCATTTTCACAGTGGAAGCAAAAGACAAAAGGCCGGTTCCTGAATAGAGTTTTTCAGGAATTTCAGAAAGTAAATACTTAAGTAACGTTCTGTCACGCTCCTCTCTGAGAAATTCTAAGAGACAGCACTGCAGTTAACAATTGACTTAGGGAAATTCTCAATTCAGCAACTGGCCCGAAGAAGTAGGAAGCCATGGACTTTTTGGAGTACGACGATAATAGAGCGGTAGCTGCGAGCTTTGTTCCCGACGGCCCGTGCAGCGCGTGCATCGGCTAGGAGACCTCAACACCCAGCACTGTGTGAATGCAGCACTATACTTAAAAATACCGCCCTTTCTTCAAGCTATCTTGAGTTTGCCTGTCGGTTCTCCGGCTAACATCGACCGGTTGAAGACAGAAAGAAGACTGTTTTACATGACTGTTTTCCTCACTAGTTATTTATACAAATATGTAATTTATAGTTACAGTCGAACTTAGAATTTATACAATTATATTTAAGTTAAATATGTATTATAAATATTTATTTTTCATATAACACAGTGTTTTTTTGTAAAAAAAAAGAATATTATTCTAATAACAAAGTAATTGCACATTTTATTCTGTGATTTTGTTAACAAACACTTAACTTGATCGAACCACTATTTGCTTCAAGTAAGGAACATTTAGTAATTGAATTACCTAATAGTCTCATAAAAACATGAGCACTAAAAGAACGAAACTAATATTTCGTTACAACATTTACTTTTGATTTTAAATTAATATAATATTTATTACATAAGTCTTTAAACAGACTGCCTAAAAGATAATATTATGACTTTTCCTAGGAAAAAAAACAACTTTAAACCGAAAATAATTTAAATGTCTAACTAAATTATTTAAGAAATCAGACTAAAACATAACAATGCACATTATTGCACTAGAATCGTGATGAATTGCACTCGTAGGACACTGTGCAAGAGGAGGCACCTCAGGATTCAAGAGTCGAACGCTGCGGTTAGATTAACTTGTAAACAAGTTTATTGTCACAAATGAATAATGTATTCAATTCAATCGGTGACTCATGCGGCGTATCCTTGTCAGGTAACATTCATACTTTTATTTCATAATTTGCGGAAAAATGAGCTTCGACACCACTAACCATTAAATCACATACAAACATATTTCGTTGTAACCTACCGGAGCTATTTCATCAATATAAAGGGACACACATACTGCTGTACTAACCATAATGACAATAGATGTATGCAAGTCACTTCTGAGAAGAAGGCGACTAAAGGTTTTTTTTTCGGTCACGCCATAACGAAAATCTGTGATTAAGATGTGTATTTATTGTTTTTTACTGTTCGTATGTATGTGTAGGATTCGTGAGGATTTTCATTAAAGAATGGCAAACGAAAGATGGAACGAATTCTAGAACTGAATTGAACTCTAGTGAAAATTATCAATTTCCGTCAAACAGACAAAATCTGATCTTCTTACGCTGATTTCAAATATGTTAGTAACTCAATATTGGGCAATATGAGAATTACTGTTGTTGCGGTTAGGACGGCAGATTGAGGTTTGTAATTATATATTATTTCGTTCAGTTTAGGTCTACATGTAAACAAGTAAGCAATAATATCGTTCAAGTTGGTAGCTCCTAGGTCATTCAATAATGATATTAATCAAGAAATATCAACCTTTTCGAAAAGTCTAGTTGACAACAGGATTTAAGTATTTCAAAAAAATTGTTTACACCCAGACCATAGCTAAAAGAAACTAAATATAGACATATCATGAGGTTTCAATACTCCTGGGGTCCCAAATTATTAAAATAAATTGGAACTTAAACCGTACTTAACAATGACAGTTATGTAAAATAACAGCTAAGGTTTTTACCACATGAATGTAAGGCTAGAACATTCTTGATGTAAGGTTATCAACGGACAGTCTTGAGGAGTACAAATATGTATTGTAAGATTAAATAACGCACGAGCCGCAAAATTCAACTATTAAAACCTAACATTTGGCAAAAAATATTGTAAGCTATATACAAAATAAATAACTAGGGGGGGGGAGGAGTTCTGCAGGGGGGGCCGCAATTTCAGCTCGCAAATTTTTACAACCTTACTACAACGCAGACACCATTCTACACGGCAATTGTAGACATTGAAAACTGATATCTATAGCCTAAAGAATACCTTGACATTGGATAGTTTCCCTCCCCCCTTTCCTATAAGGGACAAAAGGTTGGCTCTCTCAGCGGCGATCTATTTTTACAGCCTTACATTTACTCTCATTTCTCCTATTAGAATGAATTAAATAGGTGTATCACCAGCCTTAGACATCGCTTTCGATTTACCAAAAATATTTTTTCTGTTCTCTAGCAATTAATTCATAGTTTTCATAATATTAATTATCTAGTGCCCACGAGAGACGCGCTATATAATTAAGGGGCAAGTCAAAGATGTGGGCTATACAGGAAAAAAGGTTTAACCTCGTATATGGAATACAGGGTGCACAAGTGCGTCAACAGTGGCCTGCCTTATCTGAGACAAGGCCGGTGTACTAACAAGGCTGATTTATATTGTACTGAGTGAATCCGTAACAAAATACATGTAAAAGTGTATATCACATTCGCTTTATCTTAATAGTGAATTCTATAAGGAATTTTGACACCCTGTACACCATATCGACGAAGCTAAGCGAAGCCTTCAAAGAGCAGACAATAAATAACATCTTTTAACCTACTATCTAAGTAAAGGTAATCCTTAAAACGATTTCTTTATAGTATGAATATTTCAGATTCTTTCTAAGTTAAAGAAGCTACATACAATACAATATATGAGTTTGTGGAGGAGATTTCTATAACAAAATACTTATATCATAGGCCACATTTTGCTATTCTGAAACGTATATTTTCAGGAGTTTCACATCAAACTTGTGAAAAAAAATGAGCAATATACTGATTGACACTAAATTAGGTAAGGCCTAGAACACAGTTACGCTTAAACGGTCTATAAGTTAGAAGAAGAAAATGCGTTAAAAATCACACTCTGCATGTCTATATTAGATTGTATACGTCTAGATTATTGATAGATGAGGGCAGTTACGGAAGTTTCTAGTTTTACACGCTAATAATATATTCCCACTAAAAATAAGGCAATCATCGATAGCCGGTATTATCTTGGACATCACTTAACAATCCACCATACTTTCAAGTTGTGAGCGTTAACTAAATAAAAATACGAATTAGACATTCATTAAATAAACCATACGACTCTACCCAGCTTCATCATGTAACGACCTCATTACTATTGCCCAAGCTGGTATTTTTTTATTATCTTTAATATCCTACTCCAATATTTGGCTTTCCACGTGACAATGCGTTCCAATAGCTCAGTGATTCTGAAGCTAACTGAAGTCCTGTTATGATATTTGAATAATAATTTATTCTCAGTTCATTGTCCTAGCGACCAACCGAAATATATTGTGAAGCTATTACCAAGCATCATCAGTCCTCTGTAGCTTGACTGCCTATCGCGTTGACGAACCTCACAGAAGTCTCATCGATCTACTGTTAAATCAATCCCACATCAATAAGATATGAAACAGCAGAAGCAGCGCCAACCTGCTTGGGACATTTACAGGTGACATAAATCAAACGTCGCTTGTTAAACAAACGGTCTTATTTATAATAACACTATTCTTCAAACACTACTCACAAGCAGTTTTAAATATCTGTGGTACCCGTCTTTCCCCTTATCAGAGACTTTTTAAACTTCATCTGAGGAGTGTTTTAAGGAATTTCTTTTTTATAAATAAGATTGTAGGCGTGGTCGTTATTACACGTAACTATTTACATAAACTGGTTACGAGGGATGTAACAGTTACACAACTTCCAAGCCATACGATAAGCTACGGTTTTTTTCAAAAAAATTACTTTTGTGAACATGATGTTTGTATCAATGATATGCCTGTGATTGTTACGCGCGGGTCAGCGTCATTGTTAGTGACGACGAATCGAATTAGAATCCAGCCGGTGGGCGAGCGAGCCGAGAGTTCCCGAGTCCGAACCGAACACGACACGATTGTCACGTACTACTAAGAGTTTAGCGACGGCTCTTTGTTTTTGTTATGATTGTCTGGAGTTGGACGCGTCGGGAAATCGGACGGAAGATTCACGTGTTTTGATTACTGTGACGCGTTCGCCACCGCCACCTCGCGACCCTAATCTTACTATTAGTCTATTGTTGAATAAACTATTTAATATTTCCGCAAGCGGCTGAAAGGGGTTCAGTACTAATTGTTATTGAATTTACTTTAAAAACATTTTCATCTACTTTAGTTGAATATGTTGTTTTCACAAAGATTAACCGCTTTGATTGGAGCTTGTTGGCTACTTAAAACAGTATATTGGTCACAGTTTTCAATTAAAATTCATTATAAAAATGTTAATGTAATTAACATCATGTGGGGCTTAAAAAATCGTCAAACTTCCATATAGTTATGTGGTTTGAGAACTAGTAAGCGCAGGCTAGTGAGGTAACGAAAGTTCAAATAACCTTTCAGTCTTCCACAGCAGTTTTATGGAGATCGCAAGAGCGAACCAGCAACGGTTTTTCCCAGATCGCCTGCCTCGCATTTACCTACCGGAACGTCAATGTACAGCCCGCATTGGCAAAAGTGCAAGTCAAATATCAAATGGAAAACGTTCCTGCCTACAGAGGTACTGTATTGTATGGGCGATTAGGTTGTGCACTGTATAATTCTTTGTGGAAAATCCTCAGTTCAGTTGTATTGTAATATATCGAATATGATAACTGAACTAAGGACTGTCACCATAAAAAGCAATGTCCTTTTTCCCTGTTACAAACTGTTAAATCGCTTACGTACATCCTATACCCGGAGAATGGGCTAAAATCCACTAGTACAATAACAAGACCGTTATCCGAAGCTACAAATTGATGTCTGGTCAACTCTACGTAATAGATATCTGTAAAAGTCTAAACGCTGTACAATAAAACCTTTACGGCTCTGAAACTGCTAAATTTTAGTGGTAAACATTTCAGTGTGTATCTAAACTATTATGAGGTAAATTTTGGTGTTTTAATTTTTCATTATTCCATACAGAATATATTATGAGGACGGACCAGGAACGAAAGAAACGCACAAAGTGTAACATCCCAAAAATGTTTACAGCGCGATAGCCTAAATTCTCAATTAAAATCTTAGGTTAATTAGGCTTGTATTGTAAAAACAACCAAACTACACACTTTCTCTAAACAATAAGTCGTGTGAGTAAAAGCTCGACGACACGTAGGACGTCAATAAAAAGTCTAAGAAAAAATATAACTTTATCAGAACTAAAATTGCTCATGAAATTCCGCACAATATATGTGTTTTAATATGTTACGACCTTGTCCTACTATTTTTGTTTTAGTAATATTAAGTAACAATAACCGTCTTAATCTAAAATATTTCTGAACCATTATGAAACTTAATAATTAACCAATTTTATAGGCACGTGAATGAATGACCAGTGACAAGTTAATGAAAATACGGAATTTCATGAGCACTCGAAACATCAATTGGTTTTTAGGCTCGGGTTTACTTCGTGAGTAGGTAACATATAAAAAAAATACAAAAACGTTAACACTAACGTGGACAGTAGGCGTAACACGAGATCTTTATCGGGCCCTAACGAAGCTTTAACCAAACTTAAAAAGGAAGAGGTCCAATATTTTAATCTTTTTTTATGATATCAACTCTTTTAACTACTGCTGGGGCACGACTCTCTTCCTACATCGCAGGAATGTAAGGCCATACTCCATCACGGGAGCCACGTACGGGTTTTGTTTTGTATGTTCAGCGATAATTCTGTACCACTTTGACCGATTTAATAAATTCTTTTTTGTCAGAACGGACGTACCTCCTGGCTGGTCACAAACATCTAGCCGAGATCTCTTGGTATCTTGATACATAAGAAAATCATGGAACTCTTGGGAACCTTCAGTTCTTTTTCTTCGTATTTTCTGGAAGTCGCCAATATTTTTGTTAACTAATCTTTTCTTAACCACGAAACAGCATACAAAATTTACAGCTCGTCGCGTCTGTATTCGGCCAGTATGTACCATCAGCCAGGATTGCGGTGGATCACCAAAAGATTTGTTTTTCCCTGCAACAACGCCCAGATGCACCTGTTCGGGTGCATCTTTTCGCTTATAAAACAAATTTATAAGGTTATTGGCAGTCAACAAAAATTAAACAGAGCCCATGGAGCGGGACCAAGATCGTTACGGGCAAGCTGCAAGCGAAAAAGTTTCAAGTAATCTAGCTGATAGTACCTCTACAATTCGAGGACCTCGTCCTGTTGCTGTATAAATTTGTTTGTTTAAAATAGAGACTGACAGAGATCTCACGCTACTGACGCAGAATAGTTACGAGTAGAAACAGCGAAATGGCACGGCCGCGACTAGAGGTTGTGGACAAAGCTAGATAATTTGCATTTTGTTTCGGCTCACTCGCTCGCGGACAATAAACGTGTATAAAAGTAGTAGCAATTAAAAGAACAAGATAAAATTGAGATTAATAACCACTGAAGGAATATAACCATTTGTGTACCTCAGTTACCATAGAATCACATTCCTTAAGAGGATCCCTAGCACGAACTAGCGCTACCAATAAAAATGAATCATATTATCTTCTTTTACAGCTCGTATTTGCGTCTGTACAATCTCTTAATCATATTAACAGTGATTTATAGGATACACGACGCAGAACCTACGGACCTGGAACCAGAGAGTATTCATGCCAAAAACAGCTGTGTTGACGTCATCTAGTACCAGGTTAACGGCCACGGGTCCTAAAGATCATATGATTTAGATATTGTACAAACACTTTTCGTAAATACAGTGTGTAAAACATAACATAATATTTTTTCTCTTGATGGCGCTAGTGTTACTCCGGAGCCCCTTAAATACAAGGATCCTCATTAATTTATTATGAAAGTGAAACGTAAGGAAATGTTAGTTTAGAGTAGAAATAGCTGATAAATTCCACACAGACGAGTCACGATTTAAATGTATGATTCCAATTACAAACAAAAGACTGATTGCGACAAGTCGTTTTTCTGGGAAGTCAAGGGCAAGCGAGCGATGCAAATACCTTAAGCCAGGTCGATTACTCGATATTGTACCCTATTTGCTGATCAAGAGAGCTACAATAACCGCAACAGGCGTACCTCGAATCGCGGCCGACTTCACTAGCAGTAGGCTGTTACATCGGTTCGAGCGTTTGCCGGAGGATTCGGTACCGATGCACCGGTCGTTGGTCCTACGCGGAACTCCATTACTTGTTGCTAAACTCGATGTCCAACCGACGTGTTAGCGCCTGTATTTCCCTCTCCAATTCCGCCTGTGAAAAAATAATTTTTATTTCAATCTAAGTTATCAAAATTCATGATGCTCACTCTGTCGAAAGTGTTACAAAAGATGTGACGAGCACATTCCAACTCTGCACGCGCATTATACTCCAACATTCCTGCATCGCACAAGTAGTGTTACCCATTATATACCATAAATATAAGGTCCGACGAACGATAGTCGGATCGGCCGTCCCCAGGTGGTCTGTTACCTTTTATAATATATCTCGGGCTCCAGAGTAGACTTCAGTTTTTCCCAAAAGCACACGAGTGTAATACTACTTCCTGCTCTGTATAAAACTTTTCTTCACTATTTTGAAAAGTTTTTCGACCATTAAGTGATATTTCTATTACACGAATAGATCTGATTCCATCTGATAGTAGCCGAGGTATGTTCTAAAAGCTAACAGACTATACGATCTACTTGGAGGACCATTTCCCTTTATAGTGAAAGAGCACGATCCCGCTCGTTAGTGAGATTTATTATGTTCACTTTTTCCGAAGACGCGTTATAAAATATGGCGTTGATGAGCATATGCAACTCTACGCGCACACTATATACTCCAACCTTCCGGCATTGCGCAGGCAAAATGTCGAGCACAAGACATACCATAATTATAACGTCTGACGAACAAGAGCCGGACCGGCCGTAACCAGGACTGCCTGGCGGGAAATTTTCCTACAAAGTGGAAAAGCATATACAGCCGGTCTACCCTATAATTACAATTGAATGCATTTAAAATAAATTAACCCGCAATTATATTATCTTCTAAGGTTAACACGAGCAGTAGACATAATTAAAACTGTTTTTATACGGATTTATGCTCGTTTATTACATTTTTACAATTCAATTTTCAAGTCATCCGGGACCACGGCACCTGAAAAAGTGCCGAAACGTTGGAAAATTGTAAAAATGTAATAAACGAGCATAAATCCGTATAAAAACAGTTTTAATTATATTATCGCCAACGTGTTGCCGCTACCAATTATGACAACACAATTGAACAGTTTCCATTTCAGCCTCTCCCAGGGTGCGCCACAAGACCCGATCCGGCCATCCAGTCACCACCAGCCACCTTTTTCAGGACAGGACCCATTGAACAGTTTGGTTCTATTTATTTATATTTATGGTCTCTCTGTTAAACAGACGAAGAATCACAGATGTCATGTTTCTTTACATACTTGTAAATTTCCTGAATTTACATTATTTAGAGTTCCGTAAGAGCGTCAACCAGAATAAAATGGCGTTTTCGATTTCCATTCACCCGCAACATCGCGGGCAAAATAGCGTTCTCCAACCAATTATGAGCATTAACAAAAAGATTTTTTATAAAATAGATTTAATTATTTTTAATAAAAACTTTTTTAGGAGCTATGTCTAAAAAAAGACAAAGGGTTACCTGTATAGCTGAGCTAAAAACTTGTAACCTTGTGTGAATTATGAACCAATTCTGTTAGCATGGACGTTTTGACTCTCTCTCTCGATGTCGAGTGAGAGACTTGCCAAGTCTAAAGTCCCAGCATAGCAACCGAGATCGCTCGAGATAGCCCGAAGAGTGCGGTCTTGTCTATTTTTTTGCCTGGTAGCACTGTAAATATTATTACCTGTTTTTACCGATAGCCGAACATCACTAGAAAGTTAAGAACCGCGTTTCGTTCCGACGCAAGCATCTAATCGGAACCATTATCTTTTTAGTGTGCGCGCGATACAATAATAGTAACAAAACGCATTCACGTCATTTTCGTTACAGCGCGTAATTTCTAATTTTTACTTTCGTGAAAAACATATTAAGGGGTGCCATAGAAAAGAATTGACCCAAGTCTTATTTATTCAAGTCAACAATCCATTATCAACACAAAATATATCTATTATACAGCAAGAACACAAAAAAAACATTTAAAGAATTTGTAATTTTTCTGTCATATATATGCTCTCGAGGCCATGTCTTCACCTCCGTGGGTACCAGACATGTGTCGGTCGCATAATTATGTCAAAATTAGTGTCTATCTCGACCGAAATTATCTCGGCAGCGTCACCATGCTACTGCTTGTAGACATGTCTCGGTCTTCTCCATCTCGATCGCGATGACCATGCTAAAGTCGAGACATCTCGGGCACATCTCGAACTCGATAGAGAAACTGACATTTTTGCATAGAAAAGGGCGTTTCTCGAGCGGACCACGCTAAGCGTACAGGGAGCCGATTCTCGCCCATGCGAATAGAAAGCATAGACGTAAAATAATCGAAGGATTATACATTTCTCGCATAAAAATAAGATAATATGACTCGACAGAGTCGTTAGACATTTATTTTCTCGTTCGAATTCAATCTAGCATGGCGTTCAGAATACAGATTTTGGCTGTCGCTCGACTTTTTATGTAGAATTCAAGTCGCTAGTCTTACGAATTATTTGAATAAAGTGAGTATTGGCTCCCTGAATCCCTTAGCACCGGGTAGCGCCTGTGTAACGCAGTGTATCAAAAATACTGTTAGTGTACGAGAAACGGGTTAAGTCAACCAATTTTGCTCGCGTGCTGCATTACAAGGCCAATTGCAGAAATCGATTGAGCTACCATCTGCGCTCTACCCACACGATAAGGACCGCATTTGTGTGATTTGTGTGAGTGACAGTCGTTCGAGAACTATTTTTGTTTGATCGTGTCGTTTGTTAAACGACCATTGAGGTGTGAACGAGACATGAAAAAGAATATTAACGTTCATCCGAGTCTAACGTCTGAATAAGCCAGCAATATTTTTAAAATGCACAACCCCTGTAATAATTCGAATGAAAGTTGATGTACTCTTGCTGTGTGAGCTTTTTCTTAAATTAATATTTTTGAAACCATCAGGGTTCACATAATTTTATTGAGTTCACTTTTTACACGCTCTACCAATGACGCAGACTTCATTAAATTGATGTCCTACATAGAAAAATTAAATACAACACTTATTACTAGCTGTCCCGGCCCACTTCTTACCGCCGCAGAACCCGTTTATACAAGTCTTATTACCATGGCAATGCAATAAAAAATTATAAGTTTGGTATGGTTTAAAAAAGTTTACGGTAAAACAGAGGAAAAAAGGAAACGATAACAATAAAATATTATCCTACGAGAACGCCTTACCGAGATATCAAGTATCCTATGTCTCAATTCAGATCTTTGTCTATCTGTTATCAAGTTTCATGTAACTCCAAACATCTTCACAATCTTTCATATTTATAATATTAAGCATGTAAGCGTGTATCATTATTATTATTAAAAACTTTCACATAACGCAATCACTTTACGATCTAAAGCATTGTTATTTTGAACTATTTTTTAAATTTACCCGAATTTATTCCTTATAGCCTATGACACTCTCGCAAACATGATTTATTAAAAACACGAGTTATTTATCAAAATCTGACCACTGGTTAAGAAGTTATAAGGGGCTATAGAATCGGACATACCTATCTAGCTACATAGCCAAACACATCACCCTCCTTTTGGGCTGCGCCGCAGTCGGGTAAAAAGAATAAGAACAACGAATTCAGATTTCTTCAGTAAATTACCGGCCCTTACGCACGTAGCAGAAGACGCCTAATTCCTTCAGAGTCGGACATCGGGTACTCACATTACTGTTACTTACATCGTCGGGCGCCGGCGGCGACCATGTCGGCGAGGAGAGCGGCCGCGGCCCGTAGCGGCCCGTCGCCACCGCCCGGTACGAGTCCGAGAATAAGTCCGATTGCACTGCACAAATGAACACTGCAATGAGATCTCTTCAGATGACAATTAAGATAAGATTCGATAAGATAAGATTTTATACAGGTAGGTACATATTATTATGGCGTAGTTGGTGTAAAATGGTATTCACAGTAGGCAAAAAAATCTGTGTATGTCTGTTATATGTTACTTTCGGTTCTTAAACTGCTACATCCCACGTCTCTTCGCCTATCTATAGCTGTTACTTGCGTTTCTTAAACTGCAGAATTCTACGTCTTTTCACCTACGCATAGCTGTTACTTTCGCTTCTTAAACTGCTGCACTCCACGACTTTTTCTCTACTTAGGTTTCGCTATTACTTTCGCTTCATAAACTGCTACATTCCGCGTGTTTTCTTCTAGCTATCGCTGAACCTTGCGTTACATTCCACGTCTCACCTCGTATAGCTGTTACATTCGTTTTTTTAATTGTTCTATTCAACGTCCTTTCTTTATCTATCGCTTTATTTTGGCTTCATAAGCTCTACATTTCACGGTTTTTCACTTTCATAAAGCTGTTACTTTCGCTTCTTTAACTGCTACCTCCCATATCTTTTATTTTATCTATCGTTGTTACTTTCTATTCGTCTTTTCATCTACTTATAGCTATTAATTTCGCTTCTTAATAGTGTCGCGGTCTTATCGCGAACCATCTAGAATAGAGCCTTCTGGAAGCGACTATCGAATATTCGCCGCAAGCTTCGCCTTAGTAACGCTGCAAGCAATAATGACTTGTATGTCTACTACTATAAGGCTCACAACTCTATGACATAACGCTGTTCTAGAGTCGTTGCCATGTGCACCAAGGGAAGGTACATGCGGGAATGTTCGAGAACCCTTGCCGGCGGATATAAATAGCAACCGCCGCGGCGCGTCAGTTCAGTTTGGACTTGCGAAGAGTAAACTTCGAGCGAACCTACCTGCGAAACGAGTGATAACCTACGACCTCAGCGATACTATTGGATCTCATTTGGACCTGGGATTTGGAATCTTCGTGTTGTGAAGACCTGCAGACCAGACCCTGCGTGAATAAATCCTAAGGAGTTGTCATTGGCCTTTTACCTCCAAATGTAGGACCCTAGCCCGTAACAATAGATTAAGTAGTCAATGTAACAGCGACAGAAGAAAAGACGCGGAATGTAGCAACAGAAAGACGTCACCGTAGGACAGTTCGTTGGCTCAGAATAGATTTCCAACTCTGTAAAACGAACAGTATAATTTATATGTGGTGATAACGCAAATTCTTTACAAAAGGGCTCCATATCACCTCAACTGATTATACTCACGTTCGTCAAAGGCGTAAGGGCTGAGGTCCCTGGAGGGGACGGGGTGTATCGGCACAAACATGTTCTGCCCGGAGGCCTGCACCACCGGTAGGGGCTGTGGCTGGAGACTTTGCGACTGCGTGTGCAGCTCACGCCGAAACCCGCCCTGGAACGCTTTGCGCCGATCCGAGAGTTTATATATAAGACTTTTTTTAATGTACCTAGATAAGAATAAATCAATACTTTTTATTGCACCTGCGACGCCCGGAATAGTTGGGAAAATGCCACTAGCGTTAGTCGTAGGCGGTGAACCATACAACATGCACTGAACGCGCCCTACGTTGCTGAACCTTCGTGATCGATTAAGATCACTCAGGCAGCCGGGGCTGCGAGCGATTCGATGATTAATTATGAATACGAAAAAATAATAGCAAATAACTGCTAAATATCTAGCCGGCAACAGAAAAAAAATTGGCTGAAAAGCGCCAATCCTATCTTAATTTGTTTTTTCGAGTCGTACATTGTTGCATTGTCTTTTCGAGTCGTACTTTTCTTATATTTGCAATGAAAACGACCTCTCTACGGTTGGGCATCTAGGAACGAAATAACTTAAATTCACCCAACCCGTAAGAATACGCTATAAAACATAGTTAATTTTACTATCGCTCAGGAGAGCTACACTTCGGAGCTTCACTCTCAAACTACGAAAATTGGGGACAAACTCTGTTCATCTAACCTGGATACGGCTCTGGCGGGGGTGGCGGGGGCGGCGCCACCGCCAGCAGGCCCCCGAAGTTGCCCTGGCCGCTCTGAAAGGGGGGCCCTGCGTGGGGCGCCAGGGGCGCTTCGAAGGGGGGGTACGAGTGCTCCATTATAGTGGGCACGTTCTGATTCAGCCCGTTGATCATCTGGGCTCCGCTCGGATGCTGGTAGTTTCTGGAGGAGAATAATTCAAAGTAAGGTCTTGTAGAAATTACCTGCATATAACCTGACTAAACATCGATAGTGGGGTTGAAGAGGTGGTACTCAAATAATGATGGGGTATCCATAAGGCAAAATTCTTAAGTGTTCTTGATTTTTGATGAATGCAACCAAGATTAATAATGAGGTATCCATAAGGCATCATTCTTAATTTCCAACAATTGTGGTGGATGCCAATAAGGCTATGATGAGGTATCTTTAAGATATCATTCTTATGCATCGAACATTTGTGATGGATGCAAATAGGATTAATAGCATATCCATAAGGCCTCATACTTTTGTGTTCATCTTGGTGATGGATGCAAATAGAGTTAATGATGAAGATACATTAAACGTCGCCTCTTCTCATGTTTATTTCTCTCTATTACCATGTCTAACGATTAGCGCCACAAACAGCCACTCTCTTTCTCTTTTGTGTCTCTCAACGACCATACCTGACAACATTCTAGCACCGCAAGCAGGCTGTCACTCTCTGTGCTGCATGAGACTTTGCTGTTCTCTCTTTATCTCTCTCTACTACCATCTCTAGCGATATTTCGGTGTGCAGCATGCAGACTCTCTCTGTCTATCTCCCTCGCTATTTCTCTTTCTCTCTTTAACTCTCTTTATTACCATGTCGAGTGATTTTTTAACGCCGCAAGCAGACTCTCTCTCTCTCTCACTCCATTTAGTTACATTACTATCTCTCTCTATTACCATCTCTAGCGATACTCTAGCGCCGCAAGCAGACTCTCCCTCTCAACAGCCACTCACCCAATTAAGTTGCCGTTGCTGTAAAAGGCGGCGGCATGCTGCATCGGCTGAAGGCTGGGCGGCGGCTCGAACGGCCGCTCCATTAGCGGCAGCATGCCGCCGTGCGGCATCGGCTGCTGCGGCTGCTGCCCATTCTGAGCCTGCTGGAAGCTGCTGCAAGCGGGGCGTTCACATAAGGCGGACTAGTATTATATTATTGGCTAATAATGTAATACATTATTTATCTACTCTGATACCACAAAGATTATAAAACTGAAAACAAAACTCTTATGACAACCATTACGCATAGGCCAAAAATAAAAAGGTTTATTACGATACAGGTCTTGTATGGACACTTGTATGATAATATAACTTTTTAATCATAACAATACACCTAAACAACTTCCAACTGGACCAAGAAGGTTGAACCGCGACGCATCGATTGCGCAATCGATGTTTGCGCCTTGGCGCCAACATTTTACATATAAAACTTTTCAATATTTAAACAAAGTTTGGTTCTGTTTAATATTATTTTATGTATTGTAGTATGAGAGTAGATAAAGTAGTGTATGATACTGTACATATTATGCAACAGTATCATTCATAAACTACTATTATACACAACCAAGGAATGAAAACTCGTCCCTAGCTTGGTTGTCTTATACAATGATAATTAACAGATAGAAAGTTAATTTCTTTACGATGAAATATTTTTTGGTAGTTTATGATTTATCTTTTTACACTCCACTACCACAAATTCCTATACACGCGTCGAAATTCTTGTGCAAACAATCCATTTTGCCGAGGACGTTGCATTTGACGTTTGCACTAGTGATCGGAGAGTGGTCGATGGACGTGCGAAGTCTGCGACACTGTGCATTGCTTTCTAAGACCACAAAAAGTAGGTATTTATTCAGTATCTGTATTCAATATTATAGAAATAAGAGCTCTCCTTATAAATGAAAAAGCACCGTGTGCAATATTTATAAAATATAATATAAGGCGATTTATCATATTGTACGGAGGGTTTCTAAAATAAACATGCACCATCACAATTTCGACGTGAAACATCTTATAGTTCGGTAGTAGAAAGTTACATGCTAAACAGCACGCAACGTAAACAGTCATGTCGCCTCAGTGAGGGCTGTAACTTACTCTCAGTTGTATCGTCGAGTAGAGCAAAGTAGCCATGACTAAACCATTGACTCGCGCCGCTAAATGCCACGAAAAACATTGCGCGGTAAGAGTTTAAAATCAACGCTTACTTATAGACGTTTCACTTTAAACCGACGGCGTGCAACCCTATACAGGTCCACTAGTTTTGAACTGTTAATTTCATATACTTTCCTTTACCATTGATTGTTAATTTTATATATTTTACGATTTGAGCGCTATGATCAAATAAAATAATAACGTGGAAAGAAAACGCGAATAGAACAAACATTTTAGAATACAAAATCTCCTTGAAATTTTCAGGAATTACGAGTTGAAGAGGTAACCCTATAGAGATTATATTGAAACCTATAGGAATTTATTCGATAATTAAATAGAGAACGACATTTACTTAGGTTGAATGCTTTCCAACGTGTTGTCGGCCATCTGCTGTGATATCTGCATTCCGATTGGTGGTGGCATCACTGCAGACAAACACAATTTTTCGTGAACAGCACATAAATGTATTATAACTGTTGTATTTATTAAAACGAAGAGTATTTACGCAACAATACGGAGGCTAGTAATGCGTGCATTAAACAAGACGGTGAATTCTTAACTAGTGATAAATTTTAATAAAATTAGTCGCTTGTTGACAATTTGACAAGTTTCGATCGAGTGAAGCCAAAACCGTCGTTTGTTTTTGGCACAAATGCTATCTAGTCCGAGGTCCAAATTCCTAGGTTATCGGTCACAGTCTTGAAGATTATAATTGAGGATTGTACAGACACATTTTGCAAACATGACCTGTGAAAAAGGATACCATTCTTTTCCCTCGATGGCGCCAATCTTACTCTTTAAAGCCCCTTAATATTTTAGCTTGCTATTTTCTGGTGTAAGAATGAAGAATAACAATGAAGAATATTCTTAGCTTATCAGGACAAGATGGCTCACTTACGCATATCGTAGTTGGACACCGGCGGCATGGCGTAAGGGCCGTAGAGGGGCGGGCCCGCGTCCCGTCGCGCCACCATCCCGTACGGGAACCCCCCGGGACCGCCCTCCACGGGCGACCGGACCGTCTGGTGGTTGCGGTATCTGAGGACGGGACTCGCTCAATACTGCGCTTCACTCGAATTTATTTCGGTCTTTATAAGGACCAGTTTCTGTACTTAGAATTTCTTTACGTAAATACTTTGTAACGGTGCAAACCTCATTACACCATTTTTTATATATTTTTTTCTATCTATCATTTTCAAATATTTAAATTACGTAACACATTTCGAAATTTCCCTCATTTTTCATCATTACCACCTCACACATTGACTAGATCTGACTATTTTACCTGCTTATCCGTTTTTATCCAGTTTTCTGTTTTATAATAAAATAAACAGTACAAATTAACCAACAGTTGAAGTCGTTCCAGTTTTATTATTTATAAAAGTTTTACAACACGATAACTTAACGTTAGTGCTATCTCTTCGAATTTCTCAGCAAAGAGCGTGACAGAACGTTACTTAACTATTTATACCTGAGCCAAATTCGATAACGAATGGCGATAAAAAACCGTTGCTAGGCAACGACTTGTTTACACCTAAAAGGCAGATGTTAACAACCTTGAAATCATTTTCATACAAATGATAATCGTTCCTCCTACTAATGTAAAATGCTTATTTATGTTTATATGTTTATGATTTTATAGTGAAAGGCTTAACCGATTTGAATATAGCATATGACAACACTGAAATATGAAATATGACACACAGATTTAACAAACATCTACGCGAGCCATGCCGCATGATTTTGCTAATAGAATTAAGCGCGTTTAAGCAAAAAACATACTCTTCAACTTTATAATATTAATAAGTACCTATAGATGCTACTATGAAAATGAGGAGATTGGGACCTACTGCAACTATTTCAATAAAAGAAAGTTCTTTGTATATATTTTTATCACTGGCCAAAGAGGAGGATGAATTTGTGTCTCCGGAGACTTGAATTATAAATTCATCAATGACATTATCCATTACACCATCAAATTCGGCGTTTTCTTCCCTTCTTTAATTACGTGTTTAACACAACGTTGCCATGCTGCTGGAGTAATTTTACTTATTGCCTTATCTAACAGGACCTTTATTTAGTTCGACCATTTAAAAAGTTTTATTTTTGGCAGCAACATGGCCTTTTACTTGCCCCCATATGATTTCTATCGGATTTAATTCACAATGATATGGGGGCAATCTATATTTTTGTCTTGTGCCATTTTGTCACACATATATGTTATATACTTATGCCATATACACGTATTGACAAACGACTAAACTTCACTTGTTGGCATAAACTAAGTTTCCCAAAATGTTTGTCACACCTGAATTTCGTCCATGTTTCTTTTTCTGTAGGGCTGTCGCGTAAAATTAATGTCGAAATTTTTATAGTTTTTCGAAATAACAAGGTAATATGCATGTTGTTTGAGTGATTCTAGTTAAATAGGAATTGTTAATAAATAGTTAGGAATAGGCTATAATCATGTAAGCAATAGAAGATTTGTAAAACGTGAGTTGTGATAACCCTAAATTGGTTTGTTTACCTCTATTCTTTATCGAGTTTGGCTTAGGTATAGGTAATGAAATTCTCAATTCAGAAACCGGCCCTGTATCTTTAATTTAATCTGCGGCAGGTTGTTGACAGCGGCTGGATGAGGGAGGATTCCGCTAAAGAACTAAGGTAACTGGCATAGTCTCTAAAAGATTAGCAAGCAGGCTGTTCACCTATGTCGAAGAGGCTGAAAAGGTTGTCGAATGGTGACCCAAACTGGCAAACGCAGCGTAATACGCCCATCAGCACGCTGGACCGAAGCTCTGAGGGGGCAGTGTGCTGGCAGCGACTGGATGAGGATGGATGGCCCTTCCTTCTGCCCTGCGTGTCTTAAGGAACGCCTCAGTCCAGCAGAAGCCGAGTATTGGCAGATTGATTTATCACGATGGGGCTCAAACGCTCACCTGTCTAACTCTTCTTCGGAGTGCGCGAATGTGCAGGCTCCTCCACGGGGGCAATACGACCTTGCCGCGGCGTCGCGACACATCGACACCTTGTATTTTCCGTGGGTCGGCGTGCTTCCGCTTTGAGGCGAGATCTGGCCTGTAGAGGCAATAAGCAAAGACAAGCCTTAAGAATAACTTCCACACAACACAATCAATTGCCCTAGCCCCTAATCAGGATACCCAGGGGGGGGGACATCCCAAACCCAAATAAGGTAGTAGTTTTTTAATAAAGAGAAGCTGCTTCCAATATTACTAACTATGGGACCAAATTTTCGCGATCAAATACTTAGTACTGGATAAGAAAAGTTGACCTGGAACGTCTGCAGTTCAATTACCCATTTAACCCACAGACCTCACTAACATAATGTAGTTTTAATATCAAACGTAATTTTACTAACAAACTATGGATTGTTTTATCCGAAACAAAGTAATACAATAGAATAGTAAGCTCACTTACTGGTGGAGGGTTCGGGGCGTTCGATGACGGGTTTCTGGTTGTGATTGGCGTCGCGGCCCATGGCTTGTTGCTGGAGGTAGTGGAGTAGCCCGGAGACCACTTCTTTAAGCGACGAGAGCACGTCAGCCAACTGCTGCCAGGTCGGACTTTCCGCGTCTGTCGAGGGAGAAAACACAGTCGCGCTTCAGTCAGCCTCGATCTATTTCCAGGACTGTGATGACCTTGCCTGGTCGCCGTGGCACAGGGTCCGGTTCGGGACCACAGGAGTGAGTCTAATCTAGGACTGAGGGCCCTGGATTGTGGTTGACACTTAACGAGCACGTGGTATCATAGATCCCACATTAAATCTTGAAACAAAGTCCAGACCATGAAAAATTTCTTACTTCCGTGTTGCACAACATAAATACCAATGTTATATCATACTCTAGGGCCAGGAATACTGTTCCTGTTGTGTGACAGCGAAAAATTGGCAAACGTACAGTCAACAGCAGGTCAAGCTACGCTGTTTTTGTTGCAAAGTCGTCCGTAAAGTAACTGATTAGAGTGCTCGTATGTATAGGTTGACGTGCGTCGTCTATACACACAGCACGATACGAGAAAACCATCTTTGTGCGTTCGTAAATACGCAACCACACACAAGCTATCCAGCGTGTGACTTAAGTCGCGAGACGCCGCACTTTTCGCGATACATATACCTTTATTTTATCACTTTCATAATGAGACCGCAATCGTCTGTCCATCGATCGATCACTCATCTTTGTGTTTAAAGCTTTCTTGTTTATAAAAAGTCTCATCTGCATCATTCGACTTCAGCTGTGCAACAATATCTCGATTAGGCTTAGTTTTGGTCGTGTTGGTCTCTTTGAGCCGGATGAACCAGCGAACCAGCGCCACGCGACTACAGGCAGAGCCAAGGATTTACTGTGCAAAGGCTGTCGTTAGAGTGGATATGAATAGACGAAAACATAACCCGAGGCTGTCACATTAGGAAACATTTCACTGTGACCACAAGTCTAAGCAATCGTCATCGGCAAAGATGTAAGCCATTTTCGACACAAGTTGAAACTCAAGTTGGAGTTACATAGTTAAATATTAAACGCTAATCCTTTTTAATCTAACCGAAAAGTCTTATGGTACAAAAACGCGCCATACAAATCAGACTCAAACTACTGTCGCGGTCCTATCCCGAACCATCTAGAATAGAGCCTTCTAGAAGCCTATCGAATAGTCGCCGCATGCTGCGTTTTAGTAAACAATAAAACGCTGCAAGCAATAATGACTCGTATGTCCACTAGAGTAAGGTTCAAAACTCTTTAAATGAGTAACTGTTCGAGCGACCTTGCCGCGTGTACCGAGTGTAGGTACATAGTTACGGGAATGTTCTAGAACCCTGGCCGGCGGATATAAATAGCGGCCGCCGCGGCGCGCTGTCAGTTCCGTTTGGAATAGCGAAGAGTGAACTTCGAGCGAACATACCTGCGATACGAGCGATAACCTACGACCTCAGCGATACTATTGGACTTCGATTAGACCTGCGATTGGAATCTACGTGTGGACTTCGTGTCGTGAAGACCTGCAGACCAGACCCTGCGTGAATAAATCCTAAGAAGTTGTCATTGGCGTTTTACATCTAAATCCAGAACCCTAGCCCGTAACATTTGGTGTCAGAATTGGGGATTTGGAGATGCCACTGACTCCGAGAGAGGATACTTCTGGAGTGAGGACCAGGTCCAGAGGTGCTGCGGAGGCCACGCCCACTGCCCCTCAGGCCACGCCCACCGGCCATAGGGACACGCCCACTGGCCCCGCCCCCCAGGCCACGCCCACTGACCAAGCCACGCCCACTGCCCCTCAGGCCACGCCCACCGGCCATAGGGACACGCCCACTGGCCCCGCCCCGCAGGCCACGCCCACCCACCAGGCCACGCCCACTGACCCCGCCCACCAGGCCACGCCCACAGACCCCGCGCGCCAGGCCCCGCCCAATGGCCTTGACCACCAGGTTTCACCAACCGACCAACAGGCTCCGCCTCGTAGCCACGCCCACCTGGCCACGCCCACCGAAGACATTAAACCTCCGTCACGTACAATGGAGGTTTTGGATATGTCGTGCCTGATGGCAATGTTGAAGGGCATGCGAGAAGAACAGAGCAAGCAGATGCAGTGCCTGCAAGAACAACAGAGCAAGCAGATGCAGTGCCTGCAAGAACAACAGAGCAAGCAGATGCAGTGCCTGCAAGAAGAACAGAGAGGCCTGCGAGAAGAACAAAGAGGCCTGCGAGAAGAACAAAAAGGCCTGCGAGAAGAACAGAAGGCAGATCAACAGGTGATCCTTTCTGCCGTTACAAAGTTCAGTGATACGGTCGCTAAGCTACATGAACATGTAGAGGTAGTGACCGAACGGGTTACCAAATTAGAGGAGGACCTACAAAGTCTGAAAAACGGCCTCACTGGACTAGAGCAGGAAGTTCGGCGTATAAAAGCTGCTGGAGTTACATCGAGCGGAGTAGTCAGCATAAGCCAGGGGCCTAAAGTGAAGGTGCCTCCGTACGATGGTACTACATCTTGGGTCGCCTACCGACAGCAGTTCCAGACTGTCGCTGCTTCAAACGGGTGGACGGACGAACAGAGCCTGACAGCCCTCACCGTCGCGCTCAGAGGTTCGGCTTTATCTGTCCTGGAGGGACTGCCCACCTCAGGCAGCGAGTTCAAAGATCTGCTGGAGGCACTTGAGGCTAGATACGGGGAACGACACCTGGAACACGTTTTTCGTGCCCAGCTACGCGACCGGACTCAGCGCCTGGGTGAAGGACTTCAACAATGGGCGTTGGAAATTGAGAAGCTGGTTCGAAAGGCGTACCCTTCTGCTGATAGTAAAATGGTGGATACGAATATATTGCAAGCCTTCGTCGACGGAATTAGGGATCTTGATATTAGGGCTGCAGTAAAGCTTCGCCACCATTCTTCATTAAAAGAAGCTCTGGCACACGCCCTGGAAGTTGAAGCCGTGCGTCATGATATCCGGCAAGGGTATAAACTTCGAGAAGTTACGAAAGAGGTCAAAGAGAACAAGACACCGGCCAAGAGGAACTCCGGGCCCATGTGTTACAAGTGTGGAGAAAGAGGGCATTTGCAGTTCACGTGTCCTAAGAAGGAGAGGCAACTGACCAAAACAGATGACAGACTGGTTGCGCGTCTCAACAAAATGGAGCAGCGTTTTGAAGAGTTAGTAAAGAACCATGACGCTCCGGCCTCCACTGTGAATCAGGGAAACGAAGCTAGGATTCCGAGGCGAGTACTGGCTGGAGCAGAGAAAGCCCAAGTAACCAGATTCTCGCAAGTATGCAATGGGAACGATTTGACAATAAGGCAGAGTCCTGAAGAGTGCAAGCACTGTGCCAAACAAGGGACAAAGGATTTGCCATTGAGATTGACAAGAATGAGTCCATCGAGATCTTGGGAAGATGAGGCGATGAAAGAAGCACAGGAAGATGACGAAGATGTACGGCTCATTGTCGCATGGAAGAAACGAGGCGAGGACAAGCCAAGATGGTGCGAAGTCGCTCCTACTAGTGCTGTCACCAAGGCATACTGGGCTCAATGGGACAGTTTTATTCTTCGGAACGGAATACTTTACCGAAAATGGGAGAAACCTAACGGCAGAGAGTTCCATCTTCAGATAGTTGTCCCAAGAGATAAGGTACAAGATGTCCTTCGTGAAGTACATGACGGCGTGTCAGGTGGACATTTGGGCGTAAAAAGGACTTTAACAAAGATTCGAGAAAGGTTTTACTGGCTCCATTGTCGAGAAGATGTGCAAGATTGGTGCCGCAAGTGTGCTACTTGCGCCGCGGTGAAAGGCCCACCAACTAGAAGCCGAGGAAATCTGCAACTTTATAACGTTGGTGCGCCATGGGAACGCATTGCAGTTGATGTGGCTGGACCGTTCCCAGTAACGGAATCAGGAAATAAGTATTTCATGGTAGTTATGGATTACTTCACTAAATGGCCAGAGGTATTCGCCATACCCAATCAAGAAGCCACGACTGTTGCCTCCAAGTTGTTTGAGGAAGTAGTTTGCCGGTTTGGTGTGCCCTTGGAAATACACTCCGACCAAGGCAGGAACTTTGAGTCTCAAGTATTTCAAGAACTCTGCAAAATATTGGGAATGCATAAGACTAGGACCACCCCATATCATCCTCAATCTGACGGCATGGTAGAAAGATTTAACCAAACACTTGAGAGACATTTAGCAAAAGTCGTTGACAGGCACCAGAGAGACTGGGACAAATACATACCGCCATTTCTTCTGGCCTACAGAACGGCAGAACATGAAAGCACGAAGGTAACCCCGGCGCGTGTAAATTTTGGCCGAGAACTGAGAATACCAGTAGATCTGCTGACTGGAGGCCTTCCTGACGACTCACGTTCTCTACATGACTACATTTCCGAGTTACGTGAGAAAATGCGAGAGATTCATGCCATAGTACGGGAAAACGGATTGGAGTCGAGTGAAAAGATGAAGACTAGGTATGACCGCCGAGCAAATACAAGCGGCTTCGAAGAAGGAACACTAGTCTGGCTTCACAATGTAACTCGACGAAAAGGAAAATCTCCGAAATTGCAGACAAGATGGGAGGGACCGTACAAAGTGGTAACTCGGTTAAATGACGTGACGTACCGAATTCAACGGCAGCCAAGAGGTGCACAAAAAGTGGTTCACATCGACCGCTTAGCTTCTTATCACGGCAGTAATGAAGATGCTCGGGACGAGCATCTCTAAGAGGGGAGCAGTGTCGCGGTCCTATCCCGAACCATCTAGAATAGAGCCTTCTAGAAGCCTATCGAATAGTCGCCGCATGCTGCGTTTTAGTAAACAATAAAACGCTGCAAGCAATAATGACTCGTATGTCCACTAGAGTAAGGTTCAAAACTCTTTAAATGAGTAACTGTTCGAGCGACCTTGCCGCGTGTACCGAGTGTAGGTACATAGTTACGGGAATGTTCTAGAACCCTGGCCGGCGGATATAAATAGCGGCCGCCGCGGCGCGCTGTCAGTTCCGTTTGGAATAGCGAAGAGTGAACTTCGAGCGAACATACCTGCGATACGAGCGATAACCTACGACCTCAGCGATACTATTGGACTTCGATTAGACCTGCGATTGGAATCTACGTGTGGACTTCGTGTCGTGAAGACCTGCAGACCAGACCCTGCGTGAATAAATCCTAAGAAGTTGTCATTGGCGTTTTACATCTAAATCCAGAACCCTAGCCCGTAACACTACGTATCAACTTGCACGTAACAGTTTATAATGTATGAAGCGTTATCTCGTACAATAATGTTCTTTGCATCAACACTATAAGGGTGTTGATGCCAAAAACATTATTGTACGACTTAACTTTTAGAATTTATTGAAAAGACTAACTCTAACAGCCTTTTGTTACTTTTTTTCTTATTAGACTAACTTTATTTTTCGCTATTATGTTACACTCCAATCTAAGGTATTTTTATGTTTACACTCCAATCTAAGGTAGACAAGGTAGACGCAAGATCCCCATTAATACACTTCAAAGTAGCGATTTTGACGTCTACTATAAAACACTTTCCGTTCTCTGCGCTACGCCGCGGCCAAACGGACGGACGCGGGCCAAAACTGGGTTTCTTGTCGACTACTAAACCTTAAAAGGATACATTTTGTTGTCTGTACATAAAATGAGGTTGACATTTCACTCACCGATACTAGTATCAATGCTGGCGAGGCGGTCGAGATGCATACTCATGACGACCAGTTGAGCGGGATCGCCGGTCCGCTGCAGCGCTATAAACAGCTCCTGGACAGACTGAGCGAAACTCTGGGGCGTTTGCAGCTTGTCGATTATACTCTGCAAAAGGAAGATAAATTGTAGTGTAGTTTATTTATTGATTGTTGACATCTGCCCTTTGTATGTTCCCAGTACTGAGGCGCAGGTCCCTTCATGCATCGCAGGAAGGTTAGACCATACTCCACCATGGGGGCCAAGTCCTAGTTGGTGGAGGATTATAAGGCAGAGGCGGGTCTTACAGGCTGTAACGAGTGTTCACAGCGAATTGGTAGTGGAAAGTGTTTCAAAAACTCTATTCAGACACAGAAAACTCTATATAGAGACTGGGGAGTGTACTTTGATAAGATTTAATAAAAAAATATTTCTATTTCGGCAAGAGTCTCTTCCTACAGCGCAGGAAGGTTAGTCCATACTCCATCTCGGAGGCCAAATCGGGGTTGGCCAAGCCAGGATTTTAAGACCGTGGCGGGCCTTACTGTCAGAAGTTATCAAGCCGCCCGTAAGGCATCTGTCATGGCTTAACGACTGCCATTACATTACGATTTCTTTATAACCGAGATATAACATAAACTTGCCACTTAAGAGCGGAGGTAGCGGAGCGAGAGTACATCGGCTTCTCATTCGGGAGATCGTGGGTTTGAACGTACCAGTGGCTTTGTTTTCTAAGTTACGTACATTTGTGAATTTATAGTAGCAATACCACTAGCTAACGGTGAAGGAAAACGTTGTCAGGAAACACTAGTGTCTGAGGTAGGTACTTTAGCGCTTGGTACGTCAATGTGAATGGCTTAACTATGAGAAAAAATAAATGTCAATGGCTTAACTATGAGAAAAAATAAATGTCAATGGCTTAACTATGAGAAAAAATAAATGTTAAAATAAGGTGAAAGGCATGCCTTCAAAAATATCTCACCGAATATCTTTTATAAAAGTTAAAGATGAACTCAAAATAGGTTCTCTGATCTCTTCTTACGCCCACTTAAGCCCACCTCGTCGATTCTCAATATGAGCTTGGGGCAAAAACAAGACTACCGAGATCAGAAACAATAAAATTGTCAGTGTATTATAGTTATATCGGCAGGGCCCCTCCCTGAAAAGGGGTGATAGCGCTTCGGTAAAAGGCTCTTCTCACGTTCGGGTTCTAGACCGACATGTGCTAATAGTTGACTTTATATGCTAAGAACCTATTTAGAGGCTAAAAATTCCACCCATGCCGGGATTCGAACCCGCAACCTCTGGCTATCCGTGCCAGGATAAAAAATAGGTTTTTAAATTTGTTCCTTAGCACGGGTTAGTGCATTAAAATAAAAATAGTATATTTATGCTAAGTTTCATATATTTGTGAAAACTTGTAACAGATATACCACCGAAGCCATCGTGTGGTAACCTAAGTGTCTGAAGTATTTACATATCTAACTTAGCGCTTAAAATCGCCAGACACCTATACTGCGAGGGAAGGCCTGTGGTCTACATAGTGTGTCGTACATAAACTGCTAATAACTTTTGTAACTCTTTCAAATGTCACTTTCCTGTGTCTTGAAAAAATGTGTAAATGAACTGTAAATATTATGCAAAACATTGCTATGCCCTACAGGGTCCAAAATGGTACTTACAACAATATCAACACCTTGTGAGATTATGGTTGCAACAGATGATGATGATAAAAATTATAAATAAGAGACGGCAGCTGAAACTAAACAGAAACAGCTGGTACAGGGTAACCTAGTACAGTCATTGCATATTAAAAAGGTGGCTCCAGTTACTATGTACTGTAAAATAAACAGCTAACGAAAATAAAGATTTTATATTTTGTATTATATTTGTAACGTCTGGGGCATTATCACGTAAGCATCCACTGAGTTGCGTGACGTTGATTTTTTAAGCTACTCCGGCTGTCAAATGCATTAATTTTTTGACACTCGGAGTCGTCTAAGGCTGACATTCAGAGACGAAAACTAAGCAAAGACTGGTCTTACAAATGTCCAAATCACGTACATTTTGACATTTCTGAGACCGGTCTTAGCTTCAGTTTTCGTCTCTGAATGTCAGCCTAAATGCTTCACTCGATAGAGCGGATTGCTACGTAATAGGAGGGCTGAACAGTGACGTTTTTAAAAACCTATTGACGTTTTTCTTCCAACAAAATATCTCCTCGAAATAGACGGCCTCGGTGGCGCAGCGGTTTGGCACGCTGACTGTAAAACCGAAGGATCCCCGACCAGGTCAAACTAGGAAACGAACTTTTCTAATTTGTCTCGGGTCTTGGATGTTATCTATGTATTTATTGTATTAAATCTATCATCGAGTTAGCACCTATAACACAAGTCATTAGTTGTACCATTGAATTTGAAGTAAGGATAGAAGATCATTCAATAGCTTTTTTCGGATCCTGGCGCTGACGTCGCTTGTCGGTAAAATTTGTGACTAACTTATTACATTTTCTGTATAATAACGAAATTGAACCACATTTCCCTAATAGTTTATTTTTTTATAAATTAATATTAAAAAATCCAATGATTTAATCAATAAGTTATTAAGATCGAGATAACTTAATTATTTTAATCAATCTTTCGTAACCCAGTCAGCTACCGTACTTGATAATGAGTTACTTGTGCCCAATCTCACTAGTCTATGCTACTCCACGTTAGATGGCGCTAATAGAAATAATTGGGCCACACAGAAGGGACTGGGGCGCGCGCAGACATCACTGATTAAACCGTTCGCAGATAGTAAATGTCACGGATATCCGTGGTAAATGTTTAGAAATTTTCGAAAACGATACACGAAAATATACCTCATGGATGGTTCACAGATATTTCACATTTTGCAAAATAGGTGGAAGAAATATATTTTTTTTAAGGTTTCTAGTATAAGATCGATTAAGCTATGTTGGTACATCTTTTAATTTTTATGTGATTTATTGACAAATAAGTTGCTTAAAACTTTACTAAAAACGGTACCGATTATTATGGCAGCTTCCTATAAGAACTCGTGGTCGCAGTTTGTACCCCCTAGTTTTTGAATTCGCAACTTGCTGTTGAGGAACAGTCGACAGCATATCACCTTTACATTTTATAATGTCTTGGAATAATTAACTACATAAACAATAATTAACTATAGCCCTTTAAGTATAACTTCCAACTAAAACATAGATTTTAGGGTTCCGTACCAGAGGGTAAAAACGGGACCCAATTGCTAAGATGGTATGTCCGTCTGTCGGTCTGTCCCCAAGCTGAACGTAAACTCTCATGAACCGTGTAGCTACAGTTGATATTTTTATAGATGATGTATATATTTATTTAATGAAAGTCATTTCCATTTTAACCGACTTCAAAAGAGGTTATCACATCGACGCGTATGTTAATTATTTTTCACTATGTTTTCGCATTATCTTCGTCAAATCTTAACCTATTTCGATATTTTTTTTTGTTCTACTAGGTATAGCGTCCCATTGGTCCCATTTTAATTTGGTGAAGATGTCATGAAGACTTTGAGAGATGGAGAAAAGAACTTTTCAATGGACAGCAGCAAATAAGGCCTAATGAGGCCCATTCATAAATAATATGCATATGTTTCATAAAATATAATATAAAAGCTGTCCCAGGGTAATTTGGTGATGTTCTGATGAAGACTTTCAGAGATGGGAATTTAGAACTTCAAATTTAAGTAAAAAAAATCACTTTGTTCATCAAATACTTTCATTAAGTAGCACATTATCTGGTGGGCATTGTTACGAAGTTCATCAGCTCAAATGTAGTTCTTGAGAGGTTTTAAGTTTCTAATCTAGATAAAAATATGCCGTTTTCAGTTAACCAGAATTTAAGTCAAAATATACAATTTTACTGTCGTGGTTATTAGTCAAAAATATACTATAGGCATGCGTAGTTATAAAAGTCACAATATCTATTTAGTTTCATACGAGTTTCACAAGGCAGTCAGTGATTAAAACGGTATAAAACGAAAATATGTTTACGCAGAGGACAAATACAGCGCTGGTGCACAAAAGTGTATTTTGCATGGGCCCTGTAATTTATAATAAGCTGTCTAGTGCATTAAGAGAACTGGACTTAGGCTTGTTCAAGCACAAATAAAAAAATATATTATTTAAAAACTGCTATCATACAATAATCGAATTTCTGACTGATAATTATATTGATTAAAATAAGTATAACAATGATATACTATTTGATATTATCCCCGTGACCTCTCTTGTTTGACATTTTTACTTATTATCGCATGGAATGTTATTTTTTTTATGTTCTTGACATTTAAAATTCTTGATGTTAATATAATAGGTCAATCAAATTAAAAAAAATCCAGGAATTAATTTCCAGAAAGCTGGATATCATTTTATACCATCATTTGATCTTAAATGCGTGTAATGCGAATTCGCACGGTCCCAGGAGGTGAGCTCAACTTTTGGGGGCCAAAAAACCGCGAACTTATCACACTTTCTTTCAGTTTTGTGCTTCTAGCATTGAATTTGAAGTAAGGATAGAAGATCATTCAATAGCTTTTTTCGGATCCTGGCGCTGACGTCGCTTGTCGGTAAAATTTGTGACTAACTTATTACATTTTCTGTATAATAACGAAATTGAACCACATTTCCCTAATAGTTTATTTTTTTATAAATTAATATTAAAAAATCCAATGATTTAATCAATAAGTTATTAAGATCGAGATAACTTAATTATTTTAATCAATCTTTCGTAACCCAGTCAGCTACCGTACTTGATAATGAGTTGCTTGTGCCCAATCTCACTAGTCTATGCTACTCCACGTTAGATGGCGCTAATAGAAATAATTGGGCCACACAGAAGGGACTGGGGCGCGCGCAGACATCACTGATTAAACCGTTCGCAGATAGTAAATGTCACGGATATCCGTGGTAAATGTTTAGAAATTTTCTAAAACGATACACGAAAATATACCTCATGGATGGTTCACAGATATTTCACAATTTGCAAAATAGGTGGAAGAAATATATTTTTTTTAAGGTTTCTAGTACAAGATCGATTAAGCTATGTTGGTACATCTTTTAATTTTTATGTGATTTATTGACAAATAAGTTGCTTAAAACTTTACTAAAAACGGTACCGATTATTATGGCAGCTTCCTATAAGAACTCGTGGTCGCAGTTTGTACCCCCTAGTTTTTGAATTCGCAACTTGCTGTTGAGGAACAGTCGACAGCATATCACCTTTACATTTTATAATGTCTTGGAATAATTAAAAACAATAATTAACTATAAGTATAACTTCCAACTAAAACATAGATTTTAGGGTTCCGTACCAGAGGGTAAAAACGGGACCCAATTGCTAAGATGGTATGTCCGTCTGTCGGTCTGTCCCCAAGCTGAACGTAAACTCTCATGAACCGTGTAGCTACAGTTGATATTTTTATAGATGATGTACATATTTATTTAATGAAAGTCATTTCCATTTTAACCGACTTCAAAAGAGGTTATCACATCGACGTGTATGTTAATTATTTTTCACTATGTTTTCGCATTATCTTCGTCAAATCTTAACCTATTTCGATATTTTTTTTTGTTCTACTAGGTATAGCGTCCCATTGGTCCCATTTTAATTTGGTGAAGATGTCATGAAGACTTTGAGAGATGGAGAAAAGAACTTTTCAATGGACAGCAGCAAATAAGGCCTAATGAGGCCCATTCATAAATAATATGCATATGTTTCATAAAATATAATATAAAAGCTGTCCCAGGGTAATTTGGTGATGTTCTGATGAAGACTTTCAGAGATGGGAATTTAGAACTTCAAATTTAAGTAAAAAAAATCACTTTGTTCATCAAATACTTAAGTAAACATTAAGTAGCACATTATCTGGTGGACATTGTTACGAAGTTCATCAGCTCAAATACAGTTCTTGAGAGGTTTTAAGTTTCTAATCTAGATAAAAATATGGCGTTTTCAGTTAACCAGAATTTAAGTCAAAATATACAATTTTACTGTCGTGGTTATTAGTTCCTTAGTCAAAAATATACTATAGGCATGCGTAGTTATAAAAGTCACAATATCTATTTAGTTTCATACGAGTTTCACAAGTCAGTCAGTGATTAAAACGGTATAAAACGAAAATATGTTTACGCAGAGGACAAATACAGCGCTGGTGCACAAAAGTGTATTTTGCATGGGCCCTGTAATTTATAATAAGCTGTCATTTATAATAAGTGCATTAAGAGAACTGGACTTAGGCTTGTTCAAGCACAAATAAAAAAATATATTATTTAAAAACTGCTATCATACAATAATCGAATTTCTGACTGATAATTATATTGATTAAAATAAGTATAACAATGATATACTATTTGATATTATCCCCGTGACCTCTCTTGTTTGACATTTTTACTTATTATCGCATGGAATGTTATTTTTTTTATGTTCTTGACATTTTAAATTCTTGATGTTAATATAATAGGTCAATCAAATTAAAAAAAATCCAGGAATTAATTTCCAGAAAGCTGGATATCATTTTATACCATCATTTGATCTTAAATGCGTGTAATGCGAATTCGCACGGTCCCAGGAGGTGAGCTCAACTTTTGGGGGCCAAAAAACCGCGAACTTCTCACACTTTCTTTCAGTTTTGTGCTTCTAGCTCGGAAACGGTACTTTGGACTGGAATCTTCGTTATTGCAATATTAAAGAGAGTTAAATTTTGCGTTGTATGATTGTCTTCTTCTTCAGGCTATATTATGGAGTCCACTGCTGGACATAGCCCTCCCCTAGTGATGACCAGAGCGGCCTGTCTTATACCATCATTGGGGGTTAATGCCCATAATCTCCACGCTGGGCATGCGGGTTGAGGATCGCAGATTGGTGGCATTGTACTGCAGGGGGCGCTGCTGCCCACCCCCCAGTTTGTGTCCCTTAGTCACCTTTTACGACACCCGCGGGAAGAATTTGGGTTGGTGCTATTCTTTAAGCCGAAACCACACAGCATGATTGTCTAAAACTTTAAATTCGATTTATTGGTATAGCCGAAATCAAAAGTTGTGAACCGGAACTTATTTACGTGCAAATTTACATTTTGCGAATTTTCAAGACCATATTTCTTTGAAACTGATACTCTTACTTCTATTGAAATACCCATAAGACAAACATTGTAGAGAATAAAATTTCACATTATACCTAAAAACTATTTTTATTTAATCTTTTCAGAGCACTCTCCACCAGCCTCTATACCACGTATCATGCGTCTGAACCAATTTTCAAAACATTTATTCCAGTCCTCCGCAGACACCTCTTCCACGGCCTTCTCAAACGCTGCTAGCGCGTCTTCCGGCGATGAAAACTGTATCCCTTTGAGCAGATTTTTTATTTTAGGCAGTAAAAAGAAGTCACACGGAACCTAATCAGGACTGTAGGGAGGGTCTCCTAAGACTCTGATCTGTGTGGAGTCCAGGAAGTCCCTCGTTTCGATCGCAGTGTGCGCGGGCGCGTTGTCGTGGTGAAGAAGGACCCCGCGGAGCCCGTTGTTCAATCGCTTGTTGCTCAATTCAGAAAAAAACTTCTGGCAGGCATTTTGTGTTATACCATTCAGCGTTTAATGACTTTGTTTAATTTCAAAGTTACGTACATTTGAGAATTTGTAGTTGCAATACCACTCGCTAACGGTGAAGGAAAACATCGTGAGGAAACCCGCGGCCTGGTTGGCTCCGCACGTATTGACTAGTCTTTCCTGTGGGCTAGGCCGACTAAGCTGTCAGGATGGTATAGGTGCTGGGCAAGCCTACACCATCTATAAAACCATGTCCCAGGCACTACAGCGTCGGAGTGGGCCCTTCACCCATCTAGTGTGAGTGAAGATACCACTGGACGCTGTATAAATCATCTCATTAAGTAGATGCAAAAAGGCCAATATTATTATTATTCAGCGTTGATGCTGCTTTGGTCTCAAAGTGGAATTGAAGTTAGGTACCCCGTCAAAGTGAAGAAACTATAAAAAAAATCCTGCGCTCCTCGATCGCTTCACTTTCGTAGGCGTTGGTTCATTTTGAAACAACCAAACTGTCGACTGATGCTTTGTTTCTGGATCATATTGAGAAATCCAGGATTCGTCACCTGTCACAGTGTCGTAAACGCGCCGTGACGAGCCAGCATCAAATTTTTGTAACAAATCACGGCACCAATCCACACGGGCCTGCTTCTGAGCTTCGGTGAGGTTAGCGAAAAATTATTCTCCTTACGGGAAGGTGCTTGTGCAAAATCTTGTGAACACTTCCTGAACCAATCTGCAGTGTATGCTGAATCTTTTCGTACTTAATTCGTCTGTTTTCTTGAATTATTTTTTTTACTGCCAGCAAACTTTCTTCGGTGACAGCCGTGATAGGACGACCACTCCTTTGTTCATTCCCTCAAAGTAAGATGACCGCGTTTGAACTCGCTATACCAGCGGTAGATGGTTGTTTTTGAAGGTCCTTCATTCATAAAAGCAATTCGAAGTCGATCACATGACTCATCAGGTCTTAAGCCACATTTGAAATAGTATAAAATCATAGCACGAAAATGTTCTGAATGCCGATCCATTTTGGCTCTCAAAAAATGCGGAGGGAAATTTGAAAATCGAACAGTAGTATTTTTACTTTTAAATAAATGACGTTTTCATAACAACTACTAGTGGCCAATGTCTTATACATAAAAACTATTTTTCAAAACTTTCTGAGTGGCCTGGTATAGACAACTCAACTTTCAAATTCAGTTATTATCTAAGACTATATTTGCATGAATTCAAAATTATACTTTTTTCATTTTGCGGATTTTCCGTTAGTATGAGGTGTGAAGTCTACATTTAAGGCAATTTGAGGGTAAGGAACATTTCAATGCAACATTTTAAGGACGCGGTCAGAAAACTAGAGATTCGAAGTAGGTATTGTGAATGAAAAACAATTTTACGCAAGTGATCTTTAATTAGTACCTTAGGAAGCAATAGAAACATTAAAAATTAATGTGACATTGATAAAATATATAGATATGCAGCACAGCATTCAAGTTCCCATTTTCTTAGTTGTTGAAATTACCCGGTTCACAACTTTTGATTTCAGATATACCACTAAGCCTAATTACTTGTAAATTTCTATATTACTTGTTACTATAAATTCTTCTTAGTCTGTACCTACGCTCTACTGAGCAGTCGTGGTCTTCAAAAAAAGGCTTCATTATAGGCTAATGTTGCGTGTCTCACGATGTCTCGCCGACGTTTACAATATTTACAGAATATTTCGTTGTATTCACTTCAAAAATAAATAATTTAATTAATAATAGTACCTACGGAACCCTTCGTGCGCAAGTCAGACTCGGACTTGGCCAGTTGATTTTTATACTTACTATGCTTGCTTGCTAGATACCGATTTGGTACCTAATCCATAATTATACAAATTAGACATATTCATGCCTGCTCACACACTTGGTTCATTCATCGCATGGGTGCTATAAAACTATTATAACGAAGAACTAATTATTTTAGATCTTCTACAAATGTAGTTTGTTGTAGATTCAACACTAGTAATTTGTATCTTTTTACATTTAGATCAGCTCTTCTAAATAGGTAGATCAGATTTCTGTTGGTAGAAAGTTAAAACAAACGCAATCATTTTTCGTCCAACGAACGATTGCGCTCGGGGTGCCAGGCGACGTTGCCAAGTAGTGCGGGGTGAGTACCTAGGCGACGCGTCGTTGCCAAGTTGCCCTAGCAACATCTCTGCATCCATCGCCGTGTGTGGGAGCGTGTTTTACTTTTGAGAGTAGGTATGTTCTGCGTAAGATTGTAAACGTAGGTAGTGGTTATATACTCTGATTGTAAGCACGTGATATGTGAGTAAGCTACCTATGCTCTGGGTATCTGCCTTAGTTAAAATTAATATAGATAGTAAATAATCTAGGAGCCCGCGCGACACATTAGCACACTAGCTAAAACGGCGAGGTTATTGTCTGTCTTTGTGTTGTCTCACCGGCCCGGCACCGGCTCGCGACTCCGCGGTAGCATAAATGAAAAATCAGTAAGTTTTATGGGGAATATAATTACAGGGAAAGTACACATTACCTAAACTTAAAACATAAAGTGTGTTGAACTTATGGGTAGTATCAATCAGGGAACGTGTCAACCGGATATTCTGAGCTTCAATTACAACAATTAATAAAATAGAAAATCTCATATTCAATAACTTATAAGTTTATAAATAACCCATACCATAATATTAACCTCACACCTGCATTCCAATGGGGTAGACAGGCACCAAGGACTGCCACTTGCCACGATCCTGACAGATTACCTTCGCTTCATCAACATTCATTAGTCGTTACATGCACTCACGTCAGTTCCGGTTACTTTTTATCTTCCATTTGCTAATACATTCCTTATCTGGTCGAAGTATGTGGGACGTCCCTTACCGGCCCTTCCACCCACATTCGCCATGTATATTTGTTTCATCAATATTTCTTCCTTCATCCTCTCCACATATATCACAGTACAATGAAGGTGTAGCTGATGCGTGCGTTTGCTTCTATGCAGAGTTAGCTGGCAACGGCGCATATTAAAATCATGGGCCATAATCACAGCAGAAATTGGTAAAAATATCAGCCAGCTCCCATATGGATGGACAGATATGATTTTTAATGGAATACTAAATTGATTGGAATAGTTTGTAGCAGTACCTACCTACCTCTCGATAGGATACTGGTCTTAGGCCCTATTTCACAATGTTCAAATAAAGATAAAGATATTTATTGGGTCACAGACATCGGTATACATGTAAAGTTAGGCTAGTTTACAGGCAAGTTCCAGATAAGCTATCCGCAACCAGGGCTGCCGTTTATTCTAAATTTAAATATTTTTTTCTATATTGTGTGTGTTCGTTTATGGCTTCAAATTTAGAACAAACAGCAGCCCTGGTTGCGGATAGCATATCCGGAACTTTATCTGCAGATTGTGAAACAGACCCTTACCCTACCCGAAAATAACTTAAACAAAATCTCGCAGCGTTGGGAAGTGTTTGCGATGGACTAGTAAAGGTTTTTCAATAACATAACATTTACATACAGGCACATACATTGCTTTTGGCCCCACACTAGGATACCCTGTGTCGTGGGAACCAGAAACAACGACATCACAAACATGTAAACATCCAAGACCTGGGGTTTTTTTTTGTTCCCAGCCGGGATTCGAACCCGGGACCTCCTGCATGGCAGGTAGATGCACTACCGTTACGCCACAGAGGTCGTCTAATTATTATTAATAATTGTTTAAACCAGCGTTTCTTACTCTTTTTTGTACAAGCATCTCTTATGGTTTTTGCCACCAAGCACAATTTTAAGGACCTCCTTAATAATAGAAGCTGCAATATATTTCGAAACATTTATTGTAGTACAGTCAAAAAATATACTTTTTTCATAATAAAATAGGTAAATGTGAAGGTTCGTGCTTGTGGGGTAGGCGGCGGCGTGTGTAGCAATTACGAAACTTTTGGTGGCATTTATTTATGATTGTTAAATGGTCTATTGATAAGACTTCGGTAGAAGTTCGACCATTTTGTTGCGAAGTCGCCCATAATAATACTGAGGAGAGTGCGAACATGCAAAGTTGATGTGCTGTCGACTGCACTGTGCAGGTAGGTCGGTGTGTGTGGTACCCAAATGGACTAAGGTACCTTTGAGGGAGTTGTCTAAGTATTGGCTTGATAAGATCACAATCAGCGACCACAGGGCAGGGCTATACACGGAGGATGACGAAGTTTGGGTTACTGTTGCATGTTGAAAGCACTGATATCATTCACTAGAAGTTGTTGGTGGGTAAAGGTGGGTTACATTTCTTGCTGCTTGCTTTAAAATTCTGTTTTATAGACCCAATGCACTAATTCCGCAATATACTTTTTCCACAGATTTGAAATGTGTGATTTTTTCACATAGGTATTGTATTTTCTGAATTATCTCTCAAACAAACAATGTTTTTCCTATATTTATCCCATCCGTGGGTTGTCAATTTTATGGCAGATTAGATTTTCCTTAAGGACTTACAAGAACACAGAACAATTAAACCATACAAGAACCAAACGTAGGTACTCTGTGTTTAGAATTGAACTGTCAATTCTCTGCTCGCTACTGGCTACTAGAGTACACTGCTAAAATGTTTTACGTTTTGCTAGTCACCGCCAGATGTCAATAGTAAACTCGTGAAAACTATTAACAATGCCATCTAGCGGTTTTAGACAAAGCGCTCTACACGTATTTTTCGGCTTTGCGCGCATTTTCAGTGGCGGCCTCTGGGCCCGGCGCGGTTTTTTGGGATCCGATTTGCTTGTATGGGAATGGGTTTCTATGCTTACTTCAAATTCAATGCTTCTAGCTCGGAAACGGTACTTTGGACTGGAATCTTCGTTATTGCAATATTAAAGAGAGTTAAATTTTGCGTTGTATGATTGTCTTCTTCTTCAGGCTATATTATGGAGTCCACTGCTGGACATAGCCCTCCCCTAGTGATGACCAGAGCGGCCTGTCTTATACCATCATTGGGGGTTAATGCCCATAATCCCCACGCTGGGCATGCGGGTTGAGGATCGCAGATTGGTGGCATTGTACTGCAGGGGGCGCTGCTGCCCACCCCCCAGTTTGTGTCCCTTAGTCACCTTTTACGACACCCGCGGGAAGAATTTGGGTTGGTGCTATTCTTTAAGCCGAAACCACACAGCATGATTGTCTAAAACTTTAAATTCGATTTATTGGTATAGCCGAAATCAAAAGTTGTGAACCGGAACTTATTTACGTGCAAATTTACATTTTGCGAATTTTCAAGACCATATTTCTTTGAAACTGATACTCTTACTTCTATTGAAATACCCATAAGACAAACATTGTAGAGAATAAAATTTCACATTATACCTAAAAACTATTTTTATTTAATCTTTTCAGAGCACTCTCCACCAGCCTCTATACCACGTATCATGCGTCTGAACCAATTTTCAAAACATTTATTCCAGTCCTCCGCAGACACCTCTTCCACGGCCTTCTCAAACGCTGCTAGCGCGTCTTCCGGCGATGAAAACTGTATCCCTTTGAGCAGATTTTTTATTTTAGGCAGTAAAAAGAAGTCACACGGAACCTAATCAGGACTGTAAGGAGGGTCTCCTAAGACTCTGATCTGTGTGGAGTCCAGGAAGTCCCTCGTTTTGATCGCAGTGTGCGCGGGCGCGTTGTCGTGGTGAAGAAGGACCCCGCGGAGCCCGTTGTTCAATCGCTTGTTGCTCAATTCAGAAAAAAACTTCTGGCAGGCATTTTGTGTTATACCATTCAGCGTTTAATGACTTTGTTTAATTTCAAAGTTACGTACATTTGAGAATTTGTAGTTGCAATACCACTCGCTAACGGTGAAGGAAAACATCGTGAGGAAACCCGCGGCCTGGTTGGCTCCGCACGTATTGACTAGTCTTTCCTGTGGGCTAGGCCGACTAAGCTGTCAGGATGGTATAGGTGCTGGGCAAGCCTACACCATCTATAAAACCATGTCCCAGGCACTACAGCGTCGGAGTGGGCCCTTCACCCATCTAGTGTGAGTGAAGATACCACTGGACGCTGTATAAATCATCTCATTAAGTAGATGCAAAAAGGCCAATATTATTATTATTCAGCGTTGATGCTGCTTTGGTCTCAAAGTGGAATTGAAGTTAGGTACCCCGTCAAAGTGAAGAAACTATAAAAAAAATCCTGCGCTCCTCGATCGCTTCACTTTCGTAGGCGTTGGTTCATTTTGAAACAACCAAACTGTCGACTGATGCTTTGTTTCTGGATCATATTGAGAAATCCAGGATTCGTCACCTGTCACAGTGTCGTAAACGCGCCGTGACGAGCCAGCATCAAATTTTTGTAACAAATCACGGCACCAATCCACACGGGCCTGCTTCTGAGCTTCGGTGAGGTTGTGCGGCACCCAGCGGAAAATTATTCTCCTTACGGGAAGGTGCTTGTGCAAAATCTTGTGAACACTTCCTGAACCAATCTGCAGTGTATGCTGAATCTTTTCGTACTTAATTCGTCTGTTTTCTTGAATTATTTTTTTTACTGCCAGCAAACTTTCTTCGGTGACAGCCGTGATAGGACGACCACTCCTTTGTTCATTCCCTCAAAGTAAGATGACCGCGTTTGAACTCGCTATACCAGCGGTAGATGGTTGTTTTTGAAGGTCCTTCATTCATAAAAGCAATTCGAAGTCGATCACATGACTCATCAGGTCTTAAGCCACATTTGAAATAGTATAAAATCATAGCACGAAAATGTTCTGAATGCCGATCCATTTTGGCTCTCAAAAAATGCGGAGGGAAATTTGAAAATCGAACAGTAGTATTTTTACTTTTAAATAAATGACGTTTTCATAACAACTACTAGTGGCCAATGTCTTATACATAAAAACTATTTTTCAAAACTTTCTGAGTGGCCTGGTATAGACAACTCAACTTTCAAATTCAGTTATTATCTAAGACTATATTTGCATGAATTCAAAATTATACTTTTTTCATTTTGCGGATTTTCCGTTAGTATGAGGTGTGAAGTCTACATTTAAGGCAATTTGAGGGTAAGGAACATTTCAATGCAACATTTTAAGGACGCGGTCAGAAAACTAGAGATTCGAAGTAGGTATTGTGAATGAAAAACAATTTTACGCAAGTGATCTTTAATTAGTACCTTAGGAAGCAATAGAAACATTAAAAATGAATGTGACATTGATAAAATATATAGATATGCAGCACAGCATTCAAGTTCCCATTTTCTTAGTTGTTGAAATTACCCGGTTCACAACTTTTGATTTCAGATATACCACTAAGCCTAATTACTTGTAAATTTCTATATTACTTGTTACTATAAATTCTTCTTAGTCTGTACCTACGCTCTACTGAGCAGTCGTGGTCTTCAAAAAAAGGCTTCATTATAGGCTAATGTTGCGTGTCTCACGATGTCTCGCCGACGTTTACAATATTTACAGAATATTTCGTTGTATTCACTTCAAAAATAAATAATTTAATTAATAATAGTACCTACGGAACCCTTCGTGCGCAAGTCAGACTCGGACTTGGCCAGTTGATTTTTTTACTTACTATGATTGCTTGCTAGATACCGATTTGGTACCTAATCCATAATTATACAAATTAGACATATTCATGCCTGCTCACACACTTGGTTCATTCATCGCATGGGTGCTATAAAACTATTATAACGAAGAACTAATTATTTTAGATCTTCTACAAATGTAGTTTGTTGTAGATTCAACACTAGTAATTTGTATCTTTTTACATTTACATCAGCTCTTCTAAATAGGTAGATCAGATTTCTGTTGGTAGAAAGTTAAAACAAACGCAATCATTTTTCGTCCAACGAACGATTGCGCTCGGGGTGCCAGGCGACGTTGCCAAGTAGTGCGGGGTGAGTACCTAGGCGACGCGTCGTTGCCAAGTTGCCCTAGCAACATCTCTGCATCCATCGCCGTGTGTGGGAGCGTGTTTTACTTTTGAGAGTAGGTATGTTCTGCGTAAGATTGTAAATGTAGGTAGTGGTTATATACTCTGATTGTAAGCACGTGATATGTGAGTAAGCTACCTATGCTCTGGGTATCTGCCTTAGTTAAAATTAATATAGATAGTAAATAATCTAGGAGCCCGCGCGACACATTAGCACACTAGCTAAAACGCGAGGGCTATTGTCTGTCTTTGTGTTGTCTCACCGGCCCGGCACCGGCTCGCGACTCCGGGGCCGGTCGGCGCCGCACGGTGGGCTGAGAATCACGTTTCAAAGACATATATGAACTTGAGTTTTCAAGTGTCACTTTTTTCTCTCGAAATAGGTTTTATTACTCATTATCATTACTATACTAAACAATGTGATGAGAGACTATTTAGAGAGCAAACGGATGTGTAAGAATTTTTCGAAGAAAAAATTTTATGGAGCTGACATGAAAAGTGGCTATAGCTCTGGAATCGCAAGTTTGGCCGTAATATCCTTGGAGATGTAAAAAGTGCTATTTATTTGTGATTTTTCGGCATACTTTTTATAGCAGTGCCCTTTGCGATTTTTTTAAAATTAATAATGTGTATTTTATACTTAAATGACTAGTTAGACCAACTTTAGATATACCCTATACCATATGCCCTAGCCTATGAAATTAAAATTAGGCGTGTTATATATAATGTACATATTATCCCTTTATTTTGTAAAGGGATAATATGTACATTAGACGACATTCACCAAAGTAAGAAAGGTTTTAATAAAATACCAATTTTTCAAAATATATTTTTACTAATTGCACATTCACTGACCACGAACTGGCAGACGCCAAGTAGGACACCTACCAGTTCGCTCGACCGATGATCCCAAAAATATCGCTGGTGGTGGCTGGGTGAGGATTGCTGAGGATAGAGTAATGTGGCTTGCCCTGGGAGAGGCCTATATGCAGCAGTGGACAAATACAGGCTGATTGATTGCACATTAAATATAAAGACCGTTTCTTTATCATGAATTCCCAAAAACGTTAATATCACTTTAATAATTCGTAAAACAAGTCTTATTAATTAAACACATAATGTATATGCTCAGTTTTAATTTCATAGACTAGGGTACAGGAATATCTAACTACGCATAATCAGGACACAAAAGCATTAGAACTACTCATTTTAGTACAAAGTACACATTATAATTATATTTTTAAAAATCGCAAAAGGTACCGCTATAAAAAGTATGCTGAAAAATCACAAATAAGTAGCACTACATCTGCAAGGATATTACGGCCAAACTTGCGATTCTAGAGTTATAGCCACTTTTCATGTCAGCTTCATACAAATTTTTCTTCGAAAAATTCTTACGCGTCCGTTTGCTCTATAAATTGTCTCTCATCACATTGTTTAGTGTAGTAATGAGTAATAAAACCTATTTCGAGAGAAAAAAGTGACACTTGAAAACTCAAGTTCCTAGAGTCCCGCCGGTGCCGTCACCGGGGGTAGCAAGCAATATTTTTTCAAGTTATTTAAGCGTCTATCTTCATATTTTCACAATTAATATTAACAATAACATCATGTATGATGACTAAATCACCGAATTAGTTAATAACACCTGAGGTATACTAGGAATTGGAGTTTGATTACCATTAGGGGTATTGTAGTTGCGTATAAATGGAAGGTAAAATATTTTATGTGCTCATTGACATTTTGTCCTGCTAAAAAAACATACTTACCCAAATCATAAAGAGAAAAATATGGAATCGCAAGTCTGACAACTAAACTTGACTTGTTCGTGGTTTTGAAGCAGTGTGGAAAGCTAAGCAACTACTCTACTTTGTTGGAAAAAGTTGTATCGCTATTGAACCTTCATCATCTGTCCGATGAAGATCTTGATATACTTCGAGAATTCTGTCGAAGATTCAGTCAACAAGTTACCAAGAGATGGAAGACAGCAAATAGAAACCAGGATATTTTCAGAAAAAAATATGAAAACTGGCTCGTAATGAGTATTGACTGGCCATGTTGTGTTGTTTCACATATTATACCAGATGGAACAGCTTCGGTATGCCAAGAAGGCATAAGTTCTTGCACTGAAGTACCATTTGGATCTTTGGGAGCAAAACAAAGAAAAAGGAGGCTACAACATGAAAGTCATGAAGACACCGATGAATCAATCTGTGTTACAATAGAAAATTTGAAGAAAGAAGGAAACGAATGTTTAGGCAAAGTAATTTAAGAAGAATCCTGAAGAAGCAGTAAAAATCTATAACGATATAGAAATGAAGAAATTAAAGAAAAGTACAGTTACGCCAGAAAAAGCGCTAGGCCTTTTATTTTCTCTGGGATTATCAAAGTGGAAATATATTACACTGAGAGAGATGACAATGCGTGAGGGCTTAACAGACTTTCACCCATCGTATTACAAGATTCAGCAAGCCAAGTCAAGCTGTTATCCTCCCGATCAGGCTTTCATTATAAATGACACCATGGCGAAACTAGATCTGCAAGCTCTGTTGAATATAACCATACAACAAATTTTGAAAACCTTACCAGAACTGTCTGCTTACATGGGTAAAACACTGGTTTTGTTATCCAAGTGGGGTTTCGACGGTTCATCAAACCAAAGCAGATACAATCAAAGCATTGAAGGAGGTGAAACAGATGAATCTCTGTTTATGACAACACTTGTTCCGCTGCAGTTATCTAACGGGACTGAAGTTATATGGAAAAACCCGAAGCCATGCTCAGTTTTCTACTGTAGACCTGTACAGTTTCTTTTCGCAAAAGAAAGCGAGTCTCTCGTAAAAGAAGAAATGAAGAAAATGGAAGAGGAAATAGCTGCATTGGTGCCCTCAGAATGCAGAAATATAAAAATAAATCATGATCTAGTCATGACTATGATCGACGGAAAAGTTTGCAGTTATTTATCCGAAGCTCTTTCCAGTGCAGTTTGCTATTTATGTCTAGCAAAACCGAGCGAGATGAACAATATTGATGCAGTAATACGAAAAGAAGTAGCCAACAACATGTTAAAATTCGGCTTATCTCCGTTACATGCCCAAATTAACTGCATGGAATGTTTGCTACATATAGCATACAGACTGGAGTTGAAGACTTGGGCAGTAAGAGGAGATAAAGATAAGGCTGTCATGCTGACCAAAAAGCAGTTGCTGCAAGAACGATTCCAACAGAAGCTTGGTCTTCTTGTGGACGTGGTCAAACAGAGCTCTGGAACAACGAACGATGGAAATAACGCACGAAAATTCTTCGATGACCCAAAACAGACAGCCGAGATAACAGGAGTGGATGAAGAATTGATTAGAAGATTTGCAGTCATACTTCAAGCCATTACATCTGGTGAAGAAATAAACGTCGACAAGTACAAAGAATATGGCCGAAGTACTGCAGAAAGGTACCTGGACCAATACAGCTGGTACTATATGCCAGCTACAGTGCACAAGTTGCTAATCCATGGTGCTGAAATTATAAGGAACTCCTTGGTTCCTACTGGGATCTTATCTGAAGAAGCATCCAAAGCTCGCAACAAAGATTTTCGATGTTAACGAGAATTTCACTCGCGAAAGAACACCAGGAAGAATTCAAACGAAGATGTCATCAAAAGGATGCTTCTCACTTCTGATCCTTTTATTTCTTCAATGCGACCAGTTATGAGGATAGCTTTAAAGAAAAAAATGAGTCAAGAAGCAGTGGATCTTTAGGTATTACAACGACATCATATTGAGTTCTGTAACGTCGAAAATATTGAAAGTGACACAGATTCCGAGAAAGAAACTGATTTATATGATTTTTGTTTGCAATATGTTATTGTAATTCTTTTATTTATATTTTTTATACATTGGTTTCTTTACTTGTCTTTTATGTACCTATTTTAATGTAAAGGATTCATAGCTAGTATTTTATTCATGTAGTTTTAAAGGCTTATTTTTTATGTTTACATGATTTAACATTTTTAAAATGTATGTGTGTTTTAAAATGTAACTTGGACTTATTTCATGTATCTTTGTAAATATTTTATGCTTGTGTTTTTCCTCGTGTACAATAAAGAATATTCATATCTTATTTGATTTGAAGTATTTAAGTAGTTATATTGTATGATTCTTTATAATTATAAAGAATCCTTAATTAAGGAAGGTACATAATTTGACAAACACAAAATATACGCTTAAATACCTTAAAAAAATATTTTAAATGCATTTAATTTTTTTTCGACCAAAGTCGCACGAGTGCGCCCATAGTGCAGTATGTCAAAAAATCCATAAAAATGCAGGCAATAATCGTGCTGAAGGAAATAACGGGCAAGTGTGCGATAATCAAGTTATGGCCAATTTTATAGTAACTTCCATACATTTTTTTTAACCAAGTGGAAAAAAAGTACTTGCACAAAGGTAAACATACTGCACTTCAAATATGTTGAAAGATTAGCCTTCCTAAGTGGATTCCTGTGAAAAAAAAATAACAATTCAAAATTCGATCTCTAAGTCTATGGGGAGCGATTTTCAGCCCACCGTGCGGAGGGTGAGACTCGTATTTCGTATCGGCGTCGTAGGTGTAAAAGATATAACAAATATAGTCGACGGCTTGGACGATACCATTGTTATATCTACGCGTTTTACTTTACGTGTCGTCGTGTTGAAGTCCGTGTCAGCACTGTACCACTCACCGGGCGTAACCCGGCATCGACACCGGCACAATGGAAAAACGAAACCCGGCACCGGTGCCTGATGCCTGTGCAACGGCCATGCCGGTGTGCCGTGCCGGTCCGGGCCGATGAGTCGAAACACGCCCAATGCCGATGCCGGCGTGACGACGACGACGACGGCTCCCGGCGCGGCTCGAGCAGCAGGTCGCTAGCTGCTGCACTATAACGTCTAAGGCAGGCGGCTACCTCGTCCTTCATCAAATTTTAAAGAAAGTCTATGGTGTAATTATCTCAATTTCTGCTCAGCGTAAATCGTTTCGTAATCTTACTTTAAACAATTTAATAACTTTACTACATCGAGGGTAGCATAAATGAAAAATCAGTAAGTTTTATGGGGAATATAATTACAGGGAAAGTACACATTACCTAAACTTAAAACATAAAGTGTGTTGAACTTATGGGTAGTATCAATCAGGGAACGTGTCAACCGGATATTATGAGCTTCACTTACAACAATTAATAAAATAGAAAATCTCATATTCAATAACTTATAAGTTTATAAATAACCCATACCATAATATTAACCTCACACCTGCATTCCAATGGGGTAGACAGGCACCAAGGACTGCCACTTGCCACGATCCTGACAGATTACCTTCGCTTCATCAACATTCATTAGTCGTTACATGCACTCACGTCAGTTCCGGTTACTTTTTATCTTCCATTTGCTAATACATTCCTTATCTGGTCGAAGTATGTGGGACGTCCCTTACCGGCCCTTCCACCCACATTCGCCATGTATATTTGTTTCATCAATATTTCTTCCTTCATCCTCTCCACATATATCACAGTACAATGAAGGTGTAGCTGATGCGTGCGTTTGCTTCTATGCAGAGTTAGCTGGCAACGGCGCATATTAAAATCATGGGCCATAATCACAGCAGAAATTGGTAAAAATATCAGCCAGCTCCCATATGGATGGACAGATATGATTTTTAATGGAATACTAAATTGATTGGAATAGTTTGTAGCAGTACCTACCTACCTCTCGATAGGATACTGGTCTTAGGCCCTATTTCACAATGTTCAAATAAAGATAAAGATATTTATTGGGTCACAGACATCGGTATACATGTAAAGTTAGGCTAGTTTACAGGCAAGTTCCAGATAAGCTATCCGCAACCAGGGCTGCCGTTTATTCTAAATTTAAATATTTTTTTCTATATTGTGTGTGTTCGTTTATGGCTTCAAATTTAGAACAAACAGCAGCCCTGGTTGCGGATAGCATATCCGGAACTTTATCTGCAGATTGTGAAACAGACCCTTACCCTACCCGAAAATAACTTAAACAAAATCTCGCAGCGTTGGGAAGTGTTTGCGATGGACTAGTAAAGGTTTTTCAATAACATAACATTTACATACAGGCACATACATTGCTTCTGGCCCCACACTAGGATACCCTGTGTCGTGGGAACCAGAAACAACGACATCACAAACATGTAAACATCCAAGACCTGGGGTTTTTTTTTGTTCCCAGCCGGGATTCGAACCCGGGACCTCCTGCATGGCAGGTAGATGCACTACCGTTACGCCACAGAGGTCGTCTAATTATTATTAATAATTGTTTAAACCAGCGTTTCTTACTCTTTTTTGTACAAGCATCTCTTATGGTTTTTGCCACCAAGCACAATTTTAAGGACCTCCTTAATAATAGAAGCAGCAATATATTTCGAAACATTTATTGTAGTACAGTCAAAAAATATACTTTTTTCATAATAAAATAGGTAAATGTGAAGGTTCGTGCTTGTGGGGTAGGCGGCGGCGTGTGTAGCAATTACGAAACTTTTGGTGGCATTTATTTATGATTGTTAAATGGTCTATTGATAAGACTTCGGTAGAAGTTCGACCATTTTGTTGCGAAGTCGCCCATAATAATACTGAGGAGAGTGCGAACATGCAAAGTTGATGTGCTGTCGACTGCACTGTGCAGGTAGGTCGGTGTGTGTGGTACCCAAATGGACTAAGGTACCTTTGAGGGAGTTGTCTAAGTATTGGCTTGATAAGATCACAATCAGCGACCACAGGGCAGGGCTATACACGGAGGATGACGAAGTTTGGGTTACTGTTGCATGTTGAAAGCACTGATATCATTCACTAGAAGTTGTTGGTGGGTAAAGGTGGGTTACATTTCTTGCTGCTTGCTTTAAAATTCTGTTTTATAGACCCAATGCACTAATTCCGCAATATACTTTTTCCACAGATTTGAAATGTGTGATTTTTTCACATAGGTATTGTATTTTCTGAATTATCTCTCAAACAATGTTTTTCCTATATTTATCCCATCCGTGGGTTGTCAATTTTATGGCAGATTAGATTTTCCGGACTTACAAGAACACAGAACAATTAAACCATACAAGAACCAAACGTAGGTACTCTGTGTCTAGAATTGAACTGTCAATTCTCTGCTCGCTACTGGCTACTAGAGTACACTGCTAAAATGTTTTACGTTTTGCTAGTCACCGCCAGATGTCAATAGTAAACTCGTGAAAACTATTAACAATGCCATCTAGCGGTTTTAGACAAAGCGCTCTACACGTATTTTTCGGCTTTGCGCGCTTTTTCAGTGGCGGCCTCTGGGCCCGGCGCGGTTTTTTGGGATCCGATTTGCTTGTATGGGAATGGGTTTCTATGCTTACTTCAAATTCAATGGTTGTACTTAGTATAGGGCTAACGAGATCTGTGTAATATGTCCATGAATATTTATTTATTTATTGTCACCTGCATATGACTCTTGTGTGCCGTATCTCCATACAGCAGGGCGCTCCACTGGTCCGGCGCAATCCGCAGGCCCGCCTCCGTGGCGATTTGCACGATCTGCGCGTCGTGCTCGCGTCGCAACGTCTCGTACGTGCGAAACTCGTCCTTGAGCTGCATGAGCGAAGAGTCACTTTCGCGCTTCGATACCTGGCGACGTTAATAACAAGTTTAACAAGGAGCACGAAGTTTTTATTAGGAGAAGGAGGGGGAAAGGAATCTACAATTCCTTTAAGTAATCTTAAGTGAAGACCCCAGGGCAAAAGACGAACTTGTCAGTTTTGTAGGGAATTTCCGTGACTCTAAGATAGTAAACCGAACAGGGTAAAAAACAAATTAGTCTCGGAGTTATTGACGCTTACAAAATCGCATACAGGGAAAAAGAGGCATAAGTCAAACTTTCAAAATGCAATATCTCCAAATGTTTCTTGCTTGACAAGTTTGTCTTTTTCCCTGGGGTCTTCAAGTCGTTTAAGCACAAGCCTGTGGAAGGAGAAGAGAGGTAATGTCATCGCAGTACTCTCAGTGCCGTGTCGTGTGAAACTCGTCTTTGAGCTGCATGAGCAAAAGATCACTTTCAAGGTTCGATACCTGGCGGCGGAATATGTGTTTTTTAAAATATCCTACGGGACGAAAGGGGAAAGACAAAAATTTTTAGACTCTGCATCATATCGACGCCTTACTGCTAAAACCGACTATCTGCATGAAATGTTGTTTCGAGAAAACTCGAGTTTAAGGTTCGGATGTCGTTAACTATACTAAAACTTGTTGCCTTACTGCTAAAACCGACTATCTGTGTTTCGAGAAAACTCGAGTTTAAGGTTCGGATGTCGTTAACTATACTAAAACTTGTTATTGTGTGCATAACATTTCATGCAGATAGTCGGTTTTAGCAGTAAGGCGTCGATATGTTACTCGTGAAACTGGTCTTTGAGTTATATAAGAGAAAATTGACTTTAGCGCTCCCACAGCGTGTGAATATCATGAAGGAGTTCAATTACAATAGTAGGAATAAATAATTAGTTTAAACAAATAATTAAATAAATAACATATATAAATGAATAAATAAATAATTATCTTATCTTAGGCTAGGAACCGATGGTGACGATATCGAAGTATCGAAGTAAACTAAGAATCGTGTGTTCACCTTAAAACACGAAGCCCTGTAGAGCAGCTGGACCACGTGACCTATGCTGGTCTTGGACGCTTGCGGGAAGTGCGGCTCCAATCGCTGCACAACGAACATCACCAGTACCTTGGTGAAAACACCAAAATCATATAAGTAAAATCGGATCAGTATGATGTTAATGATGCAAAATAAGTTACTGTATGTAATTTCGTCCACCTTCTGCGGTTGACTGGTAGAAAATGCTTGAGGTATTAAGCCCAGCGTATCACTTAAGTGCAATAAAAGTATTGTTAATATTAATTCCGATTAAGCCACGATGTTATGGCTAAGAGAACCGAATGATTACAATATCCCAGTTTGGAATGGTTTGGAAGCCAGGACACTGTTTTAAGGCTATCGTGTTATAATAGTGGACTAACACCACTATGATAGCTAACCTCAGGCAGGATATGATTACTTCGGAAAAAGATAATTTTGGAGTCCTTCTATAGTAGACACCTACCACCATCCCTAGAGTCCGTCCTCGTGCGCATAATCTACTCGAGGCATTCCTCCTGCACTACGGGTTCTGTAAAACATCCAGCAAGATCCTCACTTTCCTCGGTACCAGAACAACCAACTTGGAGATATCCGCCTGTATTGGCAAAGGAACTGCCAGATGATCTTCGTATAGGCGAAGTGAACCAAATTTGAGGACTTCCTATGCATCTCTTTAAGGCCAGATTGATTTGGACTGCGGGTGCGAAAAAGATCTCGCAGCGTCCTCACCTTCCTGGAAAGAGCGGAGCCGTCCTCCAGAGCCAACAGGACCAACTTGAGGACCTCCTCCTGCATGGCAGGTCCTAGAAACTGGCAGCCACGCGCACGCACAGCCGCCCACAGGTTGGCGCTCAGCTGCTGTGGGTTCTGGAAGCGTAACGCTATTAATTACGCCGCAGTACAGCTAAACTACACTTGACGGCGCTGAGCGATTTTTTCACGGTAAATTCGTAGCGCCCGGAAATAGTTCAGTAAATGATAATAGTTTTAATAGAGATATAGAAATGTGTTAAAATTAGAAACGTTGTAACAAATTAAAACTACATTTAGACCAAATCTACACAAACGGACCAAATCCATACAAACGAAACTGTTCAGATTTCACAATACATATATACTGCATCCAGAAATTAAAGTCTTATTATGTAAACAAACCACTTACCAGAAGAAAAATACGCAATCCCTGTGTAATCACACGCAATAGCTCGTAGATAACTATTGTAACATCTGGGTAATCACATGCAATACCATTATTTTTGTAACAATACGTCCATTTCATCGTAGAACTAAGATTTTTTTGCAGAAAACAGAATTCGCTATAACCTCACTTACAACTAACATTTACCACTACTCTGTCTTGTCTTTGGTGGTTAGGGCTGGACGTTCATCAATATCGATAAAAAATTGAGGTCAAGTATGAGTCTTAGTATTACTGGTCGAGTTACTGTGATTAACAACTATTAAGGCGAGCCCGGTGCGTCAACCTTTTAACAAACAGTGTTTGTTAATAAATCGTGTGGTGTTTCGGTTGGATATTGTTTATCTATGGTAACTTTTGCTTTAAATCTCATTGAAAATACTTCTATTGTTTTTTTGTAATCAAATTGCAAATACTTTTTTAAAGAAGTAGGTTCAAGATAGTATGGAGCCCCAGCTAAGGCAATGTGCACCTAATACAGATACAGTCTTATTAATAAAAACAAGATTCCCTAAAACGGCCCTCAAACGCGCTATAACTTGGTTCTTCAAAGTTTAAAACAGCGTTAAAATGTACTTTAACAGCATTTTAAGGAAACAAGTTTTTATTAATAAGACCGTATTACCGTCTTAATAATAAAAACACGTCGTCGAAGCCCACTTTAAGATGACAGCTCTGTATAGAACTGTCACTTGATAGCAGACTTGTAACGGGTTTTAACTAAAACGGTGTTTATTAATAAAACAATTTCCTTATATTCATTAATTGCAACACTAACGAAATGGCGATGTATGAAAAGGCAGCACAGCTGTCATAACACAGTAAAAATGGTCAAAACACAGTAACCTCAAATACCGAAGAGTGCATTCGGAAATCGGATTTGAAACGCGCTTGACAAATAAAAAAATATTACAGTGTTTCTTATTTCTTTCTTTCATTAGCCATTTCTTTCTCTATACGGAATAATTAATACTTTTGTAATATCGTCAACTTCCATAATCATTTAACACATCATCATAATCATATCATTTAAAACATTAACATACAAAAATCACGAAATTGCTATGTCAAGTTATCTCTATAATCTCATTCGGTAAAATAAATGCTGTTTGTAATAAACACATTTTAATGTTATACTATTTTTATTTTAATGCACTAACCCGTGCTAAGGAACAAATTTAAAAACCTATTTAGAGGCTAAAAATTTCACCCATGCCGGGATTCGAACCCGCAACCTCTGGCTATCCGTGCTGGCACGGATAGCCAGAGGTTGCGGGTTCGAATCCCGGCATGGGTGAAATTTTTAGCCTCTAAATAGGTTTTTACATTTTAATATTTTATTTAGTTTAATTCCTTCTTACATCCATATTGTTTTCAAGTATAGGTAGTACCTATTACCTAATCTTCGGAAGTACAACATTTTATTGCCTCGAATAGCGCCACCAAAAATGCACCATAGTTTTATCGACATCGACATTTTATCAACATACATCACAACACTATAGTAGTCTATGGTTACTTATTCCGCCATTATTGTTTACTAAATAAGACTTTAATTTCTGGATGGAGTGTAAGTTCTGTCGTAATTAATTGCTTGCTTCTGCCACCTCCCGGTGCATTCAATGGTTAACCATCATTTGTAAGCATTATTTTTTGGCTTTTTAAGCGTCACCAGTTTAGAATCTTATTTTAAGCACTTACGTAAACCTCATTAAAGTTTTTGAACTAAAACTTTCTAAAGCACTACAAAAAAATATTAACTTAGTTGCGGATTCACTTGATTTTTTGTAGAACGCGTGTTCTTACGATTTTACGTTTGAACATATTGAAATTATATTGTGGTACAGATGGGCCATAAGACCCACCAGCCCGCTTTATGGGTTGGCGTGAAGGAGATAAGACCTATGTCCAACAGCGTTCCCAGTTTATGAGCTGCTTAGATAGACAGATAAAAAACAATGTCCCAAGGACTGCAGCGGCCGAGTGGTCCCTTCTAGTGCCACTAGACGATAAATAAATGTCCTTACGTAGATGCAAAGATAGATCGGTACGCTTGCCTGATGCTGCAGTATGAGTTCAGTGACAGTCCGCTCGCCGAGTGAGCGCGCCGCCCGCGCCGCCCGCCCCCGCCCGTCCTCTTCCGTGATCGCGCATTGAACTAGCGTGACCAACTTGCGCTGCATAGGCCGCGAAAGCCGCCCACCCGGCTGGCTGCTGTTCGCTGTCCAATATTAATGGCATCTATAAAGGTTATCGGAAGCTCTCGTGGCCTAGCGGGACCGAGTGATTGGAATCAATCACTTCGGTTAACCACCAACAGGCGCAGTCAGGTGCTGGATGGGTGACCCTCACGTGATTACCCCTAGTGCCTTTTTTTAGAGCGCTCCCGTGCTCGCAAAGCACTTTTTTTGATCCCTACTGACCAGCGTTATATCTTCAGGATCCCTTGCGGATGATAAGCCGGTCAGTAATTATGTAACATTAATAATTACATAATTATCCTAAAACATAGAACTCATGCATTGTACTGGCTTTAATTCCAGACCTCATTGTCATCTAAATAATCCTTTATGTTATAGTAGCCATTTCGGCACAAAGTGTGCTTAAAATATTATTTGAACCGCGTTTCAGGCAAGCTTAATATATCTTCAGGGATTTTATTGTAGAAGCGTATACAATGCCCCATGAAGAATGTAGTAACCTTTGCCAGCCTAAATAAACTCACCATTGCCGCAGAACTTCAAGTATGTGGCCAGCTCTTCCAGGCACTTGACGATGACGTCATAGGCCCTGCGCTCGGACTCCGGCAGCGCCTGTATACAGGGTGGGTGGTAGGGCTGCGTCGGTGGCGCGTACCCGGCCAGTTGGAGGAGCGCCGTGTTCACTACCATCTCCTCGGGCTCCAGTTGAATCACGGACTGTTTGGAAACGACGAAGGAATGGATTTCACTTTGAATCGTAAGGACAGTGCTTAGCGAGGGCAATAGAACGAAATTCTTAAGCGAGTCCCTGGAACTTAAGGTGCCTTGGAGTGCTAAATAGCGCCACCAATGGAATCTTCAACTTATTTTTACATCACAACTTACTTCTTTTTTCAAAAAGTAAAATCGAAAAAAATAATTGAACCTCTTCTTTTGTAACTGTTGTCTCTGTAATTTTATCTGGTGTGTACAATAAAGAATATTCTTATCTTATCGAAAATGTTAATAGTTCTAATAACTAGTTTTAGAACACACAGCCTAGAACGCAGTACCAACATCCTAGGTTCTAGACTGTAGGTTCTAAAATAATTGTTATAGTGATTAAGATTTATCATTTTTACTTTTTGAAGTTTTTTTTCTTTTTTGAAAAGTTTGTTTCTTTTGTCATAAAACAAGTTATGATTTTTATTCCATTGATGGCGCTAGTTACAACCTCAAAGCTCCTCAATGGAAAAACGCTTGAATCTCTATCGTCTAGTCTCCTTCGTTTTGTTTCCTTATAAGATTGTTAAGAAGTTTATAAAGAATTCTAATACAATGAACCGTAAGCCATAAGAAAGGGGCGATGGATCAATCTTGGCTTAATCACACTTCACACTACTTTATCACACTTCACAAGTTCACACTAATATCATAAAGGCGAAAAATTGTGAGAGTGTTACTTCTTCACGTCTAAGCGGCTGGAGCGATTTGAATAAAATTTTGTATGGAATTAGCTGACACCCTGGACACATAGGCTACGTTTTACTGCGGGAAAATATCTTATTAACATGGGAAATTCGATAAGCCGCGGATAACAACGCGAGGCAAATCTAGTCAATAATAATTCCGCTTTTCGGGAACCAGTAGGCTTAGCACGCTAGTATGCGGGAAAATGACAGGCGCCGCGGCATACTCTTTGCCGCAGTATTAGTTTTGTCGCAACAGCGAACATGATATGAGTAGAAGAGAAATTAAAACCCTGTCTAAATTCTATCCCGCAGGCGGCAAAATGGGGATGCCAATTAAATGAAATTACTTTAATGTTTATATTTTTTCGGTTCGCCACACTCGAACGGTATACTTCGACTGTATTACAACACTATTCATTCGTTCATTTGGTTCTAATGCGTTTTGATCACAATTTTTTTTTCATAAGAACAGACGTGTAACCTAAGTGTATTGACTGAAGTGACAACTAGCTTAAATATATGACTGGACTACATACCGAAACGTTTATTTTTCCTCGTGTTTTCTTTTTTCCGCAAGCAAACTGTCATGAATTTTTTTTCTGAATCTCAACTGAAAATGGAGCGAAAAAACTGAGTAAACGATATTACGATATTTAAGTTCTACTCCTTTGCTTCAAGTTTACCGCTATCTCGGCGCGCATTTCCTTACACTTTACACCTCGTATCGCCCGGTGGTGCATATCGGAGGGATGTAAGTGCGAAAGTACACGGAGGCTTTTTAAGAGAACTCAGAAGGGATACAAAGTAATGCTTTTTAATTTATTCCTTTTTACTGTATAACGTATCATGTACTTCCGAACAGATGACCCAACGGGCCCTCTGACCTTTACCTACCTAAGAAAATAAAAAAAGTTGTAGTACATATCTAATTTCTTTAAAAATCACCGCATATCCGTCAGATATCTTCAGCTGTAGGTCTTCTGGCAGCTCCTCGCACATATAATTCAGCATATCTCTACTTATTTTATAATTTTGAAGGAACTCTTCATCGAGGATGTCCTGTGGGAGGGACATCTCCCACTCTCGCACTTCCGTCCGCTTTTTTTTTCGGGCTTCTTTTTCAGTGTTCATTGCGTAAAGATATCTTACATACGCCCTAGCCATTTTAGCAATAAAATTCGTTATGTACGTTAGGTTTCAGCCACAGTCGAAGCCAAAGTCGTCGTTGTAGGAGGTAAAGCAGTCCGTGAAAAGCCGATAGAGCCCAAAAAATTTCAACAAATACAAAAAACTAAATGTTTTATTTAAAAGAAAAACACGGAAACAAAGAGAAATTATAACCTCAAAGCCTTGTCTTTACCCTCGACAGCAATAGAGAAATTTCTCTAAGTTAAGCTGTCATTTTGCGAGAAAAAAACACTTGCATGTTCGGCGTTGCGGGAAACCATAGACAAACTGTATTAAACTGACAGAAGGGGGCACGTCGAGACGTCTCCCGCGATCATCATGTTCGCACTGGCGAGATACCGCTCTGTGACGTCATCTTAATACTGTTTAGTGTTTAGAGTGACAGTAGAGAGTAGGCAAAATGGTCAGCGTGCTAAGCCTACAGATAAATACAATAAATTACTTGATTAAAACATAAAAATCGGTCGCCCGTTCCTCATTTATAAGTTGTGTTACTAACTGACGTTGTTTTCTATAAATAAATAAATACATATTCATGGACATTATTATATTATTTTTAATGCACTAACCCGTGCTAAGGACAACTCTAAAAACCGTGGCTGGCACGGATAGCCAGAGGTCGCGGGTTCGGATCCCGGCATGGGTGGAATTTTTAGCCTCTAAATAGGTTTTTAAAATTCATGGACATATTACACAGATCTCGTTAGCCCTATACTAAGTACAACAAAATGACTTGTGTTATAGGTGCTAGCTCGACGATTGATTTAATACACTAAATACATAGATAACATCCAAAATCGAGACATACTAGAAAAGTTCGTTTCCTAGTTTTACCCGGCCGGGGATTGAACCCGAGGCCTTCGGTTTTTATAGCAGCGTGCCAAACCGCTGCGCCACCGAGGCCGTCAAATATATTTATTAAATTAATAATGGCCTATCTGAGCGGAGCAAGCTACACAAATAAAAAAATGGAAACATTTTTCTATTTACAACTTTTCTGAAGATGACGTAGAAAAAAGTTCTCCTTCACCCCACGCGCCCACGCCCTTAGCGACCGTTTAAAAGTGAACGTGGAAACACAGAATGACATAAATTACGTTATAGAATTAAATAACTTCGTCAAACACAATTACTAATCAATTCTCAATTTTTCAGATAAGCATTACGTAGACAAACATCGGGATACATGTAAAATTATGCGTAGGTTGGCTTAGATGTTAAGTATATGTAATTGTTTATCACGTTACTAAACCAAACCAAACTAGGTACGTCGTGTACTAGTTTCTAACGCCCTCCGTCTGTTATCGTTAAGTTAATTTTAATTGTGAATTAATAGAGAAATTCTTGCTTCGCAGGACACATTAAGTCGTTGGTGCCAGTTGTCATGGCGGCTTGATAACGTCTGACAGTAAGGGCCGCCACGGTCTTACAATCCTTCACCAACCCGGACTTGGCCCCCGTGGTCGGGTATGGCCTAACCTTAATTAGGAAGAGACCCGTGCCGCAGCAGTGGGGACATATACGTACAAGTGCGGATATCGATATCGACAGAAAATCTAGAGAAAATTACGACCTTTTTTACAATCCCAACAACAATAATCTGTTTCTATCAACAATCGCGTTTTTGTCAAATCTCATACAGATTGCTATCACAAATGTCATAAGTTCATCAGGATTATTTGGAGTATTTTTTGTTGAAAATTACCAAATCGTTTGAAAGTGTGGGCAGAACTACTTTTGCAACAATAGTATCGAACCAAAAGTCGTCTCCATCAGCATTAATGATGCACTTTGCTTGTAATATCCCGCAAAATCGGCTATTTTTGTAGTCGAGTAGCGGATACCCTAACCGTCACCAATACCAATTGGTTGTAATTAGCCCATATACGTCCTACTGTAGGACACTACTTCTCGTAGTGAGCGACACACTGCCTATTTATTTAGTAATACAAGATGGATACGCAATAGTCTGATTAGAGAACGTTGTGGACTGAAAGAGGATGTAGTGACTAGAATTGACAAAGGAATGTTGCGTTGGTTTGGACATGTGGAGAGTATGAAGGAAGAAAGATTGACGAAACAAATAAGTATTGCGAATGTGAGTGGAAGGGCTGGTAAGGGATGTCCCAGGCGGACATTCATCGACCAAATAGGGGATGTAGTAGCAAAGGGGAAGATAAAAAGTACCCGGAACCAGCGTGCGTGCATGGAACGACTTATGAACGTTGATGATGAAGCGAAGATGATCCGTCAGGATCGTGGCTAATGTCAGTGCCTGGTCTCTGCCTACCACTCAGGGATACAGTCGTGAGGTTTTGTAGACTGTACGTATAGTCTGTTAGCTTTTAGAATATACCTCGGCTGCTATCGGATAGAATCGGATACATTCGCGTAATCGAAATATCGAACTAATATGCGACTTAATTTCGAAATCAGAACTCGATCATCAGTACGAAAACCGGCGAAAATTGGCGAAAACCGAAAGCTACTCTAGAGCCCAAGGTATATTCTAAAACTAAAAAATATACCAATCGTAGATGGACTAAGTACTCCCTGAATACGTATATATATTTACAGAATTTCCGGCGCAACGAACTAGCGGTAAGAGCTAGTAATACATACCTGCCAATACATAGGTCCACTCTGATCCATCCTATTCTTGTGCCTTTGCCGTCGTCGTTGTCGCCGAAAAAAAGGCCAGAGATTTTGCATAACTAACTCTTCCCATGATTCAGCCATCATAGTTCATAAATAAATCCACAAACAAGCTATGAGGCTCTGATGAGGAAGTTAACATCGGTATATACCCAGGCGGTACATATATATATTATTACTAAAAGGAATAAAATTACCACGTGAAGGTGGTCGAAAATAAATTAAAAAAAGCATAATTTCACGTTTAATTGTTAATAGTCTGCCAATGAACAGTCTTTGACAGTGCACTGCGGTAGTGTTGTTTGATCAACAGTCATCACGCATAAGATGGGCGACTACAAGGGCAGAGGTAAATATCACTGCACGTATTTTAAAATCACTCCACTTTCCCTAAACAAAACCGAAATAAATCAAATATAAGAAAGAGTATCTTGTCGACCAAGGAACCCTAAAAAGACAACACCGAAGTGTACTGATTCTGTGCAAATATGGTGCACAACTGAAAAAAGTTTAGGAAAATTAAACAACAGGCAGTCAAGAATACACAATGCCTTTCACGTCTCAGGCTATTTTAAGAATAATCTGAAAAACTATTATAGTCCTGTATGGAGAACATAATAGCACAATGGGGAACTTGCCTCAAGCTTCAGTAGGTGCGACATTGTTTTTAACAGGACCCAGAAAGTTTCGGTTGTTTTTCAGCTCTCGGAAAATGCGACAAATCACGTAACACCACAGGCTAAACCTATGTCTTTTTTTGTTTCGTTTTTGTATATTTCGTGTATTTCTGTTGTGCTGATATTATGTTAATTTATCCGGTTATTTTGTTTCTGTGATGTGTCTTGTTGGTATAAGAAGAGTCTTTCTTTCTTTTTTTCTTTTCTTTAACTCTAACAATCATGAACTTATTAGATTTACTACTGTTTCTTTACAAATCTGATGTCAACACAATCAGTTGGTCAAAGTGCATACTAAATAAAAACAACTGACAACTGTTAGCAGTGTTAATGACAACTGTTAACCTACTGGTAACAGTAGTTAACTTATTGTTATTGACAACACGAGAGACTAGTTTAAGTATTTCATTGAATATGTGTTATTATGGCGAATTACGTTTCAACATAACATTTTTTACTAAGCCTCTTTGTGATCCACTTCTGGGCAAAGGCCTCCTGTCTTTCTGTCCACCTCTCTATGTCCCCAGCTACCTCGCACCATCCCGATAAGAATGCACTTAGAAAAATATTATAATTTACGAAATAAGGGGTCTCCTAGGTGTATTTTCATACTTTTTTTTGTTCAACCTCTACTGTGAAAACGGTATTAAATACAGGCATCAATTTTGGAGAGATTGTGGAACTTTTTATACCTATATTCTAACGACAAACAATAAAAAACGGCCAAGCTGGAGTTAGGCTCACTAAATATATTAGGTTCAAAGACATTCATTTCTCATAAAGAACTTACAGTTCACTTAATTAGTGAGAAAAACAAAAACTTAAAATTAGCTTATATTAAACGGCATGCATTAACGTAACATCAATCTTAGTTATAAATTTAAGACATGTAGCATTACATGCTTATTCAAACAATATTATTTTTTTTGCATGTTTTTACATATTTTGCACCTTTAAAAGTTCCACATTTAGTAAAACTCTACAAAAGGTATGTAGATTTTTCTAAGATAAAGGTATGTAGTAGTCAATTTAAGTTACCTGGTCGAAGGGGCATTGTCGCCTATGCAGGTGTGTGAGGCAATGCTTGCAAACAGTGTGCCCGCAGCCGAGGCTAACAGGGCTCCGAGGGGCGGCGCCGAATTCCCGGCAGCACACCGGGCAGTTCAGGTAATCCGTCCATTGAGGCGCCTGAATCGGCATCCTGTAATCAATTTTACACAATTTCAACTCTTTCTGTAATCAATCGGTGGGACCAAGTCGTCTAAGAAAATGATAGTTTGAATAGTCCAATTAGTTAATCGGACCAACTGGAAAGAAAAATTCCTATCGTCCGAATGGTAGGACAAAGGCAGTCGGACCATGTGGCCAGAGGGTTGAATTTAACTAAGTTTATCGGCACGAAACAATGAGGGTTTTTTCTATTCTTCCCGATTCCCCGGATAGATCACGCACGGCCTGTCATGTAGGTAATCAGTTCAGCGCCATCTACAGGTTTCTTAGGAACCACTATTTTTGTGACTTTCAAAATAATCATAAAGCTAAATGTGATTGGCACGTCACATAATGTTATGGGCTCAGTCCGCGGTGACGGGTGTGACATTTCAAGTTGTAAAAACGCTCATATTTTAATTATTATTATAGTTAGTAACAAAGTTTTACTGTCGCTCTTTAGATCTTAACATTAAATATGTCTGGTAAAAAAATTATCCATTCATGGCTATTACAAAACAAGACACAACAGTTAAAAGGCCTGTGACGGGTGTGACGCGCACTATTGAGAGAAATGCGACCTCAGTCCTATATCTCTAAAGTTTTGCGAAAGTACTTGCCCTTAACTGTAAATTAGTACTTAAACATGTAGGCAATACAGTATTCTTTTAGTTTTCACTGGCGCCACATTCCTTGGGTTCCTATTTTGTTTGCTTTTGCTTAACAAAAACGTGACGGTTGTGACAGGAGATTGTGACGGGTGTGACTAGTTGAATCATGGAATAAAAAAGTATCTTTAATTGAGCCTAATAGCTTATTTATTAATCAAAATTAAAACTTGCATTAAAAGAATTAATAATTTCTTAAACACGTCAACGGGATTATGAAATCTATAATATAAAAATGGATCGCTGAATGTGTTGGTAAGCGAAAATCTCGAGAGCAGCTGCACCGATGTCGCTAATTTTCTTTTTAGAATATTCCTTGAAGTAATGAATATTCTTTGAAGTAATGAAGGATGATTCTTACGGAGAGAAAAATAAATAAAAAAATTAAAGAATCGCCTGTTAGGCGGTACGAAGTTCGCTGGGTCACGGTCAGCTAGTATATAATATAAGTATCCGACCACCCTTCTATCTACATTTACGTTATTTGGTCTTGTTAGCTTGTCTTATATTTTCAAATTTAGTTTTCATCATTAGGATAGACCTATTTATTTCATTCTTTTTTTATCTCTTTGTTTTTTCATCTCTAGATGTGCGTCTAATTTCTCTGGATCACTCTTCAACTTCTCCCTACTTTTCCGTTTCCTCGCCGCCGCATCCATTCTAAAAAGAAAAAAATATAACCCAAGCCAACCCTCTTACAATCATAAAATATTCATACCACGCAAAACTTAAATTGTTACAAAACTTAGACTTATTATGACCAAACCCTTATTAAAACTATGTGTAATGTACAACCAGCAGTTTTGTGACGGGTGTGACTTGTGACGGGCGTGACCTAAATAAATCATGTTATATATCAGTGCCAAGCCGTTTCCCAAACACCAAAAAGCTTCTCATGCATTGGTAAAAACCATAACCTTACTTTCTGAAGGTTGGCTCAAAACAAAAAGTTTTCTAGAGAATGCAATATTAACTTTTCCATTTATTTTGTGACGGGCGTGACCCAAGCTCCATCCATTAGATATCCTTAAATAAAATCCTTGCCATTAACCTGATTAATTCCAGTTTTTGAACAACGAATGTTCAAGAAACGCAACAACACTTGATAATGAAATTGGCGGACTGTCTCTGAATTTGTCGTGCAAAAACGTGATGCCAGTATAAACATTTTTTTTTCTACCTATTGCCAACTGGCGGTCTATGTGTTTGAATCACGATATTTTGAAAATCAAAGCGAAAATTCTCGTTTTTGTTCCGTTTTGTAAAAATTGGTTATATTTCGACTTGTATTTTATTATTATAAAGATTATCGTAAATATTATTTTCATTTGATTGGTATCGATTAGCGCGGACTGAGCCTATGTTGAAATGAAATACGGCCTCGGTGGCGCAGCGGTTTGGCACGCTGACTGTAAAACCGAAGGTCTCGGGTTCGATCCCTGGCCGGGTCAAACTAGGAAACGAACTTTTCTAGTTTGTCTCGGGTCTTGGATGTTATCTATGTATTTTTTGTATTACTTCTATCGACCAGTTAGCACCTATAACACGAGTCATTTAGTTGTACTTAGTATAGGGCTAACGAGATCTGTGTAATATGTACTTGAATATTTATTATTATTTATTTATTAAATAACAACAAGGAGGTAAAAAATAAAAATCTGAATGCACGGCTAGTGGCATAGTCAGTTCAGCGCCATCTACTGAGTTCTTGGGAACAACTTTTTTTTCAACTCAAAATCCCCTTATGTTAATGGAGCACATTCAGTATAAGAAAAATCATCACAGTTCCCACTCTCCATTTTCGCTCTGTCTTTCTTCAATGGTAGATAATGGTTCCAGAAACTCAGCTAATCAAAAATAGAGAACTTGCCCAGTCTATATACAATTTATAAATGACAAAATGTAAATTTATAAAATAAACCTGTGTGTTGAGTTGATTGAGTGTCATTAGTTTAAAATGACAAAATATACTTCTGTGGTCTATATCAGCTGTGTACAAGCTTCTTCAAAATGTGCGAGTTTGTTTCCGTTTCAAAATACCACCTCACCAACACCTTCTTCTCTTCTTCAGGCTATATTAGTCCACTGCTGGACTTAGCCCTCCCCTAATGAGCGCCATAGTGCAAGGTTGTGCCACCTATACTTTGACAATTGGAATCTATGAAGTCATTCAAATGCCAAAACCTTTATTTTCGTTACTTGCTGTTCAATGTTATTTGAACTGAGACCACAAAATATATGAAAAGCGAGTTTGTGAGTATTTTTATAACATTTTAAAAGCAGTACTTGCGCTGCAGCTTTTCAGTAAATTTAACTACAGCCAGAGGCAGCTTCTGATTTGCACCTTAAAAATTCTGAAAAAGCATTTTTCTTCTAGCTGCAGATGCTGTCAAACTTAGGGATTATTTTGCAGCTTTAAATGCATTTAATGCAAAATAAGCATTGGAAAGTATATCAAATTACCTCAGTGTATACTAAATTCAAAAGGAGCCTGTTTGAATGTCTTTAATTTATGTATATTTAATTAGTTTTTTAATAAGTACTTTAATTTGTCTTTATTTAATTTAAATTTTATATCTTTAAAATGGATTAATATGTATGACAGTTTGTTAATTTTTACATGCATGATGCGACAACCTATAAGTGGGTGAGCAATTACCATGTTATTTGTGTGGGTATTTTTTCTCTCTCTGTGACTGTATTGTTGGTTGTCCTATTTAAATAAAATAAAATAAAAAAAAAATGTAACACAGTCAGAAAATTAAATTTTACCATCAAATACCATGTAACTTTCCAACAATTCTTTTTGAAGTGGTTAGAGTTTAAGTTCATGAGAGAAGTAAAGTTATCACCAGTGGTCGGAGTAGGTATATTGAATTAAGGTCACTGACATCAAACGTATATGTTAATATGGATACGCCTCCGAGTTTCCGGATTATTATGATAAAAATACCGAAACATCGAAATTATTACATGAAACTAGTTAAAAATGTATCAATACTCTCAACGCTATGCTGCTAGTGGCGTAGATGACCAGAATTTAATAGTAAAAAATGACTCGTGTGTAAAAACCTTGTTGTAGTAAAAGTGTTGGAGTAAAAGCCTAAGCATGTATAAAATGATATAATAATAATATTCATTTCAACACACGACATCCGGCAAACAGGGTCTTTTGTCCTCTTATCTCTATGCTCAACGCATCTGACCAATTAGAATCAAGTATCCAGGATGACTCATTGACTGTTTGTTCGAAAACAATGCGCTCGCACCGACATCCAGACCAAGTGGCTCACTCACTTATTTCGGTTCGTGGAGTGCGCTTATTTTATGTTGTGAATATCTTGACTTGACCGTGGCTTGTTTACTGTCTTCACTTAAAACGAAGAATTTGTCTTATAACTACGGACATCGATTGATTACTCTTGGATTGGGCCCATTTGAAGTTGTTTTTGTACGGGTAAGTTTTAATTATTTTCACTATTTAAGAAGGTTTTAGAACTTGGAAACAGTTAAAAAAATCACTTTACAGCAATGATCACAGCGCATGAGAGTCCGGTTTACCAAATTTTTGGAAACTCCGGTACATTCCGGAAGAAATGCATGTCCATGTTATGATATCATGACGCAAGTATCTAAAATCAATATACCTACTCCGACCTATGGTTATCACATAGGAAGCATACGCTGCCAAATGTATTAATAGCAAATTCAAAATATGAGTGACCATTTGATAATAAGCTAAAATTAGATTCTTTGGTTGTTTATATCAGCATATTATGTCCTGAGTGAGAACTAATTGTTCAATCATCTGCATTATTGTAGCACTTCGAAATTAAATTAGGGTACTGGGTCTAAGAACCAGGAATAGGTAATTCCTTATAGTTAAATGTCCACATCTATATAGATTACTCGGTGAAACTAAATATTATGGACATCACCAAAGAGCCCAATGGCACATCCATAAAACAGTCAGTTTTCTTCCCCGCGAAGGACTAATGGCCGGACAGGAGTCCTACTTGTAACTTAAAAGACAAAAAAATTACAATACTTATATTCAAAGTGCGTAGTATAAGGAATAACGAGAATATTCCTAAAATTATGACATCGAAAATTTGCCACCTCGGCAAAGATCATCTGTGCGAGTCTTAGCGAGGCTGTAATGATGAAAATTACAACACATATGAAAGCGCTTTTTATATAATTGCTTTCTATAGCGAAATTTTTATTATTTACCTTATAAATAAAGGGAACACTCATCACAAAAGTAACACATTTTCAACTTCTGCCCACTTCAAAACATGATCCGTCAGCAGGCGAGAAAACCAAAAACAGTTTTTTTTTTCTTTTACACTCAGAATAGGTAGTAAGAATTCCTTGAAACTGCCTTCTAGCCCTGCTATATGCTTACACCAGCGTACCGTGAGCGTAACCACAGACTTTTCCCTCAGAACAATTTATTGTTCTGAAATTCTGAATTGTTCTGAGCCTGAGACTTTTCCACAGATCAAAAAGATATGTGGTTATATACTCTTTGGATATGGGTTTGAATAAGGAGGAGCCGTAAAATAAAAAGTAATTATTGAATAGCTTTCCTTTTTACTCTTACAATGATTCTTTGTGCCAGAAAGGGACAACTCGTACACTCGAAATTTTACAATCGTACTAGGTTACATAAAGTCATAGTTACATAGTGGGTCATAGACAAAAGTAGAAATCCATAAGGATGGGAAATTCAACACGAAAACGTCGATATTATTTATTCCTTAACTAAACATTCTGTAAATATAGCAGTCCATATTAATATTTTATGGTATTAGCTGGCGCCGCAAACGTTGGTGTGCAATATCTATTAACCCTACGATAAATTCTCAGCTCTCCGAATTCTTGTTCTCCCTTACCTATATGTTGAAAATACACAAACTTATCGAAATCGGTCAACCCATAAAGGAAGAGTTCGATAACATGCACAGTGAGATTGTTATATATTTGATTTACTTAGGTTGTAACTTGTAAGTGCTAAACCTGGTATGTAATATAAGTTAGTATGTATGTATGTACAACATGACATTGAGCCCAGGTTAGCTGGAAAAAACTACAGAAAACTATCTATTTGTACAAGTTCAATTTGCATCCAATAAAGAAATTTTCCTCGATCTAACCATACCTAGATAGCGAGCTTTGTGCATTCAAATTTTAGAGCGCAGCTCATAGAAAAAGAAGTCATAGAAACAATAACTTGTGATAGATTGTTTTTTATTTGACAAAATTTAGAAGAAGTTTTGACGGATATTAATTAAATAATTTATTGCACAACCAGCGTCACACTCACATTGTTTAAAATTCCTAGTTCCTGAAGAAGGGTAACCTGTGTATCAAGAACCAGAGCAGTGCCTTTAAATTACACAGGGAATTATAAAAAGCAAGAAGAACACGTAAAATAAAATAATAAGGAAAATTTAAAAACATTTAATGTTCTTCTAATCCAGCGATAGTCTTGGTTAGTACTACTAGGAAAGGGTATGGAAATATAAACATTACAATTCTGGCTATTTATAAACATACTTATAAATCAGTAGAGAACTTATACAAATTAATTTGTTTTTATAAAATTATTGCTCGTTAAATAACAGTCTTTGTTAAAAAATAAAGTCCTAACCTAATCTTGTAAATGAAGCCATCTTTTTCAAAATTTCTGCTACAAACGTACGTGATTTTGTTCAATACCAATTTGACCGTGAAGCCATGCCGTCTATCCACATTTGTTACATTGTGCTATCTTCGGGTAACCTGAAATAAATAATTATTAATTAAAAATCGCCATAATCAGTCCAAACGTTAATTTTATTTATGACAAATCTACACCCTTGAAGTTCTCTATTAATTTGACAGCAAACCGTAGATATAAAATCCAGTACTGGACACCTTTTTTCACAATAGTGATGCGATTTGTTCGCTACATTATTATTATATTGCTACACGTAGATTGTGAAGTGAAAACTATTCAAGTTCATTTTCTATAATATATATGAACATATCTTATTATAAGTTCTAAATTTTATGAAAGTAGGTGGAATTATTGTATTTAAAAATAATATCAAAACCCCTTTTGGTAGTTTTTTAATGTATCATGCTGAATCTATAAATATATCAATGCAATGAATAGATTCAAACAGGAAAAATATTAATCAATAATCATCAACAATCGAATTGGTAACTTCATAGAACGTTACTGAATCGAGCTTTCAAAAGTTATAATATTAACATATATAATGGAATAAACACAAGAAATAAAAAAATCTTTACTAAGTATCGATAACTTTTTCACTAAGGGAGTGGAAACGCCCATCCCTATCGGCCTAAAATAAACAACAAACTTGTTACCTACTGTGATTAAATTGATTATAGTCATGATTTATTAACTTTGAAACATTATTCTCAAATGATATTCATATCATATCATATTCATAGCTTTAATTAAAGCTATGTTGCAATTCCAGCAGGTCATAGTTAAAATTCAAGGGAAAAAACCACTATAAAGTACACAAAATTGAGTCTTACCGATGGAAGCTGATGAAGGTGGTTTTGTTTTCTTTCTCCCGAATGGGTTTTACATCCCAATATCACACACGCCATTCCGATGTATTACGTATACTCCATACTACGAATATCCACTGAAATCCACTTCAGATTGTCTTAGAACAACCAAAAAAACACAAGGTTTTTGGAGACGACGCACTCCAACATCTGTTGTCTAACACACTGCCAAATCGAAGGTACTTGGTAGCCTACTACAAGCTGTGATTTTCTAAACATCTCTAATTCGGTAACCAATGGTAACCAAAGGTAACCAACTTGACAATTGAGGTTGGTACGTTTTGAATAATAAAACATCACACTACTATATTTTTCTCTGTCTTACACGTGGTTGGTGACGTTTCAAACTAACGAGACAGACATGTGTCAGGTGTTCGTTTTATAACGCTCCTTCTATGCTTTAGTCCTTATTCTAAGGGTTTGAGTCAAAGTCAAGGCAGGGGTGAAAGGAATTGATATTTTTTCAATAAGTAACATCTAGTTGCTGACTTTTTCGGGATATTAATTTTCTAAAAACCTATTTAGAGGCCAAAAATTCCACCCATGCCGGGATTCGAACCTGCGACCTCTGGCTATCCGTGCCAGCGCTCTTACCAACTAAGCTAATGGGCGACTCACCCGGCATCAGTGAAATTTCAAACCTCTCTACAATATTCTCTGTATTACGTACAGCGTAATACAAACGTGTAATGCTGTTACATATGATTATCTACATAGCAATCTTAGTAAGTTTTCTTTTTTGTCTGTTTACATGTAAAATGTATATTATTGAAAATGAAAATAGCCTTTATTTGCCAATATCTTAAATAATAAATATAATAGCATGCATTAAATTGTATTATTTGAATTATGAAATGTTATTTTAAAGTGTCATTTTGATTACAAAAATAATTAATAGTGCATAATTTATTAATTGGCTGCCCATTTCTGAGCAAAGGCCTCCCCCAGATATTCCCATTCTACTCTTTGCGATGTTATCCTTGGCCATGTAGATCCTGCTTCTTTTTCTATATCATCAGCCCATCTCCTGTTTGGTCTTCCTTTGCCTCTTTTTCCATCTTTTGGATACCTACCATTCAGTTGTGCGTTTTGTCAACCTGTCATCTTTCATCCTCATTAGGTGTCCTGCCCAATTCCATTTTTGTTTTTGGATGAATTCTGCACAGTCTATTACTTTTGTTTTATTTCTTATAGTTTCATTTCTAATTTATTCGCATTTTGTAATATTTACCATGCTTCTTTCAATTGCCCTCTGCCAGACTTTTAGTTTCTTTATATGCTGCTTGTTTAGGGACCATGTTTGACATCCATAAGTTAGGCAAGGTAAGAGAACAGTGTCGGCAATTTTCTTTTTGAGTTCTATTGGTATCTCTTGGTTTTTGAAAATATCCTTTAGGCTCCAGTATCGGTTCCAGGTCTTGGTTATTCTTCGATCAATTTCTTGTGTGGTTTTGTTGTTGAATGATATATGTTGGACCAGGTAAATTTACTCTTTAACATACTGAATTGTGCTTCCGTCTATAGTTATTGGTAATTCTTCTGAGTTAGTCATTAGTTTGGTTTTCTGTTCATTTATTTCCAGTCCTACCTTCTGGCTTTCCGTTTTTAGGCTCTTTATCATTTCTGTCATTTCTACTTCTGTTTCGCTGAATAGTAATATGTCATCCGCAAACCTTAGGTGGCTGAGTAGCTTTCCATTTATGTTGATTCCCATTTCGTGCCAATCGATTTTATTCATTACACTTTCTAAGATCGATATGAATAGTTTAGCTGAAATAGGGTCTCCTTGTCGTACTCCTTTTTCTATATTGAAGTGGTTTCCCGTGCGCTCTAGTTTTGTTGCCGCTGTGCTATTGTGGTATATGGTTTTTAATATTTCAACGTGAGGTTTTTCTATCTCTTGTTCGTTGAGGGCTCTCCATATGGCCTCATGTTGTACTGAGTCGAAAGCCTTTTTGTAGTATATGAAGCAAAGATAAAGATTTTTGTTGAACTCAGTGTATTACTTGGTTTGTCGTGTGTAGGTGGTCTATTGTTGAAAAACCGCTCCTAAATCAATCCTGTTCAAGTGGCTGATTTTCGTCTATCTTTTTAGTTATTCTGTCTAGTAGGATTTTTGCAAAGATTTTATAGATATTAGACATGACACTAATTGGTCTATAGTTGCCAATGTCTTTTTTGTCACCTTTCTTGTAAAGTATCGTTATCTCTGAATGAGCCCATTGTGTTGGTATTTCTTTGTGGTTTATGATATAGTTGAACAGTAGTGTCAACTTTGGGGTCACTAGATCTTTAATGGCTTTTATTATTTCGTTGGATATTCCGTCTTTTCCGGGGCTTTTATCATTTTGCAAGCTTTTAATTGCTTTTAAAACTTCATCAGCTAGTATTGGTGGTATTTCTTATTTCTTTATATTTGTTGGTTCAGTCCATTTTCATTTATATCTCTTCCCGATGTGTAAAGCTCTCTGTAGATAATAAAATGTATATATTAGTATATTATAATTATATATGTATGTTTGTATAATATATAAATTAGTTATATTCATTATATGAAATATATATATATTTATTGTCAGTCAGTTTATGTACATAATTCTTCCAATATACTTCATGTACACCTACTTACCTACTCTCTTCATCTTTCAGTTCTATCCATCCCAAGGTTGTCTGGAAGAGATCGCTTTTAGCGATAAGGCCGCCAATTGTATACGGCAATACTTAGCCTATGTAATATGTAAGCCTTTTTATGTATTTTGTTTTCTGGTGTGTACAATAAAGAGTTCTAATCTAATCTAGTCTAGACTAGAGTAGTCTAGTCTAGTAGACTAGACTTGCGTAACGCTTTTAAATATTGTTTAAATACGAGTTAATCAAAATTAGGTTCATAACTAAAATTAACGACTTGCACAACAAAATTTTTGTTTTTAATTATGTTTAGGCGCCTGTCATATTTAAACAGCCGAGATTGGCTATTTAACTCTCTGCTAATCATAGTTAGCGCCATCTCACTTTCACAGCTGTTCAGTGTCAATATGAGAAGTGAGGTTATTTTCATAAACTCTTTGTTGTCAAGTTTTTATTATACTTGACACAAGTATTATCCCTAAGTACTACCTAGTAATTGAAACTTCTTCAAATATTGTTTTATCGCAAAGACACACGTGTACTATACACTTAAGTTATCACCAACCAAACTTAGTTGAGCTCTGTTACTCGCTGAATTACTACAATGTAAGGGTCAGAATCTCTGGTTGCATCCGATGATGATTCCTACTCTGCTGCAACACAGTCTTTTGACTAGCGCGGAGGGTAGTTGTTGTTTTAGGCTGTTACCGTTTGCTGCATTCTTTTATAAACACCTACCTTTACAACGAAAAAAACAATGTTAGTAATATGTTTAGAATCTAAATATTATTATTGGTAATTAGGATGTAAGTAATAGAATGTAACAGTGTGAACATATTAAGCTGGCAATAAACGATTTGATTGATTGATTGTTTGGCGTGCTTCGAGAAGTTGATTTTCAAACAAAGAACCAAACAAAATACAAGGAACAGATGTTGCGCAGAATGACATTTTGAAAGTTTTGTTTTCTTTTTGTAACTTGTTTCGTTCCATGCAGATTTTAATCTCTAACCAACTTCATTTTTGCTAGCGGAGATAAGTTCAGACGTAAAACGGAACGCAAAGCCTGCTTTACCGACACGCATTCGTCCTTAACCAAGGGGTAGCAGTAACTTCGCAGAAACCTTCGACAGTAATGTTGTTCTGCTTTCGCTAACCAACCTTCCATAAGAAAAAAAGAGATGGCACTACGTTTATCAATGCACCGATTTCAAGGTGCGTACAGGCCCTACTGTCAAACGCTACCGACTAGGGATAGGCCTAACTCTCCATCGATATCGATAGAAACGTTGAAAAATGAAGACACCTTGGACTAAATCATGTAAATAATTATAATAAATTGCTTTGTATATAAGTTTTAAATCATGTTTAATCAAAATAAGTAACAATAAGTTAAAAAGCAACACTTTTTTATACAAAATAGTGAATTTACAATTATATTCGTCAACGTCAGCATAATACTCCGTCTCAGATTTCTTCCTGAATAAAATCCGTAACGACATCCAAATTTACGTTACGTTTCTTCTTCCAATTTTTAAATACAGATCGAGTTAGGTCCTTGTATTAAAAAGTTTTTTATCTTGCAATGAAATTTGAAAAGGAAAATACTATTGCTAATATTGACTAGGTAAATCCATCTTCGACCGCAATCGGTCGCTAAAAGTCGTATTTAATTATCACAGTATTATATTATTATTGCAAGTAATAATTCAGTAATTCGATGGATGCAGTAATTTGATGTGTCAAGTGATGAATTCTGATATTTGAATACGTTTCATTGACAGATTTTAGACAACAGGTATAGGGGTTGATGACCACATCAACAAAGGAATTTTCGAACGCAAGACTATAAGGATCATCAACTACGTCAGGCTGCAGTAAATTTGATCAAGAAAGAAGAATATGACCGTGGCATTGGCAGATAACAGACATTTTGCTCACTTCCCATGTTCAGTACTGACCTGAAAACAAACAGAAACTTTTAATAAAGGCGTACCTACAAAAGAGAGCTGCTTAAATAATAACATATTCCACTTTTAAACACTTTCGTTTTAGATCTCTTTATGAAAGCTATTTGGGTTACAAGCTACGTCTATTATTGACTGATCCTGATAATTAATTATATACTTTGAAGTAAGGTACAATTTGCATCTATATAGTCAGATATTTTTTGCAATAAGGTGATCACCACATAATTTATTAATTGTGAAACTAACAGCTTTGACGTCCATTCATTTAACATTTTGTTTTTACCTTTCAACTTTTCTATATCTGAGGGGTATAAAATCAAAGGCAGCTAAATCCACTTCTGTCAATTTTTCACAAACCAAAACAAAAGCTTTATTTTTACCACAAACTGGCAACATCGTATGAACAAAACTCCAAAATAAGTAGTGGGGAAATTAGAACTTGAGGAATAGCACACTGAAAGATCATAGCTACGGGCTACTTTTTTATAGAATAAATTAAAATGGAGTTAGCTGTATTTGTTACCAATTTTTGGATTTAGCTACGTTTGATTATGACATAAGTGGATATGGCTGGGTTTGTTTCTAATAATAATCCAGTCACGTGAACAAAATAGTGATGTGTTAAACACAAAGATAAAATAATTTTATTTATATGTGTTATTTTGTCGCTAATTATATTATTAACGTCGTTGGATTATTATAAGAAATAAGGTCATTATTACATTAAAACTAAGTAAAACAAAAAAAAAACACATTTTTACTATGAAATTACAATTTTTTATTCATGAAAATCTTTGTTTCAGTAAAGTCTTGCCTTATCTTAAACTTACACCCGTATACCACAGTCTTCGTCTTGAGAGACCATCTCGCAATCAACTTCTTCGATGGGTTCTTCATCTTCATCGATTGGAACACTCAACACGTTTGTGTAGAACTGCAATTGTTGCAGTTCTGCCCAATTTTCGCCATAATGCTTTGTTAATAGCTGCTAAACATCTCGTAATTTAAGGCTTTTCACCACCACACCTTTCGCAACAATAGATGGTTTTATCATCTCGGTTGTTTTGCCAGCTTTGCAGATGGTCTTCGATACTCCAGTATCGGAGTTGTAGAAAACCTCCCCACGCACCAACACATTTTGTCGGGTTTTAGATCTCTTTAAGATGAATCGTTTGCACTGCGATATTTTGAAATGAAACTGTGCAGTTGTTTTCAAAACTTGCTGTACGCATTTTTTCCAGTCGTAAATGGGTACTTTTGTCAATTCCGTAATGGTGGCAAATTTGCCAATAATGTCAACGTACTCCGAAGGCGACGTGATCACTTCTTTTTTTCGTATTTCTTTTTCTATATTCCCAAAAACTCTATCGGCAGGCATGTATGAATGCCCGGTAACTGGGAATACCAGTTCAATTTTGTTAATAGATTTTTTATCCAAAAGCCATCGACAGCACATAGCTAGCATTGAGCTATTTTTATTCTGTCCTCCACATCCGTCTGCTATCAGACGGATATGAGTGACGTTTGTGAAGTCGCTTTTTTTTAATCGGTCGTAAACGGCGGAAGCTATTTCATTGGCACTTTTTGCAAATTCATCTTCGGTCCACGTATAAGCAAATGAAGTATCTTTATTTAACGGATCTTTGGAAGAGCCTCGAATCATTGCAAAGTTATACAGGTAAAGTTGTCTGCTGTAGTAACAGCTTTGATCCGGCACTTTAGGCAGAACTAAGTTCTTTTGACAATCAAAAGAATACGTTACCATTCCTTCCTTTTTCTCTCTGAGCATGTTAAAGAATGCGCGTGCCTTAAGTGTGTGTATTCTTTTTTCTGTCATGAGGTTAACTTTTACCGATGGATCATTTTCCGTTTTAAGTTTTTCACTCAATTCAATACATTTCGAACAAACATCGGTTCTTGGCGTTCCGAAACCCAGGTTAAAATCTGTGTTAAAGATATACCTGAAGTACGAACATTTCACAGTACTTTCGGGGTTTTGAGACTTGTAGAGCGTATACAATTTATTGATGTTGAGCTCGCTTGGGAGATATTTACGCTGTTGCGTCGAACTTCGGCAATAATGTGATTCGACACATTTCAATGATTTTATAAATTCACGGACAGATTGTCTTTTACCGGCATACTTCTGGGTCTTACGATCGCCACCCCTTTTTTCGTCAGGAAGTTTTCCTGTGGTAAAGAAATTCTGCATCACAAACTGCACACGATATTTTTTTATTCCAAGTGTATTTAAAAAAACTTGCTGGCAAACTGGGACACATTTTTTTTGAGCGTATATAGCATACTTAATGGAATATTCTCTGCATTTCCTGACATTTTTTGTAGGCCGCCTGCGACATGTTTTTTTTATAGTACAGCATTTTAGTATTAATGCATCCTGTTTAGCCTTCAATGGTGTTGCGTAGAACCTGTCATGGAATTTTTGTAGATCTCGTACTTTTAATTTCTTACACTGGTATGTTTTTGAGTCGTGGTTACAGGTAATCGGTTCCGGTAAACTGTGCGATGAGTACCTGTAAAACAATACTTTGAGTCAATAGTATAAAATAATTCAGATACTCTCTGGGTTTCCCTATGGTCCAGTAATGTAGCGAACTATATTAGATTCCATAAATTTATTGATATTAGTGAAATTGCCTGTGAAAAAAATAATAAATTATCTACAGAATATACTCGGATATTTTTTTATACAATCGGTAGGCACTCATACATTTTTATAAAGTTTAAAGGCCTTATTCATAATAGTCTGCTAACTAAAAGCATTACTAATTCTCACTCTGTCTTCTTCTATTGACCTAAGTCAGAAAGAAACATAACACTCTGTAGCAGCTGTTTTAAGTTAGCGGACCATTATGAATAAGCCCGTAAGTTTTTTATATAACAAAGTACGAGGTAATATAGTATGGATCTACTTAAATTTTGATCGTTCGATTTCACTACTTACATACTTAACTTGACCAAACGGGTAATAATATCTTTGAAAATGTCGAACAGAATAATATTGAAGCACATCACTAGCGAGTACTAACCTCTCTTTTTTTGCCAAATTTGCTTTCCATTTATCTGGTAATTTCGGACGTTTCCTGGACTTCCCCGGTAAAGCTTCTGTGACAGGCACCTCCATTACACATTTAATTACGTGTTTCACTACCTTTTTCAATTCAAGCTCCCAAAAAAACAAGTATTTGAATTAATTCAATAAGACACGTTCGAGCTCGGCGGTATGCGGACGGCCATTTTGAATGAAGGACAATGAAGCACTCTTATTGGTCGATTGCAACTTTAGCTATGTTTGTTTCTCACAAACCTGGATTTAGCTACCTTTGATAATAAATTGATTTTTCGAATGGGATTTGTGAGCGATTTAGCTGCCTTTGATACAAAATTATTGTCGAAACTGGTACTAATTCGTTAGACGCATAAGATGGCATTCTCAACTCAAAAATGACAAAAAGTGGATTTAGCTGCCTTTGATTTTATATCCCTCATCTATGATTTACACTGTTGGAGAGATGGTTTTTTGTGGGTAAGTCTATGGTAGTTTGTATTGTCGTTGGGTGAGATTTAAATTCAGGACAAACATAAAACAGCTGATGGGGTTTGGAAAAGAAATTGTGTACAAGTAGAAGTCTTAATATAAGCAACATCGTGATGTGGGATGTTCGGGCTTGTTTTTTTTATATTATCAATTCTCATATCACACTGTTTACTTATTACGATTTAGAAATTTTTAAATAAAGATAAACTGTTAAATGAATTAAATGGATGAAGGCACCACTCGGATGCTGTGGTGCCTGGGACACTGTTTGGATGTAGTAGACTTAACTAAAGAAGTATGGCAAAGGAAAAAAAATATTGTAAGTTTTCATAGTTATTCTCGTTATGCTCGAATACAAAATAAACTCCTGGGAGCATCCTGTTTTGTAAAAACATGTGATAAGTGTATATGAAAAGGTAGAGGTACATATTCTGCAACAAATGTTTAACTTTCTCACCATTACTTCCATTTTTACTGGTCTAAGGTGGGCACCACATCTTCCTTCAGGCGTGTTCGCAATAAGTTTCTTCGTCCCAATTACTCGTGTCTAAAGTGCCTTGAGCGCAGTTTACAGTCGTTTTTGTCCTGTTTCTTATTTCTGCGTTTTTGCGTGCTTTTGCTTCCATTTATCAATTTGGGAAAACTTGAACAAGAAGAAACAATGGATTATGTATTAAGAAGGCGTGATGAACAAGTATCGACTATACTACTACTGAGGCGAATTTTCATCGACCATGCTTTTGCCATCCCATCACTAGGACAACCTACAAATGGATTGGTTTATTTTCTTAATTTTAGAGCGTAGAAGGGTTCGAGAAGCAACAATTACGGTAATTTTGGTTAATAAGTCATTAGGAAGTTTATTTACAAAGTGATATTTTATCCGTTGGTCCTTTTATGCGAGAAAATATAGGTTTTAGGTACTCACATTTGGAAGTTCATATTATAATCTCCGTTTTCTTTGTTTCTTATGTGACCTGCAGCCACCACGCACTTTTCACCTCGTTGTGCATTTATTGTACAATATCCCAGGGTAAGTTGTGTGCACCAAAATATTTTAGTTATTTCAATTTTCTAAAATAATCCGACGACGTCTTCACAGATTTTGCACTTGCGATAACCCGACTAAATTTGAAAACATTCAGAGTGCTGCCACTATTGTAAGTTACATTACCATCTTAATTTGGACTCTTACTCAGGGCATTAAGGCATCGTTTTGACAATTAGGCCTGTACGCTGTCACGTGACCATCGTTTCTTCTATTGGTTTAATTGTTCTGTGTCCTTAACTATATTTAGCTAAATAACGGAATGACAAGTGTTGTGCAAGACGATTCTAATTATGATTCGTTTAACGAAATTTAGCAGAGTAAACGTGTTTAGTTAATTTTATAAAAAGTTACGTTAAGCAAAATGTCACGCAAGTCGGCCTTAAGTAAATACATTAGAATAAGCCTTAAAAATAAGACTTGAACTTTTTGAAATCGAGTGGACTCAGGAACTTTGAACCAAGAGGCGTACATGGCTGTCAAATTGCGACCGAGACGATAGTTTGAAGAGTTTACATCGATTTACATAGTAAATTTTCAAGGAACATGAGGGAATCACCCAATGAATGCGTGACAATTTGCAGTAGCTAAACTACTAAAATGAAAGCCTTAGCAGAGGCAGTTTAAGCGTAAGTTGTCACGGTATACACATGATATGAAAAAATTCGCTCAAACTTGCCAAAATAGACCCCGATACTTTATCAACCGAAACTCAGGTGTATTAAAAGGCTCGAGTAGGTACTTACATCACTAGTTATTAAGTCTTTGCAAACACAGATTAGAAAGACTCATATGCAAACATTAAAGCTGTTAGTCTGTGAGTGGTCTGTAACAGATTAAAAAGACAGACTCACAGTCACAGATTAAAAACTCTGCGACAGTAGTAACCAAAGAGTATATAGACACTACGTTTTAAGAGACGGGACCTCCCTATATGCTTTTGTAATGAGTTTAGCCCCGTTAGCAATACCAACCGATAGAGCAAAAATGCAATGACAAAAATAAGTGCTACCAACATAATAACTTGTCTGTGCAATAGGGACGTCCACTTACATTACTACATTTATCGATATCGATAAATTATCATCCAGGGGCTTCGCAGTCAGCCTAATAAAATAATACAAATCAATGTTTTCAATAAAACGACAAATGAAATTAGTATTTTATTATTTATTATCAAATCACAATAATTGTGGTCAAGGTCTATTGAATTTATTTCAGCAGCTATTTGGGTTTTCTTTAGAGGTGTCCAATCTGAGCGAACTTCATCAATCGGTGGTTTGGATTCAGGTGCTGAAATCGTAAAAAAAAGTTGATTCGTTATTGATTATTAATATGTTAACTATGCTACTTACCGGGATAGTTCTGATATGCTGAGATTCCAGGCCACAATAATTGTGGTCAAATCCTGCTGGACCAATAGCAACAGCTGATATTTTGGCTGCTGTACAAGGTGCTGAAAATGATAACACTTTGTAATTTATCAAAGTAAACAAACACTAGTTACAAAAACTTCAGCGATACATGAAAAGTCTACGTACCAGAGTTCTTTTGTGAAGCTCGACAACTAATAGGTTTTTGTATAGCTGAATCTGAAAATAAACAATTGCAAGAATAGTCCGAAGAAAATTAAATAGTTTGTTCCTGTTTACCACATAACTGCATAATACAGTTACATAGTCAATAGGTAACTATCAAATACTATGATTAATAAATGATTATACTATCATTAGCACGGGTTAGTGCATTAAAAATAAAAATAGTATAATCATGTGGGTACAGCGATATCATTCCGATGTAAAACCTAACTGCAAAGTAGGTAGTCGGGGCTGTAAGTGATGCAATCTACTTCAGCCAGATGTCGCTGCCTGTACGTAATACAGAGAATAGATGCCGGTGAGTCGCCCATTGGCTCAGTTGGATAGAGCGCTGGCACGGATAGCCAGAGGTCGCGGGTTCGAATCCCGGCATAGGTGGAATTTTTAGCCTCTAAATAGGTCTTTAAAATTGTCCTTAGCACGGGTTAGTGCATTAAAAATAAAAATTGTATAAATACATTTTTATAAAAAAAGATTTTAAGTTAAAATTAGTACCAAAAAACATTTAAGAAATTCCAATCACTAACCAGTTTCAAGCGATGCGACGTGGCTACGTGGTAAGGAAACTCAGCTAGTAAGTAATCAGGAACAGGGGGCGCATTTATAAGTAGAGAAGGTATAGCCCTGTAAAAAAATGTTTATCTAAGTAATGTCATTTATGTATTAAGACGTAATAATAATATTGCGTTCTAAATGACGTAGCAAAATACATTCAAATGTTCGACGTAAAGCAAGGCGTATTTTGTTTTTTATTAAATAATAAATTATTCATGAAATGTAGTGTTACATTATAAATTTATAACACAACTCACCATTTCTTTAATCGGCTTCCTTTTCTGTTAAAATCTTTCGGCCTGAAATGATCTCCATATACAGATTTATGTTGGAGGAGTTTTTCAATGGGGATATACGCAAGATCTTCCACAATTTTCACCCATTGTCTGCATCTAAAAAAAACACATTCAATGCAGCCACTGATAGTGCATCGTTGAAACATTGTTATGGCTTACAGCAATTCACCCGTCGTACACTGAGTAGTAATTCTGACCAAGGTACTCATCAGATATTTTTTATCGATATTGAACATGTGTATGGCACATCACTATGACATTGAAACAACTCAATATTTTTCTCATAATATAGGTATTAATTACGTTATTTAACATAATTTATTATCTTGCTCTAGTGCAAGATGACAAAAACTGTAGCCATACTTACCTAGGTCTTCATCCCTCCCTAGGAAATTTACTCATAAACTTTCTTTTGGTACCCTTTGACCGGCTGCATCTTATTTTACAAATGGCACAAGTTCGACACCATCCGATCAGTGCCATTATTAAAAGAAAATCACCAAACACTGTACAACAAAATACACACAGCTAGATATTGAAAAAACTTAAAACACATAAAATAACTAGAAAACTTTCTAATAAGTGCCGCGTTCCGCCATATTTGTTATGTTTTCAGCAGTTTGACATTAACAGCAAAGAAAGAGTAAGTAGTATTATAGAGTGAGACAAAAATATGTCCGCCATTAAAACGGGGCTAAATGCGAACAAAAATTTCAAAGTTCCTACTCCTACTTGCGCTTAAAATTTGTGCTTGCGCTAGGCTGGTAGTAACTTTTGGTTCTCTGCAGATTTTGAGATTTTTTGCAGCTAAAGCTATAAATTAATGTAGTAAGCTTACAATTTACACCCAAATGGGTAGAAAAATTAACAATGCAAGGTTTTATTTACCTCTTTTTTACCGTATGTGTTTTTGGTAAAGTTTCGGTAAGTCCTCAAGATGCTTTTCATTCATCTCTATCGAATTACTAGCCTATTGATAATATTTTACCAATTGCATTAAGAACTATGCCAAATAGGTATGCAAATGTCCTATGGTAACAAAAACAAGTACCTACTAAGAATCTAATACTTGTTATTGGTGCCATATGATTTCTTGTGAACAACTTGAACAGTTTTTATGTGCCACAGAAACTAGAAAGCTTTTGTGTACAGGGGCAGTTCTATGAAGACAAACGATGCCGTTGCGTGTGTCCAAGTCCCGCTGCGGTTCTCACCAACACTGTCAGCACTGATCTCAAACTCTACATTGCTAACGTGCCTCCAAACCAATGGTGAGGAGCCTCGCTAATCTACCCCCAAGTAAATGGTGGGGAGCCTCGCTAATTTGGCCCCAATCAAATGATGAAGAGCATTGCTAATGTGCCCCCAAACAAATTGTGATGACTTACTAATTTCCCTCCAAATGATAGGCGAGGAGCATCGCTAATGTGCCCTGAATATGTGGTAAGAAGCCTTGCTAATGTACTCCTAAACAAATGTTTCTCTTCGGCCGTTAACATAACTCGAATTTGGAAACCAGTTTCTTAAAAGGACTTTTTTATGCTTCTACATGACTGGTTTCCTATAGAGATTCTTTATCCTTCTACCAACAAGTTTCCTACAATTTTTTTTTATACTTTTATGTAAGTAACTGAATAAGTAATACCTTTTGTATATTTGGCTAGTTATCAAATTGAAAGATCTCATAGACAATGAAAATCAACTAGGTATTGAAAATTGTTTCACCGTATTATTATGAATTTTTATTTTAATTACAAAACTAAGGAAGTTGTTTAAATTTTAAGTGTGAAGAAAAATTGTTTTTGTGTTTGTTAATGAACTAATTTTATATTTTAAAAACCTATTTAGAGGCTAAAAATTCCACCCATGCCGGGATTCGAACCCGCAACCTCTGGCTATCCGTGCCAGATACATGGTACATCCTCTGGCACGGATAGCCAGAGGTTGCGGGTTCGAATCCCGGCATGGGTGGAATTTTTAGCCTCTAAATAGGTTTTTAAAATGGTCCTTAGCACGGGTTAGTGCATTAAAAATAAAAATAGTATAATTTTATATTGTAAGTATTATTATTAAATCTGTAACTATCTGAAATAAACCACACATAAATGGTATAATTACAGTTTTTAATAACATCCCAGGGTAAATATGCCAACCTGATCCATAGATGGAGGTTCCTTACAGACCCCACATGTGGAGGCGGAGAGGTGTAGACTATGTGCCAGATTACTGACCATTGTCTGCTATGGTTCACAAGAGGAGGCATTCGGAAGATTCACGAAGCTAATAAGAAAGTGACCGTTTGATTGATGGCCTCCCTTTCACACACTAACCCACTGTATACCATGCGCAAAGTAAATAAATCATAATAACTATTAATTAAATACAATACTCAATTCCCATTCAATAGACATTTCGTCAGTAATCTGTTTAATAGATTCATAGGTGGCTGAAATAACAAAACATAGTACTTTTAGCATACCAGTTACGGTACAGGATAAAGGAATCTTTATATAGGAAACCAGTTACATAGCAGGATAAACAAATCCTTTTAAAAACTGGTTTCCAAACTCCAAATCTTAATGGCCGAAGGGAACAACATAATAAAAAAAATTATGCCTGAATACACCAGAATATTTCATCAATGTTGTTCAGAAACTAGAATGAATCAGTATATGAAGCATAACACCAGAATGTAATTGTAAAGCATAGGGCATCATTAGGCTAATATTGTGTTATACTTATCAGCTCAGTTTTCAAAAGTGTAATCCCATTGTTAGTGTTCCTGATGAGCAAAATGGTAACAATCCTCTAAATCCTCCAAACAAAGGGCGAGAAGCTTCACAAATTCGCCACACAAATAGGTCTCAGTAAGAGGGCTCCAAAAATATTGATGAGGAGCCTCAAATGTGCTTCGAATACAAAATATCAAAACAAAGGACCTCAACATGCTGGTAGTAGTATTGCCTCATTGCACCGCCAATGGTAGACTTTGGCTTTGGCACCAGCAATGCAGATGCGCAATGAGCAATGAGACTACCCATGGTCTCAGACGGATCTTAGCATGTGACCCGCAATCCTCTAATTCTAGTCGCTGTGGAGTCATATGTGGCACTTGGAATAAATGGTGTCCAAGGCAATAACTAACCAAAGTATAAATATATAAGATAAGATAAGAATATTCTTTATTGTACACTGGAAAAACAACAAATACAAAACAATTGCAAATATACATAGTACAATTGGCGGCCTTATTGCTAAAAGCAATTTCTTCCAGACAACCTTACGATGGAAAGTTGCTGAAGGAAATTAGAAAGACGGGTAGCCAGTGCAAATTTGAATATTGATACATACTTATACTTAATAATAATACACTTACATACCGTTATTTGTATAAACTTATAATTCATTATAAACATACATATATATATCTTATAATAAAGTTCTACATAAGACAAGGAAAGTAATAACCTACACACAAGAGGACAAAATTTTAATGACTATATTGATAAATAAAGATCACGAACTCTGCTTTTGAAGACAGCTGGGGAAGGAGAGCGCCTTATTGAGACCGGCAGATTATTCCACAGAGTTGCCCAAGAACCTCGTAGAGTGATTTGGCGTCTTCAACATCAGAGTCAGGTCAGACCGCAGTGCCCGGCTATGGGAATCGCTGAGGTAAACAAAGCGCTCTTTGAGATAAGTCGGAGGCTGGATTGAACAGTACTGAATAAAGAAGTGAGAGGATGTGAGCATTCCTACGAGAACGAATGGAGAGCCACTTGAGCTTAGTGCGGTATTCGGACACGTGGTCATATTTGCGCAAGCCAAATATGAACCTTATAGCGAAGTTTTGGAGGCGCTCAAGTTTATTAAGTTTATTATTTAAGCTAAAATAAAAAAAATTGTACCTACCTACAAATCTAAAATGTAATTTGGAATTTATTTCTTGTGATCTTACTCACATATTAAAGTTTTAATATTAAATGTCATTTTACTAACACCCTTTGGATTGTTTTATCCGAAATAAAGAAATACAAATACTATATATGTTTCTTCGCTGTTGGTTACAGCAACTGCGATGGAGTAATCTTGCCTCGAGTGGGAGCTGAGATCAAGGGACGAGAGCAAGAATACTGTCCCCGCTGTGACTGCAAGTACGAGAGCCGCAACACAGCCGTTATTAAGGTCTGCCAAGCCCGTCTAACATTGTTTTTTATTTTTGTTACAAATACAAAACTACTGATATCTAAACCACATCCGTTAAAAAGGTATAAAACTCTTATTTTAGTACACACAAGATAATTTTGATTAAAAATATATATCTAATATATTCGAAGAAGTCGAGACTTAAGATTTGCCAGCGGGCAATGGAGCGCAGTATTCTAGGGCCAGTATTACAGAAGCGTACTCAAGCGCCGATCTCTACTTAAGACTAGTTTTGAGTATGGATTTAATTTTAGAACGTTACTTGAGTCGAGATTCATCAAGCGCGACTCAACTGAGTAATAGCTAATTCGAGAACGATACTTGGGTAGCAATCTCTACTTAAGTAAAGATCAAATCTGTATTTACTCAAGTGTGGTCGGAACCACGCTTGAGAGTCGATCAGCCAGTTATTAAAGTTGTCAATTTGGAATGTTTATTGCAAAATTCATATATTCGAAAACCATGTTTACTATGACGAAATAGTTAATGATAGCAGCAGCCCCTTAGGCATTTAAGGGACGCTGAAGACCCCTACTGCATGGATTCTAATAGGTGTTTATGTGCAAAAACAATTACATTAATATTGGGGTGGTTTCATTGAATAAATTTCACGCAACACAATCACTTCGCGAGCGCTTCCGTGCTTCGCAAGGTACGTTAAGCCGTTGGTGCCGGCTGTCATATAATGGCAGTCGTTAAGCCATGTCAAAGGCCTTATCGGCGGCTTGATAACTTCTGACTGTAACACCCGCTACTGTCTTACAATTCTCCACCAACCCGGACTTGGCCCCCGTGGTAGAGTATGGCTTAACCTTCTTGCGATGCAGGAAGAGACCCGTGCCCCAGCAGTGGGGACATACAAGGGTTGATAACGAACACAATCACTTCACCTGGTCCCAAACTAGGATATCCTGTACTTTGATAACCAGGCAAGAACGTCACAAACATGAAAGTACACCGAGACTGTGGTCACTTGTACAAATATATAGGCCCACAGTGGGAATCGAACTCACAAGCTCGGTCTTGGTAACCAAGCACCTTAGCGGCTAGGCCAACAAGACAGTCACAAAGAGGAATAAATAAAATAATCAGTAAAACAATCTCTTTTTTATTGCTCATAAATTTGTAACATAATTGACACATATTCTATAAATCCGCTGTGTTAAAGTTGACTTTTTATCTTCCTCGAGGAGGATCCTCTCCACTGTGGTGAAGTTGAAGTTTTGTGTTCAACGAGCAGGTTCCTCTCCACTGCGATGAGGTTGAAGTTTTGTGTTTACCGAGCAGGTTCCTCTCCACTGCTTGAGGTTGAAGTTTTATGTTCAACAAGCAGGTTCCTCTCCACTGCGGTGAAGTTGAAGTTTTATGTTCAACAAGCAGGTTCCTCTTCACTGCGGTGAAGTTGAAGTTTTATGTTCAACGAGCAGGTTCCTCTTCACTGCAGTGAAGTTGAAGTTTTATGTTCAATGAGCAGGTTCCTCTCTACTGCAACGAAGTTGAAGTTTTATGTTCAACAAGCAGGTTCCTCTCCGCTGCGGTGAAGTTGAAGTTTTATGTCCAACGAGCAGGTTCCTCTCCACTGCGGTGAAGTTGAAGTTTTATGTTCCATGAGCAGGTTCCTCTCCACCGCGATGAAGTTGAGTTTTTGTCTTCTACGAGGAGGACCCTCTCCAGTGCAATGAAGTTGACTTTTTATGTTCCACAAGGAGGATTCTTTCCACTATGGTGAAGTTCCTTGTTCTCATTTTTTCACATCTCGTTTCAAAACAGCGATTAATGTTCAAATTAAACCACACCGACTATGTACAGATATTAGTAATTTAGTAAACTTAAACAGACAGACCAGACGTCAAAAGAATTATTTTATCGACATTTGTTACGTACCGTTCTGTACTTAAAGCGAATAAATAAACAAGAAGCGTGAACGTTTTGCTTCCTTTAAATATACGGTTCATTACAAACTAATAACTAAATAAAGAAACTTTGAACATTTTATTTACGAATACATAAACATTATTTTAGTTTCCTCTGTATATTTGACATAATTTACTAAGTTTCATCGTCACGTTTTTGTAACATGCGTACAACGGAATAAAAATCTACACTTGTATTTTTCTTGTCATAGAAAACAAACTTTGATCATAGACAATCTGATTGCAGTTCTGAATCTCTACTTAAGCAGTGATTGGCTGATCTCTACTCAAGAACGGTTTGAAAATAAAGGGAGTGCTTGAGCATCGATTCAGTGCTCAAGTAATGATTAGGCGATCTGAGATCAATCTGTGCTTGAGCATCGTTCTGTAATACCGGCCTAGGTGTAAAAAGAATTGATAGAATTCGTAATACAATGCTGCGCTCCAGAACCAAAATTGTCGATGTTGGGGCTGCAACCGCTAAGCTGAAGTGGAAGTGGGCGGGCCATCTAAGCCGTATGGGCCCAGAGAGGTGGGCAAAAATCGTCACTGACTGGGTTCCGCGCGACGGACTTCGCAAACGTGGCCGACCCAAGCGGAGATGGCGGGACGACCTCACGACCTTTCTGCCGGGCTGGCAGTAGGTAGCCATGAACAGGGAGGAGTGGAAAGCAAAAGGGGAGGCCTTTGCCCAGCAGTGGGAAACAATTGGGGCTACATTAAAAAAAGTAATATATTTCTTTCTCTCTGAGAAAGGCGAGAGCCCCGAAATGGGACGTTATTAACGTACAATGCTACATAAAACTTTGAGTTGTGGAGTAAAGCCTAACCTTCCTAAGGCCGGTATTACAGAACGATGCTCAAGCACAGATTGATCTCAGATCGCCCAATCATTACTTGAGCACTGAATCGATGCTCAAGCACTCCCTTTATTTTCAAACAGTTCTTGAGTAGAGATCAGCCAATCACTGTTTAAGTAGAGATTCAGAACTGCAATCAGATTGTCTATGATCAAAGTTTGTTTTCTATGACAAGAAAAATACAAGTGTTGATTTTTACTCCGTTCTACGCATGTTACAAAAACGTGACAATAATAAAACTTAGGCCGGTATTACAGAACGCTGCTCAAGCACAGATTGATCTCAGATCACTCAATCATTACTTGAGCGCTAAATCGATGCTCAAGCACTCCCTTTATTTTCAAACAGTTCTTGAGTAGAGATCAGCCAATCACTGCTTAAGTAGAGATTCAGAACTGCAATCAGATTGTCTATGATCAAAGTTTGTTTTCCATGACAAGAAAAATACTAGTGTAGATTTTTATTCCGTTTTACGCATGTTACAAAAACGTGACGATGAAACTTAGTAAATTATGTGAAATATACAGAGAAACTAAAATAGTTTTTATTTATTCGGAAATAAAAATGTTCCAAGTTTCTTTATTTCGTTATTAGTTTGTAGTGAACCTTATATTTAAAGGAAGCAAAACGTTCACGCTTCTTAATTCATTTATTCGCTTTGAGTACAGAACGGAACGTAACAAATGTCTGTTAGTAATTCCACAATTCTCTTGACGTCTGTCTGTTTATTTACGTTTGTTTACTAAATTTACTATTAACTGTACGTAGTCGGTTTGGTATAATTCGAACATAAATCGCTGTTTTGAAACGAGGTGTGAAAAAATGGAACTTCACCGTAGTGGAGAGGATCCTCCTTGTGGAACATAACAAGTCAACTTCACTGCAGTGGAGAGGGTCCTCCTCGTAGAAGATAAAAAGTCAACTTCATCGCAGTGAAGAGGAACCTGCTCATGGAACATAAAACTTCAACTTCACCGCAGTGGAGAGGAACCTACTTGTTAAACATAAAACTTCAACTTCATCTCAGTAGAGAGGAACCTGCTCATGGAACATAAAACTTCAACTTCACCGCAGTGGAGAGGAACCTACTTGTTAAACATAAAACTTCAACTTCATCTCAGTAGAGAGGAACCTGCTCATTGAACATAAAACTTCAACTTCGCCGCAGCGGAGAGGAACCTGCTCATTGAACATAAAACTTCAACTTCACCGCAGCGGAGAGGAACCTGCTTATTGAACATAAAACTTCAATTTCACCGCAGTGGAGAGGAACCTGCTTGTTGAACATATAACTTCAACTTCATCTCAGTAGAGAGGAACCTGCTCATGGAACATAAAACTTCAAGTTCACCGCAGTGGAGAGGAACCTGCTCATTGAACATAAAACTTCAACTTCACCGCAGCGGAGAGGAACCTGCTCGTTGAACATAACACTTCAACTTCACCACAGTGAAGAGGAACCTGCTTGTTGAACATAAAACTTCAACTTCACCGCAGTGGAGAGGAACCTGCTTGTTGAACATAAAACTTCAACTTCACTGCAGTGGAGAGGAACCTGCTCGTTGAACATAAAACTTGAACTTCACCACAGTGAAGTGGAACCTGCTCGTTGTACATAAAACTTCAACTTCACCACAGTGAAGAGAAACCTGCTCGTTGAAAATAAAACTTCAACTTCACCGCAGTGGAGAGGAACTTTGCTTGTTGTACATAAAACTTCAACTTCACCGCAGTGGAGAGGATCCTCCTCGAGGAAGATAAAAAGTCATCTTCAACACAATGGATTTATAGGATATGTTTTAATTATTTCCAATTTTATGATCAATAAAAAAGCTGAGATTGTTTTACTGATTATTTTATTTATTCCTTTTGTGACTGTCATGTTAGCCTAGCCGCTAAGGCGCTTGGTTACCAAGACCGAGCTTGTGGGTTCGATTCCCACTGTGGGCCTGTATTTGTACAAGGGGCCACAGTCTCGGTATACTTTCATGTTTGTGATGTCCTTGCCTGGTTATCATAGTAGGTAGTGTTGCGTGAATTTTTTTCAATGAAATCACCCCAATATTAATGTAATTGTTTTTGCACATAAACACTTATTAGAATCCATGCAGTAGGGGTCTTGAGCGTCCCTTAAATGCCTAAGCGGCTGCTGCTATCATTAACTATTTCGTCATAGTAATCAAGGTATTCGAATATACGAATTTTGCAATAAACATTCCAAATTGACATTATAATAACTGGCCGATCGTCTCTCAAGCGTGGTTCCGACCACACTTGAGTAAATACAGATTTGATCTTTACTTAAGTAGAGATTGCTACCCAAGTATCGTTCTCGAATTAGCTATTACTCAGTTGAGTCGCGCTTGATGAATCTCGACTCAAGTAACGTTCTAAAATTAAATCCATACTCAAAACTAGTCTTAAGTAGAGATCGGCGCTTGAGTACGCTTCTGTAATACTGGCCTAAGAGACCCGGGCCTCAGCTGTGGGGACATAGAAAGGTTGATATTGCTGCATAAAAAGTTTTATTTAGGCCGATTTTTCAATAGTCCGATAACTTTTATGTGAGGAATAAAAATGGCGGTTTGACATAATTTTCATACATTAGCTGTCAAACCGCAATTTTAATTCCTCAGATAAAAGTTATCTGACTATTGAAAAATCAGCCCTTAATCGAATTTAAAAAAAAAATAAGAAAGATTTTGCGTTAGTTCAAATACGGTATGTAATGGCCATAAATGAATCTTTGAATCCCTTCAGTAATATGATATCATTTTACGCCTGAAACTGCGTTGAGCGGACATCCCATACAAAAGGGCTCCGTCACGGGGAGCTAGGCGGGCGCCCCGTGGCGGGTAACAATTCCCCTCGCCCGCGCAAATGAGGCCGCCTACTCGCGCCCCACGCTTGCCCCCGCGGGTAGTGGTAGCGGTAGATAACACACACGTGACACACGCGTTTGTTCAGGGATTAGACCGACTCTATGTAAACCGGCCTCAGCGACGAACGGCCAGCGACACGCAGCCCTTCCGCGTAGACACCGCGGCGCGGAAGCCCGCTTAACGCAGTTTTAGGTCTGAAACTGCGTTGTGCGGACATCCGCGCTGTCCCATGCAAAAGGACTCCGTCACGGGGAGCCGCGCGGCCGGCCGCCCCGTCACGGGTGAGCGGGCCCCGCGCCCGCACTACGGAACCCGCCTACCCGCGCCGAGTACCGTTGCGGGAGAATGCGCGAGGCACGGTAGCGGTACGTAAACACGTGACACACGCGTTTGCTCAGGAACTAGAGCAACTCTATGTAAACCAGCATCAGCGACGAACGGCGTCGCGTGCTCACGCAACCCTTCTGCGTATACACAAGCGCAAATACCGCGGCGAAAGCCCGCTTAACGCAGTTTTAGGCCTCAGAGGACGTCATCGTCAGGCTATACTAGTCCTCTGCTGGACATAGCCCTCCCCTAAAGAGCGCCACGTTGTGCTACCATAGGGGGTAATGCCCATAATCCCCACGCTGGGCATGCGGGTTGGGGATCGCAGTTCGGTGGAATTGTACTCAGAGGACGTAACCAATGATTATTCATCAGGTGGTGGTCATAATAGTGATATGGGTACTGACACTCCTGCTAGTGTACATGGGGTTTCTGGTGTGCCTGGAGCCGCTGCGTAGCAAACGCCGACCCAAGCTGTATCAGCAAGTTGGCACAGATGAAGATGAGGTGAGTTTCCTAAAGCAAAACGAAAATAAGGGTTGCTTGGGCCATTCTTTAAATTTAATAATAATATTTAAATTTATTTTTTTCATTTTTGAAATAAATAAAGTTACTTAATATAATGTACACCGGGAATTATCATTTCAACTATTACTAAGTAACTTATCAGTCTTAACATAATATTAATACATATATTTACAAAATGAGTTTTATAAAAAGTCTAGCAGTTGGGGAGAGGTCCCAGGACGAGACGGCAGCATTCCCAATTGTTTATTTTCCCATTATACATAAAAATTAAATTAAAATAATAATAATTACTTCTACACAATGCAATCACTTGAACCGGTCCCAAACTAGGACACCCATGTGCTATGGTGTCTAGGCATGGACGTCACAAACATAAAAATATATCCAGACTAATGCCACTTGTACTTGTCCGCCCATTGGGAGTCGAACCCACGAGCTCTGTCTCGGTACCCGAGCACCATAACGGCTAGACCAACGAGGCGGTCATTATTATGATATTTAAAATAATTATGCACGGATGTAAATGTGTCCGTGTAATTATGGCCCCAGCAACACTTATGGTCATTTTGCATTTCTCTGTGTATTCTATGTAGGTATGTCTATCTTTTGAAATAAATTTATTTTATTTAGGTGTTTATTCATTACGCGATAAGCTCTTTTCGGCCACATTTATATCCAAATTCACGATACGTACTGAGGTATAATGGTTATCTATAAAAGCAAGGTCCCTAAAACGGCCATCCGCTGTAGTTTAAATACTCTGTGGTCAAGACGTATTAACCACAAACTATTAACTGACGATGAGGAGTGTTTCAAAGGCAAAGAATTCTTTATAAATTTTAGTCTGTAACTCATCGTTTTGTCTCGATATTTTTTTGAGAAAAATATGTGTCTAGACAGCCAGCTACTTAGTGGATGTCTAATTCATGATCCGACGATAAGCCTCATGCTAGGATCATTATACATTACGTACGCTACGGTAGCACGCGATGAGGTATGACTAACACTTATGATACTAGCGTTTCCTCACGATGTTTTCCTTCACAGTGTTGCTGCCCTACGTTTACAAATGTACGCAATTTCGGGGACACAGATACTGGTACATGCCGGGACTTGAACCCACGACCTCAATCAAGTGAGGATCAAGTGAGGCAAGCGCTGCCACAGATTTCTTTCCATTTACGTACCATGTAATAAAAGACAAAACATATTTTCATTTACAGACAAGAAACCTGCTCCAAGTTGAAGAGGATTGACTCGACATTCGAGGCAGATACGGGGCATGAGCCTTCGGCATCAGACTTAAAAAAAGATTATATTGTTATTAAATTGGTACTATGTACCTAATGTTATGTATCTACAAACTAGTGATCTATACAACTTGCTGCAAAATACGAACTCAGTACACAAGGGTTGTTTTAGCTACCATTTGCGATTTGTTAGCCAGATTTTTCTAGCGAAATTCTAGCTTACAAATATGGGGTTCGTAGAATCTAATCACGTGAACCGTTGTGGGTGGAAACTGATATCGCACCCCGGGTGTGTTCTGATCTCGATATCAGTTTCACCTACGTAAAAAGTGTAATCTGACCTCGTGATACAATACTACTGAAAAAAAATGTCGACTATGATCACACAAAGTTTACAGTGGTACCAAGACAATTAATAAATTTGAAGAAAAAGATTGTTTTCAAATAAGAGCATATTTTGAATTATGTCACAGTTTACGCAACTTCTGCGATTTGTGTGATCACAGTCGATACTTTTTTCGGTATTGCTACTATACCTTCACAAATGTACATAACTTAGAAATCAAAGACTGTATGTGCCGGGATTCGAACGCACGACCTACCGAAAGAGAAGCAGGGATTCTACCGCTACGCTACCACCGTAGTGCTTTTCGGACTCAATTTGCTGGTCGTTCCTCAGGCTTATAAAAAAATTGCCACGATCAAAGGCATATTCCGTGACATTCATTTAATATTCATTTCATTATTGTATTTGCCAATCAGATTGAGGCGCGTAACTATGCTTAGATCCCGCCCATCGCGTGAGTACTTACGCCCTTATTTATAAATACACGATACCGAAGCACTCTTTAGAGACTGTTTATTAATGTGAATACTCATTTTGTGAAATCCCCACCACAGACTCCACAGTTTTTGGAGTGCTTGGAGAATTGTATTTTTTTAGGTAAGGCCGTTAATTTCGTTGGACAAAAGGTCCTCTGACGAGATAACTTTCAGCCCTAGTAATAATTTCGGTGGCTCTTGCCGCGTAGTATAGACATTCCGGCCAAGAGATTTGAATTCTAAAGATTTACCTGTGCTGCTACGGTATTGGTATTCTTCCTACTGATTTTAATAAATTTTGACAATAAATCGTAGTGATTACGAGGCTCCACTAATACCATATTTTTCCCCCCTTTGTGGCGCTATTGTTGCTGCATGTAGCCCTGTTGGTGGATTAATCCGTACTCTATCTGAAATAAGATCTGTGCCCTATAGTGAGAAATGTCCCTGATATAATAATGGGCTTCATTTTACATTGACAATAAATTCTTCCTTTATAATTAAAAGAATGGATGAAAATGTCCAGAAGAAATTAGACATTATAATATGTTTGTTTCGAATTAGTTTATTGTACTTATACTAACTTCAATCTGGACTTTGGGCTGTTCTTAGGTTAGATGTATACAGTTGAATACGTGCATTGCCCTGGTCCCAACCTAGGATACCCTGCTACGGATAAACACACACTCCCGTGGGTGTTTTACGATGGTTTTTTTTTTCAAACCCACAAGAATACCGTTTGATTATCAAGGGCCTGGTAAAGTTTATACCTGAGCCACGTCTTACTGCTAGCTTGACCACTGAGGCAGTTATTAGTTTTAAAATTCCTGTCACTGTCAGCCAATGTGGTGCAAACGGTGTGGGACCGCGGGATCTGGGGAGGGTAGCGAGAGATTTCCGCACGAGTGCTTTTATATAGCCTTAAACTTATCTATGCATTAAACAACAGAAAGGGAACGGAGCAGCTAATTGCCTCTCGCTCATATAAAATAGATCCTATCCTTTATGGACTGTATTATACCAACGTATTGTATTGCTTTTAGTAATAAGGCCGCCATTTGTATTGTATTTTTTTATTTCATTTCTGTTACTGTAATTTCTGTGTACACAGATCTATTTTTTATAACGAGACAATAAATAATTTTACTTATCGTATGTGCTCTACTTATTATGTTAATAGATACTATGTTATTATTTGAAAGAACTAAATTCATACGCACTTGTGATTTAGATGTAAGTAAATTTTATTTTTGTATGGTGTTGACAATAAAATTGTGCCCAAGTCATTTTTCTGTCATTAGTACTTTTATTTTCTTGCAGCCTCCTAAACTCTCCTTAGACTGCAGGCTTTTTCCATAGGTAATTTGTCAGATCTTGATGGGGATCCATACTTAAGATTCCACTACGCAGCAAACCTCTACAGCCTACACACTATACAGCCTGATTGTTTAGGTACAGCCAGTGAAAGTATTTTTGGTATCTTAGTACCTCCCAAAATAATTGTACCATTATTGCTGCATAACATAGTTGTCTAAAAAAATGATGTCGCTCAGCGGATCAGCATGAGGTGCATCGACTGTTTACTGAAACCACCGATGTAAATAATTAAATAAAAATATGGCCCTTGGGGTCCGTAATCCACAAGGAACCCTCGTAGTTTCAACATGTATGTCCGTCCTTGTGTCGGTCGGTTTGTCCGCAGTACAAATGCACTGCGGACAAACCGACCGACACAAGGACGGACATACATGTTGGTGGATATCGAACCCACGATCAGCAGTGTGGTAATTAGATGTGACCGCTAGACTAACGAGGCAGTCAAATTAAACAACTTGTGACTAAAACTCATTTATTTGACATCTTCAATTCAACATAGTGTGCACTATAATTCATATTAAATACATCAATATTTACAAAGAATTTAAAATACATCCTATATTTAACTATATTACAATATTTGTAGCTATATAAATGCACCCATAGCACAAAACTCCGTATAATCTAGCTAAGCGAATTACTCAATCAATTAAATTACTCAAACCTGACACTGGTAGAACGTTTTAAAAGCCTTATAAAACAAGACTGTACTGAAACATTCGCCTATAGGACTGTTTTAGTGTTATCTTGTTTCTATAAAGGCGTTAATATTTTGCAAATGGCCAGGTACTTTAACGACTGCCATTACGACTGTGTTGTTAAGGTATGTCAGAGGCCTGGGTGGCTTGACGACCTGCTGATAGTAAGGCACGCCACTGTCTTACAGTCCTCCATCAACCCGGACTTCGAAGCGCTCGTGCCTAGTCGAACCGACTTAAGAAATCAATCACCTCAGTTAAGCAATAACAGGCGCGGTTAGTTGGAGGAGTCCCGTGACTACTGCCACTACCGCTAGTGGCATATTTTCCGAACGCTTCAGTGCTTAGCAAAGCCGTTGGTGCCGGCTGTCATACAATGGCAGTCGTTAAGCCATGTCAGAGGCTTTATGGGCGGTTTGAAAACTTCTGACAGTAAGGCCCGCCACTATCTTACATTCCTCCACCAACACGGACTTAGCCCCCGTGGTGGAGTATGGCCGGCAATGCAGGAAGAGACCCGTGCCCCAGTGTGGGGGCAAACAAAGGGTTGATATCACAGGTAATTTTGCGATCAATGAGGGAGAATGTAGACGCGGTCAATGAGGGGTTTAGCTAATAAATATGTAGGGTAATAGTGTTAGTGTGATGCAAATATGATTGCCGTTTTTTATATTTGCATGCTATACGGCTCATAGTGGAAGATGTAACAGATATATGTGTGCTATGGGTTCTTTTGATACAGTTATTCTTACAAGCATTATACCTAAAACATAATTTCGAATCTCTTATACAAAATTGATTAAACATTTACAGCTTGGAGAAAACATTAACATTAATTTTACAGCAGCCCTCAATATTCTATGCTTTGGCTATCAACATATTAAATCTTTGTTTTATGGACTGCAGCATTTTATGTAGTGTAATAAAATTATACTAAAACACTGGAGCTAGTCCGTAAAACAAAAATGAATTGAAGAAAAAAGGACTATCCCCTCAGAACAGTCGCCGTTATTCATAAGTTTGTAGGATTACCAAAATACATTTTGGAGGCAGACTTTAGTGATTATGTCGTCTTATCATTAGAAAAGGTTACGATTTCTAAGATTTAGCCTAAACGATAATTCAACCCTATATTATGGAATAATAACTCCTCGCCAAAAGTTGGTTTATTGGTAGTCCTATAATACCTCTAGAGGCCTATCGAAGACCTGCCCGATAAAACTTCTTTAAATTTTAATACATCCTAGATTATTTACTCAGACACAAAAATTGCAAAATACTCCAGGTGTGGGCCTGTACATTGCCCTGGATTAGTCTGTCTTATAATCTAGGTTTGCCAAGAGATCACTTCTGGGCTTTCGACGATAACACGCGTTGCAAATCGAGATAAGCGTCATAAACTCATGACCCGACCACCCTCGTCCTAACTGAAGGCGCTCAGCTAAAACACCGACTGCATTAACCGCAATCGACTTCTTGAATTCACCGCGAGAGATCTCTTTTACAAGCTATGGCCCTGGTAAGGTACAAGATTACATCATCAAAGTATAACTATGGTCTTACCCGCCGGGATAGCTGAGCGCGGCCGACGTCTGCGCTTGGGGGCGACCAGAAATCACGTGACGCTTATTAAAAAGCTAAAAAGGAGGTCTGGACAACCTCATTCACAGCACGCCGGAGTTACTAGGTGTCACAAAAGTGGGTGGGGGCCTTCTTCACATTACAGTTCTAAAAATGCGTCACGTGATTTCTGGAAGCTCAGTAGCTGGCAACCTGGGCCGCGCTTGAGTTACCCGTCTAATACTGCTAGTTGAGCATGGTGTGCCGGTCGTAGATGTTGCGCCGCTGCTCGCGCACCTGCCGCTTCCACTTATCCTGCTGGTGCGTGACACGATTCAGCACGTTGCCCCGAGGGCCGAGCTGCTGGTCTGAGGGGCCGGCGCCCACTGACGTCTCGTCCTGACAAAGGGTGTAAAGTTAGTGGGAGTGCCTTGTGAAACCTTTGGCCGGTTCAGTTTCCCCTCGTTTCTGTTTCTCACCTTTAGTCTTTCAGAGTTAGAAAATATTAAAAACCTATTTAGAGGCTAAAAATTCCACCCATGCCGGGATTCGAACCCGCGACCTCTGGCTATCCATGCCAGCGCTCCTCCAACTGTTTGTTTTAATAAGCTGTTTGTTTTGATTTCTGAAGTACTTCTTATTCTAATTTCAGATTGTTGTTTTCATTTTACCTATGAAAAAAATATTTTATATCATCATAGACTTCTTAGGCCAAATATAGATAGATGTTTTGTGAATGAATGTTATAGAACCCCTTAAAGTACGTTCCGGGTCATGGCTGTCCACATGACGGAATGTCTAAAGTATTCGAATGTGTAAGTGTAAAAATGTATCAAGTTTAATGGTTAGAATGTTGCAGTGACAAAATGACAAAAGCTCACATTGCATTTATGTTACATTATACTCGTGTGGGAATTCCAACATTTAACAATGTGTTTATGTCAAATTATGTCAGCGATAATATAGGTGTTAAAATATTTTAGTGACTAATAATAATAGATAGAGAATTTATATGGTTGAATAGCTTATTCTTACAATGGCGAGGACCGGCTCTAGTATTATTTAGTACATAGGTAATCGAACTATTTAGACATTATGTCATGTGAGCAGCATTGACCCGGAACGGGTATTATTCATCTCTATACAATATGTGACAAGTGCTCATACTCACTTCTTCATTTGTATGTTCCTGATAAGATGCCTTGGCGCGCTTATTGATGAGTGGATCCAGACAAATGAGGAATCCCATGTAGACAACCAGCAACATTATCACCCATATCACTATTATCACCACTACCTGTAAACGACACAGCATGTTTATTGTAAGGTATCTCCAAGAACTGATCCAACCATCAGCCTACAATCTGTCACTGGCAGGCATACGAAAACTCTAAGCCACTGTAACCGATAGGGCTGTATAATGTCATGTACAAACTAATTTGCAATAAATACCTGATGTGTGCGTGTCACAGCCACAAAAACCTACTACTCCGAGATTCAGGCGTGAATTTATTTAACATAACATTTACATACTGGCACATACATTGCATCTGGCCCCACACTAGGATACCCTGTGTCGTGGGAACCAGAAACAACGACATCACAAACATGTAAACATCCAAGACCTGGGGTTGTTTTCTTCCCAGCCGGGGATCGAACCCGGTACCTCTCGCAAGGTAGGCAGATGCGCTAACCGCTGCCCCACAGAGGTCGTAAAATCTTAATCTTGAAATTATCTGTAACTAAATGCCGGTGGCGGCCGACGACAGAAAATAAGGAAAAGCGCCTTGGGAAAAGCTACATCCAGGAGAGGATGTAAGCGGGCTGATGATTAAATAAGACTTTTTTTCTGAGGCTTGATATCAAAAAATTGAGAATAACCCCTCTGGACGTTTCAGTCAGCGGCAATTTGAGCCTAAAACAAAACGGATCGCGTAAAGCGTTCGCCCTGTACCCTAACTTTTTTACTTTTTCAAATTCCGGAGATTCATTTCCACTATTCTCAATAGTCCTGTGAGCCACGAAATCTATATTTTTTTTGTAACATACTCATTCAATAATTAACTAATAAATCAATCATCGAATCAATCCGTCCTCGTCCACTGGAGCACTCAGCACAGGTCTTCCTTAAGGCACGCCACTACTTTCTGTACTGGGCCATTCTTATCCAGCCGGTTTATTCTTATTGTTACGGGCTAGGGTTCTGGATTTGGATGTAAAACGCCAATGACAACTTCTTAGGATTTATTCACGCAGGGTCTGGTCTGCAGGTCTTCACGACACGAAGTCCACACGTAGATTCCAATCGAAGTCCAATAGTATCGCTGAGGTCGTAGGTTATCGCTCGTATCACAGGTATGTTCGCTCGAAGTTCACTCTTTGCTATTCCAAACGGAACTGCCAGCGCGCCGCGGCGGCCGCTATTTATATCCGCCGGCAAGGCTTCTCGAACATTCCCGTACGTACCTACACTCGGTACACGCGGCAACGTCGCTCGAACAGTTTCACGTCAAAGAGTTTTGAACCTTATGCCAGTGGACATACGAATCATTATTGCTTGCAGCGTTTATTGTTTACTACAACGCAGCATGCAGCGACTATTCGATAGGCTTCTAGAAGGCTCTATTCTAGATGGTTCGGGATAGGACCGCGACACTGCTCCCCTCTTAGAGATGCTCGTCCCGAGCATCTTCATTACTGCCGTGATAGGAAGCTAAGCGGTCGATGTGAACCACCTTTTGTGCACCTCTTGGCTGCCGTTGAATTCGGTACGTCACGTCATTTAACCGAGTTACCACTTTGTACGGTCCCTCCCATCTTGTTTGCAATTTCGGAGATTTTCCCTTTCGTCGAGTTACATTGTGAAGCCGGACTAGTGCTCCTTCTTCGAAGCCGCTTGTATTTGCTCGGCGGTCATACCTAGTCTTCATCTTTTCACTCGACTCCAATCCGTTTTCCCGTACTATGGCATGAATCTCTCGCATTTTCTCACGTAACTCGGAAATGTAGTCATGTAGAGAACGTGGGTCATCAGGAGGCCCTCCAGTTAGCAGATCTACTGGTATTCTCAGTTCTCGGCCAAAATTTATACGCGCCGGGGTTACCTTCGTGCTTTCATGTTCTGATGTTCTGTAGGCCAGAGAAAATGGCGGTATGTATTTGTCCCAGTCTCTCTGGTGCCTGTCAACGACTTTTGCTAAATGTCTCTCAAGTGTTTGGTTAAATCTTTCTACCATGCCGTCAGATTGAGGATGATATGGGGTGGTCCTAGTCTTATGCATTTCCAATATTTTACAGAGTTCTTGAAATACTTGAGACTCAAAGTTCCTGCCTTGGTCGGAGTGTATTTCCAAGGGCACACCAAACCGGCAAACTACTTCCTCAAACAACTTGGAGGCAACAGTCGTGGCTTCTTGATTGGGTATGGCGAATACCTCTGGCCATTTAGTGAAGTAATCCATAACTACCATGAAATACTTATTTCCTGATTCCGTTACTGGGAACGGTCCAGCCACATCAACTGCAATGCGTTCCCATGGCGCACCAACGTTATAAAGTTGCAGATTACCTCGGCTTCTAGTTGATGGGCCTTTCACCGCGGCGCAAGTAGCACACTTGCGGCACCAATCTTGTACAATCGACAATGGAGCCAGTAAAACCTTTCTCGAATCTTTGTTAAAGTCCTCTTTACGCCTAAATGTCCACCTGACACGCCGTCATGTACTTCACGAAGGACATCTTGTACCTTATCTCGTGGGACAACTATCTGAAGATGGAACTCTCTGCCGTTAGGTTTCTGACATTTGCGGTAAAGTATTCCGTTCCGAAGAATAAAACTGTCCCATTGAGCACAGTATGCCTTGGTGACAGCACTAGTAGGAGCGACTTCGCACCATCTTGGCTTGTCCTCGCCTCGTTTCTTCCATGCGACAATGAACCGTACATCTTCGTCATCTTCCTGTGCTTCTTTCATCGCCTCATCTTCCCAAGATCTCGATGGACTCATTCTTGTCAATCTCAATGGCAGTTCCTTTGTCTCTTGTTTGGCACAGTGCTTGCAGTCTTCCGGACACGGCCTTCTTGACAGTGCGTCAGCATTTCCATGCGCCTTTCCGCTGCGGTGTTCAATAATAAAGTCGTACTCCTGCAGTTGTTCGATCCATCGAGCAACTTGCCCCTCTGGATTTTTAAATTGTAACAGCCACTTCAGGGCGGCGTGGTCAGTGCGAAGCGTAAACCGCACGCCGAGGAGATATTTGCTGAAGTGCTGTACTGTCTTTACCACAGCCAAGAGCTCCCTTCTTGTCACACAATAGTTCCTTTCAGGTTTCGATAGCGATTTACTGAAATATGCCATCACAACCTTTCTGTCGCCCTGTTTCTGCTCCTCCGTTACTGGCGTCAGTGTCAACAATGAATTGACCGTTAGGCTGTGGAAATCCCAAGATTGGGGTCTCGCAAAGACATTTTCTTAATTTTTGAAATGAACTCTCACATGTGTCATACCAATGAAATGACTGCTTGTCTTCAGTCAGTCTGTGTAAAGGCTTGGCAATTTCAGAGAACCCCTTAACAAAGCGTCTATAATATGAGCATAGCCCTAAAAATGCTCGCACTTCAGTCTTGTCTTTGGGAGTAGGCCATTTTTGCACTGCTTCAATTTTGGCTGGATCGGTCATGTGATAGCCTTCGCTGGTTATCACGTGGCCGAGATAGCTAACCTTGTTCTTAAATAAAGTGCATTTCTTCGGATTTAACTTTAAGTTTGCTCCCATTATCTTCTTAAAAACTTGCTCTAGATTTTGTAAGTAGTCCTCAAAATCTGTACCCATGATTATGACGTCATCCAAGTAGACAAGGCAGGCTTCCCCAACTAATCCGGCCAGTACGCACTCCATAAGTCGTTCGAATGTAGCTGGCGCGTTGCACAATCCAAAAGGCATCACGTTAAATTGCCATAAACCTTTGCCAGTTGAAAAGGCTGTCTTCTCTTTATCCTTCGGATCAAATTCCACTTGCCAATAGCCCGATTTCAGATCTAATGTCGAGAACCATTTCATACCACTCAATGTGTCCAGGGTATCGTCTATTCGTGGCAGTGGATAACTATCCTTCTTGGTCACATCGTTAAGCCGTCGATAGTCTACACAGAACCTTGTGCTACCATCTTTCTGCTAGCCCATGGTGTTCTCCCGTAGTGTTGGTAAAGACACTACGGGAGAACACCATGGGCTAGCAGAAGGTTCTATAATCTTGTTTCTCTTCATGTCTTCCAACATGTCTTGTACTTCCTTTTCTTTAGAAATAGGTATGCGCCTTGCTCGCTGACGAATAGGTCGCTCCTGTCCGGTGTCGATTTTGTGCTGATCTAACGATGTTCTTCCAGGATTTCCTTCGTCAGAGAAGATATCCCTAAAGCGCAGTAGAAACCTCTTAGCTTTCATGCTTTGCGAATAGCTCAGATTACTCTTAGAATCCTCAAGGAGCTTAGTGACTATAATTTCACTCCTGGTATTCGATGTGTTTGAGCTTGGAGATGATTGGCAGCTTCTCATCCAAACGGCTTCCTCACACCTTCCAATAACGTCACCTTTGCTAAGGATAATCTCACGATCGCCTATATTTACAACCCTCACTACAGCGGTCTTACCTCCATAGACGAGAGTTCTTGCTGTCAGCAATTTCTGACTGGCTGCACTGTCTCGTGTATCTTCAATCAGCACACACCTATTCCGCTGATTCTTCTGACTCGAAGGCAGCTTCACCTTTACTTCAGTTTGTGCTCGTCCAGGTATTACGATTTTCTCCAGGCACGTGACATTTCCATCGGGACCGCCAAGTATGAAGTTCTCCTTATCACCACATTTAAAGACACCGTTAGTGACATCGATGTGACAGTTGTGTTTCTTCATAAAGTCTAGGCCCAGAATGCAATCATCCATAATTTCGGCTACGATTACGTCGTGAATATATGACGCCTCCCCAACCCATATCGTAACCGATCTTTCACCCAGGACGGGTATCTGCTGGCCAGAAGCGGAGAGAAGTCTGCATAAACTGGTGCCTTTGCGTCTCCCTACAGCTTTCACCAGGTCTGGTCTCACTATTGTTCTAGAGGCTCCTGTATCTAGGGTAATTTTGCACTCTACTTTGTTCACTGCACCGCATATTAGTAGACTGTTCCCATTCCATGCTTGTGAGATTCTGGTTACTGGGGCTACCTCCGCTCCAGCCAGTACCCGCCCCGCAGTCCTGGCTTTTACTCGTTTCCCTGATTCACGGTGGAGGGCGCAGCGTTATGCTTATTTACGAATTCTTCAAAACGCTGCTCCATATTTCTGAGACGCGCATCCAGTCTGTCATCTGTTTTGGTTGCTTGCCTCTCCTTCTTAGGACACGTGAACTGCAGATGCCCTCTTTCCCCACACTTGTAACACATGGGCCCAGAGTTCTTCTTGGGCGGTGTCTTGATCTCTTTAACCTCCTCCGTAACTTCTCGAAGTTTATAACCTTGCCGGATATCTTGACGCACAGCTTCTACTTCCAGGGCATGTGCCAGAGCTTCTTTTAATGAAGAATGGTGGCGAAGCTTTACTGCAGCCCTAATTTCAAGATAATTGATTCCGTCGACGAAAGCTTGCAAAATATTCGTGTCCACCATCTTACTATCAGCAGAAGGGTACGCCTTTCGAACCAGCTTCTCAATTTCCAACGCCCATTGTTGAAGTCCTTCACCCAGGCGCTGAGTCCGGTCGCGTAGCTGAGCACGAAAAACGTGTTCCAGGTGTCGTTCCCCATATCTAGCCTCAAGTGCCTCCAGCAGGTCTTTTAACTCGCCGCTTTAGGTGGGCAGGGCCTCCAGGACAGATAAAGCCGAACCTCTGAGCGCGACGGTGAGGGCTGTCAGGCTCTGTTCGTCCGTCCACCCGTTTGAAGCAGCGACAGTCTGGAACTGCTGGCGGTAGGCGACCCAAGACGTAGTACCATCGTACGGAGGCACCTTCACTTTAGGCCCGTGGTTTATGCTGACAACTCCGCTCGATGTAACTCCAGCAGCTTTAATACGCCGAACTTCCTGCTCTAGTCCAGTGAGGCCGGTTTTCACATTTTTTAGGTCATCCTCTAATTCGGAAACCCGTTCGTTCACTACCTCTACATCTTCATGTAGCTTAGCGACCGTATCACTGAACTTTGTAACGGCAGAAAAGATCACCTGTTGATTTGCCTTCTGTTCTTCTCGCAGGCCTCTTTGTTCTTCTCGAAGGCCTCTCTGTTCTTCTTGCAGGCACTGCATCTGCTTTCTCTGTTCTTCTCGCATGCCCTTCAACATTGCCATCAGGCACGACATATCCAAAACCTCCATTGTACGTGAGGTTTAATGTCTTCGGTGGGCGTGGCCAGGTGGGCGTGACTACGAGGCGGAGCCTGTTGGTCGGTTGGTGAAACCTGGTGGTCAAGGCCGGTGGGCGGAGCCTGGTGCGAGGGGACGGTGGGCGTGGCCTGGTGGGCGTGGCCAGTGGGCGGAGCCGCTGGGCAGGTATGGTGTGTATCCTCTACGGGCGTAGCCTGGTGGGCGGGGCCAGGCGGCGTGGCTTGGTCGGTGGGCGTGGCCTGGTGGGCGGGGCCAGTGGGCGTATCCCTATGGCCAGTGGGCGTGGCCTGAGGGGCAGTGGGCGTGGTCTCCGCAGCACCTCTGGACCTGGTCCTCACTCCAGAAGTATCCTCTGTCGGAGTCAGTTGCATCTCCAAATCCCCGATTCTGACACCAAATGTTACGGGCTAGGGTTCTGGATTTGGATGTAAAACGCCAATGACAACTTCTTAGGATTTATTTACGCAGGGTCTGGTCTGCAGGTCTTCACGACACGAAGTCCACACGTAGATTCCAATCGCAGGTCCAATCGAAGTCTAATAGTATCGCTGAGGTCGTAGGTTATCGCTCGTATCGCAGGTATGTTCGCTCGAAGTTCACTCTTCGCTATTCCAAACGGAACTGCCAGCGCGCCGCGGCGGCCGCTATTTATATCCGCCGGCAAGGCTTCTCGAACATTCCCGTACGTACCTACACTCGGTACACGCGGCAACGTCGCTCGAACAGTTTCCCGTCAAAGAGTTTTGAACCTTATGCCAGTGGACATACGAGCCATTATTGCTTGCAGCGTTTATTGTTTACTACAACGCAGCATGCAGTGACTATTCGATAGGCTTCTAATAGAAGACTCTATTCTAGATGGTTCGGGATAGGACCGCGACATTATTGCGCGCTAGTAGAAAGTATTTATTTTGATACCTAAAAAATTAAAATGGTATCCCAGTGGTATTGTTTGGTTAAATTATCTTAATGTGTTGTCCAATATGGCTACGTTACGGCTCTGGCGGCAGTTCTTTAACACCCTGTATACAAACTGTCAGCGTTAAGGATGACTCACGCTAGACCGTGTCGGGTCCGAGCCGAGTGTCGGCCGTAGCACGGTCACCGAGCCGGTTTCGTGACTATAATTACAAAGACGGGCCTCAACCGCGCAATTACCGTTGCACCGTGATGCAGTATATTCGTCCAAGCAAAATTAGTGTTGTAACTAGTCTACATTCATGGTGAGTTTTGACGACCAGCCCTCCTATTACGTAGCAATCCACTCGATCAAGTGAAGCATTTAGACGACTCCTGGGTATAAAAAAATGTATGCATTTGACAGCCGGAGTAGCTTAAAAAAAGTAAAAATCAACGTCACGCAACTCAGTGGATGCTTACGTAATATTGCAATCGCTCTGGACGACGAAGAATCTGAGGAATCTTCAACTACCAGGAAATGGAGCGTGCAATATGGAGAGAGCGACAAGAAAAGGAGAATATATGAATCTTTGTAAACATCTATGTAGTTATGAAGACAAATATTGGGACTACTTTAAAATGACTTAGGTAGGAAAATTAAAGATGATTTGACAAAATGCATTACAAAAATTCAGATTCCTATTTCATCCAAACATCGATTAGTGTAAACATCGTCAATGCACTTCATAGCATCACTGCGGCTACTCGGGCGCAACTCGGTGGCACTGTATTCAAGCTACGGGCCGTGGCCGAGCCGAAACGGGACCGGGTTGTTTCCGGGCGCTGTCCGTTGTTAGGCCGTCACTCGGTTCCCGCTCGATATAGCGTGTGTTCATACAAAATATATGTAATACTAGTTAACCGTGCTACGGCCGACACTCGGTTCGGACCCGACACGGTCTAGCGTGAGTCATCCTTTAGTCTCCTACCTTTATGATTGTGGTGTTCCTATTCTCGTATTTGCACTCACAGCGCGGGCAGAACTCTTGCGCGCGATCCTTGACCTCATCGCCTACCCGCGGCAGTATCACGCCGTCGCAGTTACTGCAATAAGCGAGTTAGCCGGTAAGAGGTCGTTCATTAATCCCCCGAGGATCGAAAAGGAGGGAAAGGGGTGTGAGACATCACGTGTCTTTATTATTATTGTTGAAGGAGACAGAGGTTGACACACCGTTGACAGTTAACGATTTCTCTCTCCGAACGTCGCCACAACATTAAATTTGATTACATATATAAAGATACGAGTATGGACGGGATTTTTTATTAGAACTTACTTTACTTTAATAATTCATTGTTTCAAATATACAACGGTACAAATAATGTAAGTCGATACTCTATCAATAATCTCTAGCTCTTTATCAAATCAGAAAAAAATACATTAAAGCCTTACATATCAAAGTAGCAGAGTGTACAATTTGAAATTTTTGACCGTCTGAAAGTCCGACCTACAAATGACATAGTCGGAAATCACTTCTACACAAACACATTGCTACACTTCACTATCTTCAGAAAACTAAAAATACGTATACAACGCAAACACCTGTGACATTCGGGTTTTATTAGCCTAAAACTTGGCTTAATTGTCTTTAAGATAAATCTTCTACATGATATAAACGGTTCGCAGCTGCTGGTATAAGTTTATGGAAACCTGCCTGTCAGTTTTTTATTTAACTTTTACTAAGCAAGCGTTTAACAGCGTAAAAGAACTTTCAGACTAGGTTTTTCAGTCGCGGTTGATCTGACTAGTGACTGTATTTAGATGTTATCGTTGCTTTGTTCATATTTCGCATATGTAAAAATGGTTTAGTGTTACAGGGTAAAGCGATTTCGGCTGTAGAGAGATAAAGAGAGTAGACAACGTTAAACTGGAGCTTCTTCGTTGTAAATCACAATTTAAAACAATAAAGAACTCTCGCACTAAAAAGAACCATCGCAGTAGCTATAACGTGCGGATTCAGTTTAATCTAGAATCTGCCATTCAGGGCAAAAGCTGGTTTGTAACGAGCTCGGTCAGGTAGGTATGTTAAGTTCACACATTTCAAAGTAAAAAGAACTCTCGCACTACAAAGAACCATGACAGTGGCTACAAACGACGGATTCAGCGTAATTTTATTGTCGACCTCGGTCGGGTATTGTGTCTTCCTCCTTCGGTCTTGAGGCATACCAATTTAATATGAGAAAGATTAGACTCATATCGCAGTATCGCGCTCTAACCATATGAAGTAAAGAATAAAGTAGGTATTTATTCATTTTCATTGCTAGAAAATTAAAAATTAGTCCTTCGCATACACAATAGGCTTAGCCTGTGTTGTCAGTGCTATTAAACTTAATAATAGCTTAGAGATTAACGGTTTACTTATAAAATCACTTTCCTCCTTTGCGCTCCTTAGAGGCAATTTATTTGGTGTCCAGTTACTTTTTACCTTTAAAAATCTCCACCACATATTATTTTAATAAAGGTTTTTCAACTGTTACATTAGACAAGCTGTGTCCTGCGGTGTTACCCGCGGTTTATCGATTTTTCCCATAGGAATAAGATATTATCCCGCAGTAAAACGTAACGTGTTAATCCAGGATGTTAGCTAGCTCAATACCAAATTTTATTAAAATCGCCAAATGTCCAAGACAACGCAACATTGCTTTCTCAATTCTATTGATATTAACCCAAGCATTGCCACAAGCACTACAAAAGAGCAAAGGAACACTTCATTTCCTTAAGTCGTAACTAAAAGCAAATCTCATTTAAATTAAGACTTCAGTCCTCAAAGAACAACGAATAGGTATATGGATCTACCAAGCAAATGAGAAACAAAATGTGAGACAGAGAGAGCGAAATCCCGCTCAAAAGCGAGACTACACGTAACATGTGTGCGCCTAAGCAGCTTGTAATGACATTCGCAGACACGTACACATTCGCAACACTCACCGGCTACGCCCGTGCTAATTTGGCTACCAATTTGATCTCTCACTTTGGAAGCTCGAACTGCGATTCTATACCTTATAATAATTCTATGAATGAATAATTCTAGAAACAATAAGCAACAAACTACATAGATAAATCATTATACATTATAATTATAAGCACTATGCACATTGAGATACATGCTCAGTCGCTCAGTTCGCGTAATACTCGCATAGCCTATAAACTACATGTAACAACAGATGTTTTTAATCTGCTTTAGAGTGGAAAAAAATGCTTGTTGGTATTTCGGCAGAACAGGCGTTCTGCCAAAATACCAACAAGCAATTTTTCAGTATTCATTGAATACTATGTTTAATAAGTTAACTTTACTTTACTAAACATGTTATTGTTTCCTAATTATTATTTATTCCATGTATCAGCGTAATAGCAGAAGTACAAATTTTTTCATACACACTCTTCGCTTATCAGTTCATTTATAAACACTAGCATAGCACCAAGAAGTAAAAACAATGACATATGGATAGATTTCTCATCAAAAACCGATTTTCAGCATCACCAACAGCAATATCAAAATTAATTTGCCACTTATGCTCTAGTCAGTCACTTTAAAAAAATAAAAGCGAATAATAGATTTGTAATGTAATTCTGTCTATTAGAATATTGATAAAATGTTTAAATTGTTTTTTTTTTAAACCACATTCCACTGCTGAAAGGTACAAACAATGGTTAATACTGAAAATAAAATATTATTTTCTAATACCAAAGGATGTTAGATAATTACTTAACTTTTGTAATGCCAAATTGTTTCTATTTTGCCACTATTAAATTAAATAAAGTATGTAGTCAATTGCATAAAATTGAATATTCATTATTTAGCTGCATGAGCATTGGGCATTAATTGGCTATATCAGTTTAACATTGCCTGAGAGGTTAAGAAAGTCTCCAAAGTGGGCATACCATTTGTTGGGCGGTACATTGGCAATATAGAGCTTGCGATCGGAGCCAGCTTTGTTGCTAAGCACCGCGGCCGGGCTGGGGCAGACGCATTTGCACCGCTTGTCTTCGTAAGACTGACCCTGCAAATAAATAAGATACCTATATTATTTCAAAATACCTAGCTATAGTTTTGACAAAAAAAGTAATATATACACTTGTAATTGAGAACTTGGCGGTTAAAAAATAGCCAATATATTTACTGGGTTGACGACCCAAAGAAAATTTTTAATAAATGTAGGATCAGTTAATCCACTGAACTTGACATCACATACATTTTCTTTGTTAAAGTTTCCCAGGACTACTAATTATAAAAGATATTTGACAAATCAATCGATCCAGCCGTTCAGACATCAATTCATTATATTAAATTCATCATAGTTGTGGTAAACAATTGTACAATAAAAAATTGCTGTTTAAGTTTTTAATTAAGGAACGAAAGAAGACATTTATTTAAATTGCCTCAGAAACACAAAGTAAACAAAGCAAAAAAATAACTTAACAAGAAGGTTGTCTTCATGTTTCGTGTGAAAATAAAGTATGACATACATACTAGTGAACATAAGATTGTTTTGCAGTTTTACTGCTTTTATACATAAAAAATGTGTTACTAGAGCTTTAGCTGAAACCTGCAACATTGGTAACAACACCCTCTAATTATAGTGTCAGGAATTGCGTATTTTAGAACATTGCATGAAATTTTAAGACTAGAGGGAATATTAAGTTCTGTGGCCTGCACTTTCATTGACAGGCAGTCCATGCCCACACCAGAACCCTAACTCTAATTCTATTAAAGACTCTATTCATGATTAGTGATTGGGCCCTTTTGTAGTGATGTAGAGCTTTTGAGAGGTCAATGTTTTTCAGTAAGGTAAACAAAATAAAAGATAAGCAAAGGGCATCGATTCCTAGTATTTATAGGCAGATCATGCTTCAAAAGTGATCAAATACTCAAATTACCCTACTGGGTAATTTCGTGTGATATTGTTATTACCGATGCGATGCCGATGCATGCTGCTGCAATAGCAATGAAGAATATTTTCGCATACATTTTACTCCATAAATTGCTGAACTGTAGTGAAATCTACAATAATCTTCAGGTAATTTCACAATTTTCACTGTACAAAAACTACAACAAAACAGACGTCAACCATCTTGTAAAAAAAAAAAATATCTGCGGTAGGGTCCACAGACTAACTTATGTTGGGTTTTGTCTATAGTTTGTTAGGCTAGTCAGCTAGTTTACACTCACGTACTTTCACGTCACGGTAAACAATATGAATGTAACGGTTGACCTGCTATTGACTGCACCTATCAAACTAAAACGCTAAAGCAATTTTGGCTAAAAACAGTATCAATAGTTGATACATGAGAAAGAAACACCAATTGGAAACTTGGCTTTATTTAACTATAAAACTTGTCCAGAATATTTTACATAGACATTATTATGACAAGTGTCAAGGTCTTGACAACGTAGAAAATAAAGACTTCTCGCACAAGGAAGAAGTTCACATCATTCACCCCATGTTTTTAGGACGAAACATAATCTTGAAGGTAGGACGGAGGTCTACGCTCTCGAGCCGAACGGCGAGGCTGAGGGTTTTCTGTCGACGGGCCAGGTTCGTCATTTTCAGGCCGTGGATTTTCTGTCACAGTGTTTGGTACAGGTATTTCCTCCATATTTTCAGCGTCTAGGAATACATCCTCATTCTCTGGGATCGGAGCCAAGGACCTGTTCGAGACAGTTGTTTCACGACCATCTGGTAGCCTGACAAATGAGTAGTCAGGATTGCTTTGGAGTAGTTCAACTTCTTCAATAGCTGGGTCGTACTTAGAATTTCTAACATTTCGTTTCATGTATACAGGACCCGGTGATAGCAGCCACGTTGGCATTGACGAACCATTGGATGAACGGCGGGGGTGACTAAACATCCTTTCATGAGGAGTAGTGTTGATTCCAGTAGACAATAGGGACCTGATAGAATGTAGTGCAACAGGTAAAGCTTTCTCCCACTCGGCAATATCTAGACCGTTAGAGCGAAGATAAAGCTGGGCCGTCTTCCACAGTGTTCCATTTAGGCGCTCTACCAATCCGTTACCCTGTGGGTTGTAAGGGGATGTCCGACTGCAGGCAATTCCGAGGTTTGTCAAAAACATTCTCGTTTCATCTGACAGGAATGAAGTTCCCCTATCTGTATGCACGTATGCAGGAATACCAAATAGACAGAAAAGTTCTTTTAGGCACTTAATAACAGTTGACGAAGTCATATCTTTGCACGGGAAAGCGAATGGGAACCGGCTGTATTCATCGATTATAGTTAAGATGTATTTATTGGTGGAATTGGATGGCAATGGGCCTTTGAAGTCAAGGTTAAGTCTTTCGAAAGGAGTGGTTGCTTTAACTAGATGTCCTTCGTTTCTTACATATCTGGGTTTTATTTCAGCACAGACCCGACAACTGGCGGTCATGCTCTTCACTTCTTCTACAGAATAAGGTAGATTTTTAGAACGAATCCAATGTATCATTCTTGTTACACCTGGGTGACATAAGGAGTTATGAAGATCAGCGAGTTTATTCGAAGAGCCATTCACAAGGGCACAGACCCTGGATAGTGCATCAGCAGCTAGATTTTGTTTGCCAGGTCGGTAAGTGATGTCGTATTTGAAACAAGAGAGTTCAAGGCGCCATCTTTCTATTTTTTCATTTTTTATTTTGCTTGAATGACTTTGACTGAACATGAACGAGACAGATTGTTGATCTGTGATAAGTATAAAGTATCGGCCAATCAAGTAATGGCGCCATTTGCGGAGGGCCTCTACGATTGCACATGCCTCCTTTTCTATAGAAGGTTGGCGCCGCTCAGAATCATTTAAGGATCGCGTGAAAAACGCTACTGGGCGACCTTTCTGGGAAAGCGTAGCAGCGATGGCAAATTCTGATGCATCGGTCTCGACGGTAAATGTTTCTTTAGTATCAACAGAAGCTAAGGATGATTGTGCAATATCAGACTTGAGTTTAGTGAAACATAAAATTGCTTCTTTAGACAGAGGAAATGGGGTGTCTACTAAAGGTTTGATTTTGGCCGAAAAATTGTTGATCCATTTTGAGTAATGGGCAAATAGACCAAGGGTTCTTTTCAGAGAAGCTGTGTCTGTCGGGACGGGGAGATTTAGTAGTGGTTCTAGGCGTGATTTGTCTGGTTTGATAACATTGTTATGGATCGTGTAGCCAAGAAGGTTGATGGAGTCGGTTTCGAATACGCATTTAGTTTTGTTTAAAGTAAGATTATACTTTTGCGCGGCTTCCATGAATCTGCGCAGGTTAACGTCGTGCTCTTTTTTGTCTTTTCCACAGATGGTGACATCGTCTAAATAGGCATAAGTCCCGTGTAGCTTCTCCGTGCGTATGATATAATGAAGGGTTCTTTGGAAAGCAGCGACACCGTTAGTTACACCGAACGGTATGCGAGTAAACTGATAGAGATTACCACAGGCCTCGAAAGCAGTGTATATCTTTTCTTTAGAAAGGATTGGTACTTGATGATAAGCACTTTTCAGGTCGATTTGACTGAACACATTATTTTTGGCGACTGCAGTTACGATAGAGTCGATGCTTGGAAGGGGATACGCATCTAATTCCGTGAATCTATTTATCGTTTGAGAGTAATCAATCACTAGGCGTTTTCGGTGTTGCCCCCCTCCAGCGACCAGGACTTGGGCTCTCCACGGTGACACGCTAGGTTCAATGACTTTATCTTTTAAGAGATTTGAAATTTCGTTTGATATGAATGCTTGATCTTCATCAGAATAGCGTCTTGAACGAATGGCGATAGGCTTGATAGACGGTGAAAGGTTTGTGAAAACAGAGGCAGGAGGTACGGAGGCTTCGACAACATTGCATATTTTAAGGGGTTCTTTTTCACCACCAAACTGTAATTCAAGAGAAGAGTGGGTTTTGAGTATATCGTGTCCGATGATGATGTCAGCACATAAGTTATCGACAATATGCAGTGGCTGTTGTTTGTAAATGTAGTTATTGATTTGAATAGTGGCGTGGCATACGCCCTTGACGTACGATACATTATTTAGCGAAGCGAGCGTTATAGCTTGATTACATTGCTTCCTTTTGAGTTTCATATCCTGTGCCAAGTTGTTATCTATAAAACTGATAGAACTCCCAGTATCAACTAGTGCATCAGCTTTGTTATTATTGACAATAATAGGGATTGTAGCCTTACGTAAGCTAGAAGGAGCAGCGGCACAGACGGAAGCCAGAGAGGTAGTAGGAGAATCTTCTCCGTCATTCACTGCATTAAGATTTTGGTGTCCTCGGTCAGAACCACGACAAACCTTTGCAAAATGCCCCTTTTTTTGACATAATTGGCATTCCACGTTTTTTGCTGGACATTTGATCCTTTGGTGGACGTTACCTCCACAAAAAAAGCACCTGCGTCGTTGGAAATTGTTATTTCGAGAGGCTATGGCAGCTAAGTTTGACTGTTGCGATTTTGTCTCAGATTCAGTGGGTGCCACAGCGTTTAACGTGTTAGTAGGAGTCGGTAGTAAATTTGATTGAAACGCTTGAGAAGTGTTCTCCGCAGTCTCGAGAGAAATTGCTAAATTCAAAGTTTCTTCTAACGTCATTTCAGATTTCTCGAGCAGGCGTTCACGAATTCGTTGGGTTGATAGACCCGAAATGAAAGCTCCACGGATGGATTCATTTTGGTGGTCTTCCGCTGTTACTGCTTTAAAGTGACAGTCATATGCCAAGGAGGTAAGAGCTCTGGAGTACTCAGCTACTGTTTCACCCGGCTGCTGTTTCCTGCAAGTCAGCAGGTGACGCGCTAGTGTTATATTTTTTTTCTTTTCGAACGTATCGTTGAGGAGTTTGATCGCGTCACTGTACTTAGAACATTCTCGAATAATATTGAATATGGTAGGTGACACATGATTGGCGAGGAGCTTGAGTTTGATGGCTTCGGTGGCGGATGAGGCTTGCTCGGAAAGAAAGTTTTCAAATGTATACCGCCAGTGGGTCCATCGTAGATCCGAACCAACAGCGGAAGATTCAGCCTCGAACTTTTCTGGTCGTAGATAGTGTGACCAGCTTGGAGATGGGGGGGCCTCTTTCTCCGACATTATATGTTTGTAGTTATAATTATAGTTAAATAAATTGATACATGAGAAAGAAACACCAATTGGAAACTTGGCTTTATTTAACTATAAAACTTGTCCAGAATATTTTACATAGACATTATTATGACAAGTGTCAAGGTCTTGACAACGTAGAAAATAAAGACTTCTCGCACAAGGAAGAAGTTCACATCAATAACTTATTGTTCTGTACATACTTATTACATATAGGTAATGTTACAGGCTATATAGCCTGTAACATTACTGATATCAGTTACCTACCTTTGTTCGTTGGCAAATTGACCATTATTATTTTTAACCGACTTCAAAAAACGAGGTTATAAATTTTTACTTATTTGTTTTCTTCTCTTTCCTCTCCTCTTCATTCTTTTTTCCTCTGTGTTATTTATTACCTATATTTGAACCTTATTTATTATACAAATTTTCCTCGTTTCTGAGACCACGGATGTTTACATCCGTGTCTGAGACCTTTCTACTTAATAACATAGGTTTATACTCTGTACAGAAAATCAACTTGAGTTTATTCTGAACTTCAGAGTTTTTCTTTTCCTATGCACTTAGGTACTAATAATATTTGAATATTTCAAATAAGGATAAGTAGGTACGTTAGTACGGTAAGGTAAGTCATAGGAAGGCGTTTAGGTACATCATCATCATCAGCCATTTGCACGTTTCTGTTTACTCTAAAGGAAGCCAGCAAAGAGGGAATGTGTAGTCGATTACCTATTAACTTCGGTCTCAATGACTAGTTTAAGAATATACTATTTTTATTTTAATGCACTAACCCGTGCTAAGGAACAAATTTAAAAACCTATTTAGAGGCTAAAAATTTCACCCATGCCGGGATTCAAACCCGCAACCTCTGGCTATCCGTGCCAGCGCTCTACCAATTGAGCTCAATTGGTTTTTAAAAAATTTTTAAAAACCAATTGAGCTCAATTGGTTTTTAAAAAATTTTTAGCCTCTAAATAGGTTTTTAAATTAGTTTAAGAATGTTTTGAGTCTATTGAGGAATCTGTTCGGCTATGGTACAAACACAAAAAAAAAATTATGACTGTAATCTTGTCATTTACCCTCGGACTAAAGTACTACCTAGGCACAAATAGATAATGGATTATACATGTGATCTGAGTCTTTGCTACATAATACAATTTACAATTTTTTGTTTTTCATTATCCATCAAAAATAAAATTACAGTACACAGTATCTCGGTTTTTCCATTATCGTCTATATCTAGTAATGCTATTGAAAGATTCCAGATTTACCTATTATTTTAGATTTCTAACTTGTTACCTGTGTGATAGTGAAGTTCTAATCCAAAAGAAGAAAAAACTGTAATTCAGAACAAAAGTCGTAGCTCATTAAGGCTTGGTCAAACCAAGGCGTCCAGGTCGCGTCCGCGGTGGCGTGCGCGGTGGCGATAACTACGCGAAAGTTGTTCGCACTGTCGCGTTTGTTCTTGCGTTCACCAGGCTGGAGTCACGTCATTAACTACAATGCTCTCTGATACAGAAAGTGAAATTAAAGAAGTTATACTTTTGGCTGCTCTCATTGAAGATGAAGAGGAACAAGAAAGGTAAGTACAACACAATCACAGTAATTCTAGTGAACGTCAATTCTAAGCTAATGTCTCATTTTATGTTTTTTTTTCAGAAGAACAAGAGTATGGGTACACAGTAAAACCAGAGAAAGGGAAGGTGAATTCCATACCTTGCACTGATGAAAAGCGATTTCTCATTTACTATAGAATGTTTTTCTCGTATTCTTATAATCAGACTGAGACGGTGTATCATATAACAATGGGTATTTGTGAACCTCATTTATAATTACTTCCGGTTCCATCATGAATACTTTAAAAACTAAAAAACACAGTTTTTTCCAACAAAAATAGCTGCGTGCAGCGTCCTAATATAACAAGCGCGATCTGATCGCCACCGCTGCGTGCAGACGCTGCACCAGGACGCCGCGGCCAAACAGAGGACGCCTCAATGTGAACACGACGCTACAAGTTCATATCGCTACCGCGCACGCCACCGCGGACGCGAGCTGGACGCGTTGGTTTGGCCAGGCCTTAAGAGCTACCCGGCACCCACTCAGCATCAGCACTGCCTTGCCTTGCGCGGTTACTCGGTTAGTATCACAGATTGGTTAGTATTCTTTATAGGTATGGACTTGTATGGGTATGTGATCACTTCATTTCAGTAGCAGCACCGGATCGCCTCGGCCGTAAGCCATCTACGCGCAGACGTATCGTTTTTGCTTTCAAAACGAATAAAGAAAAACTTATCAAAGAAGTTCGTAAATATAAATCATTGTATGATAGGAGTACGTGAAACAAGCGACGTCCACTCCTTGACCACACTGCGTTCACTCGTTGACCGCTCGAATAAACCGTAGTGGTTATATTCTCTTTGGCTCGAGGTCTACTGGTTGACGACGCGTGGTCCAACGATTAAACTTTTCTATAAAAAATGGTACTGGCAGCTGCTGCAAAAAATAAAGTAAATTAGACAGATGCAGAGAAAAGGTTGTTTTAAAAAAATACAAATCAAAATTTGATTCCAGTCCAGTTCTTCAATAGACATAGGAAATTTCAGGAAATAGTAAAATTAGAAAGTGTTATCAGAAGTCTTTTCACATACTTCAAATGGAAACGCTAGGTCGTATCAAAACTGTATTCGAGAATGTACGGAGCGCAATCAAATCCAGGAAGTCTGATCGGTTACCGCAGATCAAGAACGATATTCACACACTCACATGTGAGTTAGACGTGCTGGGCAAGGAAAATCACGACAACTATGTTCGATCCCTGGCTATGAAGGGCTACTTGGTGATCCTTACGGTCAAGACCATGCCAATGACCGTAGCGGAGAAAAATAATATGCTCCAAAACATCTATGACAAGATTAAGATGCACGCGCTTCGCAACGAATGCCTCTTCATCTTCCTCCGGGTCCAGAACCTTCTCTGCTATTATCTTATTCAGCTGGACCAGATTACTCAAGCACAAAATATCCTAGAAAGCATGGAAGAGCTTTACGATCACATCAACAAACTAAAGGCCAACAAGTACCTCGACGCTGAAGATCTCTTCACAACAGACTCTCTTTCTGACTTAAAGCCCGTACACCCAGAGAAAATCGACAAGGTTATTACAAATAATGTTCAGATGCAAGCTTTTCTGTATAACAAGTTGAACATTCCTGAGAAATACACGTTGTATAACCATACAGCACTGCGTAGGCAATTGGAAATGAAAGAAGGGACGCCACAGGAGTGGGGCATCCGCACTGCGCGCCTTGGCAACTATTTTACTTATTTGAATCAAATAGGGAACGCACGACACCACCTGTGCGCGGCTTACCATGTATTGCGTACGTGTCACGATAACTGCAAACTAATGCCTGAAGAGTTTGTGCTGCAAAAGGCGGATTTCGAGCTGCATTTCCTGGAGCTAAGCCACTATTGGGTAAAGTACGGGCTAACACTCTTCAAGCTATCTAAAAAGAAGATATTGAACAAGTACTTCTCACAACCTTCGTCGAAGGCAGATCTATGGAAGACAGTAGACATGCACAGTAAGAGTTTCGCCGAAGAAAGAGAAATAAGTAAAGACTGCGGCGCAGAGAAGATGAGCGAGGGCGATTTTAATCCCAACAAGCTTTACGAGTTCCCCAGCTTGGATTTGAAAGATAAGGAGGCAAACGTGCCTGCAGATGTTGTATCTAAAATGGAGGATGCTCGGAAGCTCTTCGCCTTCACGCACAAATGGCTAATTAGGGCCAAGAACTACTACGATATTGAACACTATTCGGCTCAGTACATATCTTGCTCGCTGCAACTCGCTGAACTATACGAGCATCTTGCATTCTTCGAGCGCAACGTGGACAGTCAGTACATCCTGCAGAAGCGCCGTGCGGATGTGCTGGAGACCCTGAACTCGTTGCTAAAGACATGTGACAACACTACCACCGTTCAAATTGACGTGATCCGCGAGCTATCGCAAGTTCAACTGGAACTCATGGCTTTGAATCTTCAAAAGCTGTGGCGCGAAGAATCGCAGACTAACTTATTAAATTTGGACAACGATGCCGATTCTATAATACATTCCTTGGATTCGGAATCGACGAAAACTATAACTGAGAAGAATTTGAATACGTCGTCTAAGAACGTTTTTTTACGGAAAATGGAAGCTGCCACGTCGCTGAACGGCAGGCTGTTCCGGCTGAGCGGACACTTGAGCGCGGGACCGCCCTCTCAAGTTAGCTTCGGCTCCGGTATGAACATAAACAGGCGCAGCTTGGGCTCCGGCTTGAATCTTCAGAAACGAATCTGAATGCAGTCTCTAACTTTTTGAAGTCTTTTAGAGTCACGTGTATCAAAATTTTATGTCCGTCATCAATGTTTTTTTTATTAACCATTATTACCGTTTTATGTTACGAACACAAAATCACGTTTTTTTATTTAAAGTATTTAACCACCTAACTCGCATTGTTGGCGGTACAGTCGATAGCTAGCGGCAGGTTGCTAACCAACCAACCGTTGTATTTTTGTCTTATGCCCGGTTCACATTACTCCAGTAACATTCCAGAGCTGGACTGGAATGTTACTGGAGTCCAGTTTACTGTAATGAATGAATGACGGTCTATTTTTCGTCCCAGCTCACCCATTCCAGCGCCACTGAGTAGTGTGAACGGCCAATCCAGTGAATTTGAACATGTTTTTATTTTATGGAATTTGATAGGTAATTCCTAAGAATGAAGTTTAAACTTTGTAGATTTAAAGCCTGCAGTACACAATGGCCCATGCTGGCCCACTGCTCGCCATTGCCAATTGTAGGCCACGATCACGATCGATGCTGTTCCCACAATGGCGCGTGGCTCATTTCTGTCTGGCAAACCACTTGCGATGGACGTGGAAGTAGTTGCGGCCCCAGCTATTTATTTATTTACAAGTATTACAGAAGTATGTACAACAACAAAGTTATTAAAAAAAAATGGCGCAAAAGGCGCAAAATTACGGGCTCAGATTGATATAAATAAAAAAACTTGAAGGTCAATTGACTGAACGATGGGCCACTGTGAAATCAGGGATGGGCCACGCTACGCCATGATCCTTTGAAGTGTGCCCAAAAAACAGACAACTGTCCGATTGCGCGCCACGATAGGCAATTGTCCGCCACTGCACACCATTACCCCGAGTACACAATGGCAATGGCGAGCAGTGGCCCATCATGGGCCATTGCGTACTGGCCGCATAAGATTTTTAAGTTAATATTATTTTTAAGTTTCTCGTTGTAAAATTGCAGTGCCCTTGCAGGGCCCATGTTATGGATTCACCTTATTATTTAACAACTATAGTACCACATGAAGCAATAAACAGATTGAGATTGAGTTAAGTGAAAACCAAACCAAATAAACATTGCCACTGTAGTTTTACCGATCTAGCAGCCTTTGAATGACTGGAATAATTTTGACGTTCCATTCCAGTCCAGTGCTGGACTCACTGGATTACTGGAATAGAACTCTTTGTGATAGAACTTGGGTTACTTTCTATACCTACATTCTCAGCAGTAAAACGTAGCCATCGTAGCCTGTGTGTCAGCCAACTTCATACTAAATTTTATTAAAATCGCTCCAGCTGTTTACCAGCCGTAGAACTGAAGAACAAACGTACACACTCACAAACTTTCGTCTTTAAAATATTAGTGTGATGTAATAAAGGCCACTCTAAACAATTTGTCCACGTCCCAAACTAGGATACCCCGTAGTGGTTATATACTCTTTGGGATACCCTCTCGTTATGGTAACCAAGCAAGGACGTTAGGTACTGATTGAAATATGCCAAAGACAAAATCCCTTCAGCCACGTTCGTAACCAAATTTTCGTAACCAGTTACGAATGTGGACTTTTTATTGCTGTTTCGTAACCAGCTACAAGCCAGTTACGAATGTGGATTAATTTTCCATTTTCATAACTGAAACCTCTTAGCCATGTATGGTCTCCTGGTACTTCCACATCCATCCGGCTCATTGAGGCTTTTTCCAAAGTTCAAGTTCGTTTATTGCTTCATGTGGCACAGTATAGGTCTTAACAAATACCGCGGTAAATGTCTAACTGAAACCACCTATGGCTGATTTTTTTAATAGTCAGATAACTTTTATCTGAGGAATAAAAATGGCGGTTTGGCAGCTTATGTATGAAAATTATGACACTAGTAGTAAAAATATGAATAAATGAATAGATTTTATTTGTCAGTTTGTAAGAAAACTTATCGGTTACTTCTCCATCAACTTAAAACATAAATTTATATCGCCATTAACTCGGTGCAATTATTTCTAGACAATGACCGACACTTATTTCTTTTGCCTTTAAGTTTTCCACAGCTTCATTAATTTCACTATCAATTAGTAAATAGTTTTCCTTTTTTCGTGTTGTCCTTGAGTTTCTCATTTTCATTTCTTTCACTAAAATGTCCAACACTTTAGCTATTTATGGTCTTTTTTGCCCAATAAAACGGTTTATTCGTGAGTGCCAACCTTCCAAGTGATTTGTATTTCTTAAGTCTTCTCCTTGGCAACACCACTTTTTGATGGATTGAGTTTCATTTAACCAAAATCGGTTGAAATAGTTATTAAAACGTGCTACCTTCTCAGTTTGAGGCGATTTTTTCATTATATATCTGTAGCCAGAAGTTATATATTTCATAGGCAAACGAGCCAAACCAGCACATCGCGCAACATGTCTCCTCTCAACTCTCAATTCAATTATACGCACTGCTCCCTGACAAGACTGTAAAACACGGACACGAGACATCAACTATTAATACAAACTTTAAATGCGACTTCGAAAAAGGACAGAGGAACGCTGTAAAGAAAACTTTTCCTGACGCTGTTGTATCTGGATGCTACTTTAATTTTAATAGGGCGATGTGAGAGAAGGCAAAAGAAGCGATGACATGCGAAAATAAAAAGGGGCGATATATTGTCCGTTTATGTGCGAGTCTTCCTTTTTTTCTTCCATTTTGGGTACTAAGACATTTTAGACTAAGGTATAATGAAGAAGCGGTATTTGAAGCCTCAATTGAGCCGGATGGATGTGGAAGTACCAGGAGACCATACATGGCTAAGAGGTTTCAGTTACGAAAATGGAAAATTAATCCACATTCGTAACTGGCTTGTAGCTGGTTACGAAACAGCGATAATAAGTCCACATTCGTAACTGGTTACGAAAATTTGGTTACGAACGTGGCTGAAGGGGACAAAATTAAATAGTCTTGTCACTATTTAATATGCCACATCATTTGAAACACATTTCGATCGCCGTTTGCAGAATGACGGGGCAAATAATTGAAGTAGGTATTTAGCACGGATGTCAAAAAAAGACATCCGTGGTATTTAGTTCTGTTTTATACCACGGGCGGCACTGCCAATCAAAACAAGACAAATAGCGTTGAGGTAGTAGTTTTGTTAAACAAAAAAATATTGAAAATATTTACAAGTAAAAAAAAGGTTTGGCATATTTCAAAATAGTGAACGTTTATAAACGGACGACGCCGTTTGTAAAACGCGGAATAATACAAATTGCTTGCGGCATATACATTACTACAAACGTAATTCATCGATATCCACCCGATGCCCCCACTGCTGGGGCACGGGGCTCTTCCTGCGTCGCGGGAAGGTGAAGCCATACTCCACAGTGGCGGCACTGTCTTACTATCCTCCACCAACCCGGACTTAGCCCCCGTATTACCTTATACCTTATTGTCAGAAGTTATCAAGCCGCCCATAAGTCCTCTGACACGGCTTAACGACTGCTATTGTATGACAGCCGGAATCAAAGGCTTGCGCTCGGAAAAAATGCCACTAGCTGTAGTGGCGGTAGTCACGGGACTCCTGCATCTAAACGCGCCTGTTATTGCTTAACTCAAGTGATTGATTCCAATCACTCGGTTCGACTAGGCCACAAAATACAATGAAACTAATCCTTTCTAGTTGCAACGTACAAATATTATTTTTATTTTACAAAAATCATAATTACCTACGTAATAGTTACAACTTACGAGCAAAACAAATGTATTATTTTATAATCATAATGTGATGCATAAAGGCAACAATGTTATTATTACTTTAACAGACTAACGTCTTTCAGAACATCGGGACACGGTGAATGCCAGCTTTTGAAGTATTTACTACATCATAAAGCACAAGTAATTTTAACCTTATCTACAGAGTGACATCGAATCTTATTAAAAAAATTAATGGGACAATCTACCCATGATTTAGAATCATACTGTGCTGTCATGTTGTAGTGCGTGCTGGACGAAGAGATAGGTACAAATTAAAAATAAAACTATGTGTAGAGCGTCCTATGGTCGGCGCCGGCCAGCTCAGCCGTCACAGTGACGGAATGAGTGGCCGGCTCAGTTGTACCACTTTGAATTTAGATTCACAGTTGCAAGATTGAATGTTGCTAGCAAAGGTAGGAAGTCACGAGTATTTAAAAATATATAAAACATAATATTACGAAAAGAACATATAATAATTATTTCTTAATGATTCGCGATTCTCACACATAGTTATATATCAAACGTGTATATTACGAGTATTACGTTTTACCTAATAAATAATCGCGATTATACCCGTTTAATATACTGGTTATGGTAAAGGTTCAAATTAGATTCCCTCAAAATTTAGTCAATCGAATTCGATTCACTCTGTACACGCTGTATCTACTGTTCTACTCTTTTAATCTAGTGTAATATAAGTAATGGGTGGACATTTGAGATAGGGCAAGAGTTCCCTTTATCTAACTGCAAAACGTTCATAAAGTTGTGCATTACGACTGACAATTTATTGCTACATTTATAGAATACTACCTATAATTAACATACAAATAATCTAAGTTTTGTTATAATATTGCTTCTAAATACACGTTTTCCTTTAAAACACTCTTCATGTGCATTTTAAATTGGGTCCTTCCCTCTGCGGCAGACTATTTAAGCATTTGAGCAGTGTTCTAGAGAAATCGTGTTTCATAACAGCAGTTGTCTTATTTGCAAAAATAAAGTACATATTTTTAGAGCTCTTTAGGCCCAAAACGCGTTTTAAGTTGTTATGTTTGGAGACTTTATTTTATAAGTGTTGTTCTAAGATAAGATAAGAATATTCTTTATTGTACACACCAGAAAATAATTACAGAGACAACAGTTACAAAAGAAGAGGTACAATTGGCGGCCTTATTGCTGATAGCAATTTCTTCCAGGCAACCTTAAATCGGAAAGATTGCTGAAGGAGAAATTATAGGAGAAATTCTAGTGGGTGTTCTAGTTTTAAAAGACTAAGGGCTGGTTTCTGAACTGAGTATTTCAATGAGTAAATATTTAAGTAACGTTCTGTCACGCCTTTTACTGCGAAATTCGAAGAAACAGCGCTACCGTTAATTAATTACTTAACGAAATTCTTAATTCGGAAATTGACCCTATTTCGAATCCGTAAAGAAATCTAATCCATAGCTACCTATGTAAAATTTTAGAGAAATCGATAGCTTTACAAATAAGACAGTCATTGTTTTGTTTATGCTATGTTTGCTTTATTGTTTCGCTTATAATCACGCAATATTGTTCATGATCCCAATCTATATAGAACGTTTTTCAGTAGCGACAAAGGATCTGTTGGGGACGTAAGACTCCCCCTTTTGCCCAACTCAAATGGTTACAATCTTGTATTTATTCATAAAATATCACATATTCAAGGCGCTTCATGGTGCTAACTACGGAGCGCTAATGTACGTTTAGTATATTGTAATGTACGTATATTGTAATTATAATGTACGTAAAGTACGTTTTTATCTAAAAGTTAACATGACAAATCTTAACAACTGCGACAACTATTTTTAGAGTCCACAATGTAGAACCAAAACACAATATAGAAAGAACAGCCTAGAACTTTAATCGATTTCCGCTAAAATGGACGTTAATAGCGGAAATCGATTCAAGTCCTTGATTGTTTATTCTAGGTTCTACACTGTAGGTTCTAACAATACAGTTGACACAATTTTAAAGATTTCTCATGTTAACTATTTTTTTCTATTGGTGGCGCTAGTCAGCACCCTGAAGGACCTTAATAGATATTTTTGTGCGTAGAAACAGAGAACTTAGATGCAAACAGAGACAGCTTATTTATAAAAGAATACACCTCAAATGCAGGTTGAATAGCATAACTGCATTTGAGGTGTTTTATACGAATTGTGTTTCTATAAATAACACCGGACGCCTACGATACAAGATAAGAATTCTTTATTATACGAGCTAGGGGAGTACAAGGTCAAGATAAAAGTTTTATCCCACTATCAAGCATCTCGCTTTAAATAAATAAGTTATTTTAAAAACGTACATTTTACATGTATAAATTTAGCAATGTCATTGTGGAGCCTAATCGCAATCCATGGTGCACCTGCTCCAATGCCCATGGTGCCCTCATACCTGCACTCTGGGGGACCTAACAGAGGCCAATGCTGCTGCAATTGCAGTAGTCAACTACTGGGCAGGAAATATATAAACTGGTCGAATCGCTGACACGAAAAGAAGATGTTTAGATGACAGCAATCGTTTGGGGCTAATTCTATTGTACAATATTCTTGTCGCTACATCCTGTCTCCTAAACTAGGCGAAAAACCTGTATCAGAGAAGGTGAAATTAAATTTAAATATAAAAAATGTGAGCACATACTTAGTCGAGATACGTTGGGCGGACGTTGTCAGTTAATATAACTATATTTATTGCATGCAAAGGCAAAACGAAATAAACAGATATTAGCCACCCAGATTAATGTGCGTGTGTTTGTTTGTTAGATAGGGTGTGTGTGTGTGTGTGTGTGTGTGTGTGTGTGTGTGTGTGTGTGTGTGTGAAATAAAGGTGAAATTTACGTGGTGAAATAGAGCCAGATTGCGTTAGCCGATGGTGGGATTTTTTTATCGTGACGCTCTGTGCTCTCCTAGTAGAAAAACACAAACAAAATATTAACAATGATACAGTGAGTATGTATAATATATTAGTTAAGAGTTTGAATTGAAGAGGAAGGTTATAAATGTCTCAGATATATTCAATAATCTTGAGATAAAGACATCAATACATAAATGCAAACTAAACTCCGTCCACATTTTTATGTGTTTAAACTGTAAATGCTTTCTTTACATGTCGGTATAAAATAAGAACAATAACGGACAACTGCAGGTCTTACTCTCCCACGGAGGGTTCCGCACAAATTTCTAAGTACTTGCATATTATGAAAAGATCAACCTGGGTAGTGCGACGACGCGAGTCGCGCGTTTCAAACGTCAAAAATCGCGACTTTTCAGTACATTGTAAAATTTTGACATTTTGGCGCCACAAAACGCGTGACTCGTGCTATCCTACTATCCAAGGAGGAGTCTCAAACAATTTTTTTAGATGTACAGTTTCCAGATTTTTCCCTGTACTTGCAGTAAAACACGATATTACTTGCCAAATTTCATAGCCAACGGAAAGTACCCTGTAAATTTTGATTTCCTTCAGTGTCGAAGTATAATATTTTTTGTGACATAAATAGCCGTGTCTTTTTTCGTTAACTTAGTTTGATTTTTTTACAGTTTCAAGGGACCGTAGAACAGAAAACATAGTTTTAACTTGAACTCGGTACCTCCACGCATTGTCGCGATAAAGATCTTCTTGACAGACAGACGCACGGATGGACGGACAACAAAGTGATCCTATAAGGGTTCTGATTATTTTTTTTGAGGTACGGAACCCTAAAAAAAATAAGGTGCAAACATCTCAATCCCGCAGGGAATCCATAAAGCATTTTGAATTCGATTTGGTCCCGAAATAAGTTTAAAAAAAATCCGGCTAAGTGTGTGTCGGGCTACTCGCAGGATATGGTTCCGTAGTAGTGTTTTTTACCTGCTTTACGGAACTAACGACTTCATAAGAGTAATCTTCATTGAAATTTGTACAAAATTTTGATTTTTTAAGTTGGTCGGCGAAACTGTAAGAGTTCCTTGTCGTCTAAGGGTGGAACGCTAGAATGCAATATGGATATTTAAGCGACGGTAGCCCAGTGGGTTGAACAATCGACGCCGAAGCGGTAGACCCAGGTTCGATTCCCACTGCGGGCACGTAACAATGACTTTGTTTGGTAAGCTATGTACATTTCTGAAGTTATAGTAGCAATGCCAATCGATAACTGAAGGAAAACATCGTGAGGAAACCTGAGTGTAGAGCTGTTCAAATATAATATGGTTTTAAGATACTCGCCTCCCAGATAAGAAGCCTTCACACTCATCACACACCACCCATCATAGCGGCTACTATCCGCATCAAGATCCACATGAAGGGACCGTAACATAGTAACCATTAGGTCAATAATTTGAGCAAAGATGTTTGAACTGCGGACAGAGTTGATGTTATTTTTTTTATTCAGCCTGTAAACATCCCACTGCAAGGCACAGGCCTTCTCTCAGAGAGAGAGTATGGGCTTAATAACCACGAGTGCCCACCGCGGATTGGCGATTGTAGGATACAGGTGTCTTCCGCGACTTCTGTATTTCTCTGGGTATCGTTAAGTAAAATCGTTCGTTCTTGATAACAAACACAGGTACTTGATATATTATTAAAAATAACAAGATAATTACACAGCAACCGAAAAATTCAAGTGTTACGAAAAATTCTATAGCGATACATATTAACATTAAGACAGTATGACGTATTACAGAAGTATTTAGTTTTCTATTAAATAATAAAATAACCAATAAGTAAAGTATACTGTACTTTTGCAATAAGCCTCCGATTAAATAAAAAAACACTTGCGAAACAAAATAGGTCTAATTTATAAAGGAATTGTAAATAATTCATAAGTACTTACCTTCTGCCCTATATTTAAATTCAGTTAACAATTTCTTAAGTCCGTGCATTTAATAATTTTATCAATATTATATTAGAGTCTGTGAAAGCAAAATGTTTAAATAATGTTTTTAAGTAACAATTAACAAAACAATAAATATAATAAAATAAAAAGCTCTAGCGTAAATCTAACTATACATTATCAACTAGAAAAAAAACTGGTCTGTAATAATAACAACATTATGTAAAGAAAACAAAAGATTTCTCCTAAAGCGGCACTGATAAATTCATGGGTCGAAAATTAAGTCCTTATTAGCCGCGTCTCATGTAAAACTTATTTAAAACGTTTATACAATAAGTACGTAATATATCCATAACAGTACAGTCTGTTAGGTTTTTGAATATACCTCGGGCTCTATAGTAGGCTTCAGTTTTCGCCGAAAGCACACGAGTGTATTACTACTTCCTGCACTGTACAAAACTTCCCTTCACTATATTGAAAAGTTATGTAAAGTTTTGTGTCATATTTGTTTCGATATTTCTATTACACGAATATATCCGATTATATCCGATAGTAGCCGAGGTATATTTTAAAAACTAACAGACTATATTTATGAATCTCACATAAGAAAAGGTACAGGCAATACAAAAAAGAAAAACAGGACTGGATTTACGTACAATATGTTACCTACTGGGGTACAATCGATCACTCACATCTGACACCCTTTACTATGTCTGGGATTTTATTATTACTATTTATTTGTGTAGTTCACACAAAATGACGACACAAAATGTAATAGTTGATTACAAAGGCCGTCTAGATGCACAACATAGTCAATCTCAGCCTTACTAATAAACTTGGTGTAAGTATTGTATAACTATGCAGTGTTTTGTCTCTTTTCTTCCAACTGTGTAACTATACCAGGCTTATACGGTGTTTATTAGTAAGAGCCTCTGTCTTCAACTCTTTCTCTGCCACTCTTTCCTTCGCAGTGGGCACGAATCGAAAAAAAAACAGTTCCATTGACCAATCCGTTGATTAATAACATAACATTTACATACAGGCACATACATTGCTTCTGACCCCACACTAGGATATCCTGTGTCGTGTGAACCAGAAACAACGACATCACAAACACGTAAACATCCAAGACCTGGGGTTTTTTTGTCCCCAGTATTGTCAACAATATTACGTACGTATATTGCAAGGAGTTCGCCGTTGCTACAGTCTGTTAGCTTTTAGAATATACCTCGGCTACTATCGGTTACAATCGGATATATTCGTGTAATAGAAATATCGTTAGAACTTGATCATCACTATTACACTCGTGTTCTTACGGCGAAAACAGAAGCCTACTCTAGAGCCCGAAGTATATGCTAAAGGCTAACAGACTGTACTCCTTATTTATTTTGTATTAATTCAATCACTAAAAAAATCATTCAGAAGGTAAAAATAATGATAAATTTGCATAAAATAGGATTAACATATTAAAAAGTAGTAACCAAATCGCTGATATTTGTAGTGGATTAAGTATAAGATTTTAAAGAAAATATTAAAGCATGACGGAAAACAGAAAGGAACACAAGAAAACATATTAAACACTCGGGATATTTTTTTATTTTTTGTTTATGAAAACACAAAAAATACCCAGTTTCCGAATTGTACAGGTTTCCGTTTGATTTTTTCTTTTTAACAAAATGTATGTTAAATGATAATTTTTAAAAATTATAAAATACTGTCATCGACCACACCTTTACAATTCGCTCGATGTAAGGAGTGGTCAGTGGGAATGTTTATGTTAAGCCGCTTCATAGCTAACTAGGGCTAGTTAGCTCCATGAAGCGCCTACCACCCGAGCAACACCAACGGAAATAAAATTATAACTTGTTTTATAATACGTTTTAATCTAAAAGTGCACATGACAAATCTTAACAACTGTGATAACTATTTTAAAACCTACACTGTAGGTTCATAAAAAACATAACATAACCTCACGCCTGTATCCCAGAGGGGTAGGCAGAGAGGAGGGACTGCCACTTGCCACGATCCTGACAGATCACCTTCGCTACATCAACTCATAAGTCGTTGCATGCACGCACGCCGGTTCCGGGTACTTTTTATCTTCCCCTTTGCTAATACATCCCCTAATTGGTCGATGAATGTCCGCCTGGGACGTCCCTTACCAGCCCTTCCAATCACATTCGCAGTATATATTTCTTTCGTTAATCTTTCTTCCTTCATCCTCTCCACATGTCCAAGCCAACGCAACATTCCTTTCTCAATTCTAGTCACTACATCCTCTTTCAGTCCACAACGTTCTCTAATCAGACTATTGCGTATCCTGTCATTCCAAGTAACACTACACATACTTCTCAAGGACCTCATGGACTGTAGGTTCACTTTTGGATGAAAGCGTACCATAAAACAAGACAGGACTTTTTATCTATTGATGGCGCTATATCTATAGTTAGCAACCTGAAGCCTCTTAATTCGTACAAACGACCGCATTAGGTAATGACAGCTCAGTGGGGGACACACTAGGGGTGACAGACGGGAATGATCGAATGATATCATAGGGGTTCTACCACGACTTCAATCAAAATCGAAGTTACAGTTACAGAAAAGTCCAATAAAACTTAAATCTCACTCCAAAGTTGTTAACTAAAAACAGCTATTTTATACTGAATTGGTCCAGTGAATGATATTTTTTCTTAGGGACTTTCTGCCACAGCCGGTGTTCGAATAAAGAAACTGACAACCATACACATAATTGACACTGCAAACATCGCACCTTTTTTTTGGGACTCGTGTAATAAGTAAGCAGTTGTAGGATAAAGGTAAATATAAGATGAAAGCTGAGGTAAGACGAAATATCGAAATTGCTCCAGAAGCGAAATAGAAGGTTCCCAATAAGCCCACGGTTTCTCATAAAGTCACAATATACTGTCTTTTGTCCATTTTTGTATACGTGCAAAAATCTGTTCTTGATGGACGAAAAAACGTTCGTAATGGTTGGTTTAAAAGTGATAATAGTAGCTTAAAAAAAATCATATTACGTAAAACTGTACGTATCAAAGTAGAAATTATTAAACGAGCTCTCTTTAGCAGTTCCTTAACTTCCAACTAGCTAATAGAGATTAGCACGTTGGAAGTTAACGATTAAGTAAACAAGTGGAATGGAATCGAATAAATATTGCTTTTTAGTAAGTACATACTACCACAGATTAGATAATAGTATACTACTGAACATTTTGATTTGAGGGTAGTCTAGTTTATTTTTCTGTCGTCGATCGTCGCTCCGACAAGACCAAGGAGAGACTTCACTTTTCCAGAGAATCTGAACTTTCCATTATTGACACCTTGTAAATAAAATTATGCCAATAAAAATATATTAAATTGAACTTGGTAAACAAGTTCACAAACGATAGATTACTTTTACGTTACTTTTAATTAGATTCTTAAAGTAATAAAATACAATTTCTATGCCGATGGAATGTTTTAAGAAACATAGGTACAATAATTTTTAATTAATAGTAATAAGTACAGACAAAATATTAAGTTTTATATTAAATGCATACTTCATAGGGCCAAAATTAGGAAGGCGTACAAAAAGACCCTTGAAGTACTTCCCTACTAAAGTCGCAGCGTGACTGGAATGACCTGGATTAAAAAGGACTATTTTTAGGCCGTGCGTAGACGCGTGCAAAACGGTTTGAAATTGCACGAATACTTGGTAAATATTTTTTATTCAGGATGCGGTCATCTAAGTGCCCCGTTGCCCCGTTTACGCGCGGCCTTGCGATTTTCTTAGCTAAAATACAAGATTAAACCATGGCGGAAGTAACTCTAATAGTTGTCCAAACATTTTTATTTTTTGGGCAACCGATTTTGGTGTTTCTGTACTTTTATCTGCAGCTTTGCTGAATCACTATATAATTTCCATGCATTGATAGCTCTTTCTTGCAATATTCCTACTATTTTGCGTTTACAATGACTAAAGCAGAACGTGCACCTAAGCTAGCCGAACGAAACTTTAGAAATCTAGGTACAGTTTCTTATGGAACCTCTCTCAACAAACCGCGCCGCATCAGACGAATTCAAAATTCGGAATTAGAAAACTCGAAAGGACCCATGACTGATGATTCGTTCAGCGTGGAAAAGTGCGCGTTCCAATAAATCGATAGCTCTTCTTCAAAAATCGTTAGTTTGTTGAAACGAGATGTTTACCTTAGCACTGTTGACTGAGACTACTATCTGTTGCCGTCTCTTCTGTTCAGAATCTCGTCGAGAATGCTGTTCGTATCGTTGTCACTTTCCTCACTGACCATCTCTAATGGCCACTTATCCTGACTAGACAATAAAGGTTCATGGTGCTGCCCCTTTTTCGGCGAGCGGGTCCGTAGAGGCTGGGCGTCTAAGTCTTCACTCTCGTCCAGGGCTGATATGGAGCCGGCAATTGACTTGATGACGATGACCTTGTGGATAACGTGGCAGCTAATGCCGAGGAGTACGAAGGTCAGGCCGACTACGTTGATAAGACTCAGCTGATCGCCCTTCACTTCCACAGCCAGGATTAATATGCACATCTCCTGAAAACGGGAGTGGAGTTTAAAGAAAATGTTGCTTTTGCGTCTGCTTGAAGTTTTACAGAAATCGCTTAGTTAGGTTTTAAGGATGAGGCTTCTCGAAAGAGCTAAAAGACTAATACTGACTTTCAAAACGGCGAAAGGACTCTCGCTTTAGAGGCTAAAGGATACATTAAGAAGGAACCACTCAAATGTCTGGAAATATTTTGGAATAAATTCTCACATGCACGCGTGTGTATACATAATCTTAATCGGCCGCAGTAAGACAATTACGTGGTAATCCATCGGCTTTCGTCGTGATTTTTAAGTTTCACCCCTATTCGATCCGGATTTCGATCGAAATGAAATTAAATGAAATGGTTTTATTCAAAGTAGCGCAGAAGTTGCGGCTTAATGAACGTTACAATTCAAACTAGGTGTCTATTTCAAAATCTAGATCATTTTGGAGAAAAAATGGACATAAAAACTCCAAACTTAGTCTTTTCAAAGTCCTATCTATCTATCTATCTATCTATCTATCTATCTATCTATCTATCTATCTATCTATCTATCTATCTATCTATCTATCTATCTATCTATCTATCTATCTATCTATCTATCTATCTATCTATCTATCTATCTATCTATCTATCTATCTATCTATCTATCTATCTATCTATCTATCTATCTATCTATCTATCTATCTATCTATCTATCTATCTATCTATCTATCTATCTATCTATCTATCTATCTATCTATCTATCTATCTATCTATCTATCTATCTATCTATCTATCTATCTATCTATCTATCTATCTATCTATCTATCTATCTATCTATCTATCTATCTATCTATCTATCTATCTATCTATCTATCTATCTATCTATCTATCTATCTATCTATCTATCTATCTATCTATCTATCTATCTATCTATCTATCTATCTATCTATCTATCTATCTATCTATCTATCTATCTATTTATTTATTTATTTATTTATTTATTTATTTATTTATTTATTTATTTATTTATTTATTTATTTATTTATTTATTTATTTATTTATTTATTTATTTATTTATTTATTTATTTATTTATTTATTTATTTATTTATTTATTTATTTATTTATTTATTTATTTATTTATTTATTTATTTATTTATTTATTTATTTATTTATTTATTTATTTATTTATTTATTTATTTATTTATTATCTAGATAATCCTTTATGTTATAGTAGCCCTTTTGGCACAAAGTGTGCTTAACATATTTTTTGAACCGCGATTCAGGCAAGCTTAATATATCTTCAGGGATTTTAATATAGAACATGAAGGTTGTATTAACCTTTGCCAGCCTAAATAGTGGGAACGAAAGATTATGTTTATTTCTAGTATTAACATTGTGTTGGCTACCCAAAGTTTTAAAGTTACTGATACTTTTCCTGACATACATAATGTTTTCATAGATATACTGACTGGCAACTGTCAGAATGTTAGTTTCTTTAAAGAAATCTCTTAACGAATCTCTACTGCCTAGCTTATAAATGAATCTGATCGCTCTCTTCTGCAAGACAAAGATGGTCTTAATATCTGCAGCCCGTCCCCACAGTAGTATGCCATAGGACATAACACTACGGAAGTAACTAAAATAAACAAGCCTAGCAGTTGCGACGTCAGTTAGTTCCCTAATGGGGGGATCAGGGGCTTACATCAAATCCCTATCCGGAATTTAGTTTTATGAGGCATTGGTGTTACTGTCCTGAAATTAACGGAATTTCAGAGTTTGAACTGACGATGTTACACCGCCGAATAATTTTTGTTAATTTCTTTTACATTTAACAACAAATATGTGTGCAACTTTGGCCAGTGCTTCTTATTCTACTTCTTGGTGGGTACGATCTAGACAGAGCGGTCGTAGCCCTCATGAACAAATCCCATTGCAGGCTATTGGAGATAAAAAATATTGTGAGACTTACGGCCGAATAATGAAACGTCACTCAAATATTTAACAACTGCTAAAATATCTAAGTAGTTCTCAAACCCAAATTTCGTATACTCAAACGCTTTTCTTCTTCTTTCTAAGCATTGGTTAAATGTAAGAGGACCTTAGAATAAGTAACGCTCAAACGTTTACACATTTCACATTCTGGAACGCAACTCAATCTTATTTTGCAGTCAAATGAACTGTCAAACTTATTTGAGTGCCCCCTAGATTTGAGTGGTCAAGAGGTCTCCCAAATAGTCTAAACACTTATAAAATAATGTCTTTAACATCGTTATCTTCTCTTTCTGACGATGAAAGACCAACTGTGAGTCGACGAAACGAATTAAAATTAAACGCTTTCGATACATACTATAATATGAAGTTTCGTGCGCGGTTCCGTGATCAAAGGAAACTGTTTTGTATCTGGAGTCTGTGTTTGGCAACAGCATCAAACCCCTAACAAGAAAAAATAAAGCCATTCAACCAGTAGACCAAATACTTAGGTATAACCAAAGGCATTGGTTTCCTTGTTTTCAATTATATTTTGGTACCTAAAAGAAACATCATACAGTTTATTTGGAACAATAACAAAAAAAAAAATTAATAACCAAGTAAGTAGGTACCTATACCTAGAAGATATATTAAAATTATTACAGATTCATAATATTCTGAGTTTTATGAAAGTAAAGTAATGGTAAAAATATGTACACGGAACAGTAATAATATTATGGTACTGAACGTAATACACACTCACTTTTTTACCAGTCCTAGAAGAATGTCTTTCTCCGCCATCGTATAATTGCAACCACGTTTCTTTTTTTCTTCCATATTTCAAATAACTATCCAAAAAATTCTCTATAAAAATATTTTCAATTCAATTCAGTCATCAGACGTTTCATTCTACGAAATCTTTTCTAGATTGTTAATGTTAATTTTATTTATATATTTTATTTAAGATATCAGAACATTGTACATTTGAATAGAATAGTGTATTAATCAAAACTTTTATTATTGGATACAATTTTAAGGGGTATTACGTAGCAGATTAAATAGTCTTTTATGAAGATAGTTTGCGTAAATCGAGGCATAGATAAGGTTGCCATGGTCTGGGCACCACTTAAATATTTGAGTGCAGCTTAGCTAAACATGCGTACTTATCATTTGAGTGGTGGTTGTGAATACCATTTAAATTTCGGAGATGTTTAAATTTAAGAGCCCTTCAACTGATTGGTGTATTTGAGAGACGTTTTAGTATTCGGCTGTTAGTACCGTAAATAAAAGTTACCTTGAATAAGCCGGCGATGCTGAGCGTAAGACTAGAAGTGTAAGTGACGACGAGGAACTCGCTGATCTCCATCGCGAAGGCTATGGTGGCGCCCACGGAAACCTTGAGGATCGTGGGGCCCATCTCCTCCGTGGGCAGGTTGTAGAGGTAAGCGAAACAATCGTTCCCTGGAACCAGGAAACGAGACGTTAAAAAACCGGCCAATTAGCAAATGACTCGTACCACTAGCTTGGATATCGACAGCCCTTGTATCTCCCCACTGCTGGGTCACGGGTCTTTTCCTGAATCGCAGGAAGGTTAGGCCAGACCGGGTTGGAGAAGGATTGTAAGACAGTGGCGGGCCTTAGTGTCAGAAGTTATCAAGCCGCCCATACGGCCTGCTAGCATATTGCCACAAGCATATTACGTCGGTATTAAGTACATACTGTGTTTAATTTAATTCAGTTCGGGACTATTCTCACATTCACAGAGACTCACACTCGACCAGTTTTTATTATTTGTTGATATACCTGAGGGACTGCTCTATAATCATACTAAGATAAATAAATAAAGTGTGCCATTTTTATGTATTACCATACGGAAGAGCAAAGAGTTAATAGGCATTTTTAAAGGCAAGCTGTCTTTGTATTAACAAAACCTAATAGTTTCTTGTTTTCTTGAACCTACACGAAATGGTACTGTCATGCATGACTTAACGGGTTAAAAAGGTGGTGCATGTTTGTACCACAAAAATCCCCACATTCGAAGAAAAAAACAAGAATGGTAATAGGCTCGACGGACTCTCTCTGAGAGAACGCCTGAGCCTTGCAGTGGGACGTCTATAGAGTACATACAAAAATAGACGGACAACAAAACTACACTACACGTTTAATGGCGGAGGCTCTGTTTTTTAACAGATGGAAAAGATAGGTAAGCGCTGCACACCTGGGTAGAGTTACATAAACCTACAATTCCACGTTTATTATGCAATGAGAGAGTTTCAGACCCACCTTTTCACAAAATCCCAAAGAAGGCGCTGTCTATAGAATTATTCTTGGCTACATGGGGCTGTGTTGCTTGCCTAAAATCATCTTACTACATTAAAAAAAACTAATGTGTCATGTCGTGGTCGTGTCATTCTGTCATCATTAGTTCATTCGGTTCATTCATTCTATACTCTATTTCTCTGGAATATTTCGTATTTGTTCTCTGCGTGTTGGCTTTTTAAAAGTAGCTCTCGAACGTAACCAGGTATCGACTTCTTGAACACTGATATCTACTTACTACATTGAAGGCTTGGCTAAGACTGGACTCCGATATCGGAGTCAATGCAAAGGTGTCCTTAAAATATAAATGAACATATTGATGGATACTTTACTTTTATTACCAGCCCTTCTAACTTAATAGCTTTCATACAACACACCCGTTTCTCGATAAGTTGGTAAAAACTTCGTAACACGTACAGTCCAGTTCAGTCCGTATCAGAGTCCGGTTGCACGGAAATCGCCGTATTTTGTGTATGATATTTTCTTTCTATTTCAACTGACAATAACAACAAGCAACCAACCACTTACGAACACATCAGTTTGTCACAGATTAAAGTTTGATGCCCCTCAATGATGGCACAACCTTGCGCTCATTAGGGGAGGGCTATGTCCAGCAGTGGACTAACTAATAAAGCCTGAAGAAGAAGAAGATATAAATCCCCACACAGTTTTTTTAAGTCGATGGACAGCGCCATCTTTGGGATTTTGTGGGAAGGTGGCTTTGAAACTCTCTGATTACAGGGAGGTAATAAATAAATAATAATAAATATAAATATTCATGGACATATTACACAGATCTCGTTAGCCCTATACTAAGTACAACTAAATGACTTGTGTTATAGGTGCTAATTCGATGATCGATGTAATACAACAAATACAACCATAACATCCAAGACCCGAGACAAACTAGAATAAGTAGTTCGTTTCCTAGTTTGACCCGGCCGGGGATCGAAACCGAGACCTTCGGTTTTATAGTCAGCGTGCCAAACCGCGCTGCGGAGTAGCAGTGTCGTTTTTTTAATCGGTGGTTTAATCGACTTTGCTATTTATGTAAATCGATTTATCAGAGTAAACCATGAATTCTAGTTCTATGAAATAGGCCTATACACACATCGGCAAGTAAATTTTAAGTTCGCGTCATCGCTCTCGAGCGCAAGTCGCACACAAGCACCGAGCGACCTAGTATTATGACGTGGTGGTACGTACCACGTTATAATTTATGTAGTCGGTCTGTTTGTGCATTTAGCGAAATTGTGTCTGTTTCATACAAGTACCCTTACCACGGAGGGTTGGTTTTGTCTACAAAGCGTACAACGGTATGGACCGTTTGGTATGCCTTGCATACGCCCCACGTAAATTGCCAGCTGTTAACACATTCGCTTAGCTCAAGTTGCAATATAAAATAAAACTGTGCGAACCGTTTATTTACCCTTTTCAGAGCATTTTCAAAACAATTGAACAAACATAAATTATACGCACTCCAAGGTTTTACTATGCAATAGAATAAACCTTAAGTTCATTATAATTTCCGTCTCTATAAAGAAAAATAAAGAGCTTGAAAGCGTTGGTAGCGCAATGGGCATCACATTCGGGACGTCGTGGGTTCAAATCCCGGCTTTGTTTCGTTACGTACATTTGTGAAGTTGTAGTAGCAATGCCACTCGTTAGTAGTGAATGAAAATATCGTGAGGAAACTTGAGTGGTTGAGTGTCTTAATACCTCAACGCCAATCTGCCTCAGATTTCTGTGAGAAGCCTGTCTGTCTCTGAGAGAAGACGGTTCGTAGAGGGACGTGTAAGTATAGCTTTAAAATATGTGGATTCGACTATATTACATAAATTACAGAGAAAGACTATCATAAATTTTCATAAGAAAAAGTATGAATGTGTCGGTTTTTTTTGCTAAATATTCTTGACCTGTAGCTCCAATTAACTTTGATACGAGTCAAGAGCTGCATTCGGTTTTTACTTCATTTAGGGCCAATTTCTGAATTGAGAATTTCGCTAAGTAAATACTTTCTGTAGTGCTGTCTCTTCGAATTTGTCCGCAAAGAGCGTGACAGAACATTATTTAAGTAATTACTTATTGAATTTCTCAATTCAGAAACCACAAACCTCACGTAACAAAGTCTGGTTTAGGGCAAACAAGAAATTTTATTTAAGAAATATATTTATTGACTTATTCAAGAAATATAAATCTATATTTCTTGACTTTATTTATTTCTTTTTATAAAAAATTACAGAAAGTCTAGCTTACGATAGGGTGACGACTCCCTCTATTCCCTCTTTGACATACGTGACTGGAATTGGTAAGAAATACATTCTCGGTACCCAGTTCAGTCGGCTGCACAGTGAGTTCAGCACGTAAGATTAACGTACCACAATTTGATGTTGTTTTTACGTAAACACGTTGTTTTTGCATAGGTGACATTGACTAGTTAGGTACAATTAAACATGTTAAATTCACTGACTGATAGTCACTGGCGTGCGATAAGAGGTCCGATAAGCAACACAGCACACGCGTTTGTACTGGAGTTTTGCTACTTTGTAGGATTTTCTTGGTCGACAAACTGTATGTGAATCCGGGAAATTTCCTGAACTAAGTTATGTTTTGCGTGGGTAAAAGCACTGGAGGCCCACCAGTCCACTGGAGCGATGATAGATAGATTGAGAACACTTTATTGTACATAAATGATGATTTAATAAGACATGTTGCTAGTAGCGTCTGGTTGAGGGTGGCCGAAAGAAGAAAGAAGGAGGTGTCCTGAAGAAGGAGAAGTCGCGTGTCTTTGAGCAGAGCAATATCCAGCAGGAGACGAAAAGGAGCTGATTTACTTAGTGTAAAACTTAAACTTTGGTCTTTGAATCTACGTAATGAGATGATTTACACAGAGTCCATTGGCATTTTCATTCCATCTTTTAACCGTGGTCCCATCATTATGCCCCACAGGTTTTTTTTCTCTGTAGACCCACTGCACTAAGAGTGGGTCTACGAGTAATTGAAACAAAACCGTCATTTAACTTTTCTTTTAGCGATATTTATTTATGCGATAATTGCTATCTATTTTCTTTCCCCTTTGATCCACTGCAGTACAGAGTATTCTCTATACAACTAGTCTAGGATCAATAGTTTCCGAGATATGAGCGACATCATCTTATACAGTATCATACTCTGTACTGCAGTGGAACGGGGAAAGAAAATGCCAGAGGAATTACCCGTGGACCCATGAGAACTGCCGGATAGAAGGGGATAAACTATAACTATAGTGCAGTGGGTCTACAGAGAAAAAAAAACCTGTGGACCCACCAGTGGGGCATGGCGGTGGGACCACGGTTAAGGAGTCTTTCATTCACACTATATGGGTGAAGGGGTCACTCGGACACTGCAGTTCCTGGGACAATATATTTTTTTAATGGCTTGCTCAGCAAAATACACCATCCTATATGTATTAGATAGGATACTAAAAGTACTTGTTAGTTAGTTGTCTTTTTGGCATTTAAAGGTAGGGGCGACACTCAATCATGATTTTCGTTCAGGTACTGGATACAGTAAAGCCTAGTAAGGGTTTACTTTACACAGACCCCATTTCACTCGCCAACACGGTGAACTTTAACACCTTTACACACAAGGACACCCACCATTAAAATATATTATCTAATCACGTCATAAACATTCTCATTATCGGCATTATTACACTAACTAAACAACCTGATATGCCTAAGTTAAAAATATTCCTATAATATTTTATTATATTGACCTGAAACTGCGAACAGTGCCATCCAATGTGGCAATCGGTCATTTGTTGACACTGTTTGTAGTCTATTGATATCCCCGCATCTATATCTATGACTGTACCATTAGTATTGCAATGGTATAACCCGCGCAATTTAACTCGGCAGCTCGATGACGGCGCGATGTTTCGCGCCACTGTCTATTTAATTCGCACGGGTTGTACCACATGAATGACAAAACGCTGCGATTGCTTAGTAGACTACAAAGTAGTGTCTAATAATAGCCATTGCCATGTTAATATAACTCTACTAGATAACTACACGCAACTGAAGCGCTCTCGTGGCCTAGTCGAACCGATTGTAGTACTTAAGCAACAACCGGCGCGGTGAAGATCCCGTGACTACCGGTAGTGCTTGCGTGCTTCGCAAGGCACGTTAAGCCGTTGGTGTCGGCTGTCATAGCAGTCGTTAAGCTGTGTCAAAGGCCATACGGCGGCTTGATAACTTCTGACAGAAACGCCCGCCCTGTCTTACAATCCTCCACCAACCCGGACTTGGCCCCAGTGGTTGAGTCTGGCCTAACCTTAATGGGATGCAAGAAGAGACCGCGGGGACCAAGCAGTGGAGAAATACAAAGGGTTGATATCGAAAAACTACCCGTTTAGAAGACCGTAGGCTCTGGCCGGGTAGGTTAAAATATATAAATATAATAAAGGCTATAACTCGTGGAGGTCGTTGTACAGACCATTGGATTTTGTTAGTGCTTTATAGAGGATAACGAATCAACCTTTACATTCGTGCAATCTATTCAGTGGAGTTATGGCCGACATTGCAACAAAAGTGTGAACTTTGACCAACTGTCGACTTTACAATGTTGGATCCGCGGTTGTGTCATGTTTAATGCTTTTTAACTTCGTTGACCCACAGACGGTTCGATACGAGTACTTTTAGACTTAAGCTAAAGCTACCAGCTAAATACTAGCTGCTTAAAAGGTTAAAGCGGCAATGACATTAAATCGGCGCGTTTATGCAAATGTACTACAATCAGAATCTAGGCCCCGGTGTCTAATATACTGTCGAGGATCAATGAACAATGTCGTTTGTCTAACTGTACTAACGGTATTTGACTATCCAAGTACCAGTTGAGCAAACGTGAAAAATAGAGTACCTGTAGCATCACTCTTGCATTAATTTCTTTTATTCGACACTAAGAGAAAGCGCTTAATCGTTTTGTCGGATCCGGAAATTCAAGTCCAATTGATTTTTAATGCTACAACGTTTTGACAGTTTGATCTGATGCGGTTTGATGAGGTATTATTGTTTACAATATGAAAAGGAGTGCACAAGAGCACAAAAACACCCAGACTGAGGACTTCTGGTCATATGTACGGCGACCTCCAGTGGAAATCGAGCCGACGACATCTGTCTTCAATAAGATTTGATACCGTTAGACCTTAAAGGCAGTCATTTATGCACCTAATACAATTGATATTAACCCTTTGTATGTCCCCACTGCAAGGGCACAGGTCTCTTCCTACATTGCAGGAAGGTTTAGACCCATAGACCTAAAAAAATACAGTAACTTTGAAGTCTAAGATCTTATTTATATAAGTACGATTCCACTGCACGACTTTTCCTTGTAAAATGTCCAAAAGAGACTAGTCATACTTTTTGTAGTGTTTTGAAGTAACTGTGTTTCAAGGCCGTAACACGATTGCTATTGTCCAAAAAGTAAGCCGACTTTCAAACTTAGGTTAAATACTATAAACGTACGTTGTATATTAGCAAGAAATTAGCTGTGTCGCCAAATAAACAATCAATACGACGGCATCACTTGACTTAATCCGGTGGTGTGGTAATTAAACGAGGAAAACAAAAACATGACAAAAAAACACCCAGACCCAAATTAAATTGGCCAGCGGAATCGAACCCACGAAATGTGACGTGACCATAACCAACGAAGCAGACAAAGAATCATAATTTATTATGTCATCATAAGTCAATAGTTCGTTATCAACCCTTGTATGTCCCCACTGCTGGGGCACGGGTCTCTTCCTGCATCGCAGGTTAGGCCATACTCTATACTAAGTCCGGGTTGGTGGAGGATTGTAAGACTGGCGGGCCTTACTGTCAGAAGTTATCAAGCCGCCCATAAGGCCTCTGACATGGCTTAACGACTGCCATTATATGCCTGCCGGCACCAACGGCTTAACGTGCCTTGCGAAGCACGAAAGCGCTCGGAAAAATACCACTAGCGGTAGTCACGAGACGCTCACCCATCCTGTACCTGACCGCGCCTGTTGTTGCTTAACCAAGTGATTGATTCCAATCACTCGGTTCGCCTAAGCCACGAGCGCTTCAAGTTAATAGTATTTCTTAATAATTCGCCATGCTCATACAGTGTTGTACGTCGGACCGCTGCGTAAACTAAAAAACTATAAGTAACTTGATAGTCCACTGAACAAAGCAGGTGTAGAGTGCGTGAGCTGGAACGTAAGCAGTTTTCTTTCTTCAGGAGTTTGTTTAGGCCAGAGGGTAAATATACTAAGAATCCTCACCTCTAGGTGGTTTTAAAGATATTAGCAAAAAACTCAAAAATGGTAACTTTATCGGCTACGTCACTATTTAATTTCGTCGTACCCTGCTTACCCACATTTGACGAAGTAGTCTCTCGATTAGATTCGTTTATATTTCATTACGTAAGTCATGCGTCGCTTACCTTCAAATAAAGCCGCGAACGGCATCAAAGAGAGGAACATCCAGGGCTGCACGTGGAAGACCATGTCAAGTGGGTTGTGCAACCCCGGCTTGCTCCGCTGCATCAGGACTTGGGTGAACGTCCAGCGGAATCCAGCGGCCAATGACGCCAGCAGAAGCAGGTTAAACCCATGGATGTTGAACTGCGTGGCCTTGTACGTGAACATGATGATGCCAGCAGCGATCGTGAGCACGATGCCGACAAGCGACCATGACTGAGGGCGGAAGGATTCCGGTTTAATGAGCCGTTTATACAGGAAAACCTAGCGAAATTGTGTGAGATCGCGCTGGGAGATTATGTAAACAGAATAATGTTATCCAGTTCTAATACTGACATCCATCATCCTAGCCAGATTGAACTATGGGTGGAGGTCAAGAATCCTACACTGTGGTCTGTGATGGCAAGTCTCACGAGGACAATAATAATAAAGGGATACAGTATTTGGGACCAAGACAAGTGATTGTGTTACAACGCAATCCTAGTTGGTCCTAAATTAAAAGGATATTTTTATTTGACACGGTAATCGGGCAAGCATATTACAAACATGGATCATGAGAACTAATTGATTAAAACTAAAATATCAAACAATTAAAATCTTCGTAATTTTTTGCCACTTCCTCTTTTCACTTCAGACATAAAATAAAAAATAATACTAAGGTGTCTTTTTGTTTTTTCTGTGCAACTTAACATACTATCTCTTATATCTTTTACAGCCCGAGCAGGAAATGAGCAGGAAAACGACGCAAAGAAACCGAAGAAAGCTAACTTTATTTTAATCTATTTACCTATTACGGTTACCTATTCCGGTTACCTATCACGGTTCCAAACATAGAGCCCGTTAGAGGTCGGGCGGACGGATAAACAGACGGACAGACAGCAGAGGCATTGTGATAGAGTCCCGTTTGGCACTCATCGGGTACGGAAGTAAGCGGTGTTATTCCCCCTTAATATTCTACTTTCATTATTTGTATCCACCATACTAATCCACCATTATAACACATATAAGCCAATATTTAAAGTGGCTATCCTTTATAGTTCAAGAGATGCAGCGTTTCAAACGTCAGACAGAAAACGTACGCTGATCTCCGGCCATGCGGTCCTTTATTAGGGACGTAACTCTAAAAAGTTACTGTCACGTTGTCACGTCGACACAAGTCTGTTTACAGGAGAATTCTGTTTCACTCTGTCATCTAACAACGTTGACCACAACGGTCAATCTCTCTTGAATCTGGATCTGAGCGAGTGGAAAAATAGCCCTAAGTTCGCTTGTAGCACTATTGTTAAATTCGATACAATATATTAATAGTAACTTTCACACAATCACAATACAATCAGTCGTCCTGGTCCCTAACTAGAGTACCCAACGTCACAAGGCAATGATATCACAAACATGTAAACATCCAAAACCTGGGTTTTTTTTTGTCACGAGCCGGGATTCGAACCCGGGACCTCTTGCATGGCAGGCAGATGCGCTACCGCTACGCCACAGAGGTCGTCTGTGGCGAATACACCCTGACTGAAGTCAATTGTACAAAACTAGTACGGCGGCATCCGTGTTAACCGCTCGACCAACGAAGCAGTCATACTCGTAATAGACAAAAGTTAAAGGTGGCCTTTTGCCTTTTCCCGCAAGACCACTAGCTAAGTGCATGCTGTCGACATACGTTTTCGCGAGTCAACTAGACATATCAATATTGAGTGTATTGTTGTCTTGCTGTTTTATGTTGCTAATAAATAAAATAAACACAAAGTGTGCCATCAACAACTTATTTCATCAATAATTACCAACATGTAAAACCAATCAAAACCAAAACAACATGTAAAACATGTAAATCTCGTAGCGTAGGGTTGGACAGATATTGGCAAATGAACGTATATCATACTACTATCCGAATAGTCATTTTCACGAATGAAACAATTTGGGAATTAGTCTTTCTTCGATTTCTGGATTTTCTAGTAAATGCTCTTTTCAAATAGCTGAAGACTTTACTTTCTATGTGAAAATTATGGTCTTCATTAAACGCAATCAGACAGCGCCACTAATTCTAAGAAATGGGGCCCAGGACAACCTGGTTCACGAAATTTGCGAAGTCGATGTGGATGTGGCAACAAATCTAAAACGTTCTTAGGACTATAATAGCCAGGTGAAATAAATGTACTACATTTTCATTGTAATTAAGCTGCAGGGTGACTCACCGTTCGCAACAATCAGTCAACCTTGAAGCACGACACTAATGCGAAACAGTGGCCTTGACAAAACTGTTCTGTAAAAACCAGTGGCATTGTTGTAAACGGCCCCAGTAAGTAGCTGTTTATGCAAACGTTCTTGTGTTTATGCCAGTGCTTGTTAAATTATATGAAATCCCTAAAATACCTAAAAAATGTACTTAATTTTTAAGATTAGAATTTATCAATCTAATCTTATTCGAAAACACTATTCAAATTTTAAATAATCTGTGGACTGCCACAGACTATTTGGACTTGGAAGAGTGTTTCAGAGGAATCGTGTTTTTCTTAATAAAACCAACCCCTACGGCACCTATTTTTATACTATTCATCATAACGTCACCAAAGATCAATACAATTAGTCGACATCATCTTATACCTGGCACTATGGTGTGTATTGTTGTTCATTGTAACATTACCACTGACTTCCTACTGATATTTCGAAAGCATCGTCTGAAACTAGGTGTTAGACGAGGCTTTTGTGCTTTCTTGTCAATCCTAATTTAAGTCGCAATTTCTAATTTACGGCTTTTCAAACCTATTCACGAGATTTTATTTTTTACTGCTGGTCTGCTTACAGTCATCATGAAAGCACAAGGCTCAGCGCAAAGCTATTATTATTTGACAAAAAAAAAAACATTTTAAAAACCTATTTAGAGGCTAAAAATTCCACCCATGCCGGGCTAACCGTGCCAGCGCTCTCCCAACTGAGCTAATGGGCGACTTACCGGCACCAGTGAAATTTCGAACCTATTTACAATACTCTCTGTATTGCGTACAGGCAGTAACATCCGGTTGGGTTACAGGTTAGTGAAAAAAAAAAACAAAATTAATGTCAAAACTAAAAATAGTAAAATAAACCTTACCTTTTTTTCCAAGCCCAGCAAGATAGCAAAGCCCAATATGAAGATAATCGTCGTGGACTTTGTCATAGTGTAGAGGGATATCGTCACTAGCTTCAGGCCCCAATTGGAGAAGCCCACGTCTATGCCGCTAGCTATGCCAGTCGGACAGACGGCCCGGAGGCAGGTTTTGAAGGGCAGCATCAGCGGCGGTGCTCCCGTGATGAAACATAGGATCGTCCTGATGATGACTGAGAGAACCCATTTGACGACCAGGTGGTACATCACCACCGTAAGGGGGTAGGAGAAGTCCTGTGGGGATAGAAAGATTATATCAGGTTCGTAGTATGTGATTATGTGATAATGAGTAAGATCCGTCGGAATACCTAGCTGTATCTGCCACTAAACTCTCGTGGGAGTCTTCGTACTTGAAAGTAATTCGTTTCTATTTTATTTAGGGAAAAAGCAAATAAAGAACTTAATCAAGGCGCACAGAAAGCCCGATGTCGCCACCGGCCTGCAGTGTGCGTACAATTATGGAAGTTGTCCATAACTTCACTTATGGTGATAAACTGACGAAATTACTGTCAAATGGTAATATTTACAGAACATACTCTTTGTTAGTTGTTGGCGACAGACCTTTTTTTATTGTTTTGACTTTTTGTACATATTATTGTCTTTTTTTACTTGTGTCAGTTTTTTTTTAATTTAGTTCGCTGTCGGTTCTTGTAAAAGTTGTCTTAAAAATATTATGGATTAGACACGGTTTTATAAATAAATTATTAACCTATTATTTAAACAGAAAGGTAGGGCACCATACGGTGCTTAACAATGGTCCTTCGAGCGTAAGTATTGAACAGCTTTATATATTTTTTCGTGTAGTATATTACCTACTAACAATTTTCGTAGCGTCATACTAGATTTTTCCCACGTTTATGATGCTTACGAGAAGCCAAAGCAGCATTAGGAAAATGGCCGAGAAAACCGCTACATCGCTAGATCCGGTTGGTTCGGATTCGTCCGCAACGTTACCAGATCTGCCTCAAACTACACAACCTTCGTCCATCCCGGGGCGCTCGGCCCGCTCGAGTCGCTCCAGCGCGACCGTCGTAGCACAGAAGCTCGCGGTGCAGGCTGAGCACGCGCGCCGCATTGCCGAGCAGGAGCGCCGCATTGCCGCGCAGGAGCGCCGCATTGCCGAACAGGAGCGCGCGCTCATAGCAAAAGAGAGAGCAGCTGCAGATCTGGAGCTACAGGCCGAGCTCGCTGCCATCAAGGCACACAGTGGTTCTAGTAGCCGGAACAGCTGATTGGGTGGATTCATGTAGTAATATTGATCCTAATTTCCAGGCATCCGGGCTAAACAAAGATGTTGATGAGGGTGTACTATTACCGTCAGTGTCGGTACCCAGGGAGGTACTATTACCCGGCACTGCAACAACGGTTGCACCTCCATCGCTCGCAGACGACTCAAAGACGCACCAAGGGTCACCGACGCTTATAGAGGCAGTGAGATGCACTGCCGCGCCGGCTACCGTGCAGCTGGAGCCACCCCCGCCTACTAGAAGTGCCCCAGCTAAGTTCCTACCTCAGCCGAAACCATATCCTACTAAACATGCACAGCTTTTAGGTACACATACTCAACGTGAACTATGTAACAACATTAATAAAACTAGCTATATCCAGGATACACTTACTGATATACAACAACTAGCAGAAGCTATCACGAGCCTTGCAGCATCGAAGCAGCAGCAGTCGCCGCGGGTGAGTGATCTAAAGCTTCCGTTGTTTGATGGGCGAGTCCAGGACTGGCTACTATTTAAAAGAACTTTTGATTTCACTAAAGCTGGTTTTTCTCCTCTAGAAAATCAAGCTAGGCTAAATTTTGCTTTGCGGGGACTAGCGAGGTATGAAGTCGGCGCGCTTTTAGCCTCTGCGCGAGACCCGAGTGGTCATGAGCGCCTTGGAGGCTAGATTCGGCCATCCCGAGCACATAGTTCTGCACGAGATAGCCCAGGTCAAGGCTTTGCCCAGGCTTTGTAGCATTGATGGTGGTAAAGAGTTGTGCCAATTTGCCTGTCGAGTTCAGCGGTGCGTAGAAACCATTCGCGTACTTAACCAGGGCGAATATTTGGCTTCCCCGGAACTCTGTAATATTACCGTAGGTAAACTAAGCACGCTATTACGGGCACGGTGGGCAGATTACGCATTTTCTCGTTGTCATACTAAATACAGGCTCGAACTGCTCTCTGATTTTCTTTCTCACGAAGCTGAAATTCATTCAAAGTTTGGTTTTATTCCTGGCATCAAAATGTCACTGTCAGATAAACCAGAACAACATAGACAGAACGACATAGACCAAAAACCAAACAGCAAATGTATACGGCCTGTACTTATAACAACGACGAAAACTCTTTTGAAAACTACTTGACAAATGATTATTCTGCGTCAACTAAAACCTCTTTTGCAAAAAAATCTGTGTGAGCCAGCGTCATCTACCGTAACTCAACCAAAGCTTCTTTGCAAATTCTGTCAAAAGGACAACCATGAATTAGCCGAGTGCAAGAATAGTCGACATCGGCTAGTTGCCATATTACCAAAATTGAATTGAATTGAGTTTTAGGTTCTTCATATTGACGACAGATGGCAGTGGGTTATAGAGAATAAATATTGCAGAAAATGTTTGAAGAAAGGTTCGCACTTATACAAATTGTGTAAAGCTAATTGTGCCGCCCCTTTCTGTAGCCGCAAATTTAGCCACCATAATTTACTTCATTCGCCTTTGCCGTCTGAGCATACCAACCTCGTTTCATTAAATTCGGATGCTGAATCCCTTTCCGGGCATTACAAAGCAGACGACCCCATGCCCAAACTAAGCGCTGATGACGCTGAGGTAGTCGCACATACCTCCCAACAATGTATTGTAGGTCATCGTCCGTTATTAAAAGTGATTCCCGTAACAGTCAGCGGTCCACTTGGTTACTCAGACATTTACGCACTTCTCGATGACGGCTCAACAGCGACAATTATTGATGTGAAAGTGGCCGAAGAGATCGGCGCCGTAGGGCCTAAAGGTCATATTAGGGTGAATTGTATTGGAGGACTTTTCAAAAATTCAGACATTTCTTTTGTAAATTTTAAAATTAAACGTAAACATAACGAGAATTCGTTTAAGATTTTCAATGTTCGCGCTATGCCGCAATTGGATATAAGTAACCGTCAGTCGGTATCCTCAGAGGATATATTACAATACAGTTATTTATCTGACTTAACTAAAGAACTGTGTTATGATCAGGCAAAGCCCTCTTTGATTATCGGAGTTGACAACTGGCACCTTATTGTACCCCTCGCTGTACGCCATGGCTCTAAGTCACAGCCAGTTGCCACTTGTACTCCTTTGAACTGGGTTCTGTATGGATTCTCTTCGAGTAAAACAAAGCCAGTCGGCTTTGTGAACCACTGTGTTTGTGAAGAAAGTGAATCCATAGAGACACTCATTAAAGAAAATTATAAACTCGACTCGATTGGTATTGAAAAAAAAGATTATCGCACAAAAAGTGAAGCTCGTGCTTTAGAAATATTGGAGTCTACTTCAATACGTCTCTCTGGAGGACGCTTTGAAACCGGTCTCCTCTGGCGGGGTGGCCTAAACGAGGTTCCAAAAAATTTCGAAATTGCGTTATCGCGATTTAAGAGCCTAGAACGTAAATTTCAGAAGGAACCCGAGTACGCGGAAGCCTACCGTAAAATATGCAGGCTACCATAGACAAAGGCTACGCTGAAATTTGCACTGAGCCCCCAAAGAGTATCACTTGGTATTTGCCTCATTTCGGGGTCTTCCATCCTCAGAAGCGTAAGTTGAGGATTGTTCACGATGCTGCAGCCAAGTTTTTGGGAATAAGCTTTAACTCTTTGCTTCTGTCAGGACCCGACTTGTTACAAAACTTAGTCGCAATTTTAATGCGTTTTCGAGAAGGTTGCGAAGCGCTTAATGCGGACATTCGCGAAATGTTTCCTCAAATTAAAATCCGAGAGCTTGACCGCGATGCGCAGCGCTTTTTGTGGCGTAGCGACTCGTCATCACCGATTCAAGTATATAGAATGATTTTCGGTGCAACATCTAGTCCATGCACTGCACTGTATTTAAAAAACAAAAATGCACTAGATCATCGTAACCTGTATCCTGATGCTGCACAAGCTATTGTAGATAATCATTACATGGACGACTATCTGGGAAGCTTAGACGACGTTAATGATGCCGCTCGTCTGGCAGCCGACATAGTAAAGGTGCATGGCTTGGCTGGCTTTGAAATGAGGTCATGGGTATCCAATAAACCTGAAGCTTTATCCTTACTTCCTCCCGAGCTATGTAACCTCACCACATCTCAAGTAGGTTTAGGGCCATCGTCCTCATCAAACATATCTTCATCTTCTTCAGATTGCATAAAAATTCTAGGATTATCTTGGAACATTACCGAAGACAACCTATATTTTCGAATCGGCACACCTGCGGAAATTCCTGCATCACTTACCAAAAGAGCTGTTCTTTTATTATTAATGAGAGTGTACGACCCTCTTGGTTTTCTTTCTCCGATTGTAGTCCAAGGTCGTATCATGTTCCAAGATCTATGGAGAACAGGCGTGTCATGGGACGAACCGCTTTTGGCTACCACAACGTCAAAATGGTCGTCTTGGTTACGAAGTCTCTACGAAATGAAGGCTCGAACTTTAGGCAGGCTTGATATCTGCGAGGTTTGCAAGTTTCATCATTCAAGCCCATAAGCATAAGCCAAACCATATAACATTCTGGTCTGATTCAATGACAGTGCTTAGGTGGTTGCGTAGTGATGCCCGCACCTTTAAACCTTTTGTGGCACATAGAGTTGGGGAAATTTCAGAAATTTCCGATATCGCCAACTGGCGTTACGTCCCGACGTCTGATAATGTTGCGGTTGACGCCACGCGCCCCAGCACATCCAAATTTGACTCGTCCGCTCGTTGGTTCACTGGACCTTCATTTCTGCTAGAACCATCTTGTCACTGGCCTAGTGAGCCGTCGAATCAGGTCCCATTATTTCGAGATGATGAGGTGACACGTTTAGATACATCAGAAATGGTGGGACAAATTAACCTGCAACCGCAGAAATTACCTTCACCGGTAGTTGCGGACCACTCGAAGTTTTCAGTGTGGTTGTGTTTAGTCCGTGCTACAGCTCGCGTCCAGCAATTTATTAATTTGATTCGGTCAAGTTTGAATTTGAAACGTCAAAATCCCAAATTGAATTTCAAGAAAGAACTCTCAAGAACGAAAAACTATCATCCCCTGTCTGCGGACCTTATCGAGGAAGCTGAAAAAAGACTATTTTTAAAATCTCAGATAGAAAGCTTTCCTGACGATTTAACTCAACCAAGTCTCAATTCAGCAAAGTCACGACTAAAGAACCTGGATTTCCATCGATCGTCGGATAATGATAACCTTCTCCGCCTCGTTGGAAGGATTCCACGTGCTCAAGGCGTGGATACGGAACCCAATCCCGTAATTCTAGATGGTAAACATCCAATTGTGCATCTAATGATCACGCACTTTCACAAACGTGCCGCTCACGCAAACAATGAGACGGTGGTAAACCAGCTTAGACGCAAATACTATATCGTCCACCTGAGGCTATCCGTAAAGAAAGTGGCTAATTCCTGTCTCTTTTGTCGGATAAGAAAGGCTCGACCACTTACACCTCTAACTGGGGACCTTCCCGAAGTAAGACTGGCACATCATCAACGACCGTTTTCAAATGTGGGACTTGATTATTTCGGACCGGTCTCTATCACTATAGGAAGGAGAACGGAAAAAAGATACGTCGCGCTTTTCACGTGTCTCACTGTTCGAGCTATTCACCTGGAATTAGTAGCAAGTCTTACCGCAGATTCTGCTATAATGGCTCTGAGGCGATTTATTGCCAGACGAGGCAGCCCCTCGGTCATAATGTCCGACAACGGAACAGCCTTCGTCGGGGCTAGCAATAAGCTCGAGTTATACGATTTCGCCGCTAACCTGAAAATTACCTGGAAGTTCATTCCCCCAGCATCACCATCAATGGGAGGCGCCTGGGAGAGACTTGTACGATCAGTGAAGTCCGCTCTACATGTGACTCTAAAAGAGCAGTCACCACGCGAGGAAACTCTACAAACGCTTCTGCTGGAAGACGAAGCTCTACTTAATTCGCGCCCCCTTACTCACGTTCCCGTAAATCCACAGGAAGACGAGGCTCTGACGCCGTTTCATTTTTTGATTGGGTCAGCTACTAATGAACCACCCGTGCGTCCTGTTGCTGAAACCGATCTCTGGGGACGCACCCAATGGAAAAAGGGTCTAAGATTATCCGACCATTTTTGGAAGCGTTGGGTAGATGAATATCTCCCAACTTTGATACCGAGGCGCAGCATACCTCCTCAACCCAAGGTGCAGCTAAAAGTTGGAGATCTCGTTTTGATCGCTGACGGATCTCTCCCGAGGGGAACCTGGCTACGAGGCAGAGTGACCGCCGTCTGGCCCGGCTCAAGTGGAGTCATCAGATGCGCTGACGTGGCAACACAAGGCGGAACTTTGCGTCGCCCAGTCAGAAAGCTGGTGCCGTTGCCGACTGTCGCCTAACTACTGTTATGGTTGCTTCGCACCGCGGGGTGCCATGTTGGCGACAGACCTTTTTTATTGTTTTGACTTTTTGTACATATTATTGTCTTTTTTACTTGTGTCAGTTTTTTTTTTAATTTAGTTCGCTGTCGGTTCTTGTAAAAGTTGTCTTAAAAATATTATGGAATAAACACGGTTTTATAAATAAATTATTAACCTATTATTTAAACAGAAAGGTAGGGCACCATACGGTGCTTAACATTAGTATTTCTTAACGATTCGCGATGTTCATAGATACTTATATATTTGTTTCTATAGGTCCATTAATTGATGTGTTCGGTCTTATGTACATCCACCTACCCACTCTCTTTTTATTTCAACCCATCCTAAGGTTGTCTGAAAGAGATAAGACCACTATTTTATACTACTAAGAACTAAAAGATATTAAGTACCTTATATCTGAATATTACTGCTGTGCAATAGAGTTATATAGCTACATTTGAAACAGGTCTAATCGCGATTATTTATTAGTTAAAATGTAATTACTTTCTGTATATTATGTACGGTATGTATTTTCTCTTTGTGTGTCATAGTGAGATACCTTGAATACTTTTCTTAATTGCAATGCGGTTAATTTCTAGCTATTAGTGACCTAATTCAATCAGGGAAGGATCTTTCAAAAGCTATTATTACGTATTGAAGTGTTCGAAAAACAGCACCATATTTGCTCGTCGGCTATTCTTGAGTGACTTATTCGTTCGTTATCAACCCTTGTATGTCCCCACTGCTGGGGCACGGGTCTCTTCCTGCATCGCAGGAAGGTTAGGCCATACTCCACCACGGGGGTGACTAATTACGGATCCGCTATTTGACTCTCTTTTCAAGTAAGTCTTAAACGGTAAATAACCCATCCATTAGACCAAAAAATATTTTACTATATTTTTTGAGGACCTAAAAGGAACATAAAAATATATTATAAAAATAAATATTTTAAAACTTTATTTTCCTTAGCAGCCAAAATCGCTGTCAGCCATTTTTGTCTATCGTCCTAAAAATTGTAAACAAAGTTTGACATTCAATTTTCTGAGCATAGTAAAATAACAACAACGTAACCATGATTTCAGCGAATTAACATCCAAAATATACCTACCGATTAAGATTATTGCATTGTTCGAGAATGAAAAAAACACGTCAGTAAAGACCCCCGGGAATTTGCGGATTCGTGTACCCAGTGAAATTAACATTCGAAAAACTTATCTCAAACTTGCCAAAAGAGACCCCGACTCTTTAGCAATTGAAACTCGAGTGTATTTATGTGAAGATCACTTTGATGTAAGTCCTTTAATAATCAATGTCCACTGGCCCTGGCTGAAAGATGTTTGTTTACATACTTTAGATGGTTTCAAGATGGCGGATAGCGTTTTCGCCGTTACGAATTAAACGAATATTTTTTTTTTAAAACCTATTTAGAGGCTAAAAATTCCACCCATGCCGGGATTCGAACCCACGACCTCTGGCTATCCGTGCCAGCGCTCTTTCCAACTGAGCTAATGGGCGACTCACCGGCATCAGTGAAATTTCGAACCTCTTTACACTATTCTCTGTATTACGTACAGGCAGCGACATCTGGCTGAAGTAGATTGCATCACTTACAGCCCCGACTACCTACTTTGCAGTTAGGCCTTTACATCGGAATGGGTGGAATTTTAGCCTCTAAATAGGTTTTTTAAAATTGTCCTTAGCACGGGTTAGTGCATTAAAAATAAAAATAGTATAAGCATTTTTTTACTTCGTTAATTTTGCACCCATCCTGCATACTAACTTAGCAAAATCTATATATTTCGGTTCCTTACATTAAATACTATAGGAAATATTCATTTATCGCGTCAAATTTGATACGTGTCAAATAGCGGATTTAAGTGTTTTCACCATGGATATTCCTCAGAGATTTACATAAGACAAGAGTCTTCGACCAGGCGTCCAGCCAGTTATGAATGATCTGTGGAAGAAAAACGTGGACCACAAATCTATGACTAGTCCATTGCTATGGAACATGTTATGCCCAGAGTCCCTTTGATGGACCATATCAGAAATTACATAATCTGCCAAAATGTCTTTGGTCTTAATCAACCTTAATAAATATTTAAAAAAATATTTGAGACTTTTTATAATAAGCATGTTAGCAAAAAAGTATACAAAAACTAAAAATAAATTTTACAGATACTTTTACTCCGCAGTATATCTAAATTTAATAGGACAAACTAAAATATAGGTCTGGGGATTTCACTCAAATATCAATGGTTTGATACTATGACATTTTAGGTTTTACAACAGGGTTTTTCATTGAGTCACTCATAGCCCCGGTTGCCTAAGTGATCACTCATTCAGTCACATAACGTAACATAGGTCTCGATCAGTGCAGCGTTGGACCGTCTGGTCTATGACTAACGCTAGTAGGATTTTTCCGAGCGGTTCCGTGTTTCGCAAGGCACGCAGTTGGTCCTGGCTTCGGTCGATAGATAGCAGACGTTAAGCCAAGTCAGAGGCCTTAGGGCGGTTTGATACTTCTGACAGTAAGACCAGTTACTAGTCTTGCAAATCTCAACAAATCTAGACTTGGCCCCCATGCTGTAGTATGGCCTATGCCTTCGTGAGGGAAGAGACACGTGCTCCTAGGTGGGGACATAATTGGTTGGTAATGTTTTCTGTGTTTTCATAGGACATAGTGTTTTCATCGCAAGTTACATGTTACGGGTTGGAATGTCAGCATAAGATGGTCCAATCTATTTCTTGTATAATTTAGAATTTTGTCCATTTTATTAGCTTCATTCTGATTTCGTTTACTTAATTTTTATTAATTTTGATCGTTATTCTAGTAAAGTAGTATTTCATCATTATTTAAACATGGCTAATCATCACAATAATTAAACTTGATTTAAAAAAGAGACAAATTTGTCCTAAACTGGCATTTGCACCACTGAAAACACATCTACTATACCACCACAAATATCCCACTTGGTGTTTTAGTAGATGTGTTGTCAGTGGTGCCGAAATGGGATATTTCTTTTATGCTTTTAATTAATTTTTATATGAACTCACATTCTTCTGGTTTCAATAATTGTTTGTTGGTAAATGCGTTTTAATTCAACGTGCCAATTATATTAATTCCATGTACATTTGTGTAGTTATATATTATATAAAAATTTTGATGTGCGTATTAATGTATCATCATTGAACTACTAGTCTTATTTATAAGGCTGGCTAAGTGCGTGTGATCTTTAGGTGTCCGTTACTCGGAAGGGAAAATGGAATCCTTCCAGGATCACTTTGGAAAAAAGACTCTTTATCTCGGAAATAGGTGCAGGGATCGAGTTGAAATTAAAACCGTATTCTCGGATCTTCAGTACCTTGAAGTTGTCAAAAAAAAAATTCTATGCTAAACAAAACAAAATTACGGCCATTTATGACAGAAAAAAATGTATGTTTCGACTTCAAGGGAATCAAAATTCGTTTTCTATTAACTTCGAACTCAACCCTTGTATGTCGCCACTGCTGGGGCACGGGTCTCTTCCCGCACTGCAGGATGGTTAGGCAATACTCACCATGGGGGCCAAGTACGGGTTGCTGGAGGACAGTGGCGGGACTTACTGTCAGAAGTTATCAAGCTGCCTATAAGGCCTCAGACATGGCTTAACGACGGCCATTACATGACACTTGCCTTGAGCAGAATGGAAGAGCTCTGAAATATGCCACTAGCGGTAGTCACGGTACGGTTACCCTTCCTGCACCTGTTATTGCTTAACCATGAACGCTTCAATTAGATTTGGCAAGTAATAACGCCATGTACAATGTGAACGGAAAAAAATTTAAAACCATAATCTTGTACTTAATTAAAACATAAAGAATATTAGTGTTTGAAGTTCTGGAAAAGCTCAGCAAAAACTTCAAGAATCAACTATTAATATGCAATACTCCCAAGTTTTTGTTTTTAAAAGTTGGTCCTGTTACTCATTAACTGGTAAAGCCTACATAGCCATAGTTTTCCTTCTAAGTTCATTATTGTGTTACTGACCTGAAGTTTTTCACATTTCTATAAACATGGTTATAGTAGAAAATGTTTAGCACTGTACTCAAATCCACGAATATGGTTTACCTACACGCACAATATTTATAAATGACTAATCCAACATTATCCAACACTATGGTGAAAAGGTGAAAAAATATAAATCTTTAATTTACGTTTAGCAGCAATACCCTAAAAAAGGCTATATACAATAGTTTAAACAACTGTTTTATCTGTGCAATTATTATATACATATCTATAGACAAAATAGATGATATATTTATTTACATTGTCATCATATTTAACATATATTTAAGTGGTTTGGTGTAGGAAAAAACATAACCACAAATTATTAAAACAGTCTCTGAGGTGGATTTTAGGAGAAGGTTTTTAAGAAGACAAAAATTAAAAATCTGCAATTTTTTAAGTTGTGTAATTTTAGTTTCTAGTGACACATCAGACCACATTTCCCAAATGAATATGTAGTCTTTCATTAAGCTCATGTTTCACAATGTTCATATAAAGTTCCAGATAAGCTATCAGGAACCAGGGCTGCCAGTTGTTCTAAATTTAAATAAATATTCCTATTTTCCGTGTGTTTGTTTATGGCATCAAATATAGAACAAACGGCAGCCCTGGTTGCGGACAGCTTATCTGGAACTTTATCTGCAGATTGTGAAACAGGCCCTTATTCTTTTATAAGATTAATTAGGTACGTTAAAAAGTGTGAGCGATAGTGATACCTAAGCTTTCATAAAATAAAAGTACATAACAATGAACTGTATTTTATTTAAAGAAAATTATTATTATCATCAAAAGAGCAGTACATACTATCTGCAAATATGTACCGTAAAAGGGGGCTATTTTCAATCAACGGGGCTTTTTGGTTTGAATGAAATAAAAGATTGGGAGTGATCTATTTCTTTTTTAACTGAATGCAGCGTCAGTTTTTTTTTTACTGGCATAACCTTTTTATCTGCTACTTGCCTGCGGTGAATTTGAGGTTACACACGTGTGTTTGGAGTCACAAAAACTTTTATGGAAAAGGCCGTTTTTTGACAAAAATTATAGTGTTTTTACTTTCATGCCTAGAACTTAACTTTTTGAAGGTGAGTGAAAACCATTCATACTCATTTTGCTTTCGTTTTCCAGTGATTTTAATCATAGTTTTAGATTATTTGTAGCTCTGCTTAGACGCTATCTTTCTTTATTTTTCTTGGATGGGGCTATTTGGAAGGCGATTTGGGGCTATTTGGTAGTTTCTTCCAAATAACCCCAGTGTTCCTATTTTTAGGCTTCAACCACATAGGTATGCTCTCTCCATTAGCCCCGACGGCTTATTTTGACTTATTTAAGGGTCAGTACTATTTGTTTTAACCTCTTGTAGGTACTTACTGATCTGATATATTTATTTCAGATTATCTATCATGAAGCGAATTGATTTGAAACTTTCATCTATAAACCCACATCTCTGGAAACTTTGTGAAGAAGGTTTTGTGTTTTTTGTGTTTTTTTATTAGTACTGACACTGCTCCACCTGTATCTTAACGTTAATCGGCGCGGGACATACATGACAGGACAGATTTATGCAGACAGGCAAGATTCTATTTAGATATCGATTGTGTAGGTCTTAAGCAGTAAATGTCTGTATGAAACATGATGTCTAAAATGAATAAAATGCATTGTTTTCACAAACTTTAATTTATTTAGTAGGTGCGTGAAGTGACCGCCGACTTTTTCAATACAATATTCAACACATTTAGGTAACGATCATACGATTGCATTTTGTATGAAACAATACATTTTATTCATTTTAGACATCATGTTTTGTGCAGACATTTACTGCTTAAGACCTACACAATCGATATCTAAATAGAAATAGTGTAGGTTTTTTTTTCAAAACAACCGGGTTCGATTCCCGAATGGAGTACAGATGTTTTTTAAACTGTATGAATGCAGTTTTTCTTGTTACTAAAATCGATGACATGGTTCCTCAGAGCAGATCTTCGTATGTCTTATAGTTTCAGACTTTCCCATACTGACCGATTTGAATGAGACACCCTGTATATCATTCACATATACCTACTATTTTGATTTAATCTGTGGTTTGTAAAGTACTTTCAGTTTCAATAGTTTGTGAAGAGTCCACATCAAATATTATCTTCTCTAATCTGAATCCCAATTTGACAGTCATTAATTTAATTGGCTGTCTAAAAATTCTTCATTGACATGTTTCAGGAATTGCGCATATTAACTATGAACGAGTATAGAAATATGTTGAAATACAAAGTTATACCTATATAAGTTTTATCTCGTTTTATAATGGCTGTTGTTTACTTATAGATTTTTAAAAGACCAATTGTCCGCCTGTAATGACTCGTTAATTTTATAAGACAAATTGTCCGCTTGTTTAATTAAGCGTTTTTAATGTTTGATATCCTTTTGTATTAAGTATTTTGTTCACTAAATTGTAACACAAGACTGTAAAGACTTTTTTAGTTTCATTTCATAAATACAATTTTCTTTGCATGTGTAGTCCCAAGAATGTAATTTTATAAAATTACTGCTACTTGCCCTTAAATTTTCCAATTATCGCATTAATCGTCGGTATTTTTTAAACTTTTGTACTGGCTTAGTTTCCAATTAGCCCCCAAAGTTTCTGTGAAGTGTATATCCTATTTTTCTGTTTGAGTAGATTTTGGTAAGAAAATGTAGGTTTTACGAAATAATATTATTACACAGCATTAGTATGTACCTTCTTTATTCAATCCAAATATCGCCAAGATAGTTATAATTGAAATAGCTAGAGAAAAATAAGAAAAACTGGGCCAAAACTGATCAGTTTCCAAAAAGCCCCATACAAGCGATATTTGGAAGGACGACGAAAAAACTCTACAGCTCCAAAATTATGCATAATGCTTTGATTCTGGTAAGAGAACATTAAAGCCAATAGTCAGAATTGCTATTTCTTTACGATTAAAATGCCACAACAATTTTTGTTTTTGTACAATTTAGTATTTTATAAGAAAATTGTACCAATTAACCCCCTTTTACGGTATAAGATAGGGGTATCTGCAATATGAAACCATTTCATTAAATTAAACTAATCTCACGCGATAAGTTGCAAGCTCAGCTAGTAAATCAATAAATAAGACATTGTATCTACAAATAGAGCCGTAAAAGTAGAAGACAGCAAACACTTGAAACTTACCTGAAGTAACCATCTTTGGTAAAATGTGAGGCCTATAGATAATGAGAAGTAGAGCAGGATCAAGCCAAGGGACATGAAACTTTTCTGTACGCAGATATCGGACCATTTCGCTCGAGGTTTCGCCGTCGTAAACACATCATTGTCGCTATCAGGTTTTGCGGACAGCTGTTCATATTTCACACTTGGCATGGCGCGCGCTTGCCACTCCTAACTGCATAGCAATCGCCGACTGAGGTAGGCATTAAGTTTTAGTAAAATTCTAATTGGTTTTGTTATATTTTCAATAAATTAAATAGAAGACTTCTATGAAGACAGGACCCACGAAACGAAAACCGAACGAAAATGACCACAGACTAAATAGAGATACTATTTATGAAAATGACACAGTGTAAATTTTTTTACTCGCACTTAATTGTTCTGTGACTCGCACAGCAGTCGCAGCAGCCGCAGGAGCCGGTACCAGCCCATGGCCATAATAAAAATATGGGTTGACAGTAGGTAGTGAAACAAAACCACTACGAGTCTACGACTGGTAGCTGCTTCTTATTCTGTGAGCTGCTCTCACAGATCCGACGACAAATAATTCATTAATCGTGATGTACATGAGTGATGGCCCCGATTACAATGCGTGGCACCGGTATTTTCCACTAAAATTACTTGGACAAATACATAAAAATACGATATTTTTATCAACTTTTTATTAAGAAAAAGTAAAGTTGCCCAGCAACAAACAGACCTAGACTCGAGTTTTTCGAATGACATAGTGTAGGTACATATAGTAAAATGCGTTATTATTTTAAATATCCTTTATTATACTAATTTAGTGCTGAGATATTGTATTCCTTCTTCCGTCACTGTATATACTATTATAGGGAAGAGCGGGTGATCGTGCTCTTCCACTATAAAGGGAAGTTTCCCGCCAGGCAGATCGTATGCCTGGGGACGGCCGGTCCAACTATTGTTAGTCGGACGTTCTAATTATGGTATCTCATTGAAACACTTTGATTGCGCGATGCAGGAATGTTGGAGTTTGTAGTGCGCGCGCAGAGTTGACATGTGCTCGCCACACTCTCAAGACTTTTTTGATATTTTTGAATACAAATGAAAGTACATTTTAAAATAAATGAGAGTACATAATGTTAGTTATCAATTTTCTCTTGGCTATTGGCCGCACCTTAGAAATAGCGCTACAAAAATTTATCGATTACTTGTTTAGTAACTAGTTATTATCGGTTTTCGTAAAACATGTAAAGGTATACGGCTTCGACCTTGGTCTTCTCCCGTAGTCACAGAGGAAAGTGCAGCTTTACTCTTGGTTGTCATATTTAGTAAATAAAAGAATCTTTGACTGCATTCCTTTCTAAAATCACTACAAAATAGGTACTAAATTAACTAATAAACCACGATTTTCTAAAGTGTATATTTTCACCACAAACTTAACGAAAAACCGGGTTTTACTGGTTTTCTTAGAGCTGGTCACTTCACTAGTATACATTCGTATAGGTATTAGTCTGTGATTGATTGTTTGACGTGAGTTTCCTTGTGAATATTTTTGTGTAATATTGTTTTTGTGTAAACTCTGTCGAATAACAACGAGAAAGGCCCATTGGATTATCTTGACGATACATTTTTTACGATTATTATGATTTTTTAATCATTCAGATGAACGATGTCTAAGGTAAATTACATTTATCCCTTTATTTAAGCATACCAAACAAAGGACTCATTACAGTTAGCTTTGGTGATTTCTATCTGACTCGCAACTGCGCAACGTAGAGAAATTACTGTTACCTCAGAAGACCTCAAAGTCCTTTCGGAGAAGTGACACCGATTTTTGGATAATCGAAGTGTATTAATAAGGTCATACAAGCTTTCTTCCGCCACAATAAATTTATGCATTTGTTTTGTTCAGTTCTAGTTGCAGTTTCATCAAACGAATTCAATCAGAGCAATTCTCAAGACCCAGGAATAAAATTAAGGTAAATTTTATGTTTCTCTTAGTGTTGAACAATTTAATTTTATTCCTTCACTTAACTTACGAAGCAGGTAAATTACTGGTTATGTAAGTAGGTCACAGAACCAAATTTTTAGAAGTGTAAGTTGGTCCCTAACATGTTCAGCTGAAACAATTTAAGCAAAATTGACAAAGTCACTCTTATTTTCTGTTTCAGCTGCAAAATGACAGAATCAGAATCATTCACCTCTCTTCTCGCCTTGATTGATAATCACCTCTCCAAAACCAGTATCCAAGCAAGCCAGTCAGAGGAAAGTAAAAGTGGTTTTGCCATACAGATCCCAAGCTTGAGTGGGGGTCACAATGGCACCCTATCCGAGACTGGACTCTCACCAGGGCAACGACTACCAATTCCCAGACTGAGCTTGAGCGAAAGTCCCATAACAAGTATCCTGGCTGAGCAAGTGGCAAACATGCTCAAAGCTAAAGAGAAGCGTCAGAAAGAGGAAGAGAAACGCATTATGGAAGAAGAGATGGAGAAACTTGCAATCCAAGATGGGGATGATGATGGCAGTGACATTGTTATTGATCTAATGCAGGCACTCAAGACACCATACAACCCTGGCCCATTTGTGGGAAAGGAGAAAGTGATAAGCAGCAGTAGCTCACTGGAGTCATTGTTTGAACCCAAGTTCATTGATTGTGATGAAGATAACCCTAAGAAAAAAGCAATGACACCAGAGCCTGTTCTACCCTGTACAACAGATATGTCTTACATGTTGAAACAAAAGGTTCACCGAGGGAAGTGTTCAGATTTTGGAAAAGTGTTGATCTCACGATACAGACCAGTTGCAGCGCCATATTTTAAAACTAGGGTGCCAAATAATATTGTCCGATTCAATTTTCAGACCAAGTCACCATGTGATTTGATAAAAGAGCAGCAACGAAAACCATGTTCATACAATTCATACCAATTTGATTTGTTTCCAGAATTGAGGAATTGAAATGTTAAATCATCTGATAACATTGCCGTGCTCTGGTTTCTGAGCAGAAGTACTTTTTTACATTTTGTAAGTGAAGGCTCAAAAATTCTATTTCTTGTAGATATTTAATACCTCATTAGGTGTTTCTGGAATATCACATTTATTGAATAATTTAATTGTTTCCTTATGAAGTTGGTTGACCATTAGTTAAATTAATGGGTAGTTAGACAGGACAGTACAGAAATTAACTTTGTTGCCTGCTACCAAGGCAAAAACTTATTGTAAAGGCTTGACTGCCAGTCAGTTTGCAGATTTTGTGGATTGGATTGGAGGAGTATCACATCTGACTACCATGCAGGAGGTTGTGGGTTTGACATGTTATATTGGAACAAATGACCTCATTCTAGGTGTACGAGGGGCGGCTAAAAAGTTTTGAGCCTAAGGTATTAAAAATGCTGATAGAAATGTATAAAAAAAATATTTTTCAATGTTATATCCCTCTATTTCAATACACTTCTTACATTTGTTTGTTTAAAAGAGCTTTTAACCCGGTAAAAAAATATTCGCCGTCTTTGCCTTCAAAATGCTCGTTTACAGCCGCCTTCATTTCTTCTTCACTGGAAAATCTTCGTCCTCGGAGGTCCTTTTTCAAATTTGAAAAAAGGAAATAATCACTAGGAGCCAGGTCTGGACTGTAGGGTGGGTGGTTGATTTCTTCAAATCCTGTTTCGGCGAGGGCACGTCTCGCAACTCGGGCAGTGTGCACGGGCGCATTGTCCTGCAAAAACAGGACTCCTTTCGCCAGTTTGCCTCTCCATTTCTCGACAACCACTTGACGGACTTTTGTCAACAATACGGCGTAATAGTCTCCGTTCACTGTAGTATTTTTGGGAAGGTAGTCGATGAACAAAATTCCTTCGCAATCCCAAAAAACAGTGGCCATGAGCTTGGAAGCCGATCTTTCCACTTTGAATTTCCGTGGCGGCTTTTCTCCCTTTGCTATCCATTGCATTGACTCTTGTTTTGACTCCGGATCGTACTGCCGGATCCATGTTTCATCGACAGTGACGAGGCGAGAAAAAACATCGTCAGGATTATCGCCACAGATGTCCAAAAACTCCTTCGAACTTGTGACTCGACGCTGTCTGTCCAGTGGCGTGAGCATTTTTGGCACCCATCGCGTGCACACCTTTTTCATGTGCAAATGATTGTGCAAAATGTCACCAATTCGCTCCTTGCTGATGCCTATGGATTCAGCTATCTGCCACATCTTGATTCGCCGATCTTCGAGAACAAGGTTTTTCACTTTTTCAATATTTTCTTCGGTAACGGCGGTGTTTGGACGTCCTGACCTGGGATCATCTTCGAGCGACTCCCTGCCGTGTTTGATTTCACGTGTCCCAACGTTTTACGGTGGCAAATGAAGGTGCAGAATCCCCATAAACTGCAGACATTTCTTCAAATATTTTTGTCGGCGTTTTGTTCTTCTTGGTGAGGAATTTTATGACAGCTCTGTACTCCAATTTCGTGCAAAGCGCGGATGACTCAGACATGGTGTTGTTTAATGTTCAATTACTAGAAGCGTAATGATGATAATGACATGAAACTTGGTATTTATACTACTTAGAATACGCGCAATTAGTGATGCACATTGCGAGTCATTAGTGATTCTTAGAAGTACTTAGGCTCAAAATTTTTCAGCCGCCCCTCGTATTTCCAGTAATGTCCTTGTCTGGTCACAGGGTATCCTAGTTTGGGACCAGGCCAAGTAATTGTGTTGTCTGGAAGTTATTATTATTATTACGTTGGTGTAATGTAAGATGCATGGGTCCAAAGGTACCCGGTAATTATTATTAGGTATTATTAAAATAAAATAGAACTGGCCATCATTTGTTAGCAATCAAAGGGTATGGTTGATGACAATGAAGGCACAAGAGTTGTACAACTGGCAGGGGATCCAAAAAAACATATGCTCAACAATGGCAGCAAAGGACAGTAATGATAAGCCTTAGTTCATTGCTCTTTTTGTTTGATATTTTAGTGATTGGTTAATCAATTGTATTGATTGAATATGTTCTATTTTCATTATATCCAGAAGGGAAAATACAGTATTGTACATACTTAAATAATTTATTGCACCTAACATGAATTGTATATAAGCCTTGCTTTAAGAATAGGTTAAAACTTTTCTAGTAATTTTAAAAATTAACAAGCCATACCTTATTCTGGTAAGTGTTGCAAATTCCCAATAAAAAAAAATGTTTTCGAGACTGCCAGAGGTATATAGCTTTTATATTTTAGCTGTCTAATTTTAGTTTCATAAATAGTACATATTGAATGGATTTCTAATTTTGTTTTAGCATAGACAAAGTCGTCGGATGATAATGAACACAGTCTGTCGAAGTATAGAACATACTTTAAAATGTATATTTTGACGACCTCTGTGGCGTAGCGGTAGCGCGTCTGCCTACCATGCAAGAGGTCCCGGGTTCGAATCCCGGCTGGGAACAAAAAAAAAACCCCCAGGTCCTGGATGTTTACATGTTTGTGATATCGTTGTTTCTGGTTCCCACGATACAGGGTATCCTAGTGTGGGGCCAGAGGCGATGTATGTGCCTGTATGTAAATGTTATGTTGTTATGTTATATTTTTTTGTGTAATTTAATCATTGTGTTAAGGACTGATGATTGATAGAATTTCTTTATTTTTCTTTTCGTAGGTTCATATACAAACGTTATTGCAGGAGAATGAGGAGTTATTACAGTAGCGTCACCGAAGTACAAGTTAGATACATACCAGACGAAAGATTCCATGAGTAAGAATGCGAAACGGTACAGAAACGGCGGGAATTTTATGTTTGCATGGTCCGTACATTTAGATCCTGCTGAACAGAAAGTGTAACGGAGCGGTACAAGGCCGCCTTCTCAATCCGGAGGCCGTGGGACCGATCCCGGCATGTACCAATGACTTTGTTTTTTAAGTTATGTATGTATGTGAAGTTATCGTAGTAATATCACTCGCTGACGGTGAAGTAAAACATCGTAAAGAAACTCTAGTGTCTGAAGTGTTGACATAGTTCAGTGCTTTCTACGTACAATGGCCCAACTATGAGGCTATATATTTCTGGTTGTGCAATAAAGTGTTCTCTATCTCTATCTCTAAGTGCGGAAATCTTAGGTGTTACTTAACTGGCTGACCAAATCTCTCCAAGAGGTAAAGGAGTATTTTAATTACAGGTGTAGCGTAGTTTTAAGTGTATTTGGTAAATAAATAAATAATAATAATACTTAGGACGTCTGTACGAAAGCACTGCGGCATTTCGTAGTAAACTGCAACTACAGGTTGACTTTAAATTCGATTTGACAAATTTTAAGAGAATATCCTTTTTTTTAATATGATCAACGTTTCAACGATTTATCGGTAATAGTATAATATAATGCCTCCTTAGGCTATTTAAGGCGCTTGGGTTCGATTCCCACAAGGGGCCGCCGTACATTTGTACAAGTAGCCTCAGTGTTGTTAGATACATGTTAAACATGTATAACAAACTAAAAAAATAAAGAACTTTTCCTTTAGCAATACTATTAAAATAAAAAGCACCTATATACCTTTAGGGAGTGTTTCTAAGAGATCGTATTTATATAAATAAGACAAAAGTCCACCAAACACACTTCAGAGTCAGTTTAAAGACAAAGATACGTCTTTGAGACGTTACATCTCGTCGCGTTACATTGAGTATTTTATAAGCACCCTGTTTTTATAAATAACTTGTGTATCTGCAACTCATATTTTCATAACACATTAATTTACAGTTTATTTTTGTGCAGTGGATATGACACTCACCTTCAAATGCGTGTCCGTTTTCCTATTGCGTTACGGGCGATTTCTCAATCAAAGTGCAAGGGCCTGTAAATGTTTTATAACAATAATATGTTGTTATTTCAGAATACACAGTTCTACAGTAGTTAGTTGGACCTGAGATTTCCGCACTTAGCCTCATAGTTGGGCCGTTGTACGTAGCAAGAGCTGAGGTACGCTAACACCTCAGACACTAGGGTTTCCTTACGATGTTTTCCTTCACCATCAGCGAGTAGTATTGCTACTATGATTTCACAAATGTACATAACTTAGAAAACAAAGTCATTGGTACATGCCGGGGTTCGAACCCACGACCTCCCGATTGAGAAGCCGGAGTTCTACACCGCTCCGCTACCACCGCTCTAGTTCTACAGTATAGTACAGAAATAAGTACATACATTAAGTCAATTTCGGTTATTGTCGCGCTGAATGGAATGCCAATGTTGGTACAGTACAACACTCACAGTCACGACAGAATCAAATTTTTGGAGGCACTGAATTTTTGATAATAATATCTATTGTCATGACATGGCGTCTGTCGCCTGTTTACGATTTATCATACTGTTTTTTTTTTAAACCCAGAACAGGTTTGTCAAATCAATATCATGAGCTGTGGAACCTAACTATATTTACTAGATAGTTTCTAATCAGTAATCACCGTACCTGCATAATAAAAAAAAAACAAGAGAAAAAACAAAAGGTGAATAATCATGTCGTTTAATGTATTTTCTGATAATTGATTTATTTTCTTATAGGTAATAAAATCTTAATATTTGAACTATAATCTCTAGTTTTAATGGGTTAAAATTACGAAAGTTTAAATAGCGATATAATGATTTAATTAATCCCATTAACAGTTAAAACAATCTGTTATTAACGCGAACTAGAATGGCAAGATTTTTATCGTAATAAATTATAACTACAAGAAAATTGAAAACATATTTTAATATACACTCTACTTTCTTGTTCTTCACTAAAGACAATTCTTTTGCAAAAGGTGAACGTCACTTAATTCCAATAACAGTCAAAGCTATTTTTAGAACCCACTGCCTTGAACCTAGGACCAAGGGCCTAGGGCCGTTTTAGTGATAATCGAATGGTTCTCTATGTAGACATTTAGGTACGAATTTGATTTTTTGCAAAGTCACTATTAAGAGATATTTGTTTTTCATTGGTGACGCTAGTTGCCCCCAGGTCTCCAGGTTGCCTCAGGTAAAGACCGCTTAACTCAAAAGTCTTTAAAGAAAAACTATATGAACCTTTGTCTCTTATTTTACGATAATTTCAATATTTCTAATCGACTTCAATATTTTACAATCAATAATACTTACAATATTCTCTTATCAGTCTTTATGTAAACCGATGAAATATATTACCAAAACGTTTAACTTACTTACTAAGCAGGCCAATATGTTTAATGAATAGGGAAGACAACGGAGCAAATCAGTTCGCACAGCAAACGTTTTGGCAATAATTATCTCTATTTGTTTTCGGATATTTAGAAGCATCAAATATGAACATAGCGAAGGTCATTTCTTTTGTCAATAATTTCAAACAAAAATTTGTCTAAAAATGCAGCAGTAGTATGGTTACTGTTTATATCAATTTCCGAAGGGCTGGTATTTTGGAATTATCTCACATTCGCCTTGTCTCTTATAAGGAGTGACTTATAAACAGGACCCCACAGTCTCGTGAAATAGATTTAAGGTTGATAATGGCGTCCTAGATACTGAGGCTCATGAGACTTAATTCTGGTTGCTTGGTAGACGTCCCTTTCCTTGTCGGGATACTTCGTCGGTAAATTCGGTGAATGGAGGTTTACCTTTGCTGCATATCTGTGAATAAAAGATCGTTTTGTTACGTAAGTATGCAGTGATGTCAGATTTGTTAAAGTTTACACTACACGCGTTTTCAGGGTGAACAGTTTCCCGCCTTCATTTGTTTGAAGATCTCATGTGCGAATGGCGTGTACTATCGACATCAAGTGCATTCCGGTCTCATGTCTCCCCTGGTGTCTCACCTAGGGGAGCTATCAGAATTTTCTTAGTCCTATTGTCTTTCTCACGTAGGGGAGACATCAGACCTTGCTTTTTAATAATATTTTAAGTACTCGTGAGACACCTGTCAAGCCTTCCGGCCTCATGTCTCCCCTGATGTCTCCCGACGCATTATTGACCCGATTATCAAGAGCCATAGTTGCGAAATTGTCGTCAGTGCAAAAACACTGCACACAAAAGCAATGGCATGGCTTAACGACTGCCACTACGGCTTACCGTGCCTTGCGAGGCACGGAAGCGCTTGGAAAAATGCCACTAGCGGTAGTCACGCGACGGTCACCTATCCGGCACCTGACCGCGCCTGTTGCTCAACTCAAGTGATTGAGTCCAATCACTGGGTTCGCCTAAGCCACGAGCACTTCACGAAAGTGCATTGTATACTGACCGTTCATCATAAGTTGTACTTGTGGAAAGCTAAAGGGTACTAATGCTCTGTCTCTGACAAGCAGTGGGACACAACATTGGCAAAAAAAAACTATACTTTAGAAACGTATAGAACCTAAACCTATGAAGTAGGTAAATAGGTACATTTTAACCACGAAAGTACTAAATTAAAGATCTCACCGAATACCAGCGATGTCGATCTCGTAGTGGCCACCGAGCACATAATCGTTGTTCACGGGCTGAGATACGCCTTCTTTGTCGAGATTCTGCACGAAGCCAAGGCACACCTGTGCGATGTATGACGGAAAAGAAGGAAGAAAAATATTTATCGTCTCACAAAAGCAAGTGCTTAGTTGTCTACGGACGCGCGGCAGGTATTCAAATATAAATAATTTATATGATAGATATGGGTAGGTAAAACAGATGTTATGTACATTTGATTTAGTGTAAATAAACCATTAATAAAAATTAAAATGTCTGCAAAACTATTTTGTGCTCAAAACCGTGATCTACAGACTGTTAAAGGATGGGGCAGGGAGTAAATCTTGTGGACTGTAGATTGGATGTGAAAATCGCAGCACTGTATAGACCAAATAATTTATTATAATTCACAACGAACACAACACGCCATGGTATTTGGGTGACACACAGAGAGAAAAACAGTTTAACCAACTTAGCTTAAAAACTAAAACAGGAAATATGACAATATTGGCATTAAGTTGTGTAGCCATAAACACAGACCTGCTTTTTGAAGGTGAACCCGTAGCTAGTTGTCGTGGTCTGGCCGCAGTAGTTGCCGTCGCGGTAGATAGGCTCGCCGCCCCAGGACCACAGGTCCTGCTCGTGGTCGTGATCCGTCAGCACGAGTTGCACGTACTGACGGCGGATGCCTTCCTTGCGCTGCTTTAGAAGAGCGTCCCGGCCGATGAACGGGATGTCTTTCTAAAACGAAACGATTCGGCTTCGGTACTTTTGTAACAAGACATTTAAACTCTACTTCCGAAGCTACTTTATATAACACTAATTTCTGTGTACAATATAGAATCTACTAATCAATATAGATCTACTAATCTATCTACGCGAGACGTACTCTTGTGATGTTGTATATCCTTTACAAATAATAAGAACTGGAACGACTTCAGGTGTTGTTTTATTTGTAGATTAGTAGTAGGTATAATAAATCAGAAAAACTGGATAAAAACGGATAAGCAGGTAAAATAGTCAGATCTGGTCGAAGGGTAAAGCAAAGAGTATATTACCTCTAGGGTAAAGTAGTAGTGATCAAGTAAAGGAAGGTCAATGAGACGAGATAAAGAATGTAAACAAAGTTTCAGGGGTTCGAAACATTTTTATTTGAATAAATTATAGTTAAACAAATTTCGGATTCCCTATTCTAATCGCTGTCGTCTGTATTAGTGAAACATGATTCACCGGAAGAGTCCTAGGCTGTCTAGAGCCGCCAGGCTGTGATCCATAATTAAAACCAACAACTAATTACAATAACAGCAAAAATCAACAAGAAAACTAACAGTAACGGATTAAATAAACACAATAAACTTAGTAAATACGGAAACGAAAAAATACGTATCACTTCGAATGCAATCTAACAAGAATGAACTATTATAGTTCACAAAATGGCGGATGCCACCAAATGTTGACAACTGCCGTACTGAAAGTTTTCCTGTACCACGAAATACGCAACGACAGCTGTCGTCAATCAAATGCCGCCATTACCGCATACTGTCACACGTAGGACAGAGATAATAATCGGTCACTATCGCAATGTAACTCAGTAACGGTCCGTTTGTTTACATTCTTTATCTCGTCTCATTGGCCTTCCTTTAGTGATGTAAATGAGGGAAATCGAAAAATGTGTGACGTAATTTAAATATTTGAAAATGATAGATAGAAAAAGAAATAAAAATGGTGTAAAGACGTTTGCACCGTTACACTCTCACTTTGCATGCATGCTTCTAGAATAGAGTTAAATAGGGTAGGTAGGTATATAATTTTCGTGTTAAATTAGATAAAAATAAACGGTGTCTTTCACAAAAACACAATTTCCCTAAAACACTCCTCAGAGGCAATTTCAATAATCTGTTGTTACGTCTTTCCCTTTACCGTGGACTAAATAAATTGAATAGTGATTTCATAAATAAAGCGGGGTTTTGACTATGGGATGTAGAATAATATATATTACATCTTGAGATATAATAAGTTATCGCTCGTCATACATTTTGTATGAGACCGGTTCACACTGTGCTATAATAATATTATAACTATAAAACTAAATGTATGACGAGCGATAAATTATTATGTCTCAAGACGTACCTAATATAAGTATATTATATTACATCCCATAGTGAAATGCCGGCCTAAGACTGAACATGTTTACGTAATGAACGTCAAGTGGTTACTGTCACAAGTTCACAACGAAGACCTTATGTGGAGGAGAAGCTAACAAATCATCGCATCCATTGTCTTTTCTAGGGTATCATACTCACGTCGAACTTGACGCGCCAGGTGCGTCCGCACTCGAGGGGCGTGGTCATCGTGTCCAGGTCCTGTCCCCAGAAGGCGAAGAACTTTTCTACGCGCAGAGTACGCGACGCGTAGTAGCCGACGTGCTGCAGGTTGTATCGCGCGCCGGCCTGCACCAGCCGATTGTATACGTGCAGCGCGAACTGGGGCGGGATTTTTATTGTTATTTATTAGTAGATGACTCGGCAAACGGTGTTTTGAGATATTATTTAACTTACGGCCTATTCCTATCAAGGCCTATCAGGGAGCACCTCGGTGCTCCCGCAACCTATATATTGATTTGTAATTTTTAAGCATTGATTTTATGGTAAATAAAACATTTTCACTTTCACTACTACGACACATGCTGAGTAGCGACCATTTTAGTGGTTCAATGCTTTAAACCTGAGCGCGACAATATAATAGTAGATTATGCATTAAGGGAATAAAACCATGTATTACGTCATGGGCGGTATATTGAACCCTGAGCGGAGCGAAGGACTCCGAGTTAACTCCCGAGCGCAGCGAGGGAGTTAAATTTTGAGAGTCCTGAGTGAAGCCAGGGGTTCATACCGCCCGAGACTAAGACATGTTTTATTCCAGAGGTGAATACTCTACTTTTCACACCATCTGGGAGACAATAAAAAGACAGGGCTGCATAAGTTGAAATATGTATTAAAAACTGAAATTAAATATAAAGTCCACACTCTTTTACGGCTTAGCAACTTAAATTGAATATAACTTTTAAATTCGTATTTGCAATTCGCGCCTTTTTTTCTTTTTTTTATTGGTATTTCGCGCGGTCACACGACACAGTAGTTCAGAAAAAAAAGAAAAAAGGGGTGAGTTTCGAACAACAATTCGAATTTCGAATTGCAATACGGGGCTTCTTCATAGTTTTCATGCGAATTTTGACATTCTAAATTTAAATCACTTTATTCCCTAGGGAAATTCTTCATTATTATTGCCCTCGAGAGACAAGGCTATGCTTTAGGATGATATTTGACGGTACGTAATAAGGCATTGTCGAGCAGGAGGTGTGAAAAAATGTTTATATACGTTTGTTGCTTATATACGTTATATACGTCTGTTGTATTGTTTTTAAGCGTATGTAAATGTAATCAATGTTTGAAACGTGTTCTGTTTGTCCTTTTTCTTTTCTTGTATGCATGTAATATTTGTTCCTTTATGTTATTTGATGTTCATGTATGCCTATGTTATGTTTTAAAGTATTGTGCCGTTAAATAAATGTTTTATCGATCTATTCTCAGATCTGACAAATAATATATACAAAAAAATCATTAAAATCGTTGACCACCTTTCAGAGGAGTTCCATAACAAACAATTTGTTGTTCGTAACGAACACGACGCGAGATTTTTAAAAAACACAGTACAATATATATGTACTAATCATATTTTAAGTAAAATAGTCATAACATTGTAGTAAGTTATTTTACCAATGGCAGATCGAAGCCGTTAAATCAGGCATTGGTATTTTTTTTTGCTGACATGCAATCGGTCGTCAGACCATAAGCAGTCCATATGAGTGAGGGTCTTTGGCGTGATAGGCTTGCCCTTCCAGAGTTGGGTAGCCTTTATTTATTATACTTCACAGGTTGTCCCACATGTGTCGTCGTTTCAGACGTCTTGTTTGGAGTTATCCTTTAAGGGGGATTGCAAGCATTGGTCAGAAGCAATGTATATGTGTGCCTGTGTGTAAATGTTATATTATGTTGTGAATTGATTATATGAAAAGTCTTACAAGTATACCTTGATTTAAGCCCTATAAACATATTGTTAAGAATCATTGAAATCCAGCATACTGTTTATGAATTAAATACACTTCGTCGTTTATGAATCAAATACGCTACTAGAAGGAAGCCTCCCTTGAAACAATCAATCATGATAAAAAAACAGTTATAAACAGAACTTGTAAGACTAAATTCAAAGAGTATTCGCACAGCAAAATGTGAATAGTCACTTAATATGAGCAAAGCTATTATTATAAAATGGTAAGGAAAGTGATTTTGAAGCGAGAGAGGTTTTTTAACATTGTAGCAAGTGGTAATCTAATCTAAACCTTGGTGCATAGGTACATACCCTTTGGGATTCAGGGTTTGGTTTAATGTGTGCATGAGTGCTTAACAATTTTTAGCGAATTGCTGCTAACATTTTAAATACAAATTAGCAAGTTGCTACTAACACTTTAAATACAAATTCACTAGTTGCTACTAACACTTTAAATACAAATTAGCAAGTTGCTACTAACACTTTAAATACAAATTAGCAAGTTACTACTAACACTTTAAATACAAATTAGCAAGTTGCTACTAACACTTTAAATACAAATTAGCAAGTTGCTACTAACACTTTAAATACAAATTAGCAAGTTGCTACTAACACTTTAAATACAAATTAGCAAGTTGCTACTAACACTTTAAATACAAATTCGCTAGTTGCTACTCACACTTTAAATACAAATTAGCAAGTTGCTACTAACACTTTAAATACAAATTAGCAAGTTACTACTAACACTTTAAATACAAATTAGCAAGTTGCTACTAACACTTTAAATACAAATTAGCAAGTTGCTACTAACACTTTAAATACAAATTAGCAAGTTGCTACTAACACTTTAAATACAAATTAGCGAGTTTCTTCTAACACTTTCAATACAAATTAGCGAGTTATTTCTAAATACAAACAGAACATAAGCAGATAAGTTCGCATAGATTAATTCGCAGTGACTATTCGCTGCTTTGCAACATTGTGATGATTCACTTAGTTCTCAAGTGCAGTGGTCTCGCGGTCGATAGAAACGTTTCCTTACTTGCGAAAGGTCGTTGGTTAGAGCCTCGACATGAACCAACAACTTTGTTTTCTATGTGACGTACAGTACTACACATCATAAAAGTCCCTTCGGGAATCTACGTTCGCGCAGACTAGGAAGAAGTGTAACGAAATACCCGAAGCTATAAGTACATTCAACATGATCTTTAACCGATACGGTTAAGGTGCAGAATTGATTGCCGCAGTAGCGCTACCTATTTCGCTCACGTTAATATTGCCAAACCCCTTCGGCCGCGTATGATACCAGAGTTTGGTAACCAGTATCATACGAAGAAAAAATGATCGTCGTCGGATACTGCTATCCAAGTGATAGGATATATTACTTTTCTGATACCCTTCATCATGTTTGGTAACCAGTATCCAGTAAGACCAACTCGGCAAAACTTCGAAGATCGCATTCTGTACCTACGCTTATTGTAAAACCCTCGCTTTTTTAAAAACATACAAGAAAACAAGGAAATAGTTCAACTGTATATCATTTATTACCTACAACCTATTGGAATAAATGGTGAAATGATTTCGATACAATGTCCCTAATTTCGATACACTAATTTAGCTGAGATATGGCGTCATTTATTTCTTCATCAATTTCTTTGAACTCTCGGCTTAGTTTCGATTTTCTCTTGTATAGGTATATCCCTAACGGTGGTTTCATTTCTATAAATATCTAAGAGTTGAGCCAACGCCGGTCTTTTGCGTCCAATATATCTATTAAGGCGACTGTGCCAACCTTCTATATTAATGGTAGTACGTATTTTAGATGATGACCAATGAACATGCACATGACATGCTTATCAGTATCATACGAGGAAATATTAAGTACTCACTTGTAATTGTTTGATATTTTCCTGAGCTGATACTCGGTTACATAAAACGAAAAATCCTTATCACTTGGATACCAGTATCCGACGACGATCATTTTTTCTTCGTATGATACTGGTTACCAAACTCTGGTATCATACGCGGCCGAAGGGTGCCAAACTAATAGTCACCTGCATCGATGACGTTGAATAAACCAATAGCACCAAAGGCGCGCGGCCTGCCATAAAATGAAACTATCTGTATGGTTGATCAACTTGCCGAACATTCAAAATGTGGTCATCTGCGCAGGTACATCCGCGAGACTTATTTCTTGCACTGTACCTTTGTGAATTTGTTATTGCTAACTGTAAAGGAAAAAATTGAGAGAAAACCTGAGTGCCCGTGGTGCTCATATAGGTCCTTCAACGCTTGAGATTGCCAATCCGAGGTTTCTCTCTCCCAGAGAGAAAACTAACTTTCTCAGCTCTTTCGCTAGTGTAATTGTTAGCAATCCCAACGAGATCGCCACCGGACACCTAATAAGGATGGTGTATTTTTCAAAATATAAGTTCCACGCGTGGGGATGACAATGCGGACGACTCCACGACGCACGAAACATATCACCTAAATAGGTTTATAATTTTCGTTCAATGCGAGTAAAATAAATCAAATTATGTAAATAATAAATAATGTTTATTAAGAACCGCATGTTGTAAATGATAAATAATAGTTCGGCACTATAGGTCTATTTATCAACTATTGTAATTGTTAATTTACTTTAGCTATAATGACTGTTTTGTTGCAAAATAAAACAAAATAATTAAAAAATAATAAATTATAGTCTTTATTTAGAGCGAATTAAACAAGATTTTAAGAAATATTTAAAAACTAACAAGCTTAATTCAATTCGCTTTAAAATATTAATGTAACACAAGAAGATTGAATAATGTCGCATAGGTCGCTTTGCAATATTGTAGATTAGATTAGGTTAATACTCTTTATTGCGTGAAAGAGTAAGTATATGAAAAATTGCAAAAAAAATAGCGAGTGGTATTACTACGATAACTTCACTATGTACATAACTTAGAAAACAAAGTCATTGGTACATTTGTTGCAAAATAAAACAAAATAATTAAAAAATAATTAATTATAGTCTTTATTTAGAGCGTATTAAACAAGATTTTAAGAAATATTTAAAAACTAACAAGCTTAATTCAATTCGCTTTAAAATATTAATGTAACACAAGAAGATTGAATAATGTCGCATAGGTCGCTTTGCAATATTGTAGATTAGATTAGGTTAATACTCTTTATTGCGTGAAAGAGTACCACTCGCTATTTTTTTTGCAATTTTTCATATACTTACTCTTTCACGCAATAAAGAGTAAGTATATGAAAAATTGCAAAAAAAATAGCGAGTGGTATTACTACGATAACTTCACTATGTACATAACTTAGAAAACAAAGTCATTGGTACATGCCGGGAATCGGGCCCACGGCCTCCGGATTGAGAAGGCGGCCTTCTACCGCTGTGTCACACTGCTTCTGTTCAGCAGGATATAAACGTACGGAGCATTCAATCATAAAATTCCCGCCATTTCTTCGGTACACGCTGGGATTCAAACCCAAGACCTCCCGATTGAGAAGCCTGCGTTCTGCGGCTCCGCTTCATATCCAGTGTAAAAACATGTAAATATTGAAACCTTGATGACTTACCTCATTTGGGATGTAGAGTACGTATCCCAGCTCCCCGGTGTGGGTCAAGTTCATAGCTCGGATGCCGTTGGCCTGACCGACATCCAGTTCCTTGAATGTGAAGAATGGAAAGCTGCAAATAGAAAAAAAACATAGTTATGTAAACTCAAGCCTATATCCTGGCAGGGAACATAGAGATCAAAGACCACTTGAAAGTGAAATGTTTTTATTGCCAACAAAAAAATAAATAAACAAGGTACAATAACTGAGAAAATTTCTTAAGAACTAAATTTGGCAAAAGGCCTTATGCTCAGCTTAAAGTCGTCAGGGAACATGCTCCACTTGCCCCAGAGACCACTTGCCCCGATTCTCCCAGACCTCTTACGCTTTATCAATGTTGCTTAGTCGCTGCGTGCATAGCTCACTCTAACCCACATCTTACTGAGAAATACATTAAGACAGGTATTTCTCAGAAGAAATGGATTCACTACTTGAGAAACAATTGTTTTATCTGTTAGTAGGTGTCACGTGCCGTGCCAATTCGCTTTTAATTCTTGAAACTAAGCAAAAAGTGAGTACCTACATAAGCTATTTTTTTGTATAACTTTGTTAATAAACGAGTGCAATAAAACCCACATAAGGTTTCGTTCACAAGAAGCAAGAATAGGTGCAAAAGGTTGCAAACAAATTTTGAGTGCCTGTATCATCTGATAATGACAATAAGTTGGTCTATCTAAAATTATACTGGAGTTTTTTTGTCCATTTTTTCTCCAAAATGATCTAGATTTTGAAATGGACACCTAGTTTGAATTGTAACGTTCATTAAGCCGCAGCTTCTGCGCTACTTTGAATAAAACCTTTTCATTTCATTTCATTTTAAAAAACAATGTTTCACTTCTTCTTCTTTTTGTGTCAGCGATTTGACCAGTAAGTTGTTTCTTTACTAAGAACGAAAGTCGGCCAAACGTAGCAAAGGACGCCCACCAATTCGCTGAATCAACTGTCTTAGGCAGAATACCAACAATGCGTGGAAGAGGATTGCAAAGGCCAGAAATAAGAGGTGTGTAACGAAAACGGGATGATTGATTTATAACTTTACTCACGGTACGGACAAACCCACAATAACCCAATGATATAAAGCTCACGCAAGTGTGAAATTTATCTTTTTCGGGTACGTATTCACAGAAAGAGAGTGGATTAAATCAGTCAGCATGACATCGATCCCTCCAAGAACCTCAAGATGATAAACCATAGAAATGTGAAAAATAATACGGCTCTTACGGCCGCCACTATACAGGCTATGCGCTTAGTGTGGACCCACTGTTAAAATGCATAACTGTGTACCTATTTTATTAATAAAAAGTATTCTAATTCTAATAAAAAAAAATTCTTTTTTTTCCCTTCTTTTTTACTTGAGATGGGTTCCAAAACAGATCCCAAATCATAACACAGATTAAAAAGCTAAAAAGGTATCGTAACTTGATGTAATCGAGATGTTTACATACCACTGACGTCTAATTATTGCCACGTAAACTTTAGATATGACCTAATCTTTTGGCTAAGATGACGCCATGACACATACCAAACTTGTAAGATGTTAAGATGCATAACTTTTTTTTGAGCATACCTTGACCGGGCGATTTGTAAAAATAGGCTAAGAAATGACTAACAATAATAATTGTTACTGATTTCGATTTTTAGTCAAAATTTCGTTCTAATAGTTTATTCCTATTACTCCTGTGCACTATCAAGAACTTTAAATAACTTTATTTCGAATGCCATATTGTTCACATGATATCAACCCTTGTATGTTTCCACTGCTGGGCCACGGGTCTCTTCTTGCATTGCAGGAACGCTAGGTCATACTCCACCACGGGGGCCAAGTCTGTGTTGGTGGAGGATTGCAAGACAGTGGCGGGCCTTACTGTCAGAAGTTATCAAGCCGCCCATAAGGCCTCTGACATGGCTTAACGACTGCCATTACATGACAGCCGGCACCAACGGCTTAGCGTGCCTTGCGAAGCACGGGCTGCAGCCTACGTATAACAGTAAGTATTTACTTGGACGGCGCCAAATCGGTGTCGGTGAGCTCCGACAGTAGACTGCGTGAGAACGGTCCCATGATGCAGAGTGCTGTGTACATTGAGGTCACGTCAGCCATAGACACCGTTCCGTTGCTTGGCAGATTCTTCTTGATCCAGAGCTTGCAGCGCGTTTGCTGAATCGTCGGTGCTATCATCATGTAACTGGGGAGGAGACATCGGTTGGCTGGAGAGACTCAGTAGCGTTTTTAGCAACTTTTTATCCCACTTGGTGTTTAAAAGTTGCTAAAAACGCCAAAATCACAACTAGAATTTTAAACTACCCGGCATCCCGAAATCGTGGAAGCTGCTGTGGTTTCTTTGACTTTATCGGTGTAACTAAATTAACTTTATGTATTTTAGTAAATTAAATCTATCTTCCACTTATATTATATAATTTTGCGGGAATCCGGGATTTTAGGATTATTAAGAAATATGTGATCACTTTTTAAAGAAAATATAATGTAGTATTTCTCACACCTTTTTTATTACATTTGCACAAGAAAACATTCCTTTCTGTTTATAGCACCTCCATGTCGAGTGTTAGTCAACTGTATAACTATTCGATTCTATTCAGTGTCACCCTATAATTTTATTATGTAATCTAGAATGAACAAGTCCTCAAAGATTTAATACTTAAAGATCGTATTAATACTCGGTCGATCATTAAATTAAAGAAGGAAATTTACTATGCTGCACACTAATAAAAAATTGGGTTCAAAACCTAAATATTTCGCAAACATGATGTCCTTACATCCAATAATGGTTTTTCTACATCCACAATATAAATTTTTGAACGACGAATCCAACGACATCCACTCTATGGTGTAGACAAGAAAAAAAAATGTTTAATATATGTATATCTGTCACCGGAAGATAACAAGATCCGCACCTTTATAAATTTCCTAGGAATATTATAAACTTTCGTAGGATTGGAAAAGAGAGATAAATCTACGCCCACATTTTCGCATTTTACCAATTTGCGACGTTTCGTGGTAAATTTATAAACTGACGGATAACATTAGTAAGATTCTAAACAGTTCGACCAATTACAGAAGAGCTTTTAATTATACCATTTTTTAAACGGCAAATAACACACTGCTCCATTATTGGTCGATGTTATTAGTGGCAACGTTTGTGTCCATAGACTTAGGTAAAAATCAAACTTGCAAATCTATAAATATCAGTTTCGATTACCTACTTATTTATGCCAAATACTAATCGCCTCTGAGCTAAGCCCGGGACAGAGGTTCCTTTTTGACTGCGCTATCCTGAAAATAAATAAACTCATTGCTCACTGGTTCTCAGCGATCCTGGCCAAGCTGCAGTCATTCTCGTAGCCGCCGCGCGCATTCTGCATGCCCGTGTGGATGATGCTGCCAATCGGGACGTCCACATCGTTCGAGCACAGGTACTGGAGGAGATCCACTACCTCACGCCCTTGGGACTGGTAGAAGAAACGATAAAATTTAATTCATTGATACTCGTATGCAGGGACTCACAGCTCTATAGTCCGGACAAAAAAGATTGGCCTCTGCATCTACGTAATGAGATTATTTATGCAGCGTCCAGTGGTATCTTCACTCGCACTAGATAGGTGAAGGAACCACTCGAACGCTGCAGTGCCTGGGACATTGTTTTGAATGGTGTAAGCGTGCCCACTTATACTATCCTGATAGGTAAGACATTTAAAAACACGATTCTTACAACTTACTATTTAGGCGATTTTACCCTTAGGCTAGGCTTGCCTAGCACCTATACCATCCTGACAACTTAGTCGGCCTAACCCACAGGAAAGACTTGTCAATACGTGCGGAGCCAACCAAGTCGCGGGTTTCCTCGCGATGTTTTTCTTCACGCCCGCATAAAATAACACGAAAAAAGAGCTGCATTAATTCCCAACGAGGTGGATTTTTGTTAGGTCATAGGTCTTAAATACGTCGCTACGGAAAGTGTCGGAAGACGCGCAGTGTAGGCTTCCGTAGAAAGAAAAGTTTGTTACCTGCATTACCGAAGTTATAACTTCAACAAAGTAATATTCTTATACTATTTTTATTTTAATGCACTAACCCGTGCTAAGGAACAAATTTAAAAACCTAATTAGAGGCTAAAAATTTCACCCATGCCGGGATTCGAACCCGCAACCTCTGGCTATCCGTGCCAGCGCTCTACCAATTGAGCCAATGGGCGACTCACGGCATCAGTGAAATTTCAAACCTCTTTACACTATTCTCTGTATTACGTACAGGCAGCGACATCTGACTTAAGCAAATTGCATTACTTACAGCCCCGACTACCTACTTTGCAGTTAGGTTTTACATCGGAACGATATCACTGTACCCACATTATTATACTATTTTTATTTTAATGCACTAACCCGTGCTAAGGAACAAATTTAAAAACCTAATTAGAGGCTAAAAATTTCACCCATGCCGGGATTCGAACCCGCAACCTCTGGCTATCCGTGCCAGCGCTCTACCAATTGAGCCAATGGGCGACTCACGGCATCAGTGAAATTTCAAACCTCTTTACACTATTCTCTGTATTACGTACAGGCAGCGACATCTGACTTAAGCAAATTGCATTACTTACTGGTAGAGCGCTGGCACGGATAGCCAGAGGTTGCGGGTTCGAATCCCGGCATGGGTGAAATTTTTAGCCTCTAATTAGGTTTTTAAATTTGTTCCTTAGCACGGGTTAGTGCATTAAAATAAAAATAGTATAATAATGTGGGTACAGTGATATCGTTCCGATGTAAAACCTAACTGCAAAGTAGGTAGTCGGGGCTGTAAGTAATGCAATTTGCTTAAGTCAGATGTCGCTGCCTGTACGTAATACAGAGAATAGTGTAAAGAGGTTTGAAATTTCACTGATGCCGTGAGTCGCCCATTGGCTCAATTGGTAGAGCGCTGGCACGGATAGCCAGAGGTTGCGGGTTCGAATCCCGGCATGGGTGAAATTTTTAGCCTCTAATTAGGTTTTTAAATTTGTTCCTTAGCACGGGTTAGTGCATTAAAATAAAAATAGTATAATAATGTGGGTACAGTGATATCGTTCCGATGTAAAACCTAACTGCAAAGTAGGTAGTCGGGGCTGTAAGTAATGCAATTTGCTTAAGTCAGATGTCGCTGCCTGTACGTAATACAGAGAATAGTGTAAAGAGGTTTGAAATTTCACTGATGCCGTGAGTCGCCCATTGGCTCAATTGGTAGAGCGCTGGCACGGATAGCCAGAGGTTGCGGGTTCGAATCCCGGCATGGGTGAAATTTTTAGCCTCTAATTAGGTTTTTAAAGTAATATTCGTACGAAGTTTTCCTTTCATAAGTTGCTCGTCTACCATTAGTTAACTTGTAAAGTCAACTTAGCCGCCATAGTTTTCCTAATAATTAACCTAACCTAGGTAATGTCAAGGAAAACTATTCAAGTTCACATTATGTGCTATTGCCCTGAATTTTTTCACGTTTCTCCAACACACCGTTTAACTATGAGAGAGTAGCGGGGTCGTCTCACATTGACAAACATTTTGGCTTTAAAGCTTAATATTTCGCAGTCGGAACCCTAAATCGAAAATGGTTTTCCGAACCATTATCGAAAGAATCCGAATGATTCTACGGGAATCTACTAGTCACTCACATTAGATGTGTGAAAAGACCACTCGGACCCCGCAGTGCCAGGGACATTGTTTTTTAAATGGAGTATGATTGCCCACCACCCATACTATCCTGATAGGTAAGTCATTTAAACACAGCGGTTCTTTAAACCATTTAGGTGATTTTATTTATATACATGAGGTGAAATGAGGCGTAATGAAATATAAAGGGTTTTTGACTAACTTGCAAATCTATCTTGGTGAAGCTGGAGTAGTCAGCCAGTCCAATACTCTCCCTGCAGGCCCAGTACTCCCTTTGGACGATGTCGAACCAGGGCGGCTTGCCGAAGGTCTTGGTGCTCGCTATCCTGAACGGAAGTGGTTTCTGTGGAAGCTCCTTTTTGGTCTCTGCAGAAGAGGAGTAATTTTTCAGAGTAATTAACTGACTGTGCCCAAATGAAGGGTAATGGCACAGAAGAAAGTAATGCCACCCAGGAAAGTAATGGGTGTTTATGGCAACACAAGTATATTCTCATGTTTCCGTTTTTAGTGTCACAATTTGGCTTAACTGTCTCTTTCTCTCTCTTTCTATGTCTCTGTGTGACCGAATATCCATGGCGTGTGTGGTGTTAAGAATAAATAAATAATCTGTTGTTCCTAGTGCTGCGACTTTCTAATCTACAGTTCGTTTGTACCAGAGTTCAGGACAGGACATAAAAACACGTAAAGATACAGAGTACACTAAGCGGCTTTACTGCGATAAAGGAAAGGAGAGACGGGTAGTCGGTGCAAATATTAATATACTAACTAAATACCTACGCATATAAAGAATTAAATTACCTTCCTTTGTTCCGCAAAGGGTGTGTAGTACACAGGTGTACTATGGTCAGACAAAACGATAACGTTTTTACAAAAAAATATGTTTTATTACGGTCTCGGTGGCGCAGCGGTTTGGCACGCTGACTGTGAAAGAATAATTCAAACAAAATATATTATCAGCATACATTTTTGTTATTTTGTTCTGTTGGATTTCCAAACAGAAAATAATAATATGAATAATAAAATACTGAAAAGGTTCACGGAACACTCCGCTACGCCACAGTACTCACGATTAGTTAGGTCGAACCAGGCGGGCCGCTCGTAGCCCATGACTTGGCCGAACACCGCGCCGTGGTCTCGCAGAGTGGGGTAAACTGGCGACATACGAAGGTTGCGGCCCGTTTCGAACTCGTGGAAGGGGTAAGGCAGCCCATAGTGCACGCCTGGAACGGGGGAATATAACACTCGCAATCAAGCTATTTAAAACGATTAAAAACGATCTCATTAAAAAGAAAATTAATGAGCGTAAGTTAGGTTATGTTACGGCTGATGTCGTGCATTCGTATCGCTTGCTTATTTCGTAATTTTAATTTAAAAATATAAATTATGAACTCGGTGTGGTCAGATCGGCAGAGCCCGAGATGGCCCATTTGATGAAGCTTGGCTAATAAAATGAAGGACATTAAATATATTTTTGTATTTCGGCTTTTACGGTCTTCTACATATAAAAAAGACTATTCCTGGAAACGCTCCATAAAAGCCACTTAAAATTGTTGTAGATTTTTCAAGGTAAACACGTTTAATAACGACGGTAGGTTTTGCTAAAAAAAAGAGTCGCCAGTAAAATTTGAAATGTTTTTACCAAGTTTTGCCAACGTAATAAGAGATATAGGATAACAAAAATATTTTTTAAGCATCCGCAATTTTATTATCAAAGCGTCAGACCACATTTTATCAAAAGTACAAACTGATTTAACTATCATTGAAATGATACGAGCGAGTCAGACGTCAGACGGGGCGGTACGTATGGCGTCCCACCACGTAGCCCTAGCTTAGGTTACCTGGCACTTCCTTCACTCGGTCTCGGAGGAAGCGCTTGTTGTTATGAAGCCCGAGGAACCGGTTGATGCCTAGCTCATGCATATCGTAGCGGGTGAACCCGTCGACCACCTCGTCGACGGTCGCCTCGGCGACGCCGCCCGCCGCTGATATGCCCACGGTCTTCATGCCCGCAGCCACGTGGTAGTTGAACATCTAGCCCGGACACATTGGTGTTAAACCAGATGACCATCAAACCATGTATTGAGGCTGCTGTTACTGAGATAGACATTTCGTTCGCATAACCTAGCATTTTAAGTGATTGTAACAAAATTAATAACTTCCACAGAGTACAATCACTAGATATGGCCCTAGAGTCTAATACTTACATAGTTTTTCGACAGAAGGGCATAAGCACGACAATGGTTGTTTTTTGCCTCAATTTGATACAGTACTACACATCATAAAAGTCCCTTCGGGAATCAACGTTCGCGCAGACTAGGAAGAAGTGTAACGAAAGTACCCGAAGCTATAAGTACATTCAACATGACCTTTAACCGATACGGTTAAGGTGCAGAATTGATTGCAGCAGTAGCGCTACCTATTTCGCTCACGCTAATATTGCCAAACTAATAGTCACCTGCATCGATGACGTTGAATCAACCAATAGCAACAAAGGCGCGCGGCCTGCCATACAATGAAACTATCTGATTGGTCGATCAACTTGCCGCACATCCGAAATTTGGTCATCTGCCCTGGTACATCCGCGAGACTTATTTCTTGTGGAGCACTGAAGTCTGGTAGCAATAGCAGTACAATGTCATTCCAGGGGTATAACCCGCGCAAACTAAATAGGCATCTCTCGCGAGGAAGATTGAATCGCGCCGAGTTAAGTAGCACGGGTTATACCATTGCAATGCGATTGGTTACTAGACTACCTATAGTGTGAATGAAACAACCATTACCGGACTAATTATGACTCTATTGAACAACTATGCATTTTAGAGACCTAGGTCCCAAACTAGGAAACCTTGTGCTATGGTAAACAGGTATGTGCGAGCAAGACAGCATGTCCGGTGTAACAGCAACTTAAGTTGACTTATTGCAAATAATCCTACTATAATATAAAGAATTATCGAGAAGAAAAGGATGTCTGGTTTAAAATAATTTTATTGTGTCTAGCGTTCAATACTTGAATGAGTACTAATTTTACGTAGAAAATTCTATTAAGTAGATTACGCGTTTGTGAAAAATAATAAATTTTTATTTTCTTCGTTTCTGCTTCGACACATAATCTATTAATTCTGGAAATAACAGCATACGACGAAAACAGTTTTAATGTACAAACGTGTTTAAGTTTTAATGTAATGAATGGCCAGTTATAGTCTCGTTTAAAAATATGATTTATGAGTAAAAATATGTACGTTTCACTCTCAAAATTCTCCACAATTTTTGCCAGTTAATTTGAATTATCGCCTCTCATTGAAAAGAGGATCTACTCCTTGAACTGTTTCACGATTTCAAGTGTTGCCTTTCAGCTCAAAAGAGTAAAGCTGATTTTCAGATAGTCGTCACCGGAACATGCCCGGCCAGCGCTTGAGCAGGCTGTAACGAGGTATTTGCAGGGAATTGGTAAAAGTGTTTCGAAAACTGATTCAGGTACAGAAAACTTTGAATAGAGACTAGTGGAGAGTGAACACTAACTCTGACATAGCTTAACGATTGCCAAGACATGACAGCCGTACCTACCGGCTTAACGTGCCTTGCGATGCAGGGCAGCGCTCGGAAAAAATGCCATTAGCGGTAGTCACGGGACGGTCACCCATATTGCACTTAACCGTGCTTGTTGTTGCTTAACTCATGTGATTGATTCCAATCACTCGGTCGAATAGGCCACGACTGCTTCAATTTATATATCGAACACTTTATATATTCTTTTCGCAAAACTTTTTGAGTGTCTACGTATTCTATCCTTCATTAATAGTAATTTTTCATTCAGCAATCTTTCCGATTTAAGGTTGCCTGGAAGAAATTGTTATCAGCAATAAGGCCGCCAATTGTACCTCTTTTTTTGTAACTGTTGTCTCTGTAATTATTTTCTGGTGTGTACAATAAAGAATATTCTTATCTTATCTATCTTACCTCTGGCGCTTCCCCCACGATCCAGCGGCAGTCAGGTGAGAAGGCCTCCAGTCCATTGCAGAGCCGGTGAAGAGTCGCCTGGCTGAGCGAGGGCACACGCTTTAGGAGTTCCTGGAGGAGCACGTGGAATTGGTCCCAATCCTCCGGGACCGCGCGCCCCGACTGCGTGAGTACTGGAACAGGTTCGCGCTTTAGGCCTTTCATTCTAAAGTAAAGGTTGGCGGAAGGTAAAGGTACTTACGCCCAACAGTGCGCGTCTTTCGTGGGCTGTATGGATAGATATAAGGAGGAAACTTTAAAAGAAAATACTTTTTTTGTATGGAGTAAAAAAAAAATCTACTTTTTGTCTTTTATTCACATAGGACAGTGCGCCACATTTACATGTACTCTGTGAAAACTTCAACTGGCTTCGATCCACGAGAAGCCCTCTAAAAGCATCAAAGCCGGGTGAATAGGGTATGTTAAGTACAAAGGTCTCGTTGGCACTTTCGAGTACGCAAATATAAATAAACATTAACTCAACAGTACGCAACTCTGAAAAAAAGTTAAGCTAATATACTTACTCTCTTCCTCGTACACGGGTTTGGCGACCGGCTCGAAACCGCCAGCTAAGATGCAGCCATCTCTTTCTCTCAAGTAGATGAAGCCATCAGGATCACGTATCACTGTCACATACAAGGTGCATATTTAAGAATGGCTCTATGAATGAAACAATAGTAACACGGTGTCGGTTCATCATTTACTGCAGTAGTATTTATGTGTACTTAATGCAAATCTTGTAAGAGACACAAACTTGGTTCAGTGCGGTTCTTGATGCCAAATGACAAACATGCAAAATACACATACTGGCGTTATGTGTATTTTGTATATTATGAGCAATACACTAATGACATTATGCTAAACCAATTTGCATATTGACATAATATGCAAAACCAACACTACTCTAAATCACAAGCGGAACAATCAATACTGTAAAACGAGGCATACTTACGCAAAATAACCATTTCCAATATTGACATATACACGAAACGAACAATACTTGTGAGTCGATACCTGGTGTCATAGGGTCCAAGTTCTCAATGGGCTTCGTGTGCAGGTAGTAATGTTCGCACGGCAGCAGCGGTACTTTCACCTGGGGCTTGCTCAGCTGCCCAACCTGTACAGAAGTAACTTTTTAAATTAAAAAGGAAACATTTTGTTAATGGAATAGGTATTAGAATTTACTTAATAAGTGCTCGTGGCCCAGTCGAACCGGGTGATTGGATTCAATCACTTGAGTTAGGTGGTGGTGTCACTTCGTGTAGGATGGGTGACCGCTCCGTTGTGAAGTTGTAAAACGTTTTATAAATAATAAACTGGTGTAAAAATAAACAGTTTTTTTTAATAAAAAAACATTATAAGCACGTAAAGGACGATTTATGTAGTCTGGTCTACTTGAAATGAAAGAAGTGACGCCAAAAAATCAGGGAAATCTCAAAAATTGGTGACCTAATTTTAAATTTCGAAAATGAAAGACATAATTAAAGAAATATAAAAAAATATGGTGTAGAGGTTTGCACTGTTACACAGTGACTACCGCTGGTGGCATTTATCGCTTTCGTGCTGCGAAGCAGGCACGTTAAGATATTGGTGCAGGCTGTCACGTAATGGCAGTCGTTAAGCCACGTCAGAGGCCTTATAGGCGGCTTTATAACTTGGGACAGTCAGGGCCGCCACTGTCTTACAATCCTCTAACAGCCCGGATTTGGCCCCCGAGGTGTAGATAGGACAAACGCTCGCGCCATCCCGCTCTCATGTTGACGCTTTACTTGACCTGAATAATATTGGCAATGAATTAATACGCCAATTTGGAAGCTGAACAATTTGGAGATTTCTCCTAAATCAATTTGGAATTTTATGCTGCCTGATTCTATTTTAAATTTATCTCTATTCCATATTTTTTGGTCACCAATGGTTGCTGCTTTGACTATTGACACTGCATAGTAGAATAGTCAAAATAACCATAACCATAGCTAGGCTGCTGCAGTATGCCCCTGTAAACTATATTTAACGATTTTTTAAACATTTCCATGGTACATTATAGATGTAACTCTAGCGGTTTTGGCAGCGCATGCCAGCATAGCTCGCAGGTGGTAAATTTTTTCCTCATTACTCTACACTTATTGTCATATTTTGGACCATTTATACAATAACTTTATAAATTGTAGCCTATGTGTATTGTCGCGGTCCTATCCCGAACCATCTAGAATAGTCGCCGCATGCTGCGTTTTAGTAAACAATAAACGCTGCAAGCAATAATGACTCGTATGTCCACTAGCGTAAGGTGCAAAACTCTTTAAATGAGTAACTGTTCGAGCGACCTTGCCGCGTGTACCGAGTGTAGGTACGTAGTTACGGGAATGTTCTAGAACCCTGGCCGGCGGATATAAATAGCGGCCGCCGCGGCGCGCTGTCAGTTCCATTTGGAATAGCGAAGAGTGAACTTCAAGTGAACATACCTGCGATACGAGCGATAACCTACGACCTCAGCGATACTATTGGACTTCGATTGAACCTGCGATTGGAATCTACGTGTGGACTTCGTGTCGTGAAGACCTGCAGCCCAGACCCTGCGTGAATAAATCCTAAGAAGCTGTCATTGGTGTTTTACATCCAAATCCAGAACCCTAGCCCGTAACATTTGGTGTCAGAATTGGGGATTTGGAGATGCCACTGACTCCGAGAGAGGATACTTCTGGAGTGAGGACCAGGTCCAGAAGTGCTGCGGAGGCCACGCCCACTGCCCCTCAGGCCACGCCCACTGGCCATAGGGACACGCCCACTGGCCCCGCCCACCAGGCCACGCCCACCGACCAAGCCACGCCCCCTGGCCCCGCCCACCAGGCCACGCGCGTAGTGGAGACACAGCATACCTGCCCAGCGGCTCCGCCTACTGGCCACGCCTACCAGGCCACGCCCACCGCCCCCGTGCACCAGGCTCCGCCCACCGGCCTTGACCACCAGGTTTCACCAACCGACCAACAGGCTCCGCCTCGTAGCCACGCCCACCTGGCCACGCCCACCGAAGACATTAAACCTCAGTCACGTACAATGGAGGTTTTGGATATGTCGTGCCTGATGGCAATGCTGAAGGGCATGCGAGAAGAACAGAGCAAGCAGATGCAGTGCCTGCAAGAAGAACAGAGAGGCCTGCGAGAAGAACAGAGCAAGCAGATGCAGTGCCTGCAAGAAGAACAGAGAGGCCTGCGAGAAGAACAAAGAGGCCTGCGAGAAGAACAGAAGGCAGATCAACAGGTGATCCTTTCTGCCGTTACAAAGTTCAGTGATACGGTCGCTAAGCTACATGAAGATGTAGAGGTAGTGAACGAACGGGTTTCCGAATTAGAGGATGACCTAAAAAATGTTAAAACCGGCCTCACTGGACTAGAGCAGGAAGTTCGGCGTATTAAAGCTGCTGGAGTTACATCGAGCGGAGTTGTCAGCATAAACCACGGGCCTAAAGTGAAGGTGCCTCCGTACGATGGTACTACGTCTTGGGTCGCTTACCGCCAACAGTTCCAGACTGTCGCTGCTTCAAACGGGTGGACGGACGAACAGAGCCTGACAGCCCTCACCGTCGCGCTCAGAGGTTCGGCTTTATCTGTCCTGGAGGCACTGCCCACCTCAGGCAGCGAGTTCAAAGACCTGCTGGAGGCACTTGAGGCTAGATATGGTGAAAGACACCTGGAACACGTTTTTCGTGCTCAGCTGCGCGACAGGACTCAGCGCCTGGGTGAAGGACTTCAACAATGGGCGTTGGAAATTGAGAAGCTGGTTCGAAAGGCGTACCCTTCTGCTGATAGTAAGATGGTGGACACGAATATTTTACAAGCCTTCGTCGACGGGATCAAGGATCTTGAAATTAGGGCTGCAGTAAAGCTTCGCCACCATTCTTCATTAAAAGAAGCTCTGGCACACGCCCTGGAAGTAGAAGCTGTGCGTCATGATATCCGGCAAGGGTATAAACTTCGAGAAGTTACGGAGGAGGTTAAAGAGATCAAGACACCTCCCAAGAGAAACTCCGGGCCCATGTGTTACAAGTGTGGGGAAAGAGGGCATCTGCAATTCACGTGTCCTAAGAATGAAAGGCAACCGACCAAAACAGATGACAGACTGGATGCGCGTCTCAACAAAATAGAGCAGTGTTTGGAAGAGTTTGTGAAGAAGCATGACGCTGCGCCCTCCACCGCGAATCAGGGAAACGAATAAAAGCCAGGACTGCGGGGCGGGTACTGGCTGGAGCGGAGGAAGCCCCAGTAACCAGAATCTCACAAGCATGGAACGGGAACAGTCTACTAATACGCGGTGCAGTGAACAAAATAGAGTGCAAAATCACCCTAGATACAGGAGCCTCTAGAACAATAGTGAGACCAGACCTGGTGAAAGCTGTAGGGAGCCGCAAAGGCACCAGTTTAAGCAGACTTCTCTCCGCTTCTGGCCAGCAGATACCCGTCCTGGGTGAAAGGTCGGTTACGATATGCGTTGGGGAGGCGTCATATATTCACAACGTAATCGTAGCCGAAATTATGGATGATTGCATTCTGGGCCTAGACTTTATGAAAAAACACAACTGTCACATCGATGTCACTAACGGTGTCTTTAAATGTGGTGATGAGGAGAACTTCATACTTGGCGGTCCCGATGGAAATGTCACGTGCCTGAAGAAAATCGTAATACCTAGACGAGCACAAACTGAAGTAAAGGTGAAGCTGCCTTCAAGTCAGAAGAATCAGCGGAATAGGTGTGTGCTGATTGAAGATACACGAGACAGTGCAGCCAGTCAGAAATTGCTGACAGCAAGAACTCTCGTCTATGGAGGCAAGACCGCTGTAGTAAGGGTTGTGAATATAGGCGATCGTGAGATTACCCTAAGCAAAGGTGACGTTATTGGAAGGTGTGAGGAAGCCGTTTGGATGAGAAGCTGCCAATCATCTCCAAGCTCAAACACATCGAATACCAGGAGTGAAATTATAGTCACTAAGCTCCTTGAGGATTCTAAGAGTAATCTGAGCTATTCGCAAAGCATGAAAGCTAAGAGGTTGCTACTGCGCTTTAGGGATATCTTCTCTGACGAAGGAAATCCTGGAAGAACATCGTTAGTTCAGCACAAAATCGACACCGGACAGGAGCGACCTATTCTTCAGCGAGCGAGGCGCATACCGATTGCCAAAGAAAAGGAAGTACAAGACATGTTGGACGACATGAAGAGAAACAAGATTATAGAACCTTCTGCTAGCCCATGGTGTTCTCCCGTTGTGTTGGTAAAGAAGAAAGATGGTAGCACAAGGTTCTGTGTAGACTATCGACGGCTTAACGATGTGACCAAGAAGGATAGTTATCCACTGCCACGAATAGACGATACCCTGGACACATTGAGTGGTATGAAATGGTTCTCGACATTAGATCTGAAATCGGGCTATTGGCAAGTGGAAATTGATCCGAAGGATAAAGAGAAGACAGCCTTTTCAACTGGCAAAGGTCTATGGCAATTTAACGTGATGCCTTTTGGATTGTGCAACGCGCCAGCTACATTCGAACGACTTATGGAGTGCGTACTGGCCGGATTAGTTGGGGAAGCCTGCCTTGTCTACTTGGATGACGTCATAATCATGGGTACGGATTTTGAGGACCACTTACAAAATCTAGAGCAAGTTTTTAAGAAGATAATGGGAGCAAACTTAAAGTTAAATCCGAAGAAATGCACTTTATTTAAGAACAAGGTTAGCTATCTCGGCCATGTGATAACCAGCGAAGGCATACAGACAGATCCAGCCAAAATCGAAGCAGTGCAAAAATGGCCTACTCCCAAAGACAAGACTGAAGTGCGAGCATTTTTAGGGCTATGCTCATATTATAGACGGTTTGTTAAGGGGTTCTCTGAAATTGCCAAGCCTTTACACAGACTGACTGAAGACAAGCAGTCATTTCATTGGGATGACACATGTGAGAGTTCCTTTCAAAAATTAAGAAAATGTCTTTGCGAGACTCCAATTTTGGGATTTCCGCAACCTAACGGCCAATTCATTGTAGACACTGACGCCAGTAACACAGCGATCGGAGGAGTGTTATCGCAGAAACAAGGCGACAGAGAGGTTGTGATGGCCTATTTTAGTAAATCGCTATAGAAACCTGAAAGGAACTATTGTGTGACAAGAAGGGAGCTCTTGGCTGTGGTAAAGACAGTACAGCACTTCAGCAAATATCTCCTCGGCATGCGGTTTACGCTTCGCACTGACCACGCCGCCCTGAAGTGGCTGTTACAATTTAAAAATCCAGAGGGGCAAGTTGCTCGATGGATCGAACAACTGCAGGAGTACGACTTTATTATTGAACACCGCAGCGGAAAGGCGCATGGAAATGCTGACGCACTGTCAAGAAGGCCGTGTCCGGAAGACTGCAAGCACTGTGCCAAACAAGAGACAAAGGAACTGCCATTGAGATTGACAAAAATGAGGCCATCGAGATCTTGGGAAGATGAGGCGATGAAAGAAGCACAGGAAGATGACGAAGATGTACGGCTCATTGTCGCATGGAAGAAACGAGGCGAGGACAAGCCAAGATGGTGCGAAGTCGCTCCTACTAGTGCTGTCACCAAGGCATACTGGGCTCAATGGGACAGTTTTATTCTTAGGAACGGAATACTTTACCGAAAATGGGAGAAACCTAACGGCAGAGAGTTCCATCTTCAGATAGTTGTCCCAAGAGATAAGGTACAAGATGTCCTTCGTGAAGTACATGACGGCGTGTCAGGTGGACATTTGGGCGTAAAAAGGACTTTAACAAAGATTCGAGAAAGGTTTTACTGGCTCCATTGTCGAGAAGATGTGCAAGATTGGTGCCGCAAGTGTGTTACTTGCGCCGCGGTGAAAGGCCCACCAACTAGAAGCCGAGGAAATCTGCAACTTTATAACGTTGGTGCGCCATGGGAACGCATTGCAGTTGATGTGGCTGGACCGTTCCCAGTAACGGAATCAGGAAATAAGTATTTCATGGTAGTTATGGATTACTTCACTAAATGGCCAGAGGTATTCGCCATACCCAATCAAGAAGCCACGACTGTTGCCTCCAAGTTGTTTGAGGAAGTAGTTTGCCGGTTTGGTGTGCCCTTGGAAATACACTCCGACCAAGGCAGGAACTTTGAGTCTCAAGTATTTCAAGAACTCTGCAAAATATTGGGAATGCATAAGACTAGGACCACCCCATATCATCCTCAATCTGACGGCATGGTAGAAAGATTTAACCAAACACTTGAGAGACATTTAGCAAAAGTCGTTGACAGGCACCAGAGAGACTGGGACAAATACATACCGCCATTTCTTCTGGCCTACAGAACGGCAGAACATGAAAGCACGAAGGTAACCCCGGCGCGTGTAAATTTTGGCCGAGAACTGAGAATACCAGTAGATCTGCTGACTGGAGGCCCTCCTGACGACTCACGTTCTCTACACGACTACATTTCCGAGTTACGTGAGAAAATGCGAGAGATTCATGCCATACATAGTACGGGAAAACGGATTGGAGTCGAGTGAAAAGATGAAGACTAGGTATGACCGCCGAGCAAATACAAGCAGCTTCGAAGAAGGAGCACTAGTCTGGCTTCACAATGTAACTCGACGAAAAGGAAAATCTCCGAAATTGCAGACAAGATGGGAGGGACCGTACAAAGTGGTAACTCGGTTAAATGACGTGACGTACCGAATTCAACGGCAGCCAAGAGGTGCACAAAAAGTGGTTCACATCGACCGCTTAGCTCCTTATCACGGCAGTAATGAAGATGCTCGGGACGAGCATCTCTAAGAGGGGAGCAGTGTCGCGGTCCTATCCCGAACCATCTAGAATAGTCGCCGCATGCTGCGTTTTAGTAAACAATAAACGCTGCAAGCAATAATGACTCGTATGTCCACTAGCGTAAGGTGCAAAACTCTTTAAATGAGTAACTGTTCGAGCGACCTTGCCGCGTGTACCGAGTGTAGGTACGTAGTTACGGGAATGTTCTAGAACCCTGGCCGGCGGATATAAATAGCGGCCGCCGCGGCGCGCTGTCAGTTCCATTTGGAATAGCGAAGAGTGAACTTCAAGTGAACATACCTGCGATACGAGCGATAACCTACGACCTCAGCGATACTATTGGACTTCGATTGAACCTGCGATTGGAATCTACGTGTGGACTTCGTGTCGTGAAGACCTGCAGCCCAGACCCTGCGTGAATAAATCCTAAGAAGCTGTCATTGGTGTTTTACATCCAAATCCAGAACCCTAGCCCGTAACAGTATTCTGATGTGTAAGCTATATTATTGTAAAGTTTCATTAAATTCCATTTAGTAGTTTTTACGTGAAAGAGTAACAAACAAACATCCATCCATTCATACTTACAAACTTTCGCGTTTATAATATTAGTAGGATAGTGGGATAGGATATCATGGGAACAAACCTGTCGCGCCCAGAAGCCAGCGCAGTTGATGAAGTATTCACACTCAATAGCACCATGAGTCGTCTCCACTCCGCACACGCGATTGTTTTTCGATAGAACAGATGTTATCGCACAATCCTCCATTACACCCACACCTAAAATATGACGTAGGTAGTTTGGTAACTGTGCTCTGTGCTCCTTATTTCATGCTTCTATGGAGTATCAAAGTGGCAAAATATATATACAGAATGTAAAGGGTCATAACAATAACTTTCAAGAAGGAAAAACTACAATAAGTTGTGTTTTATACAGTTGCAAAACTCTATTGCGGATTTTTTTTAATAAAAATAAAATATTGGTTTGGCTTATGGAAAGTGATGAACGAAAGTGATAATGCAAACTGAACAGTTTGTTGGTTTTGAAGAAATGCATTATTTTAAATATTATTTCAATGGATCAAATAAGAGCCACGCTATTGGAAGCACTTTTTGCAAAGGAGGCCATTCAAATTGGGCCCAAAACTCAAAGTGCCAGCCAACGAAAAAAAACATTTCCAAACTGTTACGCACATTGTCCAGAACATTTTATACTATGGCACCAAAACAGTGAAGCCTATAGTTTAGCTACTGTAAGACATTGAAAATCTTATATTCCCATACATTGGACGAAAAATTATTGTAATGTGTTTATAAAATATACGTATTAGGGTTTGTGTAACACTCCTCTAACATAAATGTATAAGGCATGTATTGCTTTTAATATCTGTTCTGCATTATTAAAAATGTATAGAAAAATCAAACCTTTAACATCTACTAGTACTTAGGTATTCATTTTAAGACATAGGTTTCTTAGTATGAAATCAACAAATCAATGTGGCCCATCATTTAGAATAGTTTTTTTTCGGTGGCCGGCACTTTCATGTTTGGGCCCAACTTAGTATGAAGCGTGAATGGTCTCCTTTGCAATTTTCTAAACATTGCATACTCATAACTAACCACAGATTGCAATAGAACAGATGAGAAAAACTCTGGTATAAAAGTTTTTACATGATCTGCAGTTTCTGCACAGCTATACCTTTATCAACAGCTTCTCTTATGAGGGACATGCAGATCAAGTGTGGGTCACCAACTCCATCATCAGGGATCCAAAGCCCTCCAACGATGTCCTCTACATTCAACATCGGCCAGATTTCTTGACATTTTGCTGGGTTCACTAGCTCGCAGGATATTCCCCAAGAACTGGAGAAAATTTTTAACAAAGTTTTAGACACAGTCTGGTATAACTCCCCTTCTGTTTCTTGTATACTATCAACCTGGTACTTTACTATTTATAACAGTTTGCCAAAGTGTGTACAAAAACTACTGAAGGCTAACAGTATTGTTACTGCATGAGAAAACAGGTATACATCCACACATTTTTTAATTAGTCTTTAATAGTTGACCTTATTTGGCAAAACAATACTCAAAATTTTACAATAATTAAAAATGTGTAAATATGTTAATGTTTTCAATGAATACTCACACAGACTGACTTTTCATACGCCTATACACTGTCATCCTATCTCTTGTCCTGGCCAGTAGTAGAGAACCACATTGCTTCCATCCAGTCGGCCGATTCTTGGCTTCCAGCTCCTTTAACAACCGGATTGATGACTGTGCCAGCCCCACCTGAGCCAGGGAAGGCTTGAAGGCTCCGACCAGGCCCGAGGAGTGCCAGCGACTTCCTCCACCCACTCTGACAGCAACAATTCAAACACAATTGTTAAAAAGCGTATTTGGTGAATTTAGTTCTTAACTCTTTAAATAATTACTTTAAGCATAAACTTTAAGGAGGAGGAGATAAAGCAGACTCAATTAAAAGGCGTACAAAGCAAAGAGTCACTGTAAACATACTTTTCCTTCTCAATAACAATGGTTTTGTCGCCCCATCCACGCTTGGCTAAATGGTATGCCACTGAAGCACCCATGACTCCACCACCACAGATCACAACTTTGGCAGTCGATGGAAGCTTTGTAAGACATCCTGACAGTCTTTCTTCGTGGTCTAAACCGTCTAGACGACCGGAAAGCTGACGCGAAATTACACCGAAGCAATGACAAGACCGCAGACGTTTTATATTGTTGCTAACGCGTTTGGTCAACATTTTCACACTTAAACACTAGACATTGGAGACAAACTTATGACGAACTTATCCTAGATATTAACAAATAAGATAAAATCAAAGAGAGATCTAAAAATAAACAAAATTGATCCTCAGACTGCGTGATGTATGACAGTGACAGCATGACAGATGACAAATGAAATGACATATGGCATTTTTATTTTTTATTGTCAGTTTTCATCTCAGACTAACGTTATTCATTACCAGAGGAACTTTCAACTTCAATAGAGTAAACTCAAAACGATTAACATTTTGTAATGTTCTAACCACGGATGTAAACATCCGTGGCTAAAACATTTTGCGTGTTTAGTTTGCATGGTACCTAAGTTCGTAACGCCTTTGCACAACGCAGCGCCAAATCATCTGTAGCCTCAACGGGCCTACTTTTTGTACACTGCGGTGCCAAAAGGAGGGTATGGGTTAAGCTGGGTTAGACTTGGTTAGGCTTGTAGTGTTTAAGCCTTGTTGTAAGCATATCCGGTTTTATATTCCTTTATATCTTCTTGATTATAACTTCGTAAAATAAGATCTTATTACATACTGCTTAATGCGCATTATCCTAGAATCAAAAAGAATTTATTGTGAGCTTATACATGGGTTACACATTTAGCTGTACGTGGATAACACTAAAGTTGGTAATTAAAATAGAATAACCAAATCTTATCTTAGCAGATGTAGGTACCTACCTACTCACATTCATACATCTCTCACGCAATATTATTTATATGTATGATGGAAACAGTCTAACTAGGTATAGGTATTAAATCCAATATATTATATAAAATCCTTTGGTAAACGTATGAGATAGAAGTATTTAGATATTTTAGAGTTGTGGTCATTAAATGTAATGCTACAATCCTAATAATAATAAATTCTTAATACTAGCCATCGATTTCTTCGATTTGTTTCGTGAATAATCTTTCGACTTTTCATAGACCATCTAATGTTTTGTTTGGTACTTCAAAACTGTAATATTATTAGTTAAAAACTCCAAGATGTACAAAATCTCTTTGTTCTGCCAAAAACAAAAATCCTCTGCGGTTGCACCGATTTGTTTCTTTTAGGATCTTCCTCTCAAAATTGATGATAACAGTTCAAATCACAATATTAGGTGAAGTCTCTTAAGGTTAAATTACCTACTCACACGAAATAAATTACCACTACACCCCCCCCCCCATCCCCACACACACACAATCACACACAAAGCACGCACGGACGCACGCTCGCACCCACGCACGCCCACCCATTCACACAGTCATATAAATACAGACAGCCATGCATACACATACACCTTTAAGCTTTGGTTGAAAAGTAATATCAAACTGTATACTACCTACTATTATAAAAATATTCACTATGGTAATCGATACAGGTATTTATGTATATTATTATTTAAATTTATGTATGTACATTAATTATATTCTCGCACTCTTTTGCTGTTTGTTATCAATATATTTTCGATTTAATTATTTATGTACATGCACCACGTACCAACTATATTCTTCATGCAATCCACTCCATCCAAAGGTCGTCTGGAAGAGATCGCTCTCAGCGATAAGACCACCAATTGTATAACATTACTTAGATTTAGGAATCATGGTTGTAATATTTTTCTGATTGTGCAATAAAGTGTTCTCTATCTATCTAGGTATCTACATTTAGCCCCACATCCTTTCTCCAAATCATCCATGGAGGCCAAGTTATCTACATTTAGCCCCACATCCTAGCTCCAAATCATCCATGGAGGCCATGGTTATTTGCATAATATACAAAATCGAATAAAAACTAACTCCACAGTCACTATACTACGTTTTTTTAGCATTAGAAATTTCGTAAACAAAGAAGCAGGGCTAATAGACAACCTAAAAATCGTCTGCCTAGTTTATAATTTTTTTTAAATGTACATACCTACTTAATTCACTGTTGAGCCAAGTAAATACAGCTTTCTATCTACGTTTCAGATGTTATATCTACGTAATAAGAAGCAGTAGCCCTGCTTCTTTGTTTACGAAATTTCTAATGCAAAAAAAAACGAAGTATAGATGGCGCTGTTCATACTTTTACTGACTACTCTGATAGAGTAGTCAGTAAAAGTATGGACTGTTATTCCAAATATAAAAAAACCGGACTAGTGAGAATTGGACTGATGATTCCGACAAAATTTATGTACTCACCGCAGACCAAGAACTATATCTGCGGTACTTAGACATTATTATAAACAGTTTAGGAAGCGAGTCTGATATTTTTTTTTCGTAATTCAAAGACTACCTATACCCCCTTATTTTTTAAGTAGCCTAAATACTTCCCACTGCAGTGCACAAGCCTACTCAAGTAAAGAGAGGCTATGGGCTTAATTACCACGCGTGCCCAACGCTTAGGCGTTAATTGAACACCTCAGACACTCAGGTTTCCTGACGATGGTTTCTTTTACAGTTAGCAAGTGGCATTGCTACTACATTGGTATATGCCGGAATTCGAACCCACTACCTCCCAATTCAGATGCCGGTGTTCTACCACTCCGATACAGCCGCTCTTAAATGATGATATGATGACATACTCATAACTTACACTATTTTTATTTTTAATGCACTAACCCGTGATAAGGAACAAATTTAAAAACCTATTTAGAGGCTAAAAATTTCACCCATGCCGGGATTCGAACCCGCAACAACTGTGTTCAACCGGGCCTAGATTCTCATATACAAATATATTTTCAATAGAATCACATAATAACGACAATAGCTGCCGTTTTCCTCTTATAGCGATAGCAGTACAATGTCATTCTAGTGCTGTTATCCGCGCAAATTTCATTCCATTTCTAGACCACCAATAATATCAATGTATCCAGACTTAAGTTTATAATGTGTAATGTTGACGAAAGTCTTAGAAACTATTACCGTATTTGTATCTATTGAACTGGATTTTAGAGACTCTAGCTCCAGATTACGAAGGGTGGCGCGGCACCGATTTTTAAATTGCCGCTGATTAGGGTTCCATTGACAATTATTTTGATGAAGTTGTTAGTTTTGTAAAGCAGGTAATACCCGTCGTTCTACGGAACCTTATACTGTCCGTGGCCCGACACGCACTTGACCAGGTCATACCTAGCTGCAATAGCAGACGAGGGTATATATTTTGCGCTGCAACCTATTAGCTAGTTAATTGGCAATCAGTGGTATGTATACCTATTGGCTACGGCATCTGCAGCACTAGTTAAAGCGCAAAAACGTTTGCACTTAAAGAGTCTTTAGTTAACGAAGGATCCTAGATGATAAGTACTTTCGAACGAAGAAAGGAGCAACCACAATGTAGGCATATGGATCGCTTAGCGATTCGCTGAACCGACAAGCTGAAGGCAAAAGTCGTGACTAGTGAAGGCTAAATGCAGCAGTAGAGTATTCTTTCCGCTGCCATCTAATATGTATCTATACAGTAATTGTACCAAAGAAACATATCGTTGTACCAGATTCGCCTTGTGTCCTAAATTTCCATCGACCGAGACCACGTATTTCCTATTTATATCGTTGATCACTGAGGTACCTACGTTAAATACAACCATTGACGTAGATAACGGATGAGCCAGGTATGCCGTGGCCTATAATTATGTAACCCTATCTATGGTTCTATGGTTTGGTTACTCCATTGCATTAGTAATAATGTCTAGCGCGTCGCATATTCGCTCCCCTGGTAAATGATCCTACAAACCAATGCCTGCAAATAGCCTACAGCAAACAGATAATCAATTTCCAGATACATCTCGAAGTGCGCAGACGCTGTAGAGAGGCAATTTGAGGAGTGGAAGATCGCGGAGCACAGGACGTTTGGATTACCAGCGTTACCGTTGCAGCCACCAGAGAATTTTCTCAAGAAAAATGAGGGCGTGAAGGCTCCGCGCCCCCAAACTGAACGCCACCAGTGTGGCTCGACACCGACACACCTCCCGAAGTGCGAACCAATGCCGCCGCGAAAGCCACCCGTGAACTACCGCCTTCAGAACATCAAGAATGCGGAGGAGATGAAGCCGAAGACGCGGGAAAGGATGTAAGTAGTTGGGCCTGATAGGCGTACCTATACGGTGACGCCAATGAATTCCAGTAGTTTAGCAGACTTTTAATGCAGTTTAACCAGTGATAAACTTACCACAAAAAACATAACACAAACTAACGCTTGTATCTCGGAGGGGTAGGTAGAGAGCAAGGTCTGTCACTTGCGTGTTTTATTGAAACGTTTTCAATAAGTAGTTTGTGGTGGTACCCATACATAACCTTTAATATTAATATATTTGTAAATTTTTAATATATTTGTTATATATTAAAAATTAATTAAGTTGTCGATTCTAGGTTCTAGACTGTCGGGTCTAATGAGCCCTCCGGACGACTTTGACATTTTCCAGACTCTTCTCTATTTTCACTTGCTATCTCTTTACTTTGTCTCTTTTTTATAAAGTTGACTCTTTTAGGCGGAAAGTGATTAAACTCCTTGGTTGTTGATTCTAGGTTCTAGAATGTATGTTTTAAAAATAGTGGTTACAGTTACTAAGATTTCTCATGTTCACTTTTAAATAAAAACGTATTATAATTTATAACACAAGTTATGATATTTTTTCCATTGGTGGCGCTAGTTAGCGACCCGAATCACCTTAATTAACATGAGTAAGCTGGGTCCATTTTGGACGATCTACCACGCTCTGATATTGCCGATTTATGCTACAATCGTGAATTCTTATTCTTCCTACATCCGATTCCCATATTCCAACTAGGTTTTTTTATAGGTAAAGGTGTTTATAAAAATCAATGCGAACAACTTTTACTGTGGGGAAATCTTGAAATCGCGAAAAATATCATGTTCCATAATTATATTTTGATGGATTCGTTGGTTGTGGAAAAGTTTATACTATTTTCGCGATTCCCACGATTTTGATGTGTTCCCTACGGTAAGTAGCTTATATCGACGAGTAAACGGTTGTATCATTAGTACTCGTGGCGATTTTGTTTTGTATGTCGTTCTCACTCAGCAGAAACATCTTTTTTGTTTTTGCCATAAATATTTTAGAAGTGTGTAGATAGCTTGCTTAAATATTAACATGTAAGCTTCTGCTACGCCAATTCGAGGTCGCTGCCGACTCCATAACGAGAATTCAACTAACTTATCAACGTGAAATACACGGATGGTGGTGAAATATAAGCGTGGCATGGACGATTGCATGTTACCTAAGCTGTAGGTGTCAGAGCGATCCACAATCCACATTTTTCGATCCTGGATGGTGTATTGCGGATTGCCGATCCTTGTATAAGCGACGACAAAAATTTCGTTTTAAAAAAATATCGTTGAAGACATTTTTACGAAATTCCTTCCATGAATCTTCACACTAGTGAACATTAATGAGAGTAAATAACGACCATGTCCTGCAGGTTGGTGGTCTCTCGCTTCGGAGACCAGAAGAAACTGGAAGGCTCGGGCACGATACCAGAGCAGAGTCGCAGGGCCACCTACGGTATGGTACCCGCCTACTTGAAGGCTCAGAACAGTCAGCGAAAAAAACAAAACGAGGCGCGCAGGAAGGCAGCCATAAGGCCGGACCCGTGTGAGCTCCTATCCAACGAACAAAGACTGGAGTTGCTCAAAGTACGTCCACTGATAAAAATTATAATTAACTTCCTAATAATGACTAACTATAATAGTTACCATTGTAACTTCTATTGTTATTTTATAGTAACTATTGCTGTTTTAAACGGAAACGTGGCTTTAAGACTGGTTAGCCGTTCCACACATATAGCTGAACATAAAATTCCCAAGGGTAGGTTTTATCTAGGCCGGGCACCGACAGACTTGTTAAATATTTTTTTTAACTGTTTATTTTTAAATTAAATTCGTTATCAACCCTTGTATGTCCCCACTGCCTTGTATGTTCCCACTGCTGGGGCACGGGTCTCTTCCTGCGTCGCAGGAAGGTTAGGCCATACTTCACCACGGGGTCCAAGTCCGGGTTGGTGGAGGATTGTAAGACAGTGGCGGGCCTTACTGTCAGAAGTTATCAAGCCGCCCATAAGGCCTCTGACATGGCTTAACGACTGCCATTATATGACAGCCGGCACCAACGGCTTAACGTGCCTTGCGATAATTAAGGTACTGCTTTCCTTTTGTGGTAAGACAGAAATGCCGCGCCGCCGTTTCCTTCTGGAAAAAGTCTGTCGGTGCCCTGCCTTAATAAAACCTGGGAATTTTACGTGCAGCTGTAAGTGTGGAACGGCTAACCAGTCTTAAAACCGCGTTTTCGTTTAAAACAGCAATGTACTAGAAGGGTTCAATAAGTGGTGAGAATAAATAAGACGCCATTGACTTTTATCAAATGCCATTTTATTTTTTAATATAGTCTCCATTTAGTAATAGATACTTAGCATATCTTTTTCCTAAACCTAAAATTGCTTTCTTTCAAAAAGTTTTAATCTTAATGCTCTAAAAAACTTGGTACTGCGGCGAACAATGCGCCATCATCGTCAAATTTCTGGCATCTTAGATATTGTCGCGGTCCTATCCCGAACCATCTAGAATAGTCGCCGCATGCTGCGTTTTAGTAAACAATAAAACGCTGCAAGCAATAATGACTCGTATGTCCACTAGAGTAAGCTTCAAAACTCTTTAAATGAGTAACTGTTCGAGCGACCTTGCCGCGTGTACCGAGTGTAGGTACATAGTTACGGGAATGTTCTAGAACCCTGGCCGGCGGATATAAATAGCGGCCGCCGCGGCGCGCTGTCAGTTCCGTTTGGAATAGCGAAGAGTGAACTTCGAGCGAACATACCTGCGATACGAGCGATAACCTACGACCTCAGCGATAGTATTGGACTTCGATTGGACCTGCGATTGGAATCTACGTGTGGACTTCGTGTCGTGAAGACCTGCAGATCAGACCCTGCGTGAATAAATCCTAAGAAGTTGTCATTGGCGTTTCACATCTAAATCCAGAACCCTAGCCCGTAACATTTGGTGTCAGAATTGGGGATTTGGAGATGCCACTGACTCCGAGAGAGGATACTTCTGGAGTGAGGACCAGGTCCAGAGGTGCTGCGGAGGCCACGCCCACTGCCCCTCAGGCCACGCCCACCGGCCATAGGGACACGCCCACTGGCCCCGCCCCCCAGGCCACGCCCACTGACCAAGCCACGCCCACTGCCCCTCAGGCCACGCCCACCGGCCATAGGGACACGCCCACTGGCCCCGCCCCGCAGGCCACGCCCACCGACCAGGCCACGCCCACTGGCCCCGCCCACCAGGCCACGCCCACCGACCCCGCGCGCCAGTCCCCGCCCACCGGCCTTGACTACCAGGTTCCACTCAGCGACCAACAGGCTCCGCGTCCTAGCCACTCCCACCTGGCCGCGCCCACCGAAGACATTAAACCTCCGTCACGTACAATGGAGGTTTTGGATTTGTCATGCCTGATGGCAATGATGAAGGGCATACGAGAAGAACAGAGAGGCCTGCGAGAAGAACAGAGCAAGCAGATGCAGTGCCTGCAAGAACAACAGAGCAAGCAGATGCAGTGCCTGCAAGAAGAACAGAGAGGCCTGCGAGAAGAACAGAAGGCAGATCAACAGGTGATCCTTTCTGCCGTTACAAAGTTCAGTGATACGGTCGCTAAGCTACATGAAGATGTAGAGGTAGTGCACGAACGGGTTTCCGAATTAGAGGAAGACCTAAAAAATGTGAAAACCGGTCTCACTGGGCTAGAGAAGGAATTTCAACGTATAAAAGCTACTGGAGTTACGTCGAGCGGAGTTGTCTGCATAAACCATGGGCCTAAAGTCAAGGTGCCTCCGTACGATGGTACTACGTCTTGGGTCGCCTACCGACAGCAGTTCCAGACTGTCGCTGCTTCAAACGGGTGGACGGATGAACAGAGCCTGACAGCCCTCACCGTCGCGCTCAGAGGTTCGGCTTTATCTGTCCTGGAGGCACTGCCCACCTCAGGCAGCGAGTTCAAAGATCTGCTGGAGGCACTTGAGGCTAGATACGGGGAACGACACCTGGAACACGTATTTCGTGCCCAGCTACGCGACCGGACTCAGCGCCTGGGTGAAGGACTTCAACAATGGGCGTTGGAAATTGAGAAGCTGGTTCGAAAGGCGTACCCTTCTGCTGATAGTAAGATGGTGGACACGAATATTTTGCAAGCCTTCGTCGACGGAATCAAGGATCTTGAAATTAGGGCTGCAGTAAAGCTTCGCCACCATTCTTCATTAAAAGAAGCTCTGGCACACGCCCTGGAAGTAGAAGCTGTGCGTCATGATATCCGGCAAGGGTATAAACTTCGAGAAGTTACGGAAGAGGTCAAAGAGATCAAGACACCGCCCAAGAGGAACTCCGGGCCCATGTGTTACAAGTGTGGAGAAAGAGGGCATCTGCAGTTCACGTGTCCTAAGAAGGAGAGGCAATCGACCAAAACAGATGACAGACTGGGTGCGCGTCTCAACAAAATGGAGCAGCGTTTTGAAGAGTTCGTAAAGAAGCATGACGCTCCGGCCTACACTGTGAATCACGGAAACGAAGCTAGGATTCCGAGGCGAGTACTGACTGGAGCGGGGAAAGCCCAAGTAACCAGAATCTCACAAGTATGCGATGGGAACAATCTGTCAAGAAGGCCGTGTCCGGAAGACTGCAAACAAGAGACAAAGGAACTGCCATTGAGGTTGACAAGAATGAGTCCATCGAGATCTTGGGAAGACGAGGCGATGAAAGAAGCACAGGAAGATGACGAAGATGTACGGCTCATTGTCGCGTGGAAGAAACGAGGCGAGGACAAGCCAAGATGGTGCGAAGTCGCTCCTACTAGTGCTGTCACTAAGGCATACTGGGCTCAATGGGACAGTTTTATTCTTCGGAACGGAATACTTTACCGCAAATGGGAGAAACCTAACGGCAGAGAGTTCCATCTTCAGATAGTTGTCCCAAGAGATAAGGTACAAGATGTCCTTCGTGAAGTACATGACGGCGTGTCAGGTGGACATTTGGGCGTAAAAAGGACTTTAACAAAGATTCGAGAAAGGTTTTACTGGCTCCATTGTCGTGAAGATGTTCAAGATTGGTGCCGCAAGTGTGCTACTTGCGCCGCGGTGAAAGGCCCATCAACTAGAAGCCGAGGAAATCTGCAACTTTATAACGTTGGTGCACCATGGGAACGCATTGCAGTTGATGTGGCTGGACCGTTCCCAGTAACGGAATCAGGAAATAAGTATTTCATGGTAGTTATGGACTACTTCACTAAATGGCCAGAGGTATTCGCCATACCCAATCAAGAAGCCACGACTGTTGCCTCCAAGTTGTTTGAGGAAGTAGTTTGCCGGTTTGGTGTGCCCTTGGAAATACACTCCGACCAAGGCAGGAACTTTGAGTCTCAAGTATTTCAAGAACTCTGCAACATATTGGGAATGCATAAGACTAGGACCACCCCATATCATCCTCAATCTGACGGCATGGTAGAAAGATTTAACCAAACACTTGAGAGACATTTGGCAAAAGTCGTTGACAGGCACCAGAGAGACTGGGACAAATACATACCGCCATTTCTTCTGGCCTACCGAACTGCAGAACATGAAAGCACGAAGGTAACCCCGGCGCGTGTAAATTTTGGCCGAGAACTGAGAATACCAGTAGATCTGCTGACTGGAGGCCCTCCTGACGACTCACGTTCTCTACACGACTACATTTCCGAGTTACGTGAGAAAATGCGAGAGATTCATGCCATAGTACGGGAAAACGGATTGGAGTCGAGTGAAAAGATGAAGACTAGGTATGACCGCCGAGCAAATACAAGCGGCTTCGAAGAAGGAGCACTAGTCTGGCTTCACAATGTAACTCGACGAAAAGGAAAATCTCCGAAATTGCAGACAAGATGGGAGGGACCGTACAAAGTGGTAACTCGGTTAAATGACGTGACGTACCGAATTCAACGGCAGCCAAGAGGTGCACAAAAAGTGGTTCACATCGACCGCTTAGCTCCTTATCACGGCAGTAATGAAGATGCTCGGGACGAGCATCTCTAAGAGGGGAGCAGTGTCGCGGTCCTATCCCGAACCATCTAGAATAGTCGCCGCATGCTGCGTTTTAGTAAACAATAAAACGCTGCAAGCAATAATGACTCGTATGTCCACTAGAGTAAGCTTCAAAACTCTTTAAATGAGTAACTGTTTGAGCGACCTTGCCGCGTGTACCGAGTGTAGGTACATAGTTACGGGAATGTTCTAGAACCCTGGCCGGCGGATATAAATAGCGGCCGCCGCGGCGCGCTGTCAGTTCCGTTTGGAATAGCGAAGAGTGAACTTCGAGCGAACATACCTGCGATACGAGCGATAACCTACGACCTCAGCGATAGTATTGGACTTCGATTGGACCTGCGATTGGAATCTACGTGTGGACTTCGTGTCGTGAAGACCTGCAGATCAGACCCTGCGTGAATAAATCCTAAGAAGTTGTCATTGGCGTTTCACATCTAAATCCAGAACCCTAGCCCGTAACAATATTCTTTCAATCTCAAGTCCCTAGGAGTAAGATCTGACGGCCTCGGTGGCGCAGCGATTTGGCACGCTGACTGTAAAACCGAAGGTCTCGGGTTCGATCCCCGGCCGGGTCAAACTAGGAAACGAACTTTTCTACGTCATCTCGGGTCTTGGATGTTATCTATGTATTTATTGCATTAAATCTATCATCGAGTTAGCACCTATAACACAAGTCATTTAGTTGTACTTAGTATAGGGCTAACGAGATCTGTGTTATATGTCCATGAATATTTATTTATATGGAGGATGTTCCACCAATTCGAAGCCCGCAACTTCACAAGTTTTACTCTAATTTTGAATCTTATTTCCCTTATTATTTTGGGCGGTATATTTTTTACGTTCGAAGCGCTCGTGGCCTAGTCGAATCGAATGATTGGAATCAATCACTTGGGTTGAGCAACAATAGTCGCCTTCAGTTGCTGGATGGGTGACCGTCACGTGACTACCGCTAGTGACAATTTTTTCGAGCACTTCCCTGCTTCGCAAGGCCCGTTAAGCTGTTGGTGCTGGCTGTCATGTAATGGCAGCTGTCGAGATATGTGAGGTCTTATGGGCTGCTTGATAACTTTTGACAGTAAGGCCCCTTCCACTGTCTTACACTCCTTCACCAAACCGGACTTGGCCCCCATGGTGGAGTATGGCCTAACCTTCCTGCTATGCAGGAAGAGACCCGTGCCCCAGCATTGGGCACAAATAGGTGTATGTGTCGGGAAAAATAGTGGTAACTTAAAATATTGCTAATTTTAGAAATAAATCTTTCGAATCTATTGCGATAAAATCGATAAATAAATAAATACTTCCTAAAATTAAATCGTGCACCAAAATGTATGAATTCTCCCCAAAAACATTATTTTTAAGTAAATAAAATCTTTCTAAGATACATAATTGCTTCTTAAAATGGATAAATGTTTCCTAACATTTGTAAATCCTACCGACATAAGTCCTAACAAAATTTTGTATCAATCAGTGACCACCTGTGACTACCGCCTGTAGCATTTTATCCGACCGCTTCCGTTCTTTGCAAGGCACGTTAAGCCGTTGGTGTTGGCTGTCATGTAATCTCAGGTGTAAAGCCATGTCAGAGGCCTTAGACATAGGGCTTCTTGATAACTTTTGACAGTAAGACCTGCCACTGTCTAACAATCCCCCACCAACCCGGACATGACCCACGTGGTAGAGTAGGCTAGAGCCTAATCTTCCCGCGATGCCAGAAGAGACCAGTGCCCCAGCAATGGGGAAGTAGAAAGCGTTAATATCATCATTCAAAAAAACCTATTTAGGTAGAGGCTAAAAATGCCACCCATGCAGGGATTCGAACCCGCGACCTCTGGCTATCCGTGCCAGCGCTCTTACCAACTGAGCTAATGGGCGACTCACCGGCATCAGTGAAATTTTGAACCTCTTTACAATATTCTCTGTATTAGGTACGTACAGGCAGTGACATCTGGCTGAAAGCATGGGTGGAATTGTTAGCCTCTAAATAGGTTTTTAAAATTGTCCTTAGCACGTGCATTAAAAATAATATAATCATCATTCAATCCAAATACACATATTTGGATTTTTTTTGTAGTGGGTATTTCTATTCTATTGTAGTTGACATTGAATACGAGTACATTCCGTTTAATATTAACCGATTAATGCTAGAATCGGCTTTTTACTGTACTTGCAGAAGTTGAAGGATCAGTGGGCAGAAATAACTAGTTTGTATCAAAAGCTACCGATCATGATGGACAGTGTTTCCGCGATTAGACGGAAAGAGAATTTGGAAACAACTCTCGATAAATTAGAGAAGGACATTGAATTCATCGAGAAAAATCGCTATATTTATCTCTACGACGACGGCAAGAATACTGATGCTAAAAATTCTTCAAGACGGAAGGAAATGGGTGTGTAAGTAAATATAGGTGGTCAGCATGGTAACATTTTCATTTTCATGCGTTTACTTTACTAACTCCCGGTTTATGTAAGGTAATTAACATATTGGTAGTGTACGAGAAATCAGTTACGTTAAGGGCACTTGTTACTCGGGCGGCACATTGCTAACGCCTGTCAACTACATGACACAGCAGCCGTCGATCGACGCTCATGTACCTGTCGGCGATTGCCGTCGATGCGTCGGCGGCTGACACCTGCCTTCAATGACTTGTCGACTGGCGACTGCCGATCGCAGCGTGCCGCCGGTGGAAAAGCGCCCAGAGAGCGAGTTTTCAAAGATAAAGGCCTATCAGCTTATATATGAATACTTAATGAAATGAAATTAAAAGGTTTTATTCAAAGTAGCGCAGAAACTGTGGCTTAATGAACGTTACAATTCAAACCAGGGGTCTAGATCATTTGGAGAAAAAATGGACAAAAAAACTCCAAACTTAGTCTTTTCAAAGTCCTTAATTAATTTACATAATTACTATAAAACATAGAACTCGTGCATTATACTGGCTTCAATTCCAGATATAATGATTGCCAACTAAATTCCTTTGTTATAGTAGCCCCTTTGCTACAAATTTGTACTTAACACATTTTTTGAACCGCGTCTCACGTAAGCTTAATATTCTTTGTTAGTTTTGCTAAGTTATTATCTATCGATCTAAGAGTACGTTCGGACGAGAAAATAAGTTTCAAGTTAATTTTTATTTTATGGATAAACGATGTTTTCTTAGGCCAGCTTACCTACGACACTGCTGACAAGTATTACACAGAGCATTAATTATTATTACAAGCATTAAATACAGGTAAGTTATATCCAGTGAAGAGGTCCAAAAACGTCTTGTACCATAACATTTCTTTATCTATCCATTGATATTTTTGATGAGCAAGTTTGTCAATCAGTTATTTATTTAATTATTCCTGGAGACATCTAGTTATTTACTTATCCAGTGACATGACGCATGTGTTGTAGGCCGGAGGTGGTAGGTAGGTAGGTGGTGCCTTTATTCCCGATGTCCCCCACTATTTGTCCACCACTGGCGGTCATCGAGAAAAAAAGTTACCTGTGGGGGCCAACCCTACCAAAATTCTCCCGTTGACCACCACTGATGGACATTGGGATCAATAAAAAAAAATTACAGAATCGACTGTTAGGCAGTACAAAATTCGCTGGGTCAGCTAGTTAGATATATAATTAGACGGATGTAAATTTTCTATAGGTCTTAATGTTGCAACATTTCTAAAAGGTGGTCTACTGATCGCCATTCAGAAATTCAAGTTGTGTGTACAAACTCGTCATTTAAAATGCTAATTTTTGATCTGAGTTTTGATTTACCTGTAGTTTGAAAAGATACTGATAATACTAGGTACTTTATGTTCTCAGTAGTACATCAATAATAAGCACTCGCAAAATAACATAATGAATACTATACAGGGTGTCTCATTCAAATCGGTCAGCATGGGAAAGTCTGAAACTATGAGACATACGAAGATCTGTTCTGAGGATCCATGTCATCGATTTTAATAACAAGAAAAACTGCATTCATACATTTTAAAAAACATCTGTACTCTTTTCGGGAATCGAACCCGGTTAGTAACTATTATCTAATCTGTGACCCGGTTGCTTTGAAAAAAATAACCTACCCTATTTCTATTTAGATATCGATTGTGTAGGTCTTAACCCTTAAGTGAGCACGGGGAAATCGTTGCCAACTTAAATTGAACTTTATCACCTTGAAATAGAGTCCAAAACCAATAAAAATCATACTACCCATGCCTTATTAAGGGTTAAGCAGTAAGTGTCTGTATAAAACATGATGTCTAAAATGAATAAAATGCATTGTTTTCATACAAAATGCAATCGCAAGATCGTTACCTAAACGTGTTGAATATTGTATTGAAAAAGTCGGCGGTCACTTTGAGCACCTACTAAAATAAATGAAAGTATGTGAAAACAATGCATTTTATTCATTTTAGAGATCATGTTTCATACAGACATTTACTGCTTAAGACCTACACAATCGATATCTAAATAGAAATAGTGTAATCGTTTTTTCCAAACAACCGGGTTCGATTCCCGAAAAGAGTACAGATGTTTTTTTAAATATATGAATGCAGTTTTTCTTTTTATTAAAATCGATGACATGGTTCCTAAGATCAGATCTTCGTATGTCTTATAGTTTTAGACTTTCCCATACTGACCGATTTGAATGAGACACTGTATATTTGATTAGAATAGAAAATACATTGTTTTTGTATTTTAGTAAATAGTCAATATTTACACACATTATATAAAGAAAATGCTTTAGTTATACAAACATGTATAATTAGGCAGTGAGGGACAATGATACATGTTCAGTTTCGATATCCACCACCGGAGGAGAAAGCAACTAAATTGTTCCCAATGTCCACCAGTGGTGGTCAACGGGAGAATTCTGGTAGGGTTGGCCCCCACAGGTGGACATCGCAACTTTTTTTCTCGATGACCACCAGTGGTGGACAAATAGTGGGGGACATCGGGAACGAAGGCAGGATAGTAGGCTTATTTATTTATTTACAAAACCCACAGCACTAGTTAATAAATATTCACAGTTATAAATATAATTTAAAGGCTTAAATTGTTCTCATCTAGGTATCAGAATAATAAGATGTCTATGGGCCAGTTTCTGAATTGAGAATTTCGCTAAGTAAATAGTTAACTGTAGTGCTGTCTCTTTTAAGTACCAGAAAAGAGAGTGACAACGTTATTTAAGTATTTACCTGGTGAAATTCCATTTAGCGACTTTTTTACAACTTATGTTATAGAAATACAGTTGTAGAAAAGAGTAAGAACTAGCAAAACCTTGGTATTTAGTTTCTACTCTCTTTTGTGTAGGTGTACTTACAATGTATTTTAATGGAATGTAACAAACTGATGTATTTAGTAAATTACAAAACTATTCTTACCTACATTTTAAAGTTTTATTAATTTAACTAAGTCCACATGCCACATTATAAAATTGAAAACAACAAATTTACGTAGGTGTGATGCTTAAAATCTATTGTTACACAAGCCTATCAATTTGTTGTTGAACAACGCTTCAGTGATGTAACCTGAGGATGCAACAGTAACATGTCACGTAAATAAAGGCTTATTGACGGGTGGCGTCAAAGGAAAATTGATTGTTAATTAGTATTCCATCAAATAGCTAGCAAAAAAATGTTGGATAATTATAAATATCGTTTTTATTAAATTGACGAAAATGACTTTAAACCTTAAACATAATTGACTATTTTATCTATTATATAAAAATTAATAGGTGAATGTGTTGGTAAGCGCAAATCTCGGGAGCAGCTGAACCGATTTTGCTAATTATTTTTTTAGAAATTCCTTGAAGTACGAGGATCGTTCTTACGGAGAGAAAAAAAAAAGAATCGACTGTTAGGCGGTACGTAGTTTGCTGGGACAGCTAGTAATATATAAAAATCTCTTTTCACAGGGTTTGTTATCGAATCCCCCTTAAACGACTTCACCTTTAAAGTGTAAAGCAATTTGTACTCTAAGGCTTCACAGAGATGTTTTTTATGCATAGGTATTTAGTGAGTCTGAAAATTGAGTCGTTTTCAGCACAAATTCACAAAGTAATTCATAGATGGCGCTGACAGGCGTGGCCATAGAAGAATCGCAATACGGCTGTCTTGGATGTAATCTATGTATTTATTGCATTAAATCTATCGTCGAGCTAGCACCTATAACACAAGTCATTTATTTGTACTTAGTATAGGGCTAACGAGATCTGTGTAATATGTCCATGAATATTTATTTATTTGTTTGTTTTTGTTTGTTTGTTTGTTTGTTTGTTTGTTTGTTTGTTTGTTTGTTTGTTTGTTTGTTTGTTTGTTTGTTTGTTTGTTTGTTTGTTTGTTTGTTTGTTTGTTTGTTTGTTTGTTTGTTTGTTTGTTTGTTTGTTTGTTTGTTGGTTCGTTCGTTCGTTCGTTCGTTCGTTCGTTCATTCATTAGAGTTAAGAGTTAAATGTTTTGTACAATAATTTTATTTACTTAGCACCCTTGTTATAAGGCATAACGTGACTTAGGCACACTGCGTTATAGTATACAGCGAGCAAGGGGAATAATGTCTCTCTCGCTCTTGAACCAATACTCAATGAACCTAAATCTCACTAAGCCTTTATCACTATTGAACTAAAAAGCAATGGACCTAAGTCACAATACGCCCACAACTCGTTTGGTCTAGGCATAACGCAACTTAGGTCCACTGCGTTATAGGTCTACGGCGAGCAAAGGATTTGACAGATGTGTCCCCGTTTTTGTATGTACACGCCAATAAGCGCCATCTATGAAGTGCTTTGAGGATTTGTGCTGAAAACGGCTCATGGCAAAACCTTATTTGCGGCGTCAGCTATAATATACATAATTCATCTGTATGTCTCGGTCTGTTTAACAAGCCTGTCTTAGTCTGTTTCTGTGTGCTTGCATTATGCAAAGAACATTGAAGGGAAATGAATAAAACTTACTGTGATTACAGCTTAGAAACCCGTGTATCATAGGCTGTATAACATCACGCTTAAGTCTGCAGGGGACGAGAAAATAAATATAAATGTTTCGTAAACTATAGGGTGTTCGGTGGAAAAATATTAACTTTGAAATTAAATAAAAAAAAATAATAGTTATCTTCTTTTCATTTTTTAAAGACAAGGTTAACAATCCGGTTTTTTTAATAGCATCGTCAAATTATGCACATTTCTTTCTAAGCACACTTGCAGCCAGACACTTGCACTCGTAATTACGCGTGAGCAAAGCGCCGCTCCGGATCAGTAGTACTACCGAGTTGTCCAACTGGTAGTACAAATGATACAATAATGTGTCTCTAGTACTACCAGTAGTACTAGAGACACAAATATTATTAGGTTGTACAACTGAACACTTTATCATAAGTACCTAGTCTTTAAGGTTAATTTTATACCAGGGTTATTGCTCGGGTCTTTGATGTTAACTATGTATTTATTGTATTAAATCTATCGTCGAGTTAGCACCTATAACACAAGTCATTTAGTTGTATGTACTTAATAGGGCTAACGAGATCTGTGTAATATGTCCATGAATATTTATTATTATTCTTTCGGGGCTTCTGTTGTACATCTGTGATTTCTATTATCCCCACAAAAAAAGTCGGCTGGTGTAAGGTCCGGCGACGGAGGTAACCATGAATGGTCCGTTGCTGATCAGTTTATTCGGAAAAATCTCAGCTTTTCCGACATTGCTCAACAACCGAGACCGCACGGTGCGTCACCGAAAACTGACGTAAGGCGGCCATGAAATCCAAAAATTGCGCGCTTAGAACTGTACAGTCGACGGCATATCACCTATACATCCATGCACTCTGCTCCGTCGTATTACGGGCGACTTTGCAACTAAAATGTACAGGGTGATGTGCTAGCGACTGTGCTGTATCTTTCCCGTTAACCTCACTCTGCTAGTTTGTTTTTAATTACAATATAAACTTTAAAATTTTCCGCTGGACATCCTATAAGATAGTAATAATAATTATTATTATCTTAATTTTTTTACAAATAGTGATTTGTCTACACTTTAGGCTATTAGGTACTTACAATACTTGAGGCAACGCTGCAAATATACAATTATCTTCTGTGCCTGAACTAGGTTCTAGACCTGTATCTCAGGCAGCAGTGTTCTTTAACGTTCAATACAGTAGGTATGTAACTTAGACGTGTGTAAGTTAAAAACAGTAGGTATAATATCTAGGTTAACAATGGAGTTAGAGTATTCTTGCTATAAAGATAATATAAATTTATGTCGGTAGTTGCAATATTCAATCAATCAAATCAATTTATTTCAACATAAAGAATTTACATTCTGTTTGCTGAATGTCAATGTAAAATGTAAGCCGCTGCCTTCGGGCCGTATTGTAGTGGAGAAAAATGCAGCGGTGTCTTTTCTCAGGGCATTTTAAACCAAATACATCAGTTGCCATACGTATATTGCCATTAACAACCCTAAATGCTAAAGCATTTGTCAAAAGTCTCACAATAGTAGGTACACGAAAACATAAGTGCTGCGGCCAGACACACGAACAGCACTCGTTCACGAGCATAACGCAGTAGTCCGCCATCATCAGTCTCAACCATTTTGGAGAGAGATAGATGACCCGAACACTACACTACTATTTGAATGCCTTTAGCAAACCATAGATAAGTATATTTTCACTGCAGTAAAGTTTTTGTCAGTTATAGAATGTATCATATTGTTATTAACCTTTGCTCGCGCTGTATACCTATAACGCAGTGTTTCTAAGTCGCGTTATGCCTAAATGTCATTTCAAATAAGCGTCTGGTTTATATCTCTCGTTGTTCATTTCGCAATACGACTATTTTGTAATTGGTCTATATCTGACATGTCCATTTCGCAATACGACTATTACCTACGCTTTTGGTCTATACCTCACGTTGTCCATTTCGCAATACGGCTATTACGCTTTTGGTCTATATCTCACATTGTCCATTTCGCAATACGACTATTACGCTTTTGGTCTATATCTCACATTATCCATTTCGCGATACGATCATATCGCTATTGGTCTAATATATCTCACATTCCCTATTTTGCGATACGACAATGTCACTATTTTTAGGGTTCCATACCTCAAAAGGGAAAAAGGAACTCTCATAGGATCTTTTCGTCGTCCGTCTGTCTGTCTGTTTGTCAAGACCCTTTTGCTCGGGCCCCGTGTGAGATATCAAGTTGAAACTGATACCTCCTTTAGAATTCTGGTGCTTTAGATTTATGGTGCTGAAAGATATCAAGCCACTAAGTCAACGGGAAAAAACGTTATTGCCCTTCACTTAATCAGGAATAATGTCTATCTTGCTCTTGACCCATACTCAATGAACCTAAGTCTCAGTAAGCCTTTATCACTATTGAACTAAAAAGCAATTTACCTAAGTCACAATACGCCCACATCTCGTTTGGTCTAGGCATAACGCGACTTAGGCCCACTGCGTTATAGGTCTACAGCGAGCAAAGGACCGAGTCAATCAGTTGCTATAACAACCTGCTACTGCGGGCACCGACGACGAGAGACAATATTTTTTTTTCTACGTGGTATATTTAATATCTGTTCTAATCTTAATACTATGCAATACAAAAAAGATTATTCAGTATCTATCATACATTGTATAAGATTAATTAAAAAGTAAAAAATGAGCCAAATTTTCTGATAAGATATACTTATAACTTCCAATTTATATGAAAGTATAGCTAGGGTTACAATATGTATTGTACGACAAAATATTGTACGCCTAAAGATGTATGGCCCAATAATTCAACACATTCGCCTATTAATGTACAGATAAAAAATAATATTTTTAAAGAAATCGCAACAATAGGCTAATTATACATCAAATAAATAATAAACTTTTTGGGTGTATACAAAAAATATCTTACATTTGTCAACAGTAGGATAGACTGTTGCACACTGTTGCACGATGCACGAATGCTGCTCGTGAAAACGGGGCTCTGAGTGCTTAGTGCGAGTTTTTTAACTACTCGATCGCGTTAACGTAAACTCATATTTCTATAGCATCGAGGAAGCACCACCTAGCGACAAGTATGGAAATTAAAATTGCTGAGTGCGAGTTGTAATGGTTTACGTTGAAAAGTGAACACGTTTACCAGCCAAAACACGAATAAACGCGAGTGCGAGATGCACTGTGAAGCGTTTTGCCAGTTCGAACGGTTAACTTACTCATACTCACTACTCAATGCTCGATTAACGCGGTAGTAAAGTTATTCGATTGGATCTGTCAAACTCGCACTAAGCACTCTGAAGTTATTCTCACGATGCATGGTAGGAATTAAACCACAGCTCAATAGTTCCAGTGCAAATTCTAGCTAAATCTGAGTAGGTAAGCTGAATACCAATAGGTGGTTACCCAGTAATCGAAGAATACAAGCACTGCAGATATTTGCATACCTATTTGCACTGGTAACCATTTTACGACAGAGTAACAAAATTGCTTTTGTAATGCGGAGCGCGGTATTAAAACTATGGTTTTTTTTATATGACAGCCTCGTTAGTCTAGCAGTGACTTAAGACGCTTGACTACCAAAAAGAGAGAAATGCATAAAATAAAGGAAAAATGAAGCTAAAATTAATAAAGCGAAAAAAGTTTTGTTAAGTACCTACTTAATCCTGAATTTAAAATAGCTAATCTCTTTTGTATTATAAAAATAAATCTGCTCATGAGCAAGATTTATTAATTTATTTTATTGTTCTTTATTAGGAAAACCAACCAGTACAACAAATTTACATTAGTAATTAAACAGAACATTTGAATAACGAATTATAGTTTCACAACTTGAATACCTACTTAAAATAGGAAATTGGTTAGCCGTTTGGTCCAGAAATCCAGAATAACCCCCGAAGAAAAACTAGAGATTTCAGAAAAATAATGTCGATAACCCTTAAAATAATTGAGGTGTTCTCATCCAGTGCGTTACGCTATCCTATGCTTACACCAGACTAGTATTTTGTTTTTAGTAAAGTTTTTGTTTACATTTGGGCCTGTCTCCAAATTAATAATTAGTAACAACACACTGTTTCGTACAATCCATATATTATGTATTACCTATTTTGTTAAACAAAATAAAAAAAGAAATTTTCGTAAAATCCATAGTGAAACGTACGCAAAGGGGAAAGGAAAGTGCAGTGCGGGGTGCAGGGACCAAGGTATCACCAAACAAATCAATCAATCAGGCCAACCGTCCAATGCTATAAAAATACGTAGGATTTCCCCTAGTCACCGCACTTCGACCAATGCGAGGATGAAATAATCTTCTCCTACCCTCCCCGGCTGGAGTCCGTTCCAATCAGAGTCAGACCCAAAAATCGTCTACTACGCATTGTTCACGATGTTAGTAGCATGAGTACTTGAGACTACATTTTTTCGTAAGTTCTAGTTCCGAAAAAGCACGCCAATTTCAACATTTTTAGCTTAGTTTTGGATGGGATTTAAAACTTAGTCATGCGTGAAATAAAACTGGCTGCGAATTTTCCTGGCTGCGAATTTCTGCGAATATTTCGTTTGATTTGTACGTATCAGGCACCGATCACTTTGAAAGTTTCGAGAGCTCCGCTTGTGATTTTCTAAATTTTTACATCTATTTCGGGCCCAGCGTGCCTCTGTATTTTGGCTACCTCCTATTTTCCATAACTATGCATAATACCTCAGCAAAATCGGCAGCCGAAAACTTGGCAAGTAGGTTCTTACTCGTCAAAGCACCAAAATGGCATGACAAAGTTGCGTGCATATTGCATGGCGCGCAACTAATTTATAGTTGCGAAAGCTTCTTAAGGAAATCGGCGGCACCCCAGCACCTAGGGTTGCCGGTTGCTGCATTAGTTATAGGGGGTAAAATCGATGGGGGAGGGTGGCACGACAGCGCGCGTGCGTGGCGCGGTAGCCGGCGAGCGACCGCGTGTACGCTGCCAGCCGCGGAGGCTGTCGCACGCCGCGACCTGTGGCGCCAGACTTGTTGCCAGCGCCACCTGTTAACCCATGGACGCGGCGACAACACCAGGTGAGTGCAGACCCGAGCGAACTTACCCAAGCGACCGTCCACGATTTTACCAATTTCCACTGCGCCTCTGTTTTTGTTCGCCGAGTTTTGAGTTCGAAAAGCGCGCGTGATAAGGCTCCCCGCTGTAGTGTTTTTGCTGTGTGTGCGTTTGTGGCTGGCCTTAGCGCGGTGTTGTTTGGTTTAAGGGGGGAGTACTGCAGGGTCTTTAAGCGCGACTAATGCTTTCGGTAGATATATACTTACCAACCTTCCTATCAATATTTTAGATTTAGCAAAAAAACTGTAACTGAACCTATTTTTAAGTAAGAGCTCATATTATATTTTAACAGGTACAGGTAGTAAATACCGCGGATAGTTAACTACTGATAGAAAATCGCTTATTCACTGGTCGAATTGCTAAAATCGAAATAGTGGGAACAAAGGTAGAAATGCCGAACGTAATTCTTTGAGCTCGTATTTAAATGTTACAAACGTCCTGTAACGTCTAATAACAGTCTAAATTCAAAAGACATCATACAGAAACTTAAAAGACATTTATAAAATTATAATTCATGGTTTACTATGTTAATTCGATGTACATTGCAAAGTTGATTAGCCCGTCTATGAAGTTTTACTTTCTTGTAACCCATTAACCCCCAGTAGACTATGCTACTCAATCAAGAACGTGTACGCACGAATTGTCATAATAAATTACGAGTTGTAGTTTTATGAAAATCGGCCCTGCTCCCGTTCGTAAATAGCAGCAAATTTAAATTCATTCAGGTTTTCCCTAAACGTAAGCAAACTGTTTATGGAGAAGCTTAAATAACGAAAGCAATAACTTCGAGAAATTTTATTTGAATTTTTTTAACTTGTTTGCTCCTCAAAAGTCATATATGGAACGTTACAATTCTAACTAGATGTCCATTTCGAAATCTAGATAATATTGGAGAAAAATTGGACAAAAATATCAAACTTAGTCTTTTCAAAGTCTTTAATTAACAGAGTTTAAATAATTATTATAAAACACAGAACTCATGCATTATACTGGCTTTATCTAATTAATTCAAGATATGGGTGTCAAAATCAAATTTCCTAATTTCTAAGTATTTCAAAAAGTTGTTTGAACATATACCCAGACGAAGCTTTTATAATAAACCAAATAAAAATATTTGTATTCATTAAAAGCGCTGAAACTGTGACTTAATGAACGTTACAAATTAAACAATGGGTGTCAATTTTTCAAGCAAGATCGATAATAAAATAATCTAATGTTACAGTAGCCTTTACGAACAAAGTGTGCTTTACGCATTTTTTGACGCTCGTTTCTATTAAGATAGAAGCGTATACAATAGGGAAGTGCCAACCATTGCCTGCCTTGCCTATTTTGGGAACAGAAGTTTATTTTTAGCTACACTGTTTTAGCTATTTACAGTATCAAAGTTACACATATTTTAGTTACATCTTCTTCTTTATAATATAAGAGTAGTTCTTCAAAAAGTATTCTTCGCGTAACTTTCGTGGCGAAATTTCTTTTTAGAGTTATCTTTAAATAAATGGACACACATTTAAGGCGTTGAAAAAATAATAAGTAGAATTTTTATTATAATTATTTTTATTATATATTTAGACATAAAATAAATGTTCTTTGGTCATTATGATGCATAGTTAAACACAATTTATTTAATGTATTACATTATACGCTTATGAATCTAATACAATAGTTATCAAAGTTTTCCGTGAGCGCGAACAATACACAGATTTTGCGTTTTTGGCGGTAGATGTATATTTTTTAAAACATCATTAATTATTTTAGGTTTTTTTATGTTGAAATTATATAGACATATATAAATAAAGAATAATCTGTTTTTGGTTCTAAGACTGAATGTTTAATAAGTTATTTTATAACTAAGACCGTGTGACCGCGTCTTGAGAGTCCTTAAAGAACCACTCATAAAAATGAATCGCCGAATGTGTTGGTAAGCGCAAATCTAGATAGCAGCTGAACCGATTTTGCTAATTATTATTTTGTTACAATATTCCTTGAAGTGCGAGGATGGTTCTTACGGAGAGAAAAAAATAAAAATCGATGGTAGGCGTTACGAAGTTCGCTGACCAATTTTGCTAATTATTTTGTTAGAATATTCCTTGAAGTACGAGAATGGTTCTTACGGAGAGAAAAAAATAAAAATCGATGGTAGGCGTTACGATTTTCGCTGGGTCAAAGTAATATTTTTATAAATAGACATGTAGACTAGAATAGACAGGTGGCAAAGTATCCGAGGTCCGAGGCCAAATATTCGACGATCGTAATTTGTTTAAAAATCTCCTCTTTGTTGCTTTGATCTGATTTCACCCCTCGGCGAGACACAGTGTCTATGTATTATGTGTGTATGTTAATGAAATGTTTCATACCAAGTTATTAAACTGCCAAACGTACCTACCTGCTAACTGCGAATCAAACCATGTAGTGCGACCACACAGCAGCTTGCATATTAGGTATTTCATGTTTTTGTTATTATTTATGAAACCTAAGATTTAGCCAGAATAACTTTTTTAAGCGCTTGAATCCCGCCTTGTTCGATGATTGTGCTTATCAACAAAAAAAATATTTAAAAAAACATTTGTTTATTGCGAAATGCGATGGTTGATTTTTGAGTTCGTTTTTTAGTAACAGATACGATTGAGGATTCTGTGACAGATTTTGCGCTATTCCAACTTTTACTCAGAACATAGCGTCTACATTTAGAATGAACTTCAAATGCCGACTTTCTTGTTTGTTACATTCATGTTTAAAATTTATTGTCGCCCTCGTAATCCGATCGATCATTGTTGGTACCTAGTGAACGAAGAGAGTATAAACAATGTTCGATAGGGCCGAATGAAACAAGTGAACCGTGTAAACTTAGAATGAACTTTTATTGGCATTCGTTATTAGTACAGTAACGTAGTCGTCTGAAAGGCCGTGGTACTTGGTACGTCAAATAATGTAGTGCTGGTTTTTCATAGACTCGTTTACGACGTTGACACGCGGTTGACACAATAAATTAGCTTATAGGACTAGAATTGGCTCTGTAGACCTAATAATTTCCGAGATAAAACTTTTCAAAAATCATAATTTTTTCGAAGCTTGCAACTTTCTTGTAATCTCTCAATGGACATTGGGCATAATATTTCTACACATAACGCTAGAAACGCCTTTCAAAGTTTATTTATTCTTCGAACATTTTTTGCAGTATGCTGTCGTTCTGAATGAAATTCGACCCTAATTCTTTGCAACCCCTGTTATACTATCGAAGCTCCGTACGTTTTATGAAGGGATGCAAAAAAAGAAAATGAGAAATAGTCATGAAAAGTTACTATCAAAAGCTATTCCTTTATTATTTAGTAGGTATAATTGATCTCGTAGTTATCAGGAATTTGACTGACGGCTGTCGGGAACACAGCAGTAGGCATATTCACGTCAGAACTAAGTGGTTGATTAAAACATGCAGAGAAACTGTATCCACGATGCAGCTACGCTACCCTACCTCACACACACGTGGCATACTATACTATACTGTGTACAGCATATATGGTCTCCCGGTGTAAACAACTATTTTATGAAAATAAAAGTCGTACACAAAGATGGCACAACCTTGCGCTATGGCGCTCATTAGGGGAGGGCTTTGTCCAGCAGTGGACTAATATAGCCTGAAGAAAAGAAAAAAAAGTCGTACTAGTCACACTACATACATAGATTGTTATATAGGCTTTGCGTAGTTTATTTTTCCGTATATTACTAGTTCCGCGATTCTCTGCTGGAAGAAATTTCTAAGCCTATGTACATGTTATTTCTTATGGAATGTCCTGTTATATATATATATATATATATATATATATATATATATATATATATATATATATATATATATATATATATATATTTCGTGCGCACTAAAGTAGATATACTATTATCCCAACAAAATAATGATATCACTGGATGATACGTCGTTACAAAAGAAATTTACAGCACCTATTGTAGGTACCTACTCTGTCTGATCAATTGTACAAAAAATAGTTACCGGGGAAATCAAAATAAAAAAATCGACGGATATAACATAGACAATTTGAAGGTGGATTTTTTGTATACAAAGTTAACAAAGGATTGATTTTACTTGTATGCCAAGTTTATTTATACTAGGTTACAGACGCTGAAGATGTTACGTTTTTAAGGAGACGTGGGGCAAGCAAATATTGACTCGTTAGTCTAACTAGTAACGGTGCAAACCTCTTTACAACATTTTTTATATTTCTTTTTCTATCTATCATTTTCAAATATTTCAATTATATCACACATGTGACATAATTGAAATATTTCCCTCATTTTGCTCTTGTCATACAACTTCTCGATTCGCGATATTGTTATGAACAAATCGGATGTGAAGGGAGTTTTGATTGACATTACATGAGAGAAATTTCGAAATGTGGGACACAATTTAAATATTTGAAAATGATAGATAGAAAAAGAAATATAAAGAATGGTGTAAAGAGGTTTGCACCGTTACAACAATTAACATGGGTTTGATTCCCACTGGCGGCGGCTGTACTTGATTTAGGGTAAATGGCCTAATCCTGAGCGTATTTCCATGTATGCGGTCGGTGGTCTTGCTTGGTTACCATAAATATTCTATCCTAGCTTAGGACCAAGACAAAGTGATGTGTTTTGTGGAAGTCATCATTATTATAAACTAGCTGACCCAGCGAACTTCGTACCGCCTGACAGTCTATTCTTTTTTTTTCTCTTCGTAAGAACCATCTTCGTACTTCAAGGAATATTCGAAAAAAAGAATTAGCGAAATCTGTTCAGCGGCTGTCGAGATTTGCGCTTAGCAACACATTCGGGGATTCATTTTTATATTATAGATAACATTCGAAAAAAAGAATTAGCGAAATCGGTTCAGCGGCTGTCGGATTTGCGCTTACCAACACATTCGAGGATTCATTTTTATATTATAGATACTTAACAGACATTTTAATTTTCGAACCAGCGTTTTGTATACGCTCAATGTAAGAGTATTTTGAACGGAGTATACCTAAATACCTCTGACTGCAAATGCGAGTGCGTCAGGGCAGACACTTAATTAAAACGAACCTTGTTGCATTCACGGTATCTCGGGCGTAGTGGTAGCGTAGCGTTTGCACATAGCTAACTGTGCACTAGGTACTATTTATGTAGTGTTTCTGCTGTATACAGGGTATCTCATTCAAATCGTTCAGTATGGGAAAGTCTAAAACTATAAGACATACGAGGATCTGTTCTGACGAACCATGTCATCGATTTTAATAAAAAGAAAAACTGCATTCATACATTTAAAAAAACATCGGTACTCTTTTCGGGAATCGCACCCGGTTGTTTTGAAAAAAAAAACCTACACTATTTCAATTTAGATATCGATTGTGTAGGTCTTAAGCAGTAAATGTCTGTATGAAACATGATGTCTAAAATGAATAAAATGCATTGTTTTCATACAAAATGCAATCGTAAGATCATTACCTGTGTGACCATGACTGAAGTGACCACCGACTTTTTCAATACAATATTCAACACGTTTAGGTAATGATCTTACGAATGCATTTTGTATGAAAACAATGCATTTTATTCATTTTAGACATCATGTTTCATACAGACATTTACTGCTTAAGACCTACACAATCGATATCTAAATAGACATAGTGTAGGTTTTTTTTTCAAAACAACCGGGTTCGACTCCCGAACGGAGTACAGATGTTTTTTTAAATGTATGAATGCAGTTTTTCTTTTTATTAAAATCGATGACATGGTTCCTCAGAACAGATCTTCGTATGTCTTATAGTTTCAGACTTTCCCATACTGACCGATTTGAATGAGACACCCTGTATAAATACGGCAGGAACTGTACATCAATTAGAAGCTTTTTGTAGTATTTCTTGACTGTTATTACAATATTTTCACATTTTTCTGCCCGAAGGCGAACTCCTGTCTCACAGAGTATTTAAATTATGTTCTACCATATATTCTGTGTGGCCAGCTTTAACCACAGGCTCTTATTATTGCGTTTTATGCCAGGAATATGGCATAAAACGCAAATAGTTTAATTTCTGTTAATTTTCTATAATTTATAATTTAATAAAATTTTATTAATCTTAGGATACCTAGTATCAAACTATCCGTTTTGCCCAAATGCTGTTTTGGGGCCCACTCTGGACAAAGTTTAAAAAGATTATTTTTTTAAAATGTTTAGGAGCCTTTGTCTTCATTAACAAAAACTGTTAACATATTATCCAAAATAGAAAGTTGGTTCTTTTCTTACCTCATCTATGATTTAAGCTAAAATATCAACTGGTTTTGTGTTTTATATTTTTTTCGATTTCAGAAGACGTATAAACTTAACTCAGCTGCTTTGAGCAGACCTAAGAGCTATTGAATGGATACAGCTACAGATTTCAAGAAATAATCTGACTGATTATTGACACCAAAATTAAGATCGCATAGACAAATATGACTATGACATTTCGATGTACATTACAAAGATTAACCCCCAGATTAACGAGTAGACTATGCTACGCAACGTATCGTAACTCCTTGGATGGCTATTTTTAGTTTATGGCCCTGATCGTTACTTAAAAAAAATCTTCAAACTGTAGAAAAACACCGTCCGCGCCGTAGATTCTTCTTTTTAGGATTCAGTTCCCGACTGACGCCTACGGGATCTCTTAATAAAAACATCAATAACTTCCACGCAACACACTCACTTGCCCCTGGATCTAACCTGTAGATTTTTGCACACGATTAGACAAAAAATACCTTTTGTTTAATTTCTAGGTGAAAAATCACTTAAACAACACAAATATTTTTTTATCTGTATCCTTCAAAGCAGTAGGTATTTCTTTGATTTCTCGGGCAACACTCCCTTCTGAGCTTCAACTTTTCTCGGCACCCATTTGTTGGCTGAAATAAAATAGTATTAAGCCCGCCTAATGGACAATGTTTTAGATAGTCTTATAAAGAATTTTATAAACTAGTATACCCTGTACTATGGTAACCAATCAATCAATAAATATCACAAATCTACAAACACACACAGACCGAGACCATTTGTGCAAATGGAGTACGGTCACGTGTACTAATGTATGCACTATATTACCTTGCATAGTTAAAATAGTCAATTTCTCATACATCAGACTAGTAAAGGTCAATGTGACAATGTTCTAACGTGTTTACACTTTACATGTTAGTGCACACGACTGTACCCCGTTGGGAATCGAATCCAAGATATCGGTTTTTGAAGCCAAGCGTGTTAAATCGTTAGTTTGTGTGATTTTAAAACAACACAAACGCCAGATTATTAAAACAAAATTCGGATTAAAACTGTATGGAAAAACGGTGTCCGTAAATCAACTGTTCATTAACTGTTGACAACCGATGCGTAGCTTGGGTAGCTCCGCATTAATATTTATCCGAAAAAAAGTCTGGATGTCTGGAAGTAGCAACAAAATCATTTTTGCACCCGTCCACAAGAAAAAATGCATCTGTAAATGGATATATCAGTGTCTTACCTAGAATTTTAAATAAAACCTAAAAAGTTAAACGTCTCTTAAAAGTTTTTAAAAAATCCTTAACGTGTGAAACAAGTTTAGGTTTTACCTACTTGATGTTTCGTAAATAAGACCGAAAATGTTTTAATAACATTAAAATAGCGGCAAAAAATGCATAAGAATGATTGATTGAGCGAATTTATAGTAGTATAAAATTTATACCTTTGAACAAAATATGTCTATATTATGATGACTTACACTAACTGAAATCATTGACTCTTATCTTGAATGATTAACTCATTGTATCTATCGGCTCTCTAATCTGCTAGAACACAGTTTAAACGAGTATAATTAGACACGGGACACCGACTTGTTTTTTGAAAAGTTTTTTATCTGTAAAATTAATAGAATTATTTGTATTAGTTATTTTAACTTTGAATTGTATATTGTATATATAAGGTAATAACCTTCATTTACTAAATAAAGTAGGTATATAACTAAATTATAATAGTATTTATTGTCCGCTCAGACAGATCCCAACTTATTGTAGAAGTCAAAAATGGCAATTCCTTGAAACTGTGCTTGAAATGGACTCCAATATTAATAGTTTCATGAAATGAAGCCCTATAAGCTCATATGCTCTTTGACCAATTGATGTGATCCATCAAAGCGAATTCGAATCTGTGGACTCGTTTCGTCTCCATCGATGTCAACCATACCTACATACAAAGGTCCCCACGGCTGGGGCACAGGTCTCCTCCTGCACCGCAGGAAGGTTACGCTATGCTCCACCACGGGTGCCAAGTCCGGGTTGGTGGAGGATTGTAAGACACTGGCGGGCTTTACTATCAGAAGTTATCAAGCCGCCCATAAGGCGTGGATTAACGACTGATATTACAGCCGGCACCAACGACTTAACGTGCGCTTCCCTGCTTTGCAAGCAAAGCAGGGAAGCGCCGGAAAAAATGCCACTAGCGGTAGTCACGGGATCAATGCCTGAGCGCGCCTATTGTTGCTTAACCCAACTGATGGCGAGGTTACACAGTGCGAGCTGGCATGCGAGCTAACCTAGTCAGTTACTGAAGTGCAGCGACTCGCACCGTATAAGCGCATCATACGAGTTACTCTCATATGCGAGTGGGTCAGGAGCTCGCGTCCGAGTTACTACAACATTATTTGTTTTTACTCGCCACTCACCTTCCCCCACCACGGCACAAGCATCGGCTCGCACGCCGCTCGGTGGTCAACTCGCTCGATTTTGCGAAATGACAGCTCGTACGCGCAGGCCGCCAAAATGGCGTCAGATGGACATCCGAACACTTAATTCGTGTATTTTGCGACAACATTGCACGAGACATGATCGGACTATGCGAGTACAATGGTACAGTAGCTGTTTACCGCGATGCCAGCAGTTTGCATTGGTGTGACCGATTCTGTCATGCGAATACACAGGCACAGTAGCTGTCTACTGTCACATCAGCTGCTCGCACTGTGTAACCTCGCCATGATTGATTCCAATCACCAGTCCCACTAGGCCACGAGCGCTTCGTCTTTGTCTCCATTGGTCGTAACAACCGCCGCCATTTACTCTTAGGCACCAAAGCCGCGAAGAATTAACGATATTGGGACGACTTGTTGAGATGGATTTTTTAAATTTACGTACATATGTTAATGAGATACTTAAACATTTGCTCTGTGCTTATAGGTACTAAACGCTAACCGTGCAGGAAAGCATCGAAGGAAGAACGACGGCTTAAATGATTGTGAGTGGCTCTTTCTCGTGAATTAATTGGATCAAGCTAAGAGGTCGTATTGTATAGGTATTATATTTACGTCCCAGGTACTACAGCATAACAGTACTCGGTTCAAAAAAGATGATTAAATTATCTAGCATAGATGTAAGGCATAATTTAAGATGTTCTTGTCTTGTTGCCATATCATAGATAGGATGAAGAGGCGTAGCTACCAAGGTGTAAAGCGCCCTGCCCCGGGGTCTCCAGTCTTGTCCTTCGATTGGCATAAGTAGTAGGTATTTTTTTACTGGTTTTGGACTTTATTCCAAGGTGATAAAGTTCTATTTAAAGTGGTAACTATTTTACTCTTGCCCAATTATGGATTAAGGGGCCCGTGAACTATGGCCGGCATACCGGTCTCTGACTTATATCTCTATAATATAAAAATGAATCGCTGAATGTGTTGGTAAGCGCAAATCTCGAGAGCAGCTGAACCGATTTCGCTGATTCTTTTTTTAGAATATTCCTTGAAGTACGAGGGTGGTTCTTGCGGAGAGAAAAATAAAAAAAAAATTAAAGAATCGACTGTTAGGAGGTACGAAGTTCGCTGAGTCAGCTAGTATTTGTATAATTTTACTATTTAGTTAAGACCTTAAACAAGCATCGCCAGTGATAGTTCAGAAGATAAGATATTAGATCGTCGTTGAATGAAATAGAGAGCTCCCACTTTACGGACCGTACCAGCAAGTGAAGTAGGTAGGTTGTAAGCTTAACTATGTACTCGTAAATTAAACCTTAATTTTGACAAAGCCTTCGACGGACGCTACAAACCACCCGCTGCCAGGCAGTGGAGTTCGTGGTTTGACCTACAGGCCGGAACTTGATGTGGTTTTGTGGTTCTTCTTCAATGGAAAAAGGTTCAAAAACTGGCAGAGTCCACGTAAGTAATTTAATTTTCAGGGCCGCCATAAATCACTACCAATGTGACAATTTATGTCAAACGCATATTTTTTATATCAGTGTAAATGTGATTGAAAGTTTTGAATAGTTATGTTCAAATATTTTTTGAAAGCATTTATTTGAACAACCCATCTTCTCTGCCGTCCCAGCGAAACTCGTACTACCTCAGAATCAATAAATAATCACTTGTCGAGATAAAAAGCACCGTACCAAATGTACGAGGAAATGAACGAGACAGCCTCGCTGGCGCAGCGGTGTGGCACGCTTTCTGTAAAACCGAAAGTCTCGGGTTCGATCCCCGGCCGGGTCAAACTAGGAAACGAACTTTTTTAGTTGGTCATGTATTTATTGTATTAAATCTATCGTCGAGTTAGCAACTGTAACACAAGTCATTTATTTATGCTTAGTATAGGGCTAATTAGATCTGTGTAATATGTCCCTTAATATTTATTTATAATTTTTCGGCGTCATCACATTAATCATCACTTGTTTTAGTTATTTACAGTCCTCTCATTACGTACAAAGGCTTAGGCCCTTTGGGGCGCTAACTAGCCCCACCAATGGAATAAAAATCATAACTTGTGGATCCAATCAAAAACCTAAAATTTTAATAGATTTGATTGCCAAAAATTACCGTTTTCGGCGGAAATTAATTAAGGATGTTGATTCTACGTTCTAAGCTGTATGTTTTAAAAATAGCTATCACGTATTAAGATTTTAGATGTTTGCTTATTAAAAAAAAAGTATTATAAAACAAGTTACGATTTTAATTCCATTGGCACTAGTTAGCAGCCCAAAACGCCTTAAACTTTTTTTATCTAATCGGAGCGGAGACATAATCCAACACTTCTAGACTATAAAAATTGTTCGAGCCGTTCTAATTGCAAATGGTGTAACTAACCCTATTTGTGTTATTTTTATATAGATTAATCCAAAATCCAATAGATAGAGATAGAGAACACTTTATTGTACATAAAAATGGAAATTACACTAATGTTTCTTAACCTAAAAGTTCAGACGGCGGCCTTATCACTAAAAGTGATCTCTTCCAGACAACCTTTGGATGAACTGGACTAATATATTAGAGAAGGAAGTAGATGTACATAAAACATAGAAAATGATAATTTTAAGGGTAAATGCTAAATAACAGTGAATAAATAAAATTATCAACAGATACATACAAAGGATTTACGATTAACCTATAACGCCATTTCTTGTGAATATCTGACATATTGCATTAAGTGAAGCGAAATTTGGAACGTCGATATTTTATGCACCAGATTTCATTTCATTTAACATTTGTGAGTATTGTAATCCACATAATGTAACAAGGCATTTCCATGAAATTTGTCAAATAAACAGCGTCATGCAAACCTCGATAGTAATACAGTGCTCAAAGAGATGAACTGCAAAACGGAGCTGTAAATTAATTGTCTATTCGACGAATAACTCAATCACAATGAATATTCCCCGCGCAGTTCTCCGAACCCATATTCATTTAGAATGTAATTAAAATTGTATTTTAAAATCTGTTCAAAACCGAAAGCTGAGTAAACGGTATATATGTAATGCATGAGTGAATGATAGCTATGAAACTATATTTTTCCATGTTTTCTCTTAATTAATTACTACAGCAGACTAGCACGTTCGGTTTTTGTATCGCGAGCAGGCCCTAGAGTCTAATACTAACATAGTTTTTCAATAGAATGATATAATAACATTAACATTTACATATTGGCAAATACATTGCTTCTGGCCCCACACTAGGATACCATGTGTCGTGGAAACCAGAAACAACGACATCACAAACATGTAAACATCCAAGACCTGCGGTTTTTTTTGTCCCCAGCCGGGGTTCAAATCCGGGACCTCTTGCATGGTAGGCAGATGCGCTGCCGCTTTGCCACAGAAGTCGTCAAATATAAGCATGACACTGGTTGTTGTTTGCCCCAATTTGGTAGTCTACAAAGTAAAAGCAGTACAATGTCATTTCAGGGGTATAACCCGTGCAAATTAAATAGGTATCTTTCGCGAAAAAGATCAAATCGGGCAAGGCACTAAATTAAGTAGCACGGGCTTTACCATTGCAATGCGTACTAATATGAATCTATTGAACAACTATGCATTTTAGAGACTCGCCCCCCAGGAGAACGGACTCCCGAAACTAGAATACAAAATCAATAAAAGTTGAGACGTAATGACCCCAACTAAAATAAACCATACGTTTAAGGTTAGGTCTTGAACTTCTTAAAGTACCTACGTAAGAATTATTTAGATTGTGATAATAAATTGTTGAAACAAAAACACAGTTACGAGTAGATAAGTAGCCATCAAGACATGAATCGAAGCCGGCTCACGGACATTTACGGCACGTAACAAATTTGTCTTCAGAAACTTTTTGCCTTAAAGAATCGATCGCGGGTGAAATATTGCGAGTGTTTGTCGGCGCACCGGCTGCGCCTTGTACACACGTCAGCGAATCAAGCTTTGGGTGCTTCTTAGGGTGGCTGCACATGGACTATACTTAGTTCATCTGATTCTTGCGTTCGGGTGCTGGAGCCGGATCGGTTGAGCCCCGCACACGTGCGGTGGTTACAGCGATATCATTCCGACATAAAAACCTAACTGCAAAGTAGGTACTCGGGGCTGGAAGTGATGCAAATTACTTCAGCCAGATGTCGCTGCCTGTACGTAATACAGAGAATATTGTAAAGAGGTTCGAAATTTCACTGATGCCGGTGAGTCGCCCACTCTTTCTCAGTCGCGCGCTCTTTCCAACTGAGCTCAGTTGGAAAGAACGGATAGCCATAGAGGTCGAGGGTTCGTATCCCGGCATGAGTGGAATTTTTACCCTCTACATACTTACATACATAATAGATCCCCTGAACGTTTACGGCCGGTAGGTACATAGAAAATGTATGGCGGATGCGCCTTCAGGTAACCGAATCGGTCATAAAACCGTTCCCGTCGCCGCGACACAGCGCGCCGGAACAACGGATGTTAGGTTTTTTTAACCGTGGTAGAATCGTGCGTGTTTGGCTCACGGACCTTTTGTATGGAATTTCGCCTATGGGTGCCCTCAGGTGCAATCACATTTATAAATCCTTCATTGTATGGAGTTGTCTGATTTGGTTGTCTCTGAACTAACCACTACATAGATATTTTAACACGCTGGAGTCGTCTAAATGCTTCTTCTTGCGTCTCGATGGCAAGACATCGTGGTGAAAGGATTTGCCAATCAGCGTAAGAGTCTCAGAGAGTACGTCATTCGAGGAGACTCCTTTCATGCACCCCCTAAATGCATCTATTTAAATGCTTCTGTCTAAATGCTCAACCCGATAGAGTAGAAAGTTACGTAATGCAAGGGCTGATTGGGGAACCACGACGGGATGATGAGAACGCCTGACGGGTGCGGCCGCACTTTTAATTAAGTTGTTTCCTCCACTATGGCGGAGCCAAGAGGAAGGGGTGTAATTTTAGTTGTCTACGTATTTATGTATGAATGTAGTATGTATGTATGTCACCATGGCACTGAGGTAGGTACTCATACGTTTCCATGATTTAGATGCCAATCACTATTGGTAAATTAAATTAAAATAACCTGAAAAAAGTGAGAGTTTCTAATTTTTTTTTTGTTTGAATGCTATGTCAAATCGAAAAGTAATTAGAATGTGTAAAAAAAGATACGTAGTTTAGTAGGACGCGAAATGAAAGAGGAGAAAACTCCGATTTCCTAAAAGCCAGTCAAATGAAAAAGGTTGAGGATACAAAATTTCCCCCGCTTGTAGACCCCTTCACTTTGGTAAGCATTGATTCCTTTTGAAACACCAAAACCATCGACGTTTGGTTTCTGGATAGTATTGATACATGTAATGATCGTATTAACCTGTAATGATCTCGAGCCTGCTTAATTATTTTTATAATATCACGGCTCCATTCCACCCTAGCCTGCTTCTGAGAGTCGGTGAGTTTCAGCGGCATCAAGTGTGAAACTATCCTCCTCACGCAAAGATGTAGGTACGTGTGAAATCTCGTAAAAACTTTCCAGTCCAATCTGCAGTGCATGCTGAATCTCCTGGTTCGTAACTGCCCTATTTCCTTAAGTAAAACTTATCACTGTAAGCACATTTTCTTCGGTAACTAGTTGGAATGTACGGATTTAAAAAAATATTGTTTAACTGATTTTAACTGGCTAGTGGCTAAGTGGCTCCCGCACAAAAAAAGTTGTAGCATTCTGTGTGGCCTGTTATTCAAATATTCCAAGCGATAGAAAAAAAACTATATTGCTATGTTTGTGAATCCTACTGGCGCCATCAATTAGGAGTTCTGAATATGAATATTATAAATCAAACGTTTTTCCATCGCCGAGTGTTTAAACCGTAGCTCATTAACTTTTAACGAACGAACGACGTTCGAAAGGTAGGTCCTTTCGTGATGCTAAATGAAGACGGGCCTAAGATGCTTGTCTTACAGGTGTGACATCACTGAATCACTGTACTTGGTGCCGGAACTAGAGAATTCTCTTGGCGGCGTGTCTTTTTGTGACATAAGGTGACCAAGAATTTTGAGACTACTTACTATAAATTATCTGAGACATGATTTGTTATTGTAGTTGGAAGTTAATAGCAGAACGGTTAATAATAACTAGGGAGAGTTTTGAAATCCGAACTGTGGCCCGACTGTACCATAAGTTTCGTTTCGTGTTACGGGGGTAAACCATTATCTCTACTGTGGGGTAAACGATCGTGAGTAACTTCAAATTTAATAAGATGTAGGTAAAACTCAATGAGATTTTAATCTGAACCAGTTTCATCCATCGTCCTAGTGGCCAACATCCTTCAATATTTGATTTTAGGGGCATTGTGTTTATACCATAGAAGACATCAAAAGTTTTACAAAATGTAAAATCATACTTTATTAGTATTTTTCATAGTCATTTGAAAGTTTAGTAAGTGTATAATATGAAACTTTAAATCAAATTTTGTTTATTACTAGCTGTCCTGGCGTAATTCGTAATTCTGAATTAATATGATTATGAGATTATGTGAAAAATAAGCAAACCAATAAATTTCAAATTTATTCTTTTCAAAACACGTTAATCTAGTTAACAGATTTTTCAACTACACTAGACAAATCGTCCCTCTTAACATAACTTTAATACTAGACATCTTCGTTTTCTAAATCATCATTGATGTTTTAATAGGCTTCTTTGCACAGAACATGCTTAACAATTTTTTTAGCCACGTCGATGGTATGTAATGACCAAATATCTTTTCTAACGTACATAATATTTTTTTTATTAATACTGACTAGCAACTTTTCAGGAGTTAGACTTTCTTTAAGACTCTTAGGGGCGCTAACTAGCGTCATCAATAGAATAAAAATCATAACTTGTTATATCATTTATTACAAAGCAAGTTATGATTTTTATTCCATTGGTTTTTATTAAAGAAATATTTTAACGAATCCCTACTATCAAGCTTATAATTAAACCGGATCGACAACACCTGCAAAATGAACGTAGTTTCAATGTCTGCTTCACGACCCCATGGTAATATACCGTAAGTCTAACATACTATGGAAATAAGTAAAATAAACAAGCGCAGCAGTTTATACGTATATGAGCTCTCAAACTCTTTTGACTGCATATGCTGCAGAGCTAAACCCGTGTACTCTTTTTACAATATGAGGACCGCACTGTTGCATCGATTGCGATAACTGGAAATACGATATCTTCTGAAAGTACCCACTCGCTTTTATTTCCGAATACAATGTTGTTTCTATGTTACGTTTCGTAAGGTAAACTTTATACGTTTTGTCAGAATTTAGAAGCCGATTATTTGACGTGAACTGGAGTAATATATCCGAGAGAGCATTATTTGTATCGTTATATTTTCTTAGAACAGAATAGAATAGAAAACGTTTATTTGGTACCAGAATCAAAACAAAAACAATAATGGTTTAGCGTGTAGGTAACTTAGGTAACTTTTTTTCTCTACATTTTAAATATAAGTGTCATGTCATCTGCTAATAATAATATTTCGGTCCTGTTTTGTACCTTAGACACATTTTGTAGACACATATACCAAAACTTCTTTTACGAGAAGACTTTTACGACGATAGATAAATAGCTACTTAGTGCAAAATACTTAAATAGTTCAGTGCCTTAGTGTCTAATGTTCAGACCACCTAACACGTATGACCAAGAGATACAAGAATCAAGAAAGTGTCAATCAAGGAAGATTTACTTTTTCTTTCGCGTTAATTTATAATTTCAGTAGGTAATTTTCTTTATTCACTATCTATTTTTTTTAACATGGAATCACATGTTAAAAAAAATTAGATAGTGAATAAAGAAAAAAAATATGTCTCGACAGTACCTTGAAAAATTGGTACGAGCACTCTTAATGCCCACGAAATTCAACAGGTTCCTACTCTAAATGACGTGGTATACAATATGGGTAACCTGAAGACGGTGTCGTCAGTATGTACCCAGTATACTCCATGGATAGTATAGTTAACATACAGATTCCCAAGAGCGTCAACCAGAATAAAACCTCTTTTTCATCAAACAAATCAGCTGCAGCCATTACGGGCTACATAATCTATTCAATCGAATTCCGTGCATTTATAAAAGTTTTTCAATGAAATAGCTCTTACCTTTTTAAAAAAATATTTAAAACCATCGGTTTAGGAGAATCAAAGAAAAATGTAAATTTTTAGTTAAATTTTGAAGTATACTTTTCGGAGTTTTCTCTGTACTTGTAGTAAAAGATGATATTAGTAGCTAAATTATTTATTTATGTATTAATAATTTTATTGCACAATAAAATAGTACAATGCGGCGAACTTTATGTCATAAGCATTTTTTACAAGTCAACCGCAGGAGTTAGACGAAAAACTTGGCAGGCGTGCAAAAAAAAGAAAAACAATATAGTATTGTGGTGTTATTAAATAAACTTACACATTAATATATACTTACACATTATAATACACTATACATACATATTAAAATAATAGTACTATACAATACATATGATATGTACACACTGTAAGAAGTAGAATGTAAGAAGCAGGGAATACCATATAATTTACCATACATATGAAATCTAAATTACATGGCCAGGTTTTAATTTTCAGGTTAGGAAAGCACCTTATAAATTTTGTTTCATTTGAGTGTCAAAATGTAGGTACGTTTTTTGCGGAAACTGTAGGGCACGCAACATTTTAAAGTGCTATATTAAAATATGCATTAAATGAACTTAAAATGAAATAATGCAATTTTAGTTAATTAAAATTAAAAGGTTATATTTATATATATTTTTTTTCCTTTATCTAATCTCATCTATACGATCCTTTTAATATTTTTCCATGGTATAATTGCATTTTGAAATTAGTACTTTCTTTAAATCTTTATTGAACTTGTAGACTTAAAAACGTCTTTATATTCGTAATTAGTAATACATGTTTAGGTTTAACTTATTCACTAATTTTAATATCAAGGAAACTCCTTTTCGTTTGTAATACCAGCTATGTAGGTAAACTATTTGAATTATAAATGCCGCTACAAAAAAAACAGTCTTCAAGGTGATTTGGAAGTTTGTTATAAATTTTTATAGCCATTACCAATGTACTGGAAGAGTGTAATTGCATTCGAAAGATGGGTTCTCTTTAGAAGTGGTCAAATTATGAACACTGGAAAGGCAATCACATGATGCAAGTGCAATTATTGAGTTGTACCAGGCCACTCAGAAAGGATTTCGAAAAAAAGATTTTATGTATAAGACACTGGCAATTGTTTTGAAAACGTCGATTATTTAAAAGTAAAAATACTACTGCTCGATTTTCAAATTTCCCTCCGCATTTTTTTGAGAGCCAATTCAGGCTCTCAAAAAAATGCGGAGGGAAATTTGAAAATCGAGCAGTAGTATTTTTACTTTTAAATAATCGACGTTTTCAATTTTCTTATCTCATTTCATTAAAAAAATGGATCTGCATCGAGAACATTTTCGTGCTATGATTTTTTACGATTTAAATGTGGCTTAAAACCTGATGAGTCATTTGATCGACTTCGAATTGCTTTTATGGATGAAGGACCTTCAAAAACAACCATCTACCGCTGGTATAGCGAGTTCAAACGCGGTCGTCTTACTTTGGGGGATGAACAAAGGAGTGGTCGTCCTACGACGGCTGTCACCGAATAAAGTGTGCTGGCAGTAAAAAAAAAAAGACGAATTACGTACGAAGAGATTCAGCATACACTGCAGATTAGTTCAGGAAGTGTTCACAAGATTTTCCACCCAGCGGGAAACTACTCTCCTTACGCGAAGGTGCTCGTGCACAACTTCACCGAAGCTCAGAAGCAGGCCCGTGTGGATTGGTGCCGTGATATGTTACAAAAATTTGATGCTGGCTCGTCACGGCGCGTTTACGACATTGTGACAGGTGACGAATCCTGGATTTATCAATATGATCCAGAAACAAAGCGTCAGTCGACAGTTTGGCTGTTTCAAAATGAACCAACGCCTACGAAAGTGAAGCGATCGAGGAGCGCAGGAAAAATTTTGATCACTAGTTTCTTCACTTTGACGGGGTACCTAATTTCAATTCCACTTCGAGACCAAAGCAGCATCAATGCTGAATGGTATAGCACAAAATGCCTGCCAGAAGTTTTTTCTGAATTGAGCAACAAGCGACTGAACACCGGGCTCCGCGGGGTCCTTCTTCACCACGACAACGCGCCCGCGCACTCTGCGATCAAAACGAGGGGCTTCCTGGACTCCACACCGGTCAGAGTCTTGGGACACCCTCCTTACAGTCCTGATTTGGCTCCATGTGACTTCTTTTTATTCCCTAAAATTAAAAATCAGCTCAAAGGGATACAGTTTTCATCGCCGGAAGACGCGCTAGCAGCGTTTGAGAAGGCCGTGGAAGAGGTGTCTGCGGAGGACTGGAAAAAATGTTTTGAAAATTGGTTCAGGCGCATGAAACTTTGTATAGAGGCTAGTGGAGAGTTCTTTGAAAAGATTTAATAAAAATATTTTTTTCATAGAAGTTAGGTTTTTAGTTCAAAACTTTCTGATTGTCCCACGTATAAGTTATATTGCATGATCCTAATTTGCCTCCCAATGGCGTAGCGCTCGCGGCGTAGCAATTACCTAGCACATGAACGTCAGCTCTTACATTTAATTTTATAAAACCACGATTCCTATAGAAGGCGGCAGTTTATTTTCTATTTACGTCTGCTCCTTGTAAAAGCTCTATCTCAGATAATTTTGCACGGCGTTTAAATCGCATTTCGCCTACCTAGTGGAGATCGAAGTTGCCATAAGTCGCTTTACAAATTACTAGATATGACCCACGCGCGCGCGCGATGCCCTCGTGACCTAGTCGAACCGAGTGATTGGAATAAATCACTTGAGTTAAGCAGCAACAGCCGCGGTCAGGTGCTGGATGGGTGACCGTCCCGTGACTACCGCCAGTGGCAATTTTCCCGTGTTTCGCAAGGCACATTAAGCCGTTGGTGCCGGCTGTCATGTAATGACAGTCGTTAAGCCATGTCAGAGGCCTTATGGGCGGTTTGATAACTTCTGACAGTAAGACAACTCTGTCACGTCTTTACCATTCAATTAACTTATTCCCGGAACCTTATCCAGGTGGACTCCGCAGTGCTTTGAATTCCCAACGATACTTAGCTACCTATTCTCCCGTTGGTAACGCAGTTTGGAATTCTCGTGGATAGTATGGGCTTTGAATTAATTAACACGGGGTTGAGGGGGAAAGGTTGGGAGATAGTGGCAAGTATTGGTGAGTTAGGGATCAAAACTTACTGTACAGGGTGTATGAAAACTGTTTGCACCACTGAAGCTAATCCTCAATACAATCAACTTTTGCGGGGAAATCGGCAAAGTAGCAAATTGAATGTCAGCTATTCCTTATTGCCAGCTATTTCAATACTGTTTGAAGAAGAAGAAGAAAAACATTTATTAAACGCCACATAGACATACCAAATTTGACAAGAAAAGGAAAATACAGAAAAGAAAGCAACAATAAAACAAAAGCAGAAGAAAAGAGGAACTAGAAATGAATGAAATGAACATAAATTCCAAAGCTACACAGTATGTCGATGCAGCGGAAAAAAGGCCTCATGCTCAGTATAAGGTGAGAGTTTTCAGCAAAAACAACACTGATTTTCAGCAAGGGCCTTCTGGTGACTCACGGAGCATCAAAACGGAACAAACACGCACTCACACTCTCATATGCAGCCATACTTACACGCATACAAGCACACTCACAAATATATACCTATGTACATACATAGTGAGATTGTAACATCTTCTACGGGTTATTTCTTTGAATCCGGATTAAGTTACTTGATTTTTTGTCGTAAGATTCTGACCAGGATTTGCTCTGATTCGCAAAGCTTAATAAAAAAAAAAAAAAAGATATTTATTGAGTCACAGACATCGGTATACATGTAAAGTTAGGCTAGTTTACATGTTGACTTATAAGTAGGTATACGTAATATTCTATCACATTAGAAACCAAGCTAGGTAGATCCTGTGTTATGGTTTCTAACGCCCCCCTTCGGTTATCATTAAGTCAAAATTTAAATTTAAATACAGCAAATCTAGGTAAAAAATACTTTCTTTCCTTTTTTCACTATCAGTAATCTGCTCCCACATTACGCGCACCAAATGCAGAGCGATCCCATTCGTGTATTACCAAGTCCCATATAAATTGCTATCATACGTTTCAAGATTCTAACAGGATTCGGTGAGCGCAATTAGGTCGCAGATACGATCCAAGTTTTATTTAGATCTTTTGAAATTGCGGGTAGAACAACATTTATAAAAATTTGCAACAGACCAAAAAAAAAATCTTCATCAATCAGCCAAGATGTACTTTGATTAATGACAATCAGTAGATAACCACAATAGCCTGATCTTTATGATTACTTACTCATTACCAAATTAATTTTCTTTAAACTAAGCCTCATATCACACAAGTATTGTTTACACTCACCTGCCCTGTCCTACGCAACAGCTTGGGTTCGGTTGTGCAAAACCACAGGACAGGCAAGATAACCAACCAATACACACATTTTATTTAAGTTACCCAATAAAATAAAACAGACGGAGGGTAAGTGAAAAAATAATAAAACACCAGCACTCAATAGCACTCCAGAGTGACAAAGGCAACATTAGGGAACTTGCGTCAAACTTATATTCGACCCGATATTATTCGAGAAATATAGCCCTTATACCATAGAAGATTATACAGAATTCAAAAGTTTTGAAAGAAATTTATAAAATACTACAAAACTATTAGTTTAAGACTTGTTTACGTCCTTATGAGAAAGCCCTTTAGAATTCCAAGACTAATTTCGATAATAGTAGTAGGTATTTTATATTATACAGGGTAATTCACACATTTGAACCCTTCATACCTACATTTTATAAGACATTGAGTTACATTTAATTATTATTTTTTCATTGAGATCTGAAGGTTTACTTATCTTATAAATATAATAAGCTTGAGCTATATAATAAGCTTATAGTCAGCTTGTAAATAAATAGGGATGGACACATAAATACTTTTTTTTTTTACGAGCGAACCCCATATACAAACACTCCGTATCCTAGGTAGTGGGCATTACCTGCAAGTTGCGACGTCATATTTATTGGGTAATAAGTATGGCGCGTTTTTACATCATGTGACTAAACATACTATTGACTAAACATATTTGCTTGGTTGGATTATGAAATACTTATATAGTAAGTGAAGTAAGAAAAGACATTTCAGCCTTTTTCCGTCAACTCCGATCACATTAAAACATTTTTCTGTGCAAGTTCTCCATCGTAATTATTTCTACCCAGCTATCATGGTATTAATATCCTAGGAGACACACATCGCACCGAAAATGCGACTTTAAGGAGCATGACATAAGGAGTATTTTAGCCTGAAAGAAGACTATACAAAACAGACCTTAACAAGTTGTTTCTTATATTCCGGTAAAGTTAGACCACAAAAACTTCGGACTTGTAAGATTAATTTAACTCCTGTACTGGAACAGGCAGATTAACCATATTACAGTCCAGTGAGAGCTGCCTCTTAATTTGTATAGGTACTATAATTGATTTAGGTTGTATTATCGGTAAGTAGATATAAAAAATACATTGATACCTAGGTTAGAATTTTAAGTAAATGTTCTGTTGAATTATAATTTAATTTCTTTAAATAATTATTAAGACAGGTCTTACAATTAAATCTTGTATAATTACTTATACTAATGTGCCGATTGATTTTGTTATATAAGTATGGACCTAAAAACGCCGAGAAACTTTGGGCAAATTTCGTTTTACATATGGGTATACAAAATACCCTGTACTTATTTCTTGAGGAGCTTAAATCTAGTTTCGGCAGCTGGTGTTGCCTTAACGTTAGATGTTTTAGAAATAATTGTCGAACAGTTAGCACATTGGCCTCGTCGTACAATTTGACAGTAGGATAACGAAAATTCTTAAAAAGAATTATTTTTAGAACAGCTCTTTGAGCTCTTTCAATCTTAATAAGGACGGTTTTGTTTGCACCACCCCAGGAAACTATACCGTAAGCAATCACAGATTGACAGAGTGCAAAATACGTCATCATAATAGTACGCAAATCATTGACATGCCTTAGTTTTTTGAAAATACACATTAATTTTCTAATTCTTTTACTGAGCATTTCAATGTGGTCTTTCCACCTGAGATTCCTATCAACAATAATGCCCAGATACCTTATTTTGTCAGTTGAGGATAAAGCGTAGCACTTACAATTAGTCAAATCAGCACAAGTATGAACCTTGATATTAAGACTAGCTCGTGGCTGTGTATTATTTCTTAGGGAAAATGTAATATATTTCGTTTTAGAATAGTTTAAGGTAAGAAGATTTAAGTTAAGCCATTCTATAATCTCTCTAAAGCCTGTCTCTGCAACTTTTTTTACGTCATCCCAAGATACCCCATTAAAAACTATAACAGTGTCGTCTGCAAAAGTTATTATTTTAGCATCACATAATTGTTTGTTACAGAGCTCATTGATATAGACCAAGAAAAGGGTTGGACCCAAGACTGAACCCTGTGGCACTCCAAAACAGACGTTACATTTATCACTAAGGACCTCATCAACTCTAACTACTTGGGATCTGTTACTTAAGTAATCTGTAAGAAGCGCGAGTGGCGTACCACGAACCCCAAGGCACTCAAGCTTCCGCAATAGTAAAGGGATAGAGACAGTATCGAAAGCCTTGGCTAGATCCAGGAAAATGCCAAGGCATTTGTTGTTTTTGTCCAGTTTTCCAACTACGTGTGTGACTAAAGATTCAATGGCATCTACTGTTGATTTTGTATGTCTAAAACCAAATTGATTAGGAGAAAGAAGTTTATTTTTCTCTAAGTAGTGGAGCAATCTAGTGTTAATTATTTTTTCCAGGATTTTAGCCAGGGAAGGCAGAAGAGAAATAGGTCTATAATTGTCAATACTGTCTCTATCCCCCGTCTTATGCACTGGTATAACAATTGCTTCCTTAAGTAAATTCGGGAAGGTGCCACTTGATAGACACAAGTTTGATAAATAAGAAATAGGTTTAGAGACACAGTTCACAGCATGTTTTAGGAATATGGCTGAAATACCGTCTCTTCCAGTTGATGAGGTCGATTTTAAGGATCTGATGGTTTCCCTAACTTCAAGTTCATCAGTAGGGAAGAGAGTGAGAGAAAAAGTATCGGCTTGGGAGGACTTCACCTCTGATGCCAAACTAGCTTCAGTCTTTTTCATATCGGTTAAAGTTTTGTTTGCAAGTTTGCGGCCAACATTAACAAAAAAGTTATTAATATAATTAACAGATTCTTGAGCAGAGGGCTTGATTTTTAGTAATTCGACAGAAGAATTACGGTTACTATTTATATTACAAATTTGCTTAATAACATGCCAAGTTTTTTTTATATCCCCATGGTGCTTATTCAATTCGGACCGTTCATAGGCTCTTTTTAAACGGTGAAGTAAATTTGTGCAGAAATTGCGATAACGCTTATATGAAAGGTGCAAAATTGTATCAGTTGGATGCTTTTTAACTTTTAAATGTAGCCTGTCCCTCCAGCGCATACATCGAACAAGTCCAGGCGTTATCCAAGGCTTTAAATTGACTCGTTTTCTTGGTACTTTATGACAAGTGGTGTATTTAATGATAATGGTTGATACGGTATTCAGGAATATTTGGGTTACTACATTTGGATCATCTGAATTGAGGATTAAATCCCAGTCAATAGCCTGGAGCTCGTTTATAGCCTTTGCATAGTCGATTTTAGTTACAGTTGGTTGTAATTTGGGGGGTTTTTTAGGATTATATAAGGCGGACAGAATTATACTACTATGATCAGTAACAGAATTTTGGCATACTATCGTTGTTACACTATTTGTAGCCTTGGAGAAACAGTGATCAATGCAATTTAATCCACGAGTGGGGAATAAATGCCCTGGCAATAGACCATACCCAGCTAATTGATCCAAATAGTAGCCTGATCTCGGGTCAATGTTATTGTCTTTAATGTCTATATTCAAATCACCAAGTAGAAATAAATTGGGAAATATCTTAAGGTCACTAATAACATTGTCTAATGACGATTGAAAGCGATTTATGTCAGTAATAGAGGGTGATCTATAGACGCATACAATAGCATGACTGGTCCCTATTTTAACCACTAGGCAATCAGCATCATCAAGTACAGGTTCAATGACAGCAACATCTAAAGAAACACGGGCATAGACCACAACACCACTGTTTTGATTTTTGTGTCTCTGAGTAGCAAAGCAGTAGAAATTAGGAATGGATGGCAAATTGGGTACATGTTGCAACCAACACTCGGTTAGCACAATAATATCGCAATCTAGGTTAAGTCTTGTGGTAAATAGAATAAAGTCATTAAAGTTACAGTCAATACTCCTAACGTTTTGGACTATAATTTTTAACTTTTTGTGTGGCTCATTAATTAGTTTCCCACATTCCTCGGCTTTTTCAATCAAAAATGAGTCTCCGACTTTGACATTGTCATTAATGTCGTCTACTACCACTTCTAAGTTATTAAACATAATGTATGTGTTGTTTGGGGGAATCTTAATAGTATTACTACTGTGGAAGGGCAAATTCCGATAAATCTGCCATTTAGATTGCTGTTATTGCAACTATACACGCATACATTACAAAGAGGCTTTCTTAATACTATGAAGTAGCTAAATAAGCAACTAGCACATTGTTGCAAAAGTAAAGAATAATAAAAAAAAGTAAATGTAATTAAAAAAATCAAACCATACAGTCACATTGACTTCAGTTGCTGAATTTGGGCTTCGGTCATGATGAGTATATTAGATGAATCGTCATCTTTCTTCACAAAAATTTTACCGTTTGAAGTCCAGCAATACTTGAACAGGCTAGTCTTGACCAGATCTCGAGCGAGGAAGTACAACCTGTTAGCAAGCGGGGTCAGATGGTCAGCGACGTAAATCGGCGTAGAGTGCATGGTAAGTAGTTACAAAGCGCGCGTCGTCGGTTTCCTATGACTCCGGATTCGAATTCAAATGAATAATGTGTAGTGCTTATGAAAGTTTTAGTTCAAAAAATCTTAAGTAGTAATGAGGAAAATCGAAAAATATGTGACGTAATTTAAATATTTGCAAATGATAGATAGAAAAAGAAATAAAAATTGTGTAAAGAGGTTTGCACCGTTACACTACCGGTATGATCGGTAAACGGTATGATTTATACAGCGTCCAGTGGTCAATCCTTCACTCACACTAGATGGATGAAGATACTACGCCGATGCTGCATTACCTGTGGTGTTAATTTTAGACAGAGTAGCCCTGTATGAGCCCTCAAATAGTGGACCGGTGATAAAAGCGCGGAGTACCTGTTCAGAATTGTACTGGACAGAGACCGCTGTAAATAGAGCTGACTGCCCATTTCCAGTGATGGAGAAGCACATCAAAGAGAAGCCTTGTATTTCATAGTGCAATTAAAACTACTATTTACTTTCTATAAGTTTATTACTTGCTAGGTAAGTATCAAAATCGGTAAAATTAAAGTAATTTATCATTCATGGACTCAATTCTCCCTTGTGTTAGTAATATGTAAAAAAAATCATCAGTACTTTAATGCAAACGCGTGTGCGCTTCTAGGGGGGCTAGATCTAAACAGGTAGGAGATACAATATTTTCTCTCAGGATAACTTTGTTAAGCATGGAAAGGGAACTAACCATATTTTTCAAACACGAAAACATATTTAAAACTGTTTTTATACGGATTCTACTCATTACATTTATTACATTTTTACAATATTCCGAAGTTTCGGCACTTTTTCAGGTGCCGTGGTCTCGGGTGTCATCCGGAAAATTGTAAAAATGTAATAAACGAGTGGAATCCGTATGAAAACAGTTTTAATTATGTCTAGTGCTCGTGTTAACCTTAGAAAATACTATACAAACACATAATATGTTTTATATCACATATTATGTGAATAAAAAGATTTAACGTACAACTGTAGTGTTGTAGAACTTTTGTAAATAATGAAACTGGAACGACTTCAACTTTTGCTTTATTTGTACTGTTTATTTCATAATAAAACAGAAAACTGAATAAAAACGGATAAGCAGGTATAATAGTCAGATCTTGTCGATAGTGTGGTAAAGATGAAAATGAGGGAAATCGAAAAATGTGTGACGTAATTTTAAATATTTGAAAGTGATAGATAGAAAAAGAAATATAAAAAATGCTGTAAAGAGGTTTGCACCGTTACATCTAAAAAATTGTTGTGAGACGGCCGGAATAATGTTAATGTTGAGTCTAGTAGATAGACTGCAGGCCCCATATGCCTGCAGTAGCAGACAATATACATCAACAAACAAGACGGCAATAGCGCAACAGCGCAACAGCGGTGGTGCTCCAAAATACATACCGTTTACGAACTTTACCTACAAACCAAAACTATTGGCGGTATACAGACTTAGTTGGTTTTAATTTACAAAGTACAATATGCGGCATTCGGTACTGGTTGTAAACATGTATTGTAGTCTGTACACAGGACTCCAACCATTGCTCATCATTTCCAAATATGGGCATTAGTGAGGGTATGTAATTTATATTGGTGGTGACTTGAAGATGGTTAATAGAATAAGTGACTTACTCGTACGTTTAAGAGGTCGTTAGTTCAAACCTCGGCATGGAGAATATTGTTTAGTACACTTTTGTGAGTTTGAAATAGCAAAACGATTTGCTAAAGGCAAAGGAAAAAATTGTGAGTGGACCTGAGTTTGTGAACGCTTGAAATTACCAACCCGCAGCCGGGATTTCCTATCTTCACTGCGCTCTATCATGACCTCGTTTGTCGAGGCATTCTACGAGATCTTTCTTCACTACATTCATCCATTGGGACGTTGATTAGACTGCACCATTTATCGATTTCAACTTAAATCATAAATCAACATTTTAATGGAAAGAATTTGCAGTATATTAATCCTCACTTGTCTAATTTACTAAACAAGATTCTAACCTCACAATTGACATTACCAAAACTAGATATTTACTCAGAAGTTCATGAACTTGATTAATAAAATTTGCAGCGTGTTATCTAAAACAGTGACACAGGTTATTTAATTCAATATGGCAGTTTCCAACTAAAAAGTTATACTTTACCGGCAGAATATTACTTCAGAATATTACAATCTATCTATCTTTACCAAAATGGACAAGTAGGGATAAATAGGAGTTCTTCCACGTAGTCAAACTATTTTGCCAAACAGATTTGACCACGTGGAAACTTCGTTCCTCGTGGTCAAATTAATGTAATGGTCCTTCCTGTATAAGATTCTAAATGCCAAAAAGTACAGTCAAACCATAGTCAAACTATTTTGGCAAACTGATTTGACCACGTGGAATTATCTTTCCGCATAGTAAAACTAGTAAAATGCCCTATTTCCATACCGACCAACTAAACGAATCAACTAGTTGTTCTGATTGGAACTCAGTAGGTACGTGGTTTTATTCCTGTCGGACAATAAAAATCAATCATATTAAGCTTATATAAGAGTTCCCAGCGGAACAAAGACCGTACATTGTTGATTGTCAATGTACAATGTTAGCCACCTCACTTGAACTTTAACTAAGTGGTTTGGTTTTGTCCGCAGCGTAGGCCAGGATGCCGCGCTGCTATATGGTGAAGAAGGGGGGGCGGCACGAGGGCCCCCCTCCCCGGAGTCCAACCGAGGCCAGCGTGGCACCCCCCTGCTACAGCCCGGAAGATCACTCCGTTCTTACAGGTTGGTTTTATTACTCGTGTAATGCCTGACTATTAATTTGACCAACAAAGACGTACCTACGTCCATCAAAGTACAAATATAGGGTCTCTTTGACTCGGAACACGGTATGTGATACAGAATTCTTTACGATCTACTTTAGAGAGATCAAGAAAATAATTTAAAAAAATGCTCTTGTGTGTACAAGCTCACCTTTTGTTCAAGGTACCTGAAGAGCTTAATACATACAGCCTAGAATACTATTTCACATGCACACGTTGATTGTCACCTATAGCCCTGAAAAACTTAGTGCAGCCAAAAACGGGTACAGTAATCAATAGTCCTCCACCATACTCCATGTCTGCAATCACAGGCCTAAAAAATCTATCAGGTTTTTTTTTTCAGAAAATAGTTAATTATATAAGACGGCTGAATATTTCGATTTGGGCAACTTAGCTATATTTTTTTGCTTAGCCCACTCTAGGACACATGTCTTCACTCAGAGAGAGAGGGAGGGCTTAATGGCCACGCGTGCCCACCGTGGTTTGGGATTTTCAAGCATTGGGATTTTCAAGCACTGAGGTATTTAAACATATCAGACACTCAGGTTTCATCACGATGTTTTCCTCTACAGATAGCAAGTGGTAATGCTACTATAACTTTACAAATGTACATAACTTACAGAACAAGTATATGCCCGCACTGGGAATCGAACCTGGATCTCTCGCTTCGGAGTCCATTGTTCTACCCACTGTACCGCCGCCCACTCAATTATTTCTTAAAGAAAAGAACCAAAGTCTACTTAACCGGAAATAGGTCATTAAAAGGAAGCATCAACATCAAGCATCCTACGACATCTCAGTTTCTTTGACACCATGATTCGATAAAACTGTTTTTTTGATTTACAATTCTATAAAGACTTCCAATCTATGCAAACGTAAAACAATAGGTATAAACACGGATGTGTATAAATATGTATTTTTACGGAGCGCCGCGCCGAGACGTCAACACCGTGGCGCTTTTGTTCAAAATATTAAACCTTTTTCATTCACTTGTGACACGAACGTTAGAAGTTCACTACACTTTTTAAAAATTCGAGAAATCTGTGAATATTATTAATTTTATTGTAGTACTATATTTCGATATCAACCCTTGTATGTCCACACTGTATGGGCAAGGGTCGGGTTAGGCCATACTCCATCACGGGAGCCAAGTCCTGGTTGGTGGAGTATTGTGAGACAATGGCGGGCTTTACTGTCTATCTAAGAAGCGCTCGTGGCCTATAGTTGAACCGAGTAATTGGAATCAATCACTTGAGTTTCGGTCGTGGCCGCTTTGGTAGACTATGGCCAAACCTTCCTGTGATGCAGGAAGAGACCCGTGCCCCGTGGGACATACAAGGGTTGATATCGAGTTCAGCACATAGGCTAATCAATACGCTAAATTTACATTTTCCGGGTCAACTATATATACAGTCCCTATCCATTTTTAAAACTATGGTAAAAGAACTTGCTACCGCAATAGGGGCTCCCTGTAATGTTAGCGTTAAGTTTTTTGGTATAAATAAATAAAAAAAATACTATCTCGCAAATGTTCTGTGAAACTTTTGCTGTTATTTATACCGTTAGTACTGTTCTGCTATTGTTGGTATTCTATTTATGTCCTGTCCATATATTGTTATGCCTATAAATGTATGTATTTATATAAAATATGTATTTTTATATCACTTTCTATTTATCTATTTATTATTTGTATGTATCTATTTATTTGTATATATCTACCTGACCGCGCCTGTTCTTGGTTAAGCAACAACAGGCGCGGTCAGGTACAGGATGGGTGAGCGTCCCGTGACTACCGCTAGTGGCATTTTTTCGAGCGTTTCCCTGCTTCGCAAGGCACGTTAAGCCGTTGGTGCCGGCTGTCATATAATGGAAGTCGTTAAGCCATGTCAGAGGCCTTATGGGCGGCTTGATGACTTCTGACAGTAAGGCCCGCCACTGTCTTACAATCCTCCACCAACCCGGACTTGGCCCCCGTGGTGGAGTATGGCCTAACCTTTCTGCGATGCAGGAAGAGACCCGTGCCCCAGCAGTGGGGACATACAAGGGTTGATAACGATCTATTTAGGGTTAGTATAATTATTGTCCTAATTAAGCATGTTTTATTCATATGTATGTAAAATATTTAGATTTATTTGTACATCTACTTCCTTCTCCAATATATTGCTCCAGTCCATCCAAAGGTTGTCTGGAAGAGATCACTTTTAGTGATAAGGCCGCCGTCTGTACTCTTAGGTTAAGAAATATCGGTGTAATTTCCTTTTCTATGTACAATAAAGTGTTCTCCCTCTATCTATCTATCTATCTATTCAGCATTGAAACAAACAATTCACCTTCTTTTCTTGCAAATAGCTTGAACGGATCTTTTGGCAGCCAATATTCGGACGGGTAACAGGTGTGCGCGGGAATATGAAAACGCGTGCCCATCGCACGTCGGGTTGTCGAGCGAGACTTTGCCCACTTGCGAAATGGGGGAATATTTAGGAACAAAAATACTCAGGTACAAATAGCTATAGGTATACGGTAGGTAAAAAATAAACAAACTCAAAGGAATTGGAGGAAACCCTAGTACCCACACTAGGATTTCTTCTTTTGTGGTGAAAAAGTCCTCTCCGCATAATAGATGACCAAAATATAATAAGAACTTGAGTATAAAAAGTTATTTAATGATTAGAGATGTTTGGTGATTATAGCCGTTTGATATGGCTCTAATCACAATTATTTATTAGGTAAAACGTAATTACCTTATTTCCCGGCGATAAATAATCGGGATCAGACCATTAATGTATGTATGAGTATCGTGAATCATTAAGAAATACAATAGGTTATTTGTTATCAATCTATCTTATAAGAATACAAAAAACATTTAATAAACATAAACCACTCATTACAATTTGTATGTGTGTGTGTGACTGCGTATGTATGAGGTTGTTTTCGAGAGTGTTAGTAAATATATTCTTTTATAACGATATCGACAACAGAGGTAAATACCTCTTTAATTCGGCGTTCAATTGAACGCCTTTAAAGAGAAAGAAAGAAAGAAAGAAAGAAAGAGAGAAAGAAAGAAAGAAAGAAAGAAATAAAGAAAGAAAGAAAGAAAGAAAGAAAGAAAGAAAGAAAGAAAGAAAGAAAGAAAGAAAGAAAGAAAGAAAGAAAGAAAGAAAGAAAGAAAGAAAGAAAGAAAGAAAGAAAGAAAGAAAGAAAGAAAGAAAGAAAGAAAGAAAGAAAGAAAGAAAGAAAGAAAGAAAGAAAGAAAGAAAGAAAGAAAGAAAGAAAGAAAGAAAGAAAGAAAGAAAGAAAGAAAGAAAGAAAGAAAGAAAGAAAGAAAGAAAGAAAGAAAGAAAAAAAAAAACACATTTATTACAGCAACAGTTATGAGACACCACAAAACAAAGTAATTAACAAAACATTTACAAACAATGGTCACGGTGTGTCTCTGCTGCTGCAATAGGCAGCTGACTCAGCATACTGCCGAGGGTATTATTCCCCAGCACTGATTTTCCCTTTTTCCTTTACACCCAAGTTTCTTTACGTTATTTCCTTTTATCGTGCTATTGCTGCTACAACAGCACTTTCTCTAAAAGAAATTAAATTCTCTCTCTTGCAATAAGGCCGCCAATTGTACTGTATCTTTGTAATTATGTTTTGTTTGTTTTTTCCTGGTATACAATAAAGAATATTCTTATCTTATCTCTCTCTCTCTCTTTCTGAGAGAAGGCCGGTACCCTGCAATGGGAGGTGTAAAAGGTAACATAAAAACAGATGGGCGAAGTACTATAAATGTACCTTAGCCCAAAGAATTTTCAGCGATAGATATTTTAGACCACAATACTGTACCTATAGGTTATCCTAGTAGTATTATGATCTAAAATATACTGCTGGAAATAGATATTATGATAATAGGTAAGTCACAAGCTTATACAGTCGTCCCACTGCTGGGAACTAATCTCAGAGAGTGAGAGAGTATGACTTTTATCACCACTCTGTGCTCACCGGGGATTTGTTCATTTTACCAGAGGTATGTGAACACCTCATAAGCTCAGGTTTCTTCACGATGCATGGTAAGGATTATCGTCAGCAACAAATCAGACGTTTTCACCGGAAAACAAGCGACGTGATGGACAGGGAACCGAGGTGGTTAGTCACAATACACACTAATGTACACACACAAAAGAAGCCTATGCCCAGCTGTGATCAGCTCTGCTTATGGCTTGGAATGACAGATAGGATATTTTTTATGTGGCCTATAAGCGTCCCACTACAGGGCAGGGCGGATAGAAAATTATTGATGTAAAATAAAAAGAATAGGAAATAAATCTTTACGAAAGTAGTAGTTAGTTTCGTCTTTAGACACTCAGGTTTTTTGCACAACCACTATCATCAGTTTCAATTTTTCAGAAGTTTGAATACATTTACCGATTTTTGACAATTAAACAAGCGATGGTTCACTGAATACGAATAAGTTGCTTGAAAACTATTCAATCTGTCCCGGTAGTAAATCAAATATCAAGTGCAATACCACAGATACTAGTATATTCATGAATGAAAACATACCATTCGGTGACAAGCAAACAACCGAAGGACATTTTATACATTGTAGCGTAGAACCTATTATACATTGGCTCGAACTGTTTCATTTCTCTATGGGATTGGAAATGTTCGAACGTACCTACGTACGTTAGTTACAGATTTATTGCAATAAAGGACAGCGCAGTCGCAGTTGCTAAGCCGTAGCGGCTACGGCTGCAGCTACGCCATGGACGAGTGCTACGAGGTCGAGCTTGTGTTCTTACTGTTTTTATTCATTGTATTATCATTGAATTTAAATTCAATGATGTATTATTATACCTACATACATACATACATAAATAAGCTCACGCCTGTATCCCAGATGGATAGGCAGAGACCAGGGACTGCCACTTGCCATGATCCTTACAGATCACCTTCGCTTCATAAGTCGTTGCATGCACGCACGCCGGTTCCGGGTACTTTTTATGTTTCCCTTTGTTAATACGTCCCCTATTTGGTCGATGTAAGTCCGCCTATGACGTCCCTTACCAGCCCTTCCAGTCACATTTGCAATATATATTTGTTTCGTTAATCTTACTTCCTTCATCCTCTCACATGTCCAAACCAAAGCAACATCCCTTTCTCAATTCTAGTCACTACGTCCTCTTTCAGTCCACAACGATCTCTAATCAGACTATTGCGTATCCTGTCATTCAAAGTAACACTACACATACTTCTCAAGGACCTCATTTCTACTCCATTTATTCTATTTTCTGAGTATAGAGTTAAACCTCAAAACCTTTAGACGATCAAGCTTAAACATTTTTTATTACTTGCTAACGAGGTGGAGAAAAATGCAAAATGCATTTGTTCGCTTATTCATTCTAAAGGATATTATTATGATATTAATTTTTTTAATTCCTTTTTTAAATAAATTATTTTTTTTTACTAATATAGACGAGCTTCATACTGGTAATACCTGCATTAATTATTAATTTATTTATTTATACACACGAAAAATTTATCAGAACATTACATAATGATTAATATGTACAAAGGTGAGCTTATCTCTGAAAGAGATTTCTTCCCGCAAACCTCAAATAAGTATTACATTTGACTGTAAAATATTAAATATCATCCACTTACAGCTACCATTACAGAACTAACCTAATACAAAGTAAACATTCAACAATTATAGAACTAATTACAATCATTCACTTCAATATACCTATATAATAGATGAGAAATATCCGTGAGCGAAAACGGCACTGATGATGTGAATGTTAATTATAATTTCTCTTCATAGCACTTCCTACATTAAGTTAATGCATGCGACAGTTTAATTAATTAGTTGTTCATAAGCTCAACTTCACGGGAGTTGGGCGACACAAATGTTTGTACCAACTATTAATAAACTGGGAAAACAAAGTAAGGTTGTCACAGAATGTCGGGAATTTCTTTGCATGGTACACAATCAGGTACCAGAGGAAATATTGCAAAGTTTTTTGTATCGCTAAATGAACATTTTGCAGAAATTATATCGATGAAAACAAATGGATTTTTTACCTGACTGTGGCGGAGCTGAAAAGGAGGGTAATGTGTGCGTATGTATTTATGTATGTATGTATGTATGTATGTATGTATGTAAGTAAGTAAGTATGTATGTATGTATGTATGTATGTATGTATGTATGTATGTATGTATGTATGTATGTATGTATGTATGTATGTATGTATGTATGTATGTATGTATGTATGTATGTATGTATGTATGTATGTATGTATGTATGTATGTATGTATGTATGTATGTATGTATGTATGTATGTATGTATGTATGTATGTATGTATGTATGTATGTATGTATGTATGTATGTATGTATGTATGTATGTATGTATGTATGTATGTATGTATGTATGTATGTATGTATGTGTGGCGAGCGCATGTCAAATCTGCGCGCGCACTACAAACTCCAACATTCCTGCATCGCGCAATCAGTGTTTCAATCGCGCAATCAAAGTTGGACCGGCCGTCCCCAGGCATACGATCTGCCTGGCGGGAAATTTCCCTTTATAGTGGAAGAGCACGATCACCCGCTCTTCCCTATATGTATGTGTGTATGTATGTATGTATGTATGTATGTATGTATGTATGTATGTATGTATGTATGTATGTATGTATGTATGTATGTATGTATGTATGTATGTATGTATGTATGTATGTATGTATGTATGTATGTATGTATGTATGTATGTCTGTATGTATGTATGTATGTATGTATGTATGTATGTATGTATGTATGTATGTATGTATGTATGTATGTATGTATGTATGTATGTATGTATGTATGTATGTATGTATGTATGTATGTATGTATGTATGTATGTATGTATGTATGTATGTATGTATGTATGTATGTATGTATGTATGTATGTATGTATGTATTTATGTATGTATGTGTGGCGAGCGCATGTCAAATCTGCGCGCGCACTACAAACTCCAACATTCCTGCATCGCGCAATCAGTGTTTCAATCGCGCAATCAAAGTTGGACCGGCCGTCCCCAGGCATACGATCTGCCTGGCGGGAAATTTCCCTTTATAGTGGAAGAGCACGATCACCCGCTCTTCCCTATATGTATGTGTGTATGTATGTATGCATGTATGTATGTATGTATGTATGTATGTATGTATGTATGTATGTATGTATGTATGTATGTATGTATGTATGTATGTATGTATGTATGTATGTATGTATGTATGTATGTATGTATGTATGTATGTATGTATGTATGTATGTATGTATGTATGTATGTATGTATGTATGTATGTATGTATGTATGTATGTATGTATGTATGTATGTATGTATGTATGTATGTATGTATGTATGTATGTATGTATGTATGTATGTATGTATGTATGTATGTATGTATGTATGTATGTATGTATGTATGTATGTATGTATGTATGTATGTATGTATGTATGTATGTATGTTTGTATGTTTGTATGTATGTATGTATGTATGTATGTATGTATGTATGTATGTATGTATGTATGTATGTATGTATATATGTATCTGCGTTTGTAAGTATTCGCAAATTTATGTTCCCCCAAATGTCCTTAAACAATGGTCAGACTTTGACAATTGATAGGTATTATATCTCAAACAATTTGACAAGTTTGAGCGAGTGTCATAGACTATATTAAATCAATTCAAACAAAAAGATATTAAGAAAAAAAAACACTGAAATCATAAAACTGTCTTAAAAATTTACCACCAGCCCGACAAAAGATCAACAATGTAACTTATTGCTTAGTTATACCTGAGATTTCCGCACATAGCCACATAATTGGCTACTGTACGTAGCAAGCGCTAAGGTACGTTAGCACTTCAGACACTAGCGTTTTCTTACGATGTTTTCCTTCTTCGTCAGCGAGAGCTATTGCTACAATAATTTCATAAATGTATATAACCTAGAAAAAGTTCATTGATAGATGCGGGGGTTCGAATCCACGACCTCCCGATTAAGAAGCCGACGTTCTACGCCGCTCCGGTACCACCGCTGCTTATTGCGAGACATCTAGCCTGGTAATTAATGCTAAGCAGTTGGGTTGTTGGTTATTTTTATTTTTCAGTACGGTTTTTTTATTTAAAATAGTTTGTAGTATTGTGACATTCCATTTGACGTACACCTCATTTCCATATGTACTCATTGCACTGATTATTCAGTACAATTTCGCCAATTTCACGTTAGACAGGATCAATCACATAGACAGGCAAGGCTAGGTCGGATTTTTTGAAGCAATGAGCTTTTCGTCAAGAAGTGTTAGTGAGCATTTAGTTTTTGCTCGTTTGGTATTGTAAAAACTGGATTCACAGACTTTTTTATATCTGTGACTGGAAGTATTATTTTATTGTGTTTTATGTACCGTCTTGACCGTCACGGAGAGCGCTTGTTGTAGAGCACAGATAAGAGTCAACGAGCATTGTTATAAATATTGCCAATAGTTATAAAAGATACTGTATTTAAGGGCAGTAAATTCCGTCCGTCCCGTGACTTCCGCTAGTGGAATTTTTCCGAGCGCTTCCGTGTTTCGCAATGCACGTTAAGCCGTTGGTGCCGGCTGTCATGTAATGGCAGTCGTTAAGCCATGGTGGAGGCCTTATGAAGCACGACAAAAGCTGTTATTTACCTTCATTTGGTAGTCTCTAAATCCATAGTAGTACAATGTCATTCCAGTGGTATAACTCACGCAAGTTAAATATGCATCTTTCGCGAAGCAAATCGAATGACGCGAGGCCCAGTGTTAAGTTTCACAGATAACATGGAAATTACATTGTTTACCAGACTACCGATAATTTCAATCAACAATTACATTACTGATATGAATCTGCTGAAAAATATATTATTGATTGTACATATTTTAGGTTGTATTCGCTCGCTCTTCCGACAAAATAACGAGTATAAACAACTTTATCCAGAATAATAGTCATAATTAGACGACCCCGTGAAATTCGTATGACCTACCCTTTTTAACCGACTCCCAAAAATGAGGATGTTATCAATGAGACGCGTGCTTTACATATTTTTTATTCTCAGCTTTAAAATTTCAATGGAAATACAAAAATACAATAATTTCGAAATCACTCCAGCCGAGTTTTAGAGAGACTAATGAACAGCACTTGTGTAGTAGTAGTAGAAGCAGAATAACAGTTTAACTATGTATAGTTTGACTATATCATGGATGAGATTTACTATGAAGAGTTTTAAGTCCGTTACACTCGTAGCTATAATATATATTAATATGCCGTGCTATAATATATATTATAGTAAGCTACCACACACGGAGACGATGCTACGAGTATAATATATATTTGTGCCTTCATTTTATTGATGGTCGGCCAAATAATGTATATCGCTATGCGATAATATAAATTAAGGTATGAGTTTGTGACGTCATAGAAATATATATCATATCGTGCGGTCATTTGAATATTTGTATAGAAAACTAGCTGACCTAGCGAACTTCGTACCGCCTAATTGTCAATTCCTTATTTTTTTTTTATGTTTCTCTTCGTAAGAACAAACCTCGTACTTCAAGATTATTCTAAAAAAAATTTGCTAAATCGGTTCAGCTGCTGTCTAGATTTGCGCTACGTGTGTAACGGGCTTTAGTCTGTCCTCCGTTTGAGCGAGTTTTTAATGAAGGGTGTAACGTGAGTACGAGCAGGCATATTGTACCAAAAGCGGGCGCAAGCATTTTGAACACGTTGTAACAGCTTATACGTCTTTTCGCATATAGGCAGGGGCCAAGAGCAGTAATTGCAAAGGGTTGAAAATCGGAGAGGGTTGTAAAAAATTTATTAAGCACACTGTGCAAAAAAAGCTTACTATTACATCAGGGGTTATTTAGAAAACAAAGAATTTGTCTGGTACCTATTAAAAGTACAATAGAGGACGATTGTGTCTAGTATCAGTATATTCGTGGGTAATATTTTTTAAGTTGAAAACTCTATTAATTAAGTTAAACATTTTGTTTCTACAATGAACAAAAATAAATAATCTCTGCAAATTGCATGCGATGCAAATTACTCTATATTACGTAGATGTCACTGCCTATACGTAATATAGAGAGTATTGTAAAGAGAAGTTTTAATACGATACATTTTTTATTACGTCTTGTATGGACACCTGTATTATAATATAACTTTTTGATCATAACGATACACCTATACAACCTCCAGCTGGACCAAGAAGGTTGATCGTCTTTTTGTGAATAGAAGGTTTCAATGAACGAGTCCGCGGCGACGCAACACGCATGCGCAATCGTTTTTTAGCGCCTTGGCGCCAACATTTTACATTTTAAAAAACTTTTCAATATTACCTAAATAAATTTTGATTCTGTTTAATATTATTTTATGTATGAGAATAGATAAGTAGTGTATGACACTGTACATAACTTGGTCTTATAAGACTCGCGTGATACTCTAAAAAAACTCGATTACGGCTTTTTTTTTTAAAATACCCTTGTGTTATAAGAACCCTTATTATGCAACAGTATCATAAACTACTGTAATTTGTTAGAGCACTTTCAAAATTTCTTAATCTGTACAATTTTATTGCCTGAAAAACCAATCACGCACAATCGCTACTAATTATCTATCAATTGTTATAATGTACCATAGATTCGTACTTAAAAACATTAGAAGATGATTGAACTGGGTTTATTCTTTTTAATACTTCATACACACACCTTTTACATACAAACACACTTACATAACTCTCACCCGCTATTCACTCTTGCATGAATTTATTTTATCATTATTCTGAAATGAAAATTTTGCCTATTCCTAATGTTCTTTCTTATATATAAAAATTATTGATGCTCCTAAGTCTCGGTAAAACCTTGGTGAAACTCGGGACGGCTGGACTAATCTGGCAATTTTTTAAATATTTGTTATGTTATACTCGTATATAAGTATAAGTAAGGCCCGCCACTGTCTTACAATCCTCCACCAACCCGGACCTGGGCCCCGTGGTGGAGTATGGCCTAACCTTCCTGCGATTCCAGGAAGAGACCCGTGCCCCAGCAGTGGGGACATACAAGGGTTGATAACGACGACGACAAGTATAAGTGAGAACAAAAAAAAGCAATGTTGATGATACGAACTTCATTTATAGGGTCATATAGTTTTAAATAATTACTACTTTAGGTGAATGTATCAAATTATTGTTTTTCCATACGAAATTTATGCATGTTGTATCGATTGAATTTTTGCAAAAAGTTGTTCATAAACTTTTCTACTCGTATTTATAACAGTTATTGTTTCTTTTATGAGCTGGATACACGGATAAGTGGATGGCTCATATTCAACATGTAAGCTCAGGTCTCGGCTTGCACCAATTATATTGATTTCTAAGTTTTCAAGATCGTAGTAGCAATACTGGAAGCTAACTGTGAAGCAAATATTGTGAAAAAACACTAGTCTAAGGGTTTGTCATCGGCAATTCACATGGGTTGCCCGGCTAAGGACGAGTCAAGGAAGCGTTATGATTTTAGTAGTACCAGTATATGTAGGTATTGTAAAACATCCTGAGGAAATCTATATGTCTAAGCGTCATATATAGATTTTCGAAATCTAAGAAATCTACGCGTCACATATCTTGGAGCTTGAAATTTCCCAATCTACGGTGGGCACGCATGTTAATTAAGCCCATAATCTTGCTCTGAAAAAAAGCCTGTGCTCTGCGATGGGACGTAGGGGTGTATAGTGCAGATTTTCCAGAGTAGTGCCTGAACTAGTTATCCTATTTTTAGGAAATCAGTATGACGGATGTAACATCCAAAAAATGGGGTCAGAGATTTTTTTCTATGTTTGCAAGTGTGAAACAAAAGAGAAAATTCTAATTTAATAAGCATAAATTTATACCAACCAATATGTTTTTCGGTTGCCAATTATTCTTCATTTTAACGTTTACGGACAGATTTTCAATCTCTTTTCATATCTATAAGCATAAATGCCCCTTGATTGGTAACTTTAAGTAGGGTCCTTGGTAATTGCATAAAGACAGCAATTTACCCCTTGTTATAAGCAGGACAGGTTTCTCCTAAGTATGGTTTCCCACACTCTTGTCAATGTCAAATGAACATCACGAAGCAAAACACGCCTTGAAAATAAATGAATAAAAGCGAAAATCCTGTTTTTTTGCAATTGTCGAGACAGTTCATATAATATGAAAAACTCTAAGAACAGAACGGAAAAAACTGTACTTAATAGGTAAGAATAAATCATTGCGTTAAAAATGTTTAGGAGAATGTATCAATTAAGCAATTTAGTGCTAAAGTTAATCGCCTTTTCATTACAGCATGGTATTAATATTATTATTCTTAGGTACGTCACAATGATAGAGTATGACTTCTACAGACCTCATTGTTATTATACTCCGTACTTTCCATGCAGCAATCTTAATCCATTATTGTATTTTTTGTACGTGAGCGGACGAATCAAATCTAATTGAATATCTGGCTTTGCGTAATGGAAGTACAAATCTGATTGGATTTAGCGGGTCGTTTAGTTTCTATAAACCCTTTAAATAAGAAAGTAATAATTTTATTATTGTCTATTTGGATCGAGTCTATAATTTCTTTAACTATACGTTTATCGTGACTGTGGAAATTGCATCAATTTGTAGCACAGGAACGCCTCCAATTCTTCATTAAGAATGGATGAGGGCGCTATTTATAGTGCTTTCAGTGCCGCAGTTTGTCGTTTGCAAGTTCAAGGGTGCTGTGGATTTTGTTCTGATCTTGATTTCAGAAAAAAGTAGTGTTGCCACAAACTAAGAAAATTAAGTTGCTAAATTCATTATTCCTTTCCGATGTGATAACTTCAAGATACCATACTAATATCACGATTAAACATAGAAAATGTACCATGATCATAGTATTGTCTCCGGTACCTCGACGAACAACTACATCAACGAACGCCTCTCCAACAAAACCAGACAGTTACTTTAAGAATCAAGATCAATTATTATTCTCAGTTTAACAACTACGATGAAATCCGATTTGTGTTGTCTAAACGTATGATTTCTAAGTTACGTTCTTTACGAGATCGTAGTAGCAATACTGGAAGCTAACTGTGCAAATATTGTGAAAAAACACTAATGGCGTAATGGCAAAGTTTCATTTAGATTCGGCATGTCGTTTGTCAATAAAAACTAAACTGAGTTTGTATGGGCTCCTTCAGGAGCTGCATTAAGACGCGTATAAGATAGAATTAAACTAGACAAACTAAACATTTTGTGAGATACAAAACAAAAAATATATAAACTCACTCATATCTTAAAAACAAACCTATTTAGAGGATAAAAATTCCACCCATGCCGGGATTCGAACCGCAACCTCTGGCTATCCGTGCCAGCGCTCTACCAATTGAGCCAATGGGCGACTCACGGCATCAGTGAAATTTCGAACCTCTTTACAGATACAGCCCCGACTACCTACTTTGCAGTTAGGTTTTAACATCGGAACAATATCACTGTACCCACATGATTATACGTGAGCGCTGGCACGGATAGCCAGAGGTTGCGGGTTCAAATCCCGGCATGGGTCGAACCCGCGACCTCTGGCTATCCGTGCCAGAGCTCTTCCAATTAAGCTAATGGGCGATTACGAGCATGAGTGAAATTTCGAACCTCTTTACAATACTCTCTGTATTTCGTACAGGTAGGTAGGCCTAAATAGGTTTTTAAAATTGTCCTTAGCACGAGTTAGTGCGTAAAAAAAGAATATAATCACTCATATCTTATTGACTCATGAAAATGAGAAGGATTAATCGACTCGTGTGATGAACACTTTACCATCGTTAGAAATACCAAACATTAAATACCAAACTTACCAAACATCACAAGATTCCGAATCACTCTGTACAAAATTTCCGGTCGCTAAGGTTGCAGTAAATAATGTTTCATGCAGACAAACGAAGAAAACGAGGTAGCTTCCATCATTAATAAATTTCCCGTACAGAACGCTCCGGGGTGTGAAAATATATAACGCATAAAAATCCCTTTCCATAAACGCATCAAACCCTTATCATGTCACTGCCTGCATTGAAGAGATGGCAGAAATTCCTGAGAGATGGCAGATAACCGCCACCTGTCTTATTCATAAAACAGGTCGCAAACAATCTCCATCAAACTGCGATTAATCTGTCATCAGTCTTCTTCAAAATCTTTAAAAAAATATATAAATAAAAGGCTAATCCTAAGAAGCGCTCGTGACCTAGTGGAACCGAGTGATTGGAACTCACTTGGATTAAGCAACAGCAGGTGCGGTCAGGTGCTGGATGGGTGACCATCTCGTGACTACCGCAAGTGGCCAACAAACCACTGACCCCACAGACGAAAACTTCATCAGCTTTAAGGTGCTGCGTAATCGCTGTAGTAGGATGTGTAGGGATGCTAAGAGACGACACATCCACGACTCGATTGAAAAGTTTAGTTCAGCTGAAGTCTGGAAATTTCTCAAGACGCTCGGGATTGGCAAATCTCCCAATAGTACTCCTACAAATATTGACTTTAACGCCCTTAACAGGCACTTCTCCAAGCCTCCTGTCACTTTAGAAGATAACGTCAAAACCAGCACACTAAATTATCTTTCTTTACAGCGAAAACCCGACTGCGCTCCATTCTCCTTCAAAACTATCACAATGACTGACGTCAAGAAAGCTATCCTTTCCATTTCCTCTAAGGCGGTTGGAGACGACCAGATCAGCTCTCAAATGCTGGTTCTGGCCATTGATGGACTGGTGCCCATTATCACCCATATATTTAACTTTTCCTTGGTCACCAGTTCGTTTCCTTCAATCTGGAGAAGGGCTCACGTCATTCCGCTCCCCAAATCTACCAACACTACCTCGTTCTCAGAATTCCGCCCAATTTCTATCCTTCCTTTCCTCTCAAAAGTCCTGGAATCCCTTGTAAACATCCAGTTTTCATCTTTCCTTTCTGCAAATAATCTCCTTAACCCTTTCCAATCCGGTTTCCGTCCCGGTCACAGCACGGTTACGGCACTGCTGAAGGTCACAGACGACATTCGTCTTGCAAAAGATAACGGGCAGCTCACTGTTCTGACTCTGCTTGACTTCAGCAGTGCCTTTAACTGTGTCGACTTTGATATCCTTTTAGCCATACTCAGCTCTCTTAACGTATCTCCTCTCGTGATAGAATGGTTCGACACCTATCTCCGGGGGCGCTGGCAGTGTGTGCGCTCTGATGAGACTACCTCTGATTGGTGCAAACTCACTGCAGGCGTACCCCAGGGGGGAGTTCTCTCTCCTCTTCTTTTCTCTATTTTTATTAACTCTGTAACGGACTCATTGTCATCGCGCTACCATCTCTACGCAGACGACCTGCAGCTTTATAGGCACTTTGGAGTGGATGAGTTTAAATCGGCTGTGGATAATATGAATGCTGACTTGCTTCGGATTTTAGATTGGGCTCGTCACTTTGGTCTCCTGGTGAATCCCAAGAAATCGCAGGCGATGCTGATTGGCAGTCCGCACTTCTACAGGTCGCTTATGAAGCAGACAGTGGTACCTATGGTTGTCTTTGATGGCATACCTATTGCCTATTCGACTACCGCTAGGAACTTAGGAGTGCTTTTTGACTGTCATCTCAATTGGGCTGCTCATATCAGTGAAGTCAGCCGACGAGTCTTTGCGGCTTTTCATTCGCTCCGACGTCTCCAGTACTTCCTGCCCCGCAAAACCAAAATAATTCTTGCCCAGTCTCTTCTTCTTCCTCTCCTTGACTACGCGGATGTCTGCTACTTGGATGCCAACGAGGAGCTGTTAGATAAACTCGAACGACTTCAAAACTTGGGTATCCGGTTCATATACGGTTTACGCAAGTTTGATCATGTCTCCAGTTTTCGACAAGAGTTAAATTGGCTCCCAATCCGCCTTCGCCGGAATGCACATATACTTTCTCTTCTGTACAAAATCGTCCATAATCCTTCTTATCCATTATATTTAAAAGAACGATTTCATTTGTTGCACTCTGGAGTGAGACCAGTGAGAACCGTAAATTCCCATCTCCTTCAGATTCCTGTCCACAACACTGGAGCCTACGGGGATTCTTTCTCGGTCCATTCGGTCAGGCTGTGGAATGCAATGCCGCAGAGTATTCGTACTAGCCCGTCATTCAGTACTTTCAGGAAACGGTTGAAAGAGCATTATCTGTCTATATCTTAGCTCCTTGATAGGTATGTATGTAAGTAGGTTCTTATTCTGTATTGTTTACGTATTATTATGTATTGTTTATGTATGTATGTATGTATGTATGTATGTATGTATGTATGTATGTATGTATGTATGTATGTATGTATGTATGTATGTATGTATGTAGGTAGATTTCTTTGATGGTTTATGTAGTTTATTCTTTACACTATTAGCTTTTATGTATTTGGGTAGATATCTATTTTGGCATGATTTTGTTATCTGTGTAAGTGTATTAGTATGTAGTGTATGTTGTGCACGTGCATAGACCCGTTTCACATCCCCACTCCAACACCCCAAGGTTTGCTGGAAGAAATCTCTTACAGAGATAAGCTCGCCTTTGTACATGTATTTTCTTTAATTGTATTTCTTTTTTTGTGTTTTTCGTGTACAATAAAGTATAAACAAACAAACCAATAAACTATCGTACCAGAGAATGGTACTACACAATTATATATCTTGAAATCGTGCTAGACCAGATACTCACCTTCGAAGATTAAATACGAAAATAAATTGTTTAGTGAATATTCTGCGACATAGTGACAATAAAGCATCTCAATATAATATAGGTATATTCGTGTCTGTCAATTCTAACTATACTATTGTTAACCAATCTGGGGGTTGAAAAGTTTGGTTGAGCATATGAGCAGCCCTGAAGTTTGGTTGGCATACGAAGACGTTATTCTACAAAGAAACTCTTCGTAGAATGAACAATAATAAAACTACGTATACACTGAATCGATATAACTAAAAGTTCATAAAGCTCTTCTTAATTTACCTGACTATACTAGAATTTTAAAAACGCGTTTACAAGGCTCTCACCGCTGGCGTAAAAACAACCTTTAAAAGATAGTCGTTTCCTACACCCTCACAAATTAAACACCTAATATAATAAAAAACTGTATTAAATATTTAAGTAGGTATTAATAAATTGTTAGACCAATATAGATAGAGTTGAATGACCAAACCCTCTTCTGCCCACAGAGACATGCGAGTCACAGGCGCAGTATGCGGAGCTGAGCGGCGCGGTGGCGGGCCGTTCCGCCGCCGACACGGAGGCGGCGCACGAGCTGCTGTCCCTAGCGCAGTCGCTGCCACCGCTGCCGCCCGCCACCGTCCTCACCGTGCTCGAGCCCGCGCCGATGCTCTACACCTACACCATTCAGCCCACTAACATCTACATCGTCGCCGAGGAGCGCGACCTCTACCAGTCCGTGGAGCAGACCGTCGACATCATAGCCGACACGCCGCTACAGATCGTCGAAGAGCCACCCAGCCCCGAGCCCGAGCCAGAGCCCGAGCTGAAATCTATACCCACCTCGGTCATCCAGCACTCGGGCAGGAAAGAAAAGGCGAGGTTCTACGACTGCATCGAGTGCGGAAAAAGGTATGCCACCTCCTCGAACCTGTCGAGACACAAGCAGACGCACCGGAGTCTAGATTCAGTGTCGGCCAGGCGCTGCGGCGAGTGCGGCAAGGCGTACGTGTCGATGCCGGCGCTGGCGATGCACGTGCTGACGCACCGCATGGGTCACGTGTGCCGCGTGTGCGGCAAGCAGTTCTCGCGGCCGTGGCTGCTGCGCGGCCACCTGCGCTCGCACACGGGCGAGAAGCCCTACAGCTGCGCGAGCTGCGGCAAAGCGTTCGCGGACCGCAGCAACCTGCGGGCGCACCTGCAGACGCACTCGAAGGACAAGAAGCACGAGTGTGCGCGCTGCGGCAAGAGCTTCGCGCTCAAGAGCTACCTTAACAAGCACCAGGAGGCGGCGTGCACGCGCGACGAGTAGCCTACAACTAAACGATTGCAACGAACGATTTCTCTATAAACTTCTTTACATCTTTTTATTCGAAAATAAAAAGAATTAAATTAGGCTAGCTGACCAACTCATGGTTTCGACGGTGTCGTTTCAAACAATGATTGTTGTTAAAGTTATAAAGAAGCAAAAAGCAATAATGATGTACCTAAAATTAATATAACTAATTTGTAATGTTTGGCACTTTCCAGTTTGGTAATTAATTATTTTTGTAAAGAATAATTATTAGAGGAGCCGGTTTAAAACTAAACCATTGACAAAGCTATTTTTAGTGATAGTTCCTCGGACGTCATTACTCGTGTTATTCGGCGCGATATTCTAGAGATTTGGTAGGTTTAGCATTTGAGAGAGGGTTCCGTTTCTAGTGATTAGGTAGTTGCGGTGATACGTAGAGACTTAACTTTACCGTCGTGCTGTGGTGCAAAGAGAGCAATAAGGTAAGGCACGTAGAGCAGCGATAGCGTACGTCTAGCGTGCGGTAGCGAGCGTAGCGTAGCGAGCAGCTTACTGTAACTTAGCGTGAGAGGACCAACCGACAACTTGCATAGATAAGCACAGATGTTGCTCTACTAAATTAAGGTAAGACCGCATAAGACGTCACCGAGTTCTCGGAGTCGGTAACGCGACGCAAAAATAGAAAGTTCCGTTGCCTTCCCATTTCAAGAGTGAACCTTATTAGAAGCTTAAAAGTTGTGTACGTACGCAGTTTTTGCCTTTGGCCTGCCACACGATGCGGCGTTTCATGTTCTGTTACCAGCTCAGCCAAATCGCGTACAAATAAAACAACCGACAGCTGTAAACAGAATAATTGTTAGTGTACGAGAAGCTGGTAGTTAGGGCATCCACTCAAATAAAACCCGGTAAACTTGGCTTTGCGTCCCAAGTGACCACTGCATCGTGCGGCGCGGGCATACATATAATGCGGCTGATTTTATCGGCGAAGTTAATAAAAATACTCAAGTACAACTGTTTGTGTCCAGTGACAAATTGGTACAGACAGTGATTATTCCACATAACATTGATGACATTTAATTCCGGGATGAATCGCTCGCTTTTCAATAGCTACGTTTCATCACTAATGATAGAAAAGTAATTAGGCTGCTAGAGAATGAGAATTTTAACAAAATATTATTTAAGGATGACTCGAACCACTTCTTAAATAGTTATATATTAAACGGGTCTTATCGCGATAATTTATTAAGTAAAACGTAATTAGCTTATTTCCCGACGTTCTTTGCCATTGGACCCGTTTAATATATAACTATGTATGGGTATCGCGAATCATTAACAAATACCATTTCTGAAATTTCGTTAAAATTTAATACAAACGTAATACAGAGAATATTGTAAAGAGGTTCGAAATTTCACTGATGCCGTGAGTCGCCCATTGGCTCAATTGATAGAGCGCTGGTACGGATAGCCAGAGGTTGCGGGTTCGAGTCCCGGCATGGGTGAAATTTTTAGCCTCTAAATAGGTTTTTATATTTCGTTAAAAGTTAAGTAGGTATTTCATTTATTGAATTTTGTATAAAGATGATATTTGTGTAGTACTACTGAAATGTTCGAGAAAGTGGTACAAGTCAACCTTACTCTTTGGTTTCAGAATGACTATTTTGGTAAATTGGCTCAGTGATGGCATTTTCAGCTGTCAAGATTTAATTAACAACAGCGAAGCGAAGTAATACGGTATTATCAACTCCTTATTAATAACAGCTGCAGGAAATGTTAAAAGTTAATTCAAACAAAGTCGAAAATATGATAAAGAGAGAAAAAAAGCAATTATAGCGTAGTTCGGAAACGCAGTAAATATGTAGAGTAGTGGTTTAAGTAATAGACTGAGATCCTGATCATCTGACGGTTGGGGACCACCGATTAGATAAGCGAGTCTTAGACCGATCTGCACTCACTGTCCTAAATTGGACTTAAGTAACATAAAGAAAATTCTTCAAAGCTAATAGGTTATTTGACAGGTTCCTAAAAACTTACTGAGTTTTTAGCTAGTGTTTAATAAATAAGTGCTCAGAAAGTGATAATTTTTAAATCTTTCTGTATTTTTTGTAAAACAAAAAAGCAAATAAAAATTCACTTTTAAAATACGCCGCCAAAACGCTACCTGAGCATAACGGCGCCGCACAGGAATTAGTGACGTCACTGGTCAGTAAACAAACATACGTCTAGTCAACACTCGGATTCTCGCATCGCTATATTTACTGACCTGTGTCGTCGTTGTAGATTCGACCAATGCTGCCCATTTTCGATAAAATTTACTGTTGTAATCATTTACGGCTATAATAATAATCTACAGTAACAACTTATCCAGTTTTATCCTGTTTTTTTTTTTCATAAATGATAATTTTTTTTAGATAATAAGCCTTAATCAGTTTTAAAATTCATACAAAGGTATATAATTAATCCTTTTTTTCACACTGTCAAATAACCTATTTAAAATGAAGGCTTAAGTTACATTTAAATGATAAAATAAACCAACGTGGTAGTGGAGCTAGCGATCGTAGTCCGTACATATAGCAGACGTATGTATGGATCGCCACCGCTATCGCTTTGGTTTGTTTCATCTTTAACAAGTGGTGAAAATCGGCCTTTCTTTACTTTAAGTATACTTATTATGAGGTAGATACTTTTGTTTAACTTCCTTTTTTGTTGAGTCTTCAGGTACGAAGAGTTCAGTACAAAAGTTTGTTAAGTATCTCAAAATATCTTTATTTTGAAAATACAATATATTCTTGACTGAGCAGTTTTAAATCATGAACCAAAGAGTTTATATTTATTAATAATTAGAGAGTCAATTAATTTTGAACTAAGAAAACAAAAGCAAACAAAAAACAAAAGATGCAATATAAAATTTACTTACCTACTGTGGGAGAAGCTTTTTGTGTGCAGGTTGTTTTTACGTAATTCTAAGAAGGTTTTATATCATTTTGTTTTTTTTTTTATAAATACGTTTTTAGTCATACCAATTTTTTGGGAATGCAAAGAAAGAGTGAAAAGAAAAGCAATGAATAGTATTGTTTACAGTACAATCTTGATGTGTGATGCGACGTGATACAGAGGGTATTTTTATCGATTTTTGACTCGTTGTAAGGTAAAGTTAATGAGTAATAATATAAATGAATAATAAGTAGATATTGCTTGGTTAAACACGGATAGACTTAGGTTTGTTTTAATTTTTAACTCGAGTACATACTTATTCATGTTTCAACAGGAGTGTTTCGGTGTAATGTAATGGTAATCTATGTGTTTAGTGAGTGTTTACAGTAAGAAGATGTTATTCTCTTTATGGATGTGATTGAATCTCAGCTTCTTGAGTGTGCAGTATACTAAAATTTCGTGTTCACCAAATTAAAACCATGGCAATAAAAAAAACTATCCAGCACTAAAGATTATCAAAATATATTCGATTGAGCACTTACTTAGATTGCTGAATATACACGTCACCACGAGGACACTTATCCTTATTACCCCCTACTGAAATATTTTACAAAATACTCAAGCAACGTTCTGTCACATTCTTTGTTTTAAATCATGAGGTAATTTAGTGTTGACGCAGTAAAATTCTCTTTTCAGGTACCTGATTTAGACTTTTTTGTGGCCAGTAAACTAATTTATATTTTTTTTTATTATTACGTTGATATTGATTTATTTTTATTTATAAGTAAAAAAACGCAAGCGCGTACAAATAAGTATACTTACCTAACTATTTATACCAATTGAATAGTTACTTTTTAACCTCCAAAATAAATTATAAGTAAGGAATGTACCTACAGAAGTGCAACGAAAAGCAAGTTGAAATTAAGTCCATCAAATTATAAACATAATTACTAAAAGTGTGTATACAATATTTAGTATATATATTTTTTACTTACTTAGTATTAATTTTAATATGATAATAACCCACCTCTTCCGACGTTACCGCTCATAGACGTTTAATATTTATTTGATATACCTACTAAGTACAACAATTGTTCATTTCTGTTATAAACAACAGGAATCGAAGGTTTTTTTTATTAAATTAAGAAAACTAAAGATCTCTCCGGATAATAACACTTGACAGTAGCTCAAATACAGTGCGAGTAACATAAGAAATCATGTCTCTGTTTCTAGACATTAAATGTACATAAACAATAAACAGTAGGGAGGCTTTTTGATAGACCTATCACTGCAATAACTGTAGATTACGTGGCATAATCCGCGTGATCAATTTTTCTGGCCTCTCTGTCTCACTAGATGTTAGGTGAATACGAAGCCTGACTTACATACTCGGGCAACAGGTGTAGCAACAACAAACATCATACCGGAATAGCTTGTCGTTGCCTGAAGGTGGATTTAGGCTACATCCAGTAATGTGAGTGCCATTGCCACCACCGGTTATGTGACATGACGTTCACGAGGGAAAAAATACGGTTAGTCTATTGATTTTTGACATTTTTATTTCTATTTGCAAGTATCCTATTGACGTATCAGGTGTTAATATACGGTCTACAAAACACAGCCCAACACCTAGCCAACGAGAAATCGACAGTTAAGGGTTTAAGTTTCAAATTCGTACTGTTTTCATATTTTCTGCAAAAAAGCATCGCAGCCATTCCTTCCTAATGAACCTTTATCGAACATTTTTATCTTGACCCCGTGACCCGTCTACACGCGACCACGGCAGCTGTTGAGTTAAGGTAATTAAATATTACCTAATAGATAATCTCGGTTAGACCCGTTTCATAAATAACTATGTTTTAGCATCGCAAGTCGTTAAACATTAGGTACATTTTATCTTCGTATACAAAACATTCAGATCTTGTCTTGTTGGTGTCTTTGACACCTTTCTTAGATATCAAACAAGTTGCTTTTATGGTGTTCAGTATGCGTCACAATAGCGTTAGTTTTTTTAACACCATGTTTTATTCAGCACATACGGAGATAATCACTTTGTGATCTGTATTCATTATATATTAGGTACACAGGCAGTAATCCGTTAATAAAATGAATTGAAATTGACTCCTATGCATAACATAGTTAGGTATATCCGATTGTAGGGCACTAGATTTCTCTCGAAGAGACTTAATTACAGTTACTTTAGTTAGACTTTGCCATGCGTGCTAACTGAGGCACTGAAACTTGTGTTTCCTCACAGAATTTTGCTTCAGAATACGATAAAAAAATTAAATTCGTTTACTGTCGCTACAAGCGGGTTTGTAATGTACATAGTAATTTAATCCTAGTTTTAAAAACATCTTGTCAATTTAGCTGTCCTTATTCGTCAATTCTTGAATTTTCGGTCGTTACGATAATGCCTTTTATTCCCTAACCCAAGGGTTTCGCTCAAGATATAAGTTTATTATTTTTTTCCAGTACTAAAAGAGTCAATTCTCCAGGAACAATAAGTAGACGGCTAAAGACTGATAGAGGCGCATCGATTTCATCGATCAGTTAGTTAGTTGTAAAGTTAAGTCGCCGTCGATTGCATCGAGTTAAGTCTTCCAAATTTCAAAAAGTTTCAGGCTTTTTATGAAGAAACTTCGGTCTACGTAACTTAAAATTAAGATTAAAAAATCGACGCCAAAGTTGTAAAGTCACCAAACGCCAAATATATTACTTGTAGCTGTTATGTGCACCCCACTATGTCTAGTGTTTCATAAATTCGCGCACTTGTTCTAGACATTTATTAAATCTTAACTTACTTTAACTAAGCTGAATGGCTAATTCATTATTTACATATATTTGTGTTACAAAAATCTTTATTTCATGGAATACATGTAAAATTTATTAATTATCCAGTGATTGTTTAAGCATTTTCACGAATCTTAATGCTGACGTACATAATTAAGGCTATTATTTAATGTAAGTAATATCATATAAGTTTTATTTTTGAATAAGTGTGAACCAACACCTTATATTGTCAGATTTTTTTATACGATTTACTTATTGTGCGAATGCAAGGTTTATTGCTAGTGAAAATAGGTACTTAACAAAAAAGAATATTATTTTATTTAAATCAATATTTATTTATGAATACAGGTAAGTAAATTTGTTTAAATGATTCCAGCCACGTCCAAACGTAATATTGCGCTTTTTATTTTAGCGACTATGATAAAAGTGGATTTAGAACGATACCTTTACTGCATTGAACTTTTATTTTCGGCTCATGATTTATCGAATACAAAGAAAAGTATGTTAGTTTGTACAGTAGATGATAATGTTTTGGCAATTTTATGGTCTAATATACTAAGTAAGTGTATGAACAACTTACAAAAATAAAAGCAATATTACTGTACAATTTATATCTTAAAGTAAGTAAAATTTTTGAAGAGAAGTCTAAAATCATTGAGGGTACATTTTACATAAACGTATGGTAAGGCTCACAGATCATCTAGAAAAAACTTAAGCAGGCAATCCGATACGTAAAAACGAAACCGAAGGGGAATAAGTGCTCCTAGTTTTTAACAAACGGCCAATATAAATTAAACCTTGTCCGTTTTCAGTCCATAAGGGTAGGTGGGCAGACGCTTCCATTGGCCGATATTCCAATTAAAAACCTGGCCAACAAAGCCTCGATATCGAGTGAATAGCGGACATGTTAAAACACAATGCACAATAACTGTCTCCCCACCTCGCGCGCCCGCCCGCCCCCTCCGCCGCCCGGGCTACGCCGAATTACCAAATACGAGGGCTTTTGCTCGGCGTTTCACTTTTTTTTATACGTCAATTCGAGTACTCGGGCACAGTAAGAAAAAAATATTGTTCAATTTTTAAGCGGAAAGGCATAAAACTCAATTGGAATCAGGATTGTTTGACTGTTTTTATTATTTTAGTATTTCCGGCACATAGGTACCACCAAAAATTGTTACAAATACACTTCATCACTTTACAGATTTTTATGTTCCCGCTACACACTATCGGCTTAGTTCAAACTTATCTATAAAAACTTTATTCTTCCAAAACACTCCTCTTTCTGTTTATTTAATATTTTCCTTGTAAAATCTTCCAAAGACTGTTTTAGTGAGTGTTTATGGAGTGTTTTAAAAGATTCAGTTTTTATCAATAAGTCCGTTTACTTATAACAAAATCAGGGCCTATCAAACCAAAGACTGTTTTAGTGAGTGTTTATGGAGTGTTTTAAAAGATTCAGTTTTTATCAATAAGTCCGTTTACTTATAACAAAATCAGGGCCTATCAATGTTGTAATTTTATATATATGTTGTAATAATTAACCGAACCCCATATTGCCGTTTATTTTTATAAAATAATCAAAGCAACGAAATAGAATTTGGAGAATACTATTGAAGATACAATTTTATTTACAATAATGTCATCAAAAAGATATAATATTGTATAGGCTTAATGGGACAACGACAAGATACTGGAAATATAATATTAATATACATAAAAGTAAAAAAAACAATATCTAGTTACTATACTTACTTACCTCTTAATGCAAAAAAAAATTAACGTGTAATATTGGAAGCAATACTATCTTTAAAAATATATAGACACAAAAAAAATTAAAGAATTTTCTATATTTACATAAAACACTTTTGAGAAACATTTTAGGCAAAAGTAGATTTACCTCTCGTTATGAAGTGGCTTTTCGTTACATAATTAACCTATATATTATTAATTTAATTTTCCTTAATTACATTACTTATGTAAGATATATAAGTCTTATATAAATTTCGTACGTATCTGTAAACTAAAGTTGTCAGTAGAGTAGAAATAGAAGTTGCAACTTTCATATTTATAATGAAATAAAATCTTATCTTATAAATTATGTAAATTTTTGTGTTTTATAAAATTCCACTAAGCTTAGTACGTCTCAGGATTTGGGTATACCTTCTTTGTAATTTCTAATGTCAACGATGAATTCGGCAATACATAAGCTAAGTAAAATATTTTTGTAATAGTTTTACCATCTACCTATTACAGAAGAGAGGATTGACATATTTAACTCATATGTAAAGGTTGATGTGCCATTCACTGTACCATCAGAGACACCCAGTGGCTGTAGCATAACAGGGCACGTCTTCGTTGGTCACAAGGAAATTATCACAGTTAACTATGTATGAGTATCGCGAATCATTAAGAAATACTAAGGTAATAATAATTTCAGCGTCGCCTTAAAACTCGAGACAAACGAAGACTCTCGTCGTCATGCTACGGGAACTGAAATGCCCATGTTAGATTTTGGTATAACGCATAAGTGCCACTTCCGGAAATAAAATGGGGGACAAAAAGAGTCCAGTGCATCATCATAACAAGGCTCGACTTCGTTTTTCATGGGTGTATCTTTAAAGGCGCATATTTCAATTTCTTCAAGTTGATTTGACACCCACCAAACCAGCTTGCCAGAAGTGGCTGATTGAGAATGGCCAAGAACTGAAAAGTGGAGCCTTGGGGGTGTCCTATGCCCGGCCGGGTACGAAAATGGGTTGACGGGGTCGATCGAGTTGAATCTAGCACAATGAGTGATATAAATTGTCCTCCTTCTTCTTCTTCTTTTCGTGTCACCGATTCGACCAGTTTATATTCTTCCTGCCCAATAGTTCTTCTTCTTCAGGCTATATTAGTCCACTGCTGGACATAGCCCTCCCCTAATGAGCGCCATAGCGCCCTGCCTTCAGCTTGCCGCATCCAGCATCTCCCTGCAGTTTATCGCAGATCGTCATTCCACCTGGTCGGAGGGCATCCCACACTACGTTTGCCTAATACGTACGTGCGCCCAATAGTTGGCCACTGCAATATTGCAGCAGCATTTGCCTCTGTTAGGTGCTCCAGAGTGCACCATGGATTGCGATGAGGCTCCACAATCACATTGCTCCTCCGTTGGCGGAGGCTTCTGCTTCGGTTATGTCTGAAGCAACCTAGTAGCGGCTTAGCACGTCTAAACGCTTTACAAAACAGTCGCGCGTTTTAGGACCGGAGACTTACAGCCTTAATTGTAAAAACACAATTCCACAAAAATACTCCTAGGAGCGTTTCATTTAATCTGTGGTTAAATATTTTCTTTGGAAACCTCCACCACATACTATTTCAGTCAGCACTTTTGGAGTGGTTTGATGAATTGTATTTTTATTAATTTGGCCGTTATTCTATTACGGCTAACAAATCCAATTGACATGCACTTTCAGCCTTATTTATAAAAACACGATTCGGCTAAAACACTCCTAGAGGCGTTTTATTTACTTTGTAGTTGCGTCTTTTTCTTGTAAAATCTCCAACGCAGACCATTTTTGTGAGGGGTTTAAAAGTGTTTTAAGAAATGTGTTTTTATAAATAAGACGTGTGCTTTCATGGGTTTACTCGTAGTACTTCTACACGCGAACTTTAGGAGTTAATGCAATAAAAGATCTCTTTTAGCCTTGCACATCTTCAATAACAGAATCTACTTAGGGCAGTATCAAAACTTATTGAGAGTCATCGTGCAGCATAATCCCACAGCTACAAATAAGCCGCGTTTTAGCGTAATTTAAGTTGATGTTCGTGAAAAATGTCGCTTGTCGCAATGAACAAGTCTGGCGTTCGCTAAGCTTCGTCGAGTCTGATCACAAAAAATCAACACTGACTGCATCCATTAGCGACGCACTGATAATAATCTCCGACACAAATTCGATACGATTCGGCGCGTTTAGACTCGACTTCGCTTTATTGGATGCCAGGTTCTTTAGATTATACTGTTCTCGGTACCTATCTCCTTATTGAAATTGGGGTAGACTCAATGTTAGACTTAAGACATATCGCTCATTTGGCAGAATATTGACGCAAATGTCCTTTTTCCAATTTTACAGGAGAGACCGTTGTTTCATTCAGAAGTGTTAGAACTTTGTCAAAATGCCACAACGACAGTTGCGCTGTCACGCGATAAAAAACAAAACTACATTACTGTCATTTTTTTCCCAAGTGTAAACAGTTATTTCGGGTGTTTTGGCATACTTAACTCAAATTGGCAAAAAAGTACATTTGCGTCATTATTCTGCCAAATAAGCGATATTATGTCATATGTTTGTAAATGTACCCACCCATAATGTAAAAACATTAGCAATAAAGTTAATGGTACTGCTTTACATTTACAATAAATTATTGCAAGTAGGTATTTGTCGTTTTAGGACTAATATTTAATAAAAGTAGTTAATACAAATACTTGTTTCATTTTGGACTTCTGTAAGGACTTCTGGAAAACTGTTTGCCTCTCGCTCATAAAATATTGCGGTCTGTATTGTGTGAGCAAGAGGCCAACAGTTCAGTCTCTTCCTTTGATTAAACATGCTATATTGGGGAAAATCTATTTCAAGGACATTTATGGAAGTAAGTGTTAGAAATCCGGCCAAGTGCGTGTCGGGGCACGCGCAGCGTAAGGTTCCGAAGGAGTTCTTTATTGCTTTAAACAACTAACAAATTCACCAACGTAATAATAACCTATATAGTAATAGTAACCTAGAATGTTTTTATATGTGCTACTGCCCTTAACTTTTACATGTTCTTACAAACAGCAAAAAAATTTGCTTTAAAATGATTTTCTACTCCCACAATATTTTTAAACAATAAATCCGACGATACCTCACACTGTATAAAAAAATCTCTAATTCAGGCAGAATATAGACCTGAATTAGGGATTTTTTTACTAATAGTATCTTAGCTAGGCCGCTTATGAGAGACCGTCAGACAGACATACGTTCGTGGCGTAACTATAAGGGTTACTTCCTGACTAGGTAACCCTAAAATAGTTGAAGCTCCTAATACCTACTCTCATAATTTTTCAAAAGGTCCTCCATTCCTATAAATCATCATCGTCATCACCATCCGCCATTTGCCGCCCACTGAAGGACATAGGTCTTCCTCATGGTCTCAAGCTCCCCGGTCTTGTGCCCTCCGCATCCAACAACTCCCCGCCACCGTAACCATGTCATCAGACCCGATGGTGGGGGGCCTGCAATGCGCTACCAACCAATGCTCATCTTGTTTTTATTTTACTAAATATCCTGACTTTTGGCTTTCCGTATAGACTTTTTCAAAGTTGTTATCATGTCCGGATGTTTTAAGTTATCCGGAGGGTTTTAAATATATTTCGGACTAGCGGAAAAGGTGGACTTTTTTGCAACCCCGTTCGCTCCCTTAAAGGTTTAATTTAGAAAAAAGGCGAACCTGTTCAATCAATTGTGTTAAAAAGTATTAATTTTAAGTTTCAAGAAAATTAGACAACATTCTTTATACCTCCCATACAAATTTTGGCAACCCTTTTCGCCCCCTTAGGGGTTTGAATTTAAAAAAATCCGGTCTTATTCCTTGCCTACATTATATTGTAGACCCTCCGTGCAAAATTTCAGCTTCCTAGTTCCAATGGCTTGGGCTGGGCATTGATGAGTGAGTCAGTCAGTCAGGGCTTTGAATTTTATTTAAATAGATAGATAGATGTCACAAGTCGAAGTTGTAGTGAAAACTTACAGGAGTAACAGCTTTTCACAATTTTAAAAACCTATTTAGAGGCAAAAAATTTCACCCATGCCGGGATTTGAACCCGCAACCTCTGGCTATCCGTGCCAGCGCTCTACCAATTGAGCCAATGGGCGACTCACGGCATCAGTGAAATTTCGAACCTCTTTACACTATTCTCTGTATTACGTACAGGCAGCGATATCTGACTTAAGAAAATTGCATTACTTACAGCCCCGACTACCTACTTTGCAGTTAGATTTTAACATCGGAACGATATCACTGTACCCACATGATTATACTATTTTCATTTTTAATGCACTAACCCGTGCTAAGGAACAAATTTAAAAACCTATTTAGAGGCTAAAAATTTCACCCAGGCCGGGATTCGAACCCGCAACCTCTGGCTATCCGTGCCAGCGCTCTACCAATTGAGCCAATGGGCGACTCACGGCATCAGTGAAATTTCGAACCTCTTTACACTATTCTCTGTATTACGTACAGGCAGCGATATCTGACTTAAGAAAATTGCATTACTTACAGCCCCGACTACCTACTTTGCAGTTAGGTTTTAACATCGGAACGATATCACTGTACCCACATGATTATACTATTTTCAATTTTAATGCACTAACCCGTGCTAAGGAACAAATTTAAAAACCTATTTAGAGGCTAAAAATTTCACCCAGGCCGGGATTCGAACCCGCAACCTCTGGCTATCCGTGCCAGCGCTCTACCAATTGAGCCAATGGGCGACTCACGGCATCAGTGAAATTTCGAACCTCTTTACACTATTCTCTGTATTACGTACAGGCAGCGACATCTGACTTAAGCAAATTGCATTACTTACAGCCCCGACTACCTACTTTGCAGTTAGGTTTTAACATCGGAACGATATCACTATACCCACATGATTATACTATTTTTATTTTTAATGCACTAACCCGTGCTAAGGACCAAATTTAAAAACCTATTTAGAAGCTAAAAATTTCACCCATGCCGGGATTCGAACCGCAACCTCTGGCTATGCGTGCCAGCGCTCTACCAATTGAGCCAATGGGCGACTCACGGCATCAGTGAAATTTCGAACCTCTTTACAGATACAGCCCCGACAACCTACTTTGCAGTTAGGTTTTAACATCGGAACGATATCACTGTACCCACATGATTATACGTGAGCGCTGGCACGGATAGCCAGAGGTTGCGGGTTCGAATCCCGGCATGGGTGAAATTTTTAGCCTCTAAATAGGTTTTTAAATTTGTTCCCTAGCACGGGTTAGTGCATTAAAAATAAAAATAGTATAATCATGTGGGTACAGTGATATCGTTCCGATGTCAAAACCTAACTGCAAAGTAGGTAGTCGGGGCTGTAAGTAATGCAATTTGCTTAAGTCAGATGTCGCTGCCTGTACGTAATACAGAGAATAGTGTAAAGAGGTTCGAAATGTCACTGATGCCGTGAGTCGCCCATTGGCTCAATTGGTAGAGCGCTGGCACGGATAGCCAGAGGTTGCGGGTTCGAATCCCGGCATGGGTGAAATTTTTAGCCTCTAAATAGGTTTTTAAATTTGTTCCTTAGCATGGGTTAGTGCATTAAAAATAAAAATAGTATAGCTTTTCACAATTAGAAATGCTAAACTTTTAAGACGTTATGCGCGAAAAAGAGTCGCACTAAGTATACCTAGGTACCTGCTACAAGTTTCCGATGCAGCGAGCGTTACTTATCCAACTAGTTAGGGTTAGTTAAAAGTTGAGTAACTGACTATTAAGTACACTTTAGAGCTATAGAGGTTGAAGTTCCACTACTCGACTGCTCGGCTTAAGAAGGCCCCTCACCAAGCGAACGCAGTTTCGTTTTAATTTACAAACGCATGCATATTTTCCCAATATTGTCAAACGACAGAAATAGAGGTTTATCGTGCATATAAATATATGGATAAAAAAAAATTAGTGAATCAAATTTTTTTTTATATAAAATTCTTATTAAATGTATTTTTAATAATTGTTAACACACAATTCCAAACCCCTATTCTTAACACACAAGTCCCTTAAGCAATTCATAATTCGATATCAAAACTTGCGTGTCCCCACTGCTGGGGCACGGGTCTCTTCCTGCATCACAGGAAGGTTAACCATTCTCCACTACGGGGGCTAGGTTTTTCTACTTTAATTTTATTTGACGTACTCGAAAATTTATCTCTTGATCGTGAATCATCCGATTGCGAATGCTTCAACAAGCCATTTAGGAAAATAGAAGTAATAAAAAACACGTACAAATGGGTCGAATTTTAATAACTACTAAAGCAATAATTATAAAAGCCAACTATATCTATGTATAGTTGGCTTTTATAATTATTGCTTTGCATAAAATTACTAGAATAAATTTTCGTATATATTGCACGGTACTCGTATAAGTTGTCAGAGAAACGACAAATGTCGTTTCTAACGAAGCATAATGCGTCAAAACTTTTTCCTCTGAACTCTTCAGATGGCGGTATTTCGGAAGTGCAGTTTGATAGTTGAACTAGTTGAACGGCATTCGCATGACAATAAATAATTGAATTAAAGCGGTAGTTACGGTTGCATTTCATAAGTGTACATTAATACGACATCCTTTCAGTCACGCTGTTGTAAGAGGTATTTATATTGAAAGTAGCAGCAACTATAAAATATTTCATTTAGCATTGTAACAAGAGAATGAAACACAATAATAGCGGTAACGTAATTTTGAAAACGCATTCTAGTACCCCAATAATGAGTTTTGTGGATAAATTAAAAAGTTTGTGAATCTGTGCTCTGCCCGATATAAAACAAATTGACCTGTTCCAACTGTCTATGATGAAAATGTATTTAGTAATAAAGTTTTTTTTTCTATTATTAGCATCTAATTTCTCCAGTTCCATGATTTTGACCAGGGTGCGCGGTAAAAGTGCCTCTATGATGCACAGGGTTCGCGGTAGCGTCAACAGTCTCCTTTATGTCATTGCAAATATGACATAAAGCTCTACGTATGCTGAGTCACTGGATCTCAGCACAATATGTAAAATAAAATAAAATATTATCTTTCATATAAAAATCTCGTGTGTTTGTGTTTGTGCACAGTATTTTTTATTGAACGCCTCCAAAACTGCTTCACCGATATTATTTTTTTATTTGGTAGATCTGAGAATAGGCGTAGGCTAATTAATTCGGCAAAATGTGTTTGCTTAACAACTTTAAGAAATATCTGTAAAACTAACACTATGGACTTGTTCCGAAATATTGAAAAGGCGTGAATTAAATTGTAGAACGTGATGCTCAAAAATATAAATTTGAGAAAAAGTTATGGTATAGAATCAGGCGTTATTTTGCGGAAGCAGAAAGCTTTTTTTTTCGGTGGTGGTGTGTTGGTGTCTTGCTTCTGCTTGAAAAAGTGGGAGGGAGGGCGGTGCATTTACTAACCGCATGGTGCTTGTGGGATTTTTGGCGGAATTTAGCAAAGTAATTTTCACTTTTTTGTGCTATCTGAGAAAAAGATTCGTGAACTAACGTTGTCAACATTTAAATAAATAAAAACCAAAGTGTCTCACATAATGCGCATTTTAGTAATACGCCTTTATTCAGATTAGATTAATTAATAAGAGTTCTAATTAGAACTCTTATTTACCTAAGTTATCTTATAGTGATTTCAAATAGTTGATTCTGCTACAGACTTTAAGGTTCGATCAAAGTCATACTTAGAACCCCAAGAGGGATGGCGCGGGCGCCTAGGCAAACCAGCACGCATCTGGCCGTGTTCAACAAGCAGTAAGCACGGTCCCAGTAATACCACAATACCAAGTGATATTTAGGTTGTTACTTCTGGCATCGTTTGGAGGGAAACTATGGTCCTTCCTATTTAGACACACACAAGTGAAAAGCTCACTGGTACCCAAAAGACTACACATCCGTGAAAACCTGCAAACGCGCGAGATAAGGAAATTGAGGTGAAACCGCTGTGGCTAAACATACGCTGAAAAAGTTTATGGGCGGAAAAAAAACTTCGGCACCCCCGAAAAACTCATGAAATGAAAGAGATTAAGCGCGTATATACCTACTTAGAAGGGATTTGCCGACGAAGGCATTTGTCCCAAACGCAAATGCCGTAACCTAACGCATGCTGCGCAAACAAAAACCAAACAATATAGAAACTTGAAAGGCCCATTCGGCGCCGGCGTGCAAAAAACGGCGAGCTTAGCGGAAAACAGTTCAACAATGAGGGCTCAAACGAAAACTACGGTTCCTACACTCCTCTTATTATTGTTACCGTCGTAAACCTCGTCCAACGACCCCTCCCAGCCATCTACTTATAGGGATGTAGGCGCGATATTTCGCCACTGGTTGCTCGCGTGCGACGTGAGCCCGGCGCGAACTTGTCGAGGCAAACTTTGCAGGGGGCGGCCCCCATCGATTGTCGGCGCGCGCACAGCCACCCCTCTATAAAAACCCGCGGCGGGTGTATTCCGGCGCCACTACCGCCGCTGCCGCGTCGACCGCCGGCCGCTCTCTTCTTCTTCTCTTCTCTCTGTTTCTCTCTTTATGCGGCCTCGTTGAGCCGATGCGGGCGTCGCGATGCCGCGCTGCCTCATGGCCAAGAAGTGGAAGGCGGCGGCGAGCCTGGAGCCTGCCGAGGAGTCCGAGGAGGAGATCGACGTGGTCGGCGTGGGGGAGGGGCGCGGCAGGAGCCCCGCGCCCGCCGCCACGGCCCCCGGCCCGTCGCCTCGCGACCCGGAGCCCACGCTCCTCTATAACGGTAAGCGAACTTCTTTAGTTCCCAAGACGCCACTGGATGTGATCAGAGATTTGGAAATAGCATGCTTGTTTATTGTAGAGACGTTTGGTCGTGTCTTGGGACAGATGCCGTAGCCGTAATTTCATGTCAAACATCTACTTACGATAAGTAGATAACACTGAAACGTTGTCTGATATCACAGCTTTCGCGGGTTATGGCTTAAATGATGACCTTGTCTAGCTAACCTACTGACGCTCTTGGCTTACTTCGTCTAAACCTTGGAATATCTTGGATACGCAGTAAGTTATTTTGCAAACCATTACCTCGGACTTGCCTTAGAGAGCAATAAAATTAATTATAGAAAGCAGTCTAGCCACGTATCAAAGTCATCATATAAATCAGTTATTTGTCACTACATAGCTTTAGATTGTGTTGATTATGACCCCTCTAAATTAGTTATGTACTAGGTGGTGAACATTCTAAAGTACCTAAAGTAAAAATTCACACCAAAGGTGACTTAACAATGTTTACAATGCACGATGGGGAAAACAGTTATTCTGCCCCCGTAGCACAAAATTAAGTATTAATAAAATTAATATATTAATACTCGATACCGCAATGCAACTCTATCCCGTTTTAGATATTAACAGATTAAGTATATCGCGCTGTCTATATACAGGCATTCTCAATAAGAAATTTCGTGCTACGAGGCCTATTGCATAAGCCACCAAACTCATTACTTTAGAGCTTGCGAGATTCATGAACTCTATTCAACATAGCGAATTGGTTTTATGTGCAAAGCGAGATACGTAACTACAAAGATGTCTATATCGTGTTGTACAAGTGGGAGCATCGTCAGGGAGACATCTAGCGAAGAATGAGATAGGAGAGATTTAGCTCTTGATGTGTCGGTGAGTTCATTCATTCTGCACTCCTACTTAAAAGGGCTAGTAAAATTTGGATTCTTACAACTGAATAGCATATAGGGAAAACGTGGTTTGCCTCGAACTCCCCTTACTTCGATTTTGAGTCGATTGCTACACTTCGAGATAGAACACTTCGTCAGAGCCGTAAAGAAGGAAAGAGTCTCAATGATTAGCTTGCAGAATAAATTGGTAAACAAATGGCGCATGGCGATAGGAAGCTAAAAACATTTTCTTGTTAACAAAAACCAAAAAACATTAACAGACTGGGATAATGTCTTGGAGACCAAACTCCCGCAATACCTAAATAGCTTATTGCATTTAATCAATACTAATAATTGAATAAGATTCGAGATGCAAAAAGGGACACGGAGCGGGCCATGCTAGGCATCTCTCTTGGCGCTGGTGCCAAACACGGCTGGTAAAGAACACGTCTTTAGTTTCGTGATTCTCCCTCTTTAGTTTCGTGATTCGGGTACACGAATCACTAAAGAGAAAGATGGGCAACAGTTAGCTTTATTTTGAGAGAATGTTCTTCCCGTGGTGAAAAACAGTATTATTAATTTATCGGCAATGGTATATATTCGCCCCAGATTTATCAAAATTACGCCGTTATTATATAAACATATTGGTAATGTTATTATATAAATATATTGGTAATGTTTCATTTTTTACCGGCATGTCGTTTGTATAATATAAATTCTAACGACACTGTATGTATGGGAATCAACTCGTGAAGCGCCCACTTATTGTTTTCAAGCAAAATTTCATTAACCCCCTGAATGGAAGATGAAATTTCTCATATGTAGGGCATTTATCGATACTGGGGACAATTACGGCCTTATTTATAAAAATACAATTCCTATTTTGCAATGTTTTAACATTGCAAAATAGTCTGTGGTAGAGATTTTACGTAACGTAACGTAACGTTTTGTAGTGGTTTAGTGTTCTTATAGATTAGACCGTTAGAATCTAATTATAAGTATTTATTACTTCGCATTGCTCTACTGGGGCCCAATTATGCACCTGAACTACAGAGCGATCCCAATCATCTAACAGTTAAATTCCATATTAATTTGATAGTTTGGCGATAGAAATCGCTAAAGGGCCTAATTATGCGCATCAAATCCTGAGCGCTTCCAGTTGTCTAAGTTTCAAATTCCACACTAATTTAACAGTTCGTTTAAAGTACATTGGATTCAGGATGCGCGTAATATACGTACAAGATTTGGGTGGATAAAGGGGCTGTTCGACATACGATATAATATATTTTTTTTACATTAGATCGGATGACTACATAAAGACAATGGTACAATGAGAAAAAGTAAGCGTTCTTAGCGCGGATAGCATTTTTTTTCTTTTCATTTATGAAAGGTGGAGCAAGGAAAAGGAGAGACGGGTCGGGCGTCCCACTCCAGCTTGTGTTCTCCACTCGAGAACCTTTTTACCCAGTCTATCTATCGAAACTTCTATACATGGCTCTTTCCTATGTTCACAATTCAGTAACACCTCAGTAGGCATGACGAAAGATTTTTAATTTATCTTTCATAATGTGGGACAAAGTTATTATTTACCTATATTTCTGTAATAAACTGAAGTTTAACGAAGGTTAAAGCCACTTTTCTAAAATTATTTTAAATCTGTGGGAAAACAGCTCGCAGTGTCATGGCGTCGAATCTGACGTCACGCCCAGGTAAAAAAACATCAAACGTCAAACAAAGTGCGGGTGAAGTGTACCAATGTTACTCAAGCGTGACGTCACGCGGTGTGATTGCTGTCTCAGTCAAAATGGCTGAAAGCAGTATTATAATCTTTTATTTTATTAAAAATTAGCACAAATCGATGAACTCAAAAGGAATACCATCAAGGCTATACTTAGCCGTGATGTTATTCCTTTTAAGTCTTTACAACTTAACGAGTAATAAGCGACCAACATATAAAAGCAAAACTTCGTACAAATTTCTAAGAAAGTTACTTTGATGAAGTTAAGTTCTGTAAAACAGGTAAAAAGCCGTCGGGTTTTTACACTTTGTACACTGCGGAACGCTATTATCTTCACTTCTACGGAAAAATCTCTCACATATGCAAAATATGTGTGGGATTTTTTAAACCCACGATCGAACTATACAAATCACATTTAGTGACTGTGATTGTCGGAAGTTTCGATGACGATTGAGAGATTTGTAAGACACGTATTGAAAAATAAAATTGTTGTAGCAAAAAGTGGCTTAATCTTTTGTAAGTCATAATCCTTTACACTGGTAACACAGATAAACCCCATGGAGGCTCTTAGCAAATTGCTTTTAAGAGGGTTCTTCAAAGAATAATTCCCACACAAAGGTAAATAATTTGGTTTTTGGCCCTGAAGCATCATTTATTAAACAGCGCTACTAAAAGTAGAAAAAAACTTGTGTCAACACTACATAAAAAAACAAAAGTCCTAAATAATACAATATTAACTTCAACCTAAATAAAATAATATAATTTAAGTTGTTGCGGATTTTATGAGTTACCCTGTATAATAATTCGTCGCTTTTGCTTACTTTGCTTGCATCGCGTGATGGCGCATCGGCCAATCAGCGGAGTATATACCTACATGTGTGTGTTGGCACAAACATAATAGAGTTCTTACGCCAGAAGCTTTATCGCGCTACCCGATGCAATGTACATGGTCCAAACGCTTGATTCGAAAGAAAAGAGTGATTTAGTAATATTAAAAAATCAGTAAAGCATCAGTAGTTTATAGTTCATGTTTCGTTCGGGAGTAACAATGGATAAAAAACGTAAACGCATGTTGTTAATCATTCATTCAATAACTCATTCATTCGTTATGTCGTCATTACGGTTTTTCCCGTCCATTGCCCAGGTTCGATCCCGAGTGCGGGCATGTACCAATGACTTTGTTTAATTTCAAAGTTACGTGCATTTGCGAATTTGTAGTCGCAATACCACACGCTAACGGTGAAGAAAAACATCGTGAGAAAACCCGCGGCTTGGTTGGCTCCGCACGTATTGACTAGTCTTTCCTGTGGGCTAGGCCGATTAAGCTGTCAGGATGGTATAGGTGCTTGGCAAGCCTACACCATCTATAAAAACCATGTCCCAGGCACTACAGCGTCGGAGTGGTCCCTTCACCCATCTAGTGTGAGTGAAGATGCCACTGGACGCTGTATAAATCATCTCATCTCATTACGGTTTTTCCCGTTCACTGCCGAAGGAACGATGAACGGAGCCAGTGAAGAAGTCACATTGAAGCATTCGTTCGCGAACTACATATGCCTACAATGCAACTCATAAGCTAAAATGTACATAGAAGGGCTTTATTAATAAAACGCCCTCGTAGCTGCGGTATTAATTTTTCTTCGTTCAAGAAAAGCGCAAAACTGTCTGCTAATAAAAATAAGTGGCACTGGCCAGATTGCACGGAGCCACTGCTATTGTCTCCTAGTTTACCAATAAAATGAGAAGTTTGTGACGATGACTGACTGCAGTAATGAGTCGACAGCCCAACCATTAAATTTTAGGTGCCAAACGTAACGACATCGAGTTAAGGTTGATGTGCTGTCGACTGTACTACGTTATGAGCTATGCTAGGAACTCAGTAATACTCAGTTCCTAGTAATACTCAGTTCATTGTCCTCTGCCACAAGACGACTTAGATGAGGCGAAGTCTGTAGGGCTGTGCCCACTCTAGGATGTCGACTGACTGAGTAAAGAAGTAGTGAAATGAAAAGGGTTTTATTTACCACAAAAAGACAACCACAAATAAGAATAAAAAACGCGCTAAGCTTTATTGCTGCGACTGCATCACAGCCTGAAAATGCAAGCAAGACCCTGTAAGAGCCAGTCAATACATTCAAATGGATTAGGTAGAGAACAATTGTACCACTAAATAGAATTGTGTTAAAATTTTAAGTATATTCGACAACATTAAAAAGGAGACTGGCATTTCTGGGCCTGATTGTAAATAGTTGAGACATGGTTTAAAAAAAGCGTTTTATTTTTCTATTTTAAAATAGAAAAAAATGAGCTCAATACACAATCTGGAAGATGATAAATCTTAAAAATAAGTTTATGTCCCTAATAAAATAGGATATCGATTACTTTAATCGAGTAGTGTGAATGTATTAAATAAAAACACTTACACCAGATGATTTATTTAATCAAAGTAAATAAATACAATTATAATTTACATAATGCCAACAGTTTAAAAAAATCAAACTTATTTATTATTTATTAACTTGAAGAAAATAAATCTATTGATTCTCGTTTACAGATCGATTTATTACGCCACGGATTTTGACATCCGTGTATTACGCGTGTTGTCAACTGTATTTTCAATCTGTGTCTGTGCTAATCAGTGACAGGCGTGACAGCTCCCTGACAGTTGCCATGTTACCAAAAATTTAATTGATCTTTAAAGTGCGCTAAGAGTGTATTTTCCTCACGGATGTCAAAATGACATCCGTGGTTTTCCTTTTGTTTTTGATACTATAAGTCTCCGACCCACAGAACATTTATGTTCTGTGCTCCGACCAGCGCTTTATTTCTACGGACTTCTGATCTTGCTTAACTTGTACGACCTTTGCTATCATAACGGATACGGAAAATTTTAGTATAATTTATTGTCAACTTGTTGCATAACCTCACTTTTACTAAATCTCTTATAACTCTGCTCTCAGATTGCCAAAATCCGCAGAATTTTCAGAGATGGTTTGATAATATATAAACTCTAAATTGACATCACTTTCATCTTTTTACACCTAGGCCCAAGAATGTATGTATGAACATGCAACGACTTATGAACGTTGATGAAGCGAAGGTGATCTGTCAGGATAGTGGCAAGTGCCAGTACCTGGTCTCTGCCGGGTTATTCCACTAATCCCCATTGAAAATCCCCATTGATGGGGATTTGTGAACTTTTTGTTCACAAATCCCCATTGCCAATACTAAGATACGCCAATGGGGATTTGTGAACAAAAAGTTCATAAATCCCCATTGGTATATAAAACAAATATAAAGAACAACACATTAACTACTAATAATAAGTATTACTACTAATACATATATTACACAAACACAGTTTTACAACTGTGATTGATGATTGCTTAGTTTTACACTAACGTAAATAACGTTAATGTAAAATTAATAGAATTAACTTGTTATTACAACACAATCACATTTTCACCGTCATTAATAAAATCACATATTTATTGTCAATTAAATTCTATATTCCAATCATCTTAATTTTTCCAAGCAATGGCCAATCGTAATTTCGCCATTAACAAGCTCCATTTGGACCTCCCGTATGTAAACATCGCGATTAATACTTTGGATTGATCTTTCTGTAATCCCTATGCTACCTTGAGTAAGCCGCAATGCAAGCACTTCGTAGTACGATGCATCTTCAGCCGAAGTGAGAAGCTTCATAAGATTAGAATTCTTTTTCACCACGCGATGTTTGATTTGTTTGTTCCATGATTCGACTAAATTATTAGTGCGATGGCTCTGACAAAATACACACCATATTTGAATGAAGTCCTCTTTTACCTATTGAACAAGGCTTCTAAGTAAATAAAGATAGTAAAAAAAAAACTGATTTAGTTTAGTTAATAAGAAACATAATTATGTGATTTTATCAATGACGGTGAAAATGTGATTGTTATGTAATACCTAGTTACATAGAATCTGTGATTTACTTAGTAAATGTAAAACTCATGTTCAATTTAGGTAAGGATGTCTGATTACAACTCTGATTTTATAAATTGTTGAAAAACTGTGTTTGTATAATGTAGGTATTGGTATTACAAAATAAGTACTTTGTGATTCATAATTAATGTGTCCTTTATATTTCGTTTTATACCCCAATGGGGATTTATGAACTTTTTGTCCACAAATCCCCATTGCCAATACTAAGATACGCCAATGGGGATTTACGGACAAAAAGTTCACAAATCCCCATCAATGGGGATTTTCAATGGGGATTAGTGGAACAACCCGTCTCTGCCTACCCCTCTGGGATACAGGCGTGAGGTTATGTTTTGTTTTAAATATATTATATAATAAATTTAAAAAAATCTATTGATAAATCAATATTTATGAAATACTAGCTGACCCAGCGAACTTCGTACCGCCTAACAGACGATTCTTTTTTTTCTCTCTCCGTAAGAACCATCCTCGTACTTCAAGGAATATTCTAAAAAAAGAATCAGCGAAATCGGTTCAGCTGCTCTCGAGATTTGCGCTTACCAACACATTTAGCGATTCATTTTTATATTATAGATAAAAATGAAACAATAGTCAAATTAAACAATTATTGTTTTATAGTGAGTATTTGTAATAAAGTTGAAACTGATAAAAAACGGAAATCATTATTTATGAAATGGATTGAGAGCTTTGAAATTTCCGCATTGCGATTAGTTAGGATTCTCTTAAACTCGATAAGAAATCCTACTACATCTCACTAGCATTATGCGAGGTAGACCATTGCTTTCATCCGGCACTCGTTCACTGCTTATAGTTCATAGTACAAACCATTAATTCATTTAACATGTGCAGGTTTACCGTAATTGTGTGACGTGACTGTGCATTTCTGTTTAATCAATAATATAAAATAGGTCTCCTCCAAGGCACGCCACTTCCTTCTGTCCGTGGCTATCCTCATCCGCGGCTAGATGAGGATAGCCCGCGGACCTCCAAGCAACCTCCATTCAAAAAACCCTCATATCCAACCGAAAACGGGGCGTTCAACAGATGACATGATCTGCTTGCTACAAAATCCTTACATTAGAAATTGGCTTGGGCAGGCCTTTTGCTATAATGATTCTACTGGAACATCGTCAAAAAACGCGAGCCAATCCACGTGCTCTGTACTAAAAAGAAAACAAACAAATACTCACAAAATCCTCATATCGAAATTGGCTTGAGCTATTTGCTAGAATTTTCTACAGCAACATCGTCAACATACGAGTGTCCATCAACTCGCTCTGTATTCAAAAGAAAAAATAAATGCTCGTACAATAATAATTGTCATAACGAAACTGGCGTGAGCTGGGCCTTACCATAGTTATTCAACTGGACTATCGTCAAACAACGCGAGCCAATCCACTTGCCCTGTGCTCTAAAGAAAACAACAAGTGCTTACAAAATCCTCATATCGAAATTGGTTTGAGCAGGCCCTTTGCTATACCTATTATACTGGACCATCGTCAAACAACGCGGACCAATCCACTTGCTCTGTACTCAAAAGAAAACCAATAAATTCTCACAAAATCTTCATATCAAAATTGGCTTGAGCAGGCTTTTTGCTATACCTATTCTACTGGACCATCGTCAAACAACGCGGACCAATCCACTTGCATTGTACTCGAAAGAAGACAAACAAAATGCTCATAAAATCCTCATAGCGAGATTGGATTGAGCTAGCCTTTTGCTACAGTTAGTCTACAGCACCATCGTCAAACATACGCGAGCCAATCCACTTGCTCTGCACTCAAAAGAAAAACAAAAGCGCATGATTTTCAGAAAACTCCGATAAATAAATAGAACAGCGGGTTGACAACGGCTTGGAAAGTACTTCGAGTAGAGGATTACAGTTGTCCAATAAAATTAACGAATTTACTCCAAAAGTAACTTGAGTCAATGTTGAGTCTGCTGTCAAGTAGTTATAGGTACATACAACACACTTAAATGCATACAAACTCACTTCTGTATTCCCGAGAGGTAGACAAAAACTAATGTTTGCCACTTTCACTTGCCTAATTCAATCTTCTACGAAAAAGTTACCTATAACGTTATGTATATACAAGGCGGTTGACTTACCCTATAGATAGATACGTTACAAAATAATGCGGCTCGATCGGCCCATTTTCCTTAAAGTGTGCTCGTTCATAGTTTAACTTATCCACTAGTTAGTTCTACAAAGTTGAATGTTCTCCTCGGTAACTAAGTAAAGCATACCTATTTATTCTCAAAGCGAAACCTCCTAGAGCCTCCCGAAGGCTCCGCTAAAATATGCAATTTCAATTACGGACTAGGGGCTTAAGCTCCCGCCAACTCGGCAGGCTTTGTGGGAACTAATTTAGTTATTGTTCCGAGATTAATTCCTCGTTGAAGCTCAACTTTTCAGTTTGTGAAGTTATTTTGGCGGGAAGCTGGCTGTGGCAGTGTGTGGCGCTCGGTCGATGCAAGCTACGAAAGGCGAGTAAAGTGACCTTAGTTACCAGGCCAAGGTAGAAATGGCTTACTTATGTATATGTCGCCTCCAACTGGTAAAACTAGCCGTCGAACTAACTGCCTAGGACGTTCGTTAGGCGGCGGCAACCAAATCAAGGGCTAAGGGTCATGCAGCATGCATGCATACATTCATACATAACCTCACGCCTGTATCCCAGAGGGGTAGGCAGAGACCAGGGACTGCCACTTGCCACGATCCTGACAGATCACCTTCGCTTCATCAACGTTCATAAGTCGATGCATGCACGCACGCCGGTTCCGGGTACTTTTTATCTTTCCCTTTGCTAATACATCCCCTATCTGGTCGATGTATGTCCGCCTGGGACGACCCTTACCAACCCTTCTACTCACATTCGCAATATATATTTGTTTCGTCAATCTTTCTTCCTTCATCCTCTCCACATGTCCAAACCAACGCAACATTCCTTTCTCAATTCTAGTCACTACATCCTCTTTCAGTCCACAAAGTTCTCTGATCAGACTATTGCGTATCCTGTCATTCAAAGTCATGCAGCCTTGTGATTGAACGAAACGTTTTATAACCTGGCCAAAGGTGGTTAGTATCGAGCCAACTCTTGAATTATGGCACCAGACGCTCAAAATTATGGTATTTTTGAAAAAAATAAGGTATGGGTGGGAAAACTCTTACGGATTTAATAAATTTGGTAGGTACTAGGCGTGACCGTTGCAAAGACGAACCGTTTTTTAAGACCGTTTTGTGTTCCGCGACGATAGGACCGTTTTACGTTTCATTCTAAAGCAGTGCCAGCGACTCTAAAGCAGTGCCAGCGTTTGTTCGTCGCGAGACCAGTCCTTAGATTGTTTGACGCGGATATGTCCTTTAGTGCTATATTAATAGAGCCTAGAACGTAATGAGATCATTGCGACGTCGTCGTCGGCTCCTTGCTCGTTCCGTTCGTTTTGGTCTGTGATACAATAAAGTAATCTTTATGTCTATGAGTATACAGTCGAATATCGTGTAAAACAACTTATTTTTTCCGATGTTTCGTGATTTCGTCTCGTTCGCACTCGTTTGACCGTCCTCTGCGCCTTGCTCGTTCGCATACAATGAAACCAGTTGCGAACGAGGACCGTTTCGAGGACCGGTTTTCGTTCCAGAAAAAACGGTTGCGTTTCGTCGTCGAAAAATCGGACAACGACCCACTCCTAGTAGGTACTATTAATTAAAGTATTAAAATTTCTTCGAATTTTCATAAATTCTTCAACCGAACAATACTCTCTTTTTTCTTTTTAATCTGTGCTATTCGCTACTTCTGACTAAGTTCAACTTTTGAAGAAAAATTACACCGATTAAGCTACAAAGTTCACCTGTGAAGTTCACTTACAATCCACAGACTACAAAAACTATCACAGATATGAACGTTATCAACTTACTGAACGAAATGATTGAATGATTTTTTACTGTTGCTAGATATTGGTACCTATTGTTATGAGTGTTAATTTTAAATGACACGAATTGCTTACAGTAAAGATAATTATATTTTAAGTATCACTGACTTTATTGCCGAACAAACTAAATTTTAACTACACCTTCGGGAAACTGACTGTGTGAATCTTATATTATATACATAACATACCAGGTCAATATAAAAGAATAAAAACTATAAATATGTGCACACAATTGTCCAACACTATGCACTGAACTTAGCCTAGTGCAGGCACACGAGTGTCCAGAATAACACAAACTTAAATTTATACCTTAACCTATGACCTAACTGCTAATTATTCTAATTTGGGCGCCAGGAGGACTTTAGTCGAAACAGGGCTCCTGCCTACCCACAAACTCCAAGGGTTCGCACAGCCGAAGTAAATTAATGAACTGGTACATACGGATCGTTGCTCTGGCAAGAATACCGCGTCCACAAAGAAAGAGGGCGTGTCCTCAGGCTAGAACAACGAGATACATCGCGTTTAGCTGAGTATATAATGAAAGTCGAAATGTTGTGCCGTTATAAAAGGATGCATTTATAAATAATAATTGTCAGCTTACCCCTTTTGGATTTCCAACACAAACACAATTAAGTATGAAACTCAGTCAACAAAATGCAGGAACTCACAAAATGACGCTAAACTGCGTTTCCAAACATGAATTTCGGAATATTTAATTTCCCAAGATTGTCTCACGTCAACATTCACTTTCGAAACCCCAAAAGTGCCATTCCGCTTTATTTATTCCTACCGCCCATCTTCACAGGCAGACTACCTTCAAATTTAAATACAAAAATTTAGGCTGCGTTCAAAATGTCCAAAAGATTGAATTGGAGTTCCGCCAACACATAACACTATATAAATAAAAACTCGTCAACAGCAAAAGCGAAAGATGAAAATACGTGATGCAAAAGTGCATGTGATGAAAAAAATGGCAAAATTATGGTACTTTCGCGTACCATAATGGATGTATCATGGTACATGGTACGAACAACTGAATTATGGTACATGTACCATAATTATGACACGTATAACATCCCTTCAGACGGACGTCTGCTGTAGTAGATTCCTCCTCTGCTTTGTTCTCGAAATAAAATAAAACCACACACTTGACGGATTGAATTTCAAAACAACAGCATGTTTGCCATTCCATCACAGACCTAAGGTTGTACAAACGTCAAAATATTTAAATCAAACAAAATATTTTCTAATGTTGAAATTGTTTCTAACGTTGGCCTCACATTTTGCAATTAAGACTAAACTAAATTGAAACTAAACGGCGGCTCTTCATTCAGCATCTTATTAGAAGGCTAATTTTCGATCAGCCACATCACTAAACGTGATGATGCTTTATTATAATAAAAAGGCTAGCCTTCAATTGGATGCCGCCGACTCATGAGCGGGCTAGGCGGTTAATTCAACAGCGGACTTAACCTCTTGGCAGCGACATATTAGCCTATTCTTGTCACAACTTCTCTTAGGTTGAGCTGGTGTATAAACAAGAAAACAAACCTGTGAACGGTTGGAGCTCCAAAGTGACTGGAATGTTACAGTACCTTTCGTGAAGTTAGGTTTTGTTCCTGATTCTTTGGAATAAAAGGTTGACACCGTTAACGGACGAATGCTACTAAAAAAAGTATAAAATGACTCAAATGCTATTCGAATGTCATTGCTGCTTGAATTAAGGCGCTACGCTGTGCTAAAAGTGTATTACAAAAGTGTACATCAACAACTATGACAACTATTTTTAAAAACGGTCTAGGATCTACAACCTAGGATTTTAATCGATTTCTGTTAAAAACGGCCTTTATTGGAAAACTGCTTTTAAGTCCGAGACTCTTGGACCGATGTTCTTGTCAGGAGGTTTTAAAGAAAGCTAATATTAATTAACATTTATAATGTATTTTTTTCCAAAGATGCGTTATATAAGAAGATACGATTTTTACAAGTGGCGCTAATCAGCACCGCCTAGCGCTTTAACATGCCCGTCGATATCGTTGCATGTGTTTGCAACTTAATTCCAGAAGCACTTAAGTAAATGTGTTATTATTACTTCAACCACGAGTACCTACTTTAAAGTTACAAGTGGTATTGATACCGCTCAAACCATTTTAATTTACTAACCATTTTAATTTACTTTTAAAGAACTGGTAGGCTTACTTTACGATTCATGTTAGGTACCTAGAACAAGATTTCGATGGTAGTATTTTTGGCTGTCAATCGATCATCCATTCTATATCGTAATACAGTCAAGGACGTAGATGTTCTATGTATTACGACTTTTACGATTGCTTCGTTGGTCTAAAAATTCTCCACCTAACTTTCGTCGCGTTTTTATTTGTTAAAATTTTGAACAAAGTAAAGTAACACACTAACTAACAATCAACCAACTACAACAAGTATTCTAGTTTGAAGAAGTCTTCCTTGACTCCGATAGAGTAGCTTTACTGAAGACAAGGAAGTCAAAAAATGTCTAAACGATACACTTAAATAGTGCATAGTTTTAAACAATTACCGTTATTTATTTCTTTTATAAAGCTAAACGTCGTGTAGAAATAAAAATATGATTATTTTCTACTGACTGATGTTTACTTGATTCCGGTTTAACTGCGAAATTGTAATTCTATTCATATTATAAATGTAAAAGTTTATGAAGATGTTTGGATATTTGCTACTCAATTACGCAATAACGGATGAACGATTTTAAATTTGGCGTAAAGATAGACCAAGATATGAATGGAAACATAGAATACTTGATATCCCGGGAATGCATTCCCGTGGGGTATTATTTATTTTGATCTCGTAAGGCCCGACCTTGAAAATAACAATTGTTTTTGTGATCACTTGAAGGCTTTAGAAGGTTAAGTTTAAAATATATATCGCTGTGCGAGTGAACGTCGTCCCTGAAATTGCTAACGTTACCTTTTTTCAAGCCAAACTCTAAGATATGAAACTCTAAGGAAAATATACCATGAAATATATCATAGTATAACTCTGTCTTATTTACTAAAACTCTTAAAAACGCCGTTTACTACTTTTTGAGATCTGTTTGTAACTTTCGTGGTGAATTTGCCCCGAAAGTTACGTAAATTGACATTTCGTGGCACTGTCCTCAAATTAACAAATATCTTTTAAAACAAACTAGTTTACACGAACTTCGCACATGTTTTCATTTAGTTAAGATAATGACAATGATGTCTGGAATTAAAGCCAGTACAATGCATGAGTTCTATGTTTTAAAAAAGTTATGTAAACTCTGTTAATTAAGGACTTTGAAAAGACTAAGTTTGGAGATTTTGTCCATTTTTTTCTCCAAAATGATCTAGATTTTGAAATGGACACCTAGTTTGAATTGTAACGTTAATGAATGTTACAAGCCGCAGTTTCTGCGCTACTTTGAATAAAACCTTTTCATTTAATTTCATAACTTAAAATACAGTGATGATGAAAAAAACGTGTCTAGACTGAAAATAATTTTTTGAGCAATTGATGAAATTATTTTTTTTACAGCATCTAGTTATAAAATCTTTCTTCTTAGACGTTACCACACTAATGAGAAATCCGTGAATATAAAATTTTACCAGAAAGTGTATATATATTTCTCACCAATGTATTTTTGAGCACAAAGCAGAAATTGTCGCAACAGTGTGACCAACACATATTGCTGACTTATGCGCAACCTTCTGGAAGAATAACAGTTTTCTAGCAATTTGGTGAAACGTAATCTGAATGCTATTCTATAATTATATAATTATACATAAGTATAGGTAGCCGATCTTACAATTTGTATTACCATTTTTATAAGTAGCTGAATTGAGCCTTTTATGCAATACAAAAGGAGTAATCTTCGTCTGATTTAAGGATCGTTTAATTTACGAAGATCAAAAATTACACAAAAGGCAAACTAAGTTTGTAAGGTATTTCAGTCGCTATAGAAAGTACCTACTCTGAGGTTTTTCAAGAACGCGTTGCTGTTTTCTTAACTTTGCTGTCTCTCACTCGCGACGCCCCAACCACCCGTTTCTATAATCTTATCAACGAGACGACGTTCCAAGAGAAACAATGCTTAAGCTTAAGGGGAAGTGAAGACGCTGCTTACTGAACATATCAACGAAGAGCTACTTTTAGAAAGATAAACCTAATGGCTCACAAAGCCAGCTACTAGGTTTATCTAACTCCCTACTATGATCACAGCAAGCAATAAGAATTTTCAAGGAAACATTCTTAGATAAGAATTAGATTTATATGAAAATCACGTTAAAACAACCGACAAATAATAAACATATAATGTAGCCTAATGTTAGAAAGTGGTTCCCAACCTCTTTACTCTAGTTAACCCTGCGCCTTCTAGGGAAAATTACTCCTACCTATTCCCAATGTTATCAGTTTTTAAAAATGCAAATAAATTTTCAGCATTTTGCTCTTTTCAACGGTGTGTCACATGTATCTCAAATATTTTATCTACAAAGACATATTGCTCAAAAATAAACTCTCAATAAACTTCGCAGAATAGCTGTTTTATTCTCGTGAGGTTAGTCATCCCAGATTGGAAACCTAGATGCTCGAATGTTTAGCTGGTAACGGTGACCGAAGGCCGTCATTTGCATTTGGTAAAAGCAAATTCGATCGCTTTGCCACCGTGAACCATTCAAAAGAAGGGTGTTCAGTTGTTACGTGACATGTTTCACAATAACTTTCTCTGCCTTCGCCTTAACCCCAGCGCAATTCAAGCAAGATAACGAAATGGCAACAATAAAATCAGAGATCTACCGCTCTATAGCTGAAGCCATATATTTAATTTGCCCTCATCGCGTTGTTTCGCATCTAGGGATTATGCTGTTTGCACAGCGACGAAACAAAATAATAAGCTGAAGTTACAAATATTTATACAAAAACCTTGGAGTCAAATGGCTGGTGATGAAGAAAATGTTTGAGAAATCTATGAAGTTTTCTCATATTAGATAAAGTTTTGTATGTGAACTTAATCTAAAATTACTCTAAAAGTATACAGGAAATCTTGAAAACAATAAATATGGATCTAACGCATGCTGAAATTATGAGTTAAGTACAAATTAAGGTTTTTAGGGTTTCGTAGTCAAATCTTTATTGTCTCACCATGTCCGTATGTCTGTCTGTTCATTTCTCTGTTCTTTAGCTAAAATTAAGAGAAAGTTGAAATTTAGAATAAACATTCATATGGATCACGCTGAGAAAACGGTAAAATAAAATTTTAAAAGAGAAAACATTGAACCTCCTCTACACTAAATTTAGGCATGCAACTTTTAATAGGGTAGTTTCTCCAATATATTACGTATTATCATTGAGTATATTTAAAATACTATGTTTAAAGGAAGTGTTAGAGCCTAGGAAAGGATCTGCTGAACAAAAACATTAACAATTATAAAAATGCAGTAATTTAATATAGGTTTTTTTCACTGCCTCAAAAATGGCCGTTTTGAACTCACGTACTTTAGTCCGCCGACCCTAGAATAATTTGTGGTCAAGATTTTATCATGATAAAGTTTGACAAAGACTGGTTATTATAAAATTTGGTACAAATCATAGATTTGACGTCCACGGTGGCGGTTTGGCACGCTGACTGTAAAAACGAAGGATCCCCCCGGCCGGGTCAAACTAGGAAACGGACTTTTCTAGTTTGTCTCGGGTCTTGGATGTTATCTATATATTGTATTAAATCTATCGTCGAGTTAGCACCTATAACACAAGTCATTTAGTTGTGTTTAGTATAGTGCTAACGAGATCTGTGTAATATGTCAATGAATTTTTATTTATTTAAATTTATTTATAAGATATGCATCCCCATGTTTCGGTTGGGAATGGGCCCAACTGTCTGTCTCAACGTGGGACTCTCGACGCAATAGCGACCGTGAATTTCCGAGACCAAGGATTACCAGCGCTTGAGGGTAATAGAGGGGAAAGCTGAATTGTTTTCAATTTGAATGGCAACATAAATGTTACATTTCTAACGTTTCGATTTCGCTAACTTGCTGGACTATAATGTAAACAAACCGTTCTTTCGAAAACCGGTCAAGTGCGTGTCGGGCTACGTGCTGTGAAGGGTTTTGCAGGTGGGCGTCAAAATAAGCGGATTTAAAATGAGGTTTTTTTCTTATTTACCTTGGGATAGTACGTCTAATATCTCTTACTCAAATAAGTAGTTATTTTTGCGATAAATTGCATGTGCGCATCTTACGCAATAGAATAATAACTTCTACACAAAAAAGTCACTTTTCCTGCAAACAGACCCAATTAACAAATCAATGTATTTTACTGTGTTGAACATTTTATTCCTCCTGAAAAAAGTTTGAGCGGATGACAAGTTACACCGACGACGGGTGCGTTGAGGTGCAATAACGGTGGTCTTTTTTTAAATAGCCTTAGATAAAAGTCCCACTGCAGGACACAGGCTTTGTCTTGCACAGGCTTGTGGGTTTTAATTTAGAATGGAGACAGACGATTACCTGTATTAAAATGGACGCATGGACTGCATATTTTATTCTAATCCAACGGGAGTAACGTAGCAGGCGTAGCTCATACAAAAAATTGGACTTTTTTCTTGGCTTATAGCTCACATGGAATGCAGAAACTAATCGAAGCTCAAGAGTTCTCTGAGAACTCAATCGGCCAATTTAGAGCCTCTCAGAGATCAGAGCTTTCGGTTCCGTACCACCTCAGTTTTTTTTATATTTGACGTATTTAAGGAGTCTGAATCGCGCTTGGCCGTTTATATTTGTTCTCGTTGAAATTTAATTATAATAAATCATTCAATCACGCCAAGTGTAAAACCTTTATGTATTACCGTCGAGTATAAATAAAAAACGATGAAAAATATGTTTGTTATTTGAATGACTACCTAATATTTTATTATTTTTTCAATTTTAATAACATAATTATATTTAGTGAAAAATAAACTGTCTACCTATAATGCTTCCCAAGATTCCCATTAAAGGTCGGACGGGTGGAGAGACACACATATAGACATACAGGGGAGGCAGTGTAATAGGGAGCCGTTTGACACACTCGGGTGCGGAACCCTAACTTTTGACAAATGTACTAAATAAGCACCAGTACTTATATCATATTTCGGATGCTTCAGTCGTATGTACCTATTTCAATTTAAAAATACGTAGGTTCTTATTTATAAAAACACGATTCTTCTAAAACAGTTTTTTTAGGCAGTTTAAATTATCTGTTCTTACGTATTTTCTTTTATTATAGACTCTGAGGAGTGTTTTAAGTAATAGAGAAAAATGGTTTACAGTGAGACATTTTAAAATGTTATTGTTTTTATAATAATTATGCGGGTATTTCCTGAAACTTACTAGTCCAAACCCGCAAAATCATGGCGTTCGTTTCAAACTCAATCCGGCGATAGGCAAAAACCGTTCTCAGTCGCGTAACTAATTCCAACTTGGCCGTTGCTCAGTCCGTAACCCTTTTTATGCGAGAAGACACATGGGGCCGACCGGGCCTATTTCAATTATGCGTCTACTACAGTGGCTAGTCGTCAGTTTGCTTCTGTCAAGTCTGCTGTTACGTCGGGCATGATGTCTTGCTCGCCACAATAGTATTACGTAATTTTCAAATAGTTGTAAATAACATATTTTAAACTTTCGCAACTTAACAAATAGTTAGAATATTTACTACTACTAATATTTATTATTTAATATTAATACGCGATTAAGCCCCGAAAATATTCTAACTAGTTGTAAATATTACGTAATACTTTTGATAAATTTTTTTTTACACCTTTTCCATATGTACGACAAATATATATATTGTATAATATGTTTGTAAATTCAACGTCTACGGAATTATAAGTTTTATACAAAAATAGATCCTTTAATTGGATCGAGTTACGACGAAAAATTCCAAAGCACATCAAATAACTTCCGAGAAAATTATTTTTCAATATTTTATTAAAATATTGACAAAAAAAATACTGTTTTTTAGGACCACGCACAAAATATTCTCCTAAAAACAGTATTTTTTTTGTCAATATTTTAATAAAATATTGAAAAATAATTTTCTCGGAAGTTATTTGATATATATATATACACCATCTTCTTCACCAAAAATATTTTGTGCGTGGTCCTAAAAAACAGTATTTTTTTTTGTAATAGGTAATTTTTAGAGCTTGGGCCTAATATTTTGATTTAGGCAGCTCTAATTAATTTTTAAAGCGAAAAAAGAGACAGACCTCACGAAACCGTAAGTACGTCATGAGCTGACGCATATCATCTGCAAAGAGTATATAACCACTACGTTTTATCATCTGCTAAGATCCTACGAACTGTCAGTTTCTAGTGATACTGTGACTCGATACCAAAAGTTTCTCTTTATATAGAAAAATAAAATAAAAGTACCCCTACTCTGTGAAAACTTCAAAAATTCGATATGGGTTTTCTTTTTTTGACATCCGTGGGTTTAGGCTTAAAGACTCTAAGGTATCAATTGCCAGTATACGTTTAAAAAAAAAGATTCGTTTATTAATTATTCAAATAGTTAATTCTGAAGTATTTTTTTCTTACGGAATACCGAAATGTAAACATCTTATCGTTTTTAAATTTAAACCTTGCTCCGTTCACGTGTGGAACGAACATTAGAAGTGCGAATTAGTCATACACCCAGTCACAAATATTCGGTGAATATAACTAATTTATAATCCTAGCATAATATTTTACAGAGCTTATACTTTTTGAAATGAAGTATCCTTTGAAACTATTTGGACAGTATTTAGCACATTGCACGGATAGCCAGAGGTCGCGGGTTCGAATCCCGGCATGGGTGGAATTTTTAGCCTCTGAATAGGTTTTTAAAATTGTCCTTGGCACGGGTTAGTGCATTAAAAATAAAAATAGTATAATCATGTGGGTACAGTGATATCATTCCGATGTAAAAACCTAACTGCAAAATAGGTAGTCGGGGCTGTAAGTAATGCAATTTACTTAAGCCAGATGTCACTGTACGTAATACAGAGAATAGTGTAAAGGGGTTCGAAATTTCACTGATGCCGGTGAGTCACCCATTAGCTCAATTGGAAGAGCGCTGGCACGGATAGCCAGAGGTCGCGGGTTCGAATCCCGGCATGGGTAGAATTTTTAGCCTCTAAATAGGTTTTCACATTGCACATGTTTCTTCAATTATGCATCCACACTACCTAGGCCTGTACATGCCTAGATAAATGTAAATCACACTGGTATCAGATGTGGGGTTTTTTACACCTGAGACAGATGAATAATTGGTGTCGGACCTTCGTTCGGACAGTTTAATGGCGGGCAGCTTTTTTCATAGCTTCAGTTTTTAGGTTAGAATATATTCCGTTGGTAAAAGTAGTCTGTAATATCTGGTAGATGTAATGGTAAATTATAACAACGGTCGTTTAAAGGTTCTGAAAGTGACATAGTTGGAAAGTATTTACAAATATTGTAGTTTTATACAAATAACATATAAACTTTTTTTTATTGTTTACGAATTTACTAATAGGTTATACTATTTTTATTTTTAATGCACTAACCCGTGCTAAGGACAAATTTAAAAACCTATTTAGAGGCTAAAAATTTCACCCATGCCGGCTTCGAACCCGCAACCTCTGGCTATCCGTGCCAGAGGTTGCGGGTTCGAATCCCGGCATGGGTGAAATTTTTAGCCTCTAAATAGGTTTTTAAATTACTAATAGGTTTTAGCACTCTTATCGATATCGATATCAACCCTTGTACTTCCCTACTGCTGAGGCACGGGTCTCTTCCTGCATCACAGGAAGGTTAGGCCATATTCCACCACGAGGGCCAAGTCCGGGTTGGTGGAGGATTGTAAGACAGTGGCGGGCCTTACTGTCAGAAGTTATCAAGCCGCCCATGAGGCCTCTGACATGGCTTAGTAACTGCCATTACATGACAGCCGGCACCAACGGCTTAACGTGTCTTGCAAAGCATGTAAACGCTCGAAAAAAATCCACTAGCAGTAGTCATGGGACTGTCACCCATTCTGCACCTGACCGCGCCTGTTGTTGCTTAACTCAAGTGATTAATTCCAATTACTCGGTTCCGCTAGGCCACGAGCGCTTCGAAAAGTAAAGCGCTCGTGGCCTAGCGGCTGTGAGTGAGCGTGGCTGTGATGTACAAAAAAGAATATTCTTACATTAATGTACCTTAAATTTTAATAATTTCTTGTCGTTAACCTGATTCGTGGGAGGCGTGTAGCTGCTACAAGGTTGCTATACGTGCTACAACTTCGTAGCCACTTCGTAGCTGCTACTGGTTGCTACGAACACTGTAGCTGCTACGAATTTCGTAGCTAGCGATCAGCCCTAACGTACTACGGGTATAAGGTTCTGAAGTTGCTTTTCATTTGTTCTGTTTAGAGATCTTTAGATAGAAGATAGAGAACGAAGATAGAGGCTTAGACAGAAGATAGAGAACGCTTTATTACACGCGAATTGTATTTTATTTGGCATACATTTTTGTAGATATTGTTATTGATATTGATATTGTCAATATTGTTGACTTTATATAAAATAATTGATTTACCTATTTTGGAACGTAACTTCATAATTAACTTTTGTAATTTTTGCCGAGGGTAGTAAACTAACAGTTAATGCTTTCAAAATGACGCCTATCACCTCAGTCATCCGAGACCACGGCACCTGTAAAAGTGCCGAAACGTCGGAAAATTGAAAAAATATAATAAACGAGTGAAATCCTTATAAAAAACGTTTTGATTAACCTATTTAGAGGCTAAAACTTCCACCCATGTATTACTTAGGTTTTTAAAATTGTCCTTGGGACGGGTTAGCGCAACAAAAAGAATATAAGTTATTAAATACCAAAGCCTGCCGCCAGTCGAGTGTATTTTCTATTTAGCAACCCCTAAACGTCAAAATATTTAAGTCATTTTTGACAAATGGGATTTGTTAAATAAAAATTATCCACTCGTCTAAAAGATAGAAAATGCTGAACAAGCAGCTGGTTCAAGAAAAAGTAACGAATCGAGTCAAAGGTGCATAGTAAAAAGGGACAATTTGTGTGGGACTCAGAGTGTAGTAAAACGGGGTATACTTGTTCTTGTACGTACGCCGCTTGTTTTATAAAGCGAAGGTCCCATATGGGCCTCAACAAGTACTCTCTCCCTCTCCCCCAACAGGCTACCCTCGCCGCTCCTCAGGGCACTGTTGCCACCCCTTCATAGAACGTGTATAAACAAAAGGTATTAACTCTAAAATTTCGTACTTGGGTCACTCTTTTTAAAAATATTCCATACTAGCTGTTGCCAGAAACTGCGTTCGGTTGAAAATTTATCCGTTTCTTGGTGGTCAAACTGGCATGTCTTACTAATATGACTTTGTTTATTTTCAAAGTTACGTACATTTGCAAATTTGTAGTCGCAATACCACACGCTAACGGTGAAGGAAAACATCGTGAGGAAACCCGCTGCTTGGTTGGCTCCGCACGTATTGACTAGTCTTTCCTGTAGGCTAGGCCGACTAAGCTGTCAGGATGATGTAGATGTTCTCACTGTTCATAATAGTATGATGATGATTGGCCTTTTTGCATCTACTATATGAGATCATTTATACAGCGTCCAGTGGTATCTTCACTCACACTAGATGGGTGAAGGGACCACTCCGACGCTGCAGTGCCTGGGTCATGGTTTTATAGATGATGTAGGCTTGCCCAGCACCTATACCATTCTGACAGCTTAGACGGTCTAGCCCACAGGAAAGAGCCATAGTCAATACGTGCGGAGCCAGCCAAGCCGCGGGTTTCCTCACGATGTTTTCCTTCACCGTTAGCGTGTGGTATTGCGACTACAAATTTGCAAATGTACGTAACTTTGAAATTAAACAAAGGCATTGGTACATGCCAGCACTCGGGATCAAACCTGGGGCTCTCGGCTACTTTATTAATACGTATGTAGCAAATATGCATATGTCTGACATGCCAGTATGACCACCAAGAAACGGGGGAAAATTTTAATGAATCTTTTCCGGCTTAAAATGTAATTGTGCTATACAATTTATCTCTCTGCCAAATTTCACACAGATCCGCTCAACTGTATTGACGTATAGTCTATTTATACTTACTTGGCCAATTTAGTAAACAAGATTCTAACTTCCAAATTGATATTTGATGCCAAAACGACATATTTTCTCGCAACTTAATGAACTTTGTTTATAAAATTGACAGCGTGTTATCGAAAATAGTCTCCCCGATTAAGTCATTTACGAGAATATGGCGCTTTGCGACTAAAATCCATACTTTACGGGTAGAATCTTGTTTACTACAATGGTCAAGTAAGGATAAATAAACTGTAATTGAATACAGCTAAACACTGTTGTTCACATGCATGTGTCCAACTTTTACATTCATAAAATTAGAAGGATTTGTTATAAGACGACGCAGACCTGGATTTTTCAATTGCCATGATCCTGAAGCGCTTGTTGCCTAGTCAAACCGAGTGATTGGAATTAATCACTTGAGTCAACAACAACAACAGGCGCGGTCAGGTGAAGGACCGTCTCGTGACTACCGCTAGTGGCATTTTGTCAGAGCGCTTCCATGCTTCGCAAAGCACGTTAAGCAGTTGGTGCCGGCAGTCATGTAATGGAAGTCGTTAATTATTAGCATATACAATTAGCTAAACTCTTTTTATGGTCAATAAAAAATTACTTTATGTTAATTAGATTTTAGTTTAGTTATTATTTTAGTTTTACTTTAGATGTTTTGTTTATTTTATTAAGAACCAAAGTTGTAAAACATAGAAACTATATAATATTCCGATTAAATAAACAATACACTTTTCAAATAGTCATAATTTTTTTATTTATTTATTTAATCCAAACAAATTCACTTCTTATATTTCTTACAACTACCTACTTTTCTTCCTTCAACCTCTCCGCTCAAAGGAACAGAACATTCCTTTTTCAATTATAGTCACTTTTCGTTCCGTTCACAATGTTCTGCAATCACTATTGCGTATCCTATAAATCCATTCCCTTCTTTCTATATAACTTTATTTACGAAGTTTTTCCCTATCCACAACGGGATACATTAGATAGTTATCCTTAATACCGCCTCTCAAATTAAGACCCTGCATAACCAACAATATATTTTTAACTATTTCAAATGTTTTCCTATATCTAATAAACGGCTAATAGTAGTTTTATTTGTGCCAATAAATTTGTTCATGACGAGAAATATGATTAGTTGTTAAGAGTTCACAAACTTTACCACCCCTTTATATAAGAGGTCACAAATTACCACCCCTTTATATCTAACCATTTTGGAAACACAAACAGTGTTTCCAAAGAGCATAGTTCTAAAAAGTTCAGTTAAGTTTTGATTTTTTGTGGAAATATATAGTTTCAGGGCCCGGGCTGAATATTTCGATTTGGGCTGCTTTAATTAATTTTTAAAAGAAAAAAGAACTAGTGTCTGAGAAACCGGAAGTAGGTCCTGCACGGAAGTACGTCATCAACTCAGATCCTACGAGCTGGGGTGCTTTTTACGGGTGTTTTTTATCTTACCCATCGCTAATAAATCCAGTCTGTCTAACCGGGGCGTCACAGTATTTTCTCTAAGTTTAATTACGTAGGATACCCGTACTCCACATCTTACCAGAGCAAGAGAGATCTTCGCCTTTTAAAACGTCTAGCTAGATAGAACCACTCAAAAAATCGTCGACAGTCACCGTTCACCCACAATTTATCACATCTACTCACCTTTCTTATTACAAAATGCAAAATAGAGTGTCGATAAACTTAATACAGGCTATAATAAAATTCCTACGTCAGTTTTAAGCAACACCAATTTTGATAATTCGTTTCTTCAGTGTAGATAAACTAGATTTTTATATTTTTCGTATTATCTAAAAATATATGTAATGCCCTTGTATGAAAATTTCAAAAACTATTATATGTATTAAAATTTACAATTTTCTTGTGAGTAGTGGTTAAGTTACGGAGACTCTTTATTTTATTTTCACTTAATTTTATAACTTTTTAGATGGGTGCTTTCACTTTAAAAACCTATTTAGAGGCTAAAAATCCCACCCATGTCTGGATTCTAACCTGCGACCTCTGGCTGTCCGTGCCGGCGCTCTTTCCAACTGAGCTAATGGGCGACTCAGTTGGAAAGAGCGCTGGCACGGATAGCCAGAGGTCGCGGGTTCGAATCCAGGCATGGGTGGAATTTTTAGCCTCTAAATAGGTTTTTAAATTGTCCTTAGCACGGGTTAGCGCATTAAAAATAAAAATAGTATAAGTTAAGATTTTTATTCCATTGGTGGCGCTAGTTAGCGCCCCAACTTCTTAACCATCGTTCAGATTGCGATATGAAATCATCATAAATCCATCGAAAAAATAAAAAAAATTATTTAAAATACAAATAAAAAGGAAACTAAAAATATAAAATAAACAAACATAGAATACACTTCACTCCGACTGAGGCCCGTTGTACAAATGTAATAATTATGTATTTAGAATTTAGCTGACCATAAGTGTGAAGAAGAAGAATTGAAAAATTGAGTGACGCCTTCCTAACGATAAAATTCGACAGGAGATCTTAGGATGGATTGATCTCAAATCGGTTTCACTCCTACAGCTTCTAAAAAAATTGGAACGTTATACGTTTGGCGTAAGTAGAGATGGGGAGGTAAACGTGGCTAAGTGCCAAGTATGCCAAGAAGGCGATAGACGCATAGCTATTCTACTTGGAATGTCTATCATATAGCTTAATAAAATAATATACCTAAAACATGGAGCCTCTGCATGAACCTTATAAATAACTTTGATAGTGATGGCTTGTTTTTAACTTGGGCACGCTTACGCGATTTGTCCCAATTGGGTTACCACCAAGTCGTGATATGCAATGTTGCTGAAATCACTGTCCACAGACATTAATAAAAAAAACTATGTATAGAAATCGTTAAATAAGGAAAGAAATAATTGATATCAAGTTCCTTCCACGTCTTAAACGGTATCAAGTTCTTTCCACGGCCACAAAGTAGGTCACCGGAGACCTTAAAACATAAATACTGGACAGCTAATATGTTTTATGAATTTAGAAGATCTTAAAAAGTATTATTTATAAATCACGATTTCCTAAAACACTCCCCAGATGCACTAACAATAGTCTGGTATCACAGGGACAGACGTAACCAGAAATTATTTATACTTCTCCTGAATAGAAATAATGCTTTACAACAAAGATAGTAAGACAAAATACTGGAAAAAACACTGGGTAAATACTGTTCTACAAAATGCCGATAACATTAGGCGACAAGAGAATTATGCCCTTTTCAGATCAGCATAATTATAATTATAAACACTTATTTAGTACAATGTATAATATAAAAATTTTATTTACTTATTAGCATGTTGGTACACTAAAGAGTAGTACGTGAACTTATAATTTTGGGCCAGAATGTGTTCAGATACTTCTCCGCGGAGCATTTTAAATGGTCGCAACCGTTCCAACTTATATTTATAACTTATCGAAAAAATGCAGTAATAGGTAGCGGCATTTTTTCAATATATACCTAATAGATACAACATATCTATTAGGTAAATATTGAAAAAATGCCGCTCTGTAGATGTATAATAGTCTGGTATCACAGGGACAGACGTAACCAGAAATTATTTATACTTCTCCTGAATAGAAATAATGCTTTACAACAAAGATAGTAAGACAAAATACTGGAAAAAACACTGGGTAAATACTGTTCTACAAAATGCCGATAACATTAGGCGACAAGAGAATTATGCCCTTTTCAGATCAGCATAATTATAATTATAAACACTTATTTAGTACAATGTATAATATAAAAATTTTATTTACTTATTAGCATGTTGGTACACTAAAGAGTAGTACGTGAACTTATAATTTTGGGCCAGAATGTGTTCAGATACTTCTCCGCGGAGCATTTTAAATGGTCGCAACCGTTCCAACTTATATTTATAACTTATCGAAAAAATGCAGTAATAGGTAGCGGCATTTTTTCAATATATACCTAATAGATACAACATATCTATTAGGTAAATATTGAAAAAATGCCGCTCTGTAGATGTATAATACATATGTAAAGGTACCCGCACTGCTAATATTCAAGCACGACCGTCTGATATCTCAAGTCGGGTAGCTCAAGAATTACTCATAAAGCCTCATATATCTGCCTAATAAGCCTCATTCTGACTCTTACTAGATATTTTTAAAAACCCGATCTAATGATTTATTATAAAAATATATTATTCCCAGCTCTCTTATACTTCCTTCCTATTCCAAGACACTATTGAGAGCGACACTAAAGAGCTTTTCCTTTCCAACGGTCGAAAAACGGAAAAGCAAAAGAAGCTCCAAAACGCGTTTCTATTCGGCGAGTTCGACTTGTTTTTTGCCCAGTTTCGGACTGAAGATCAACTGGTGCATTGCGGCGAACCCCCCTTCCCCGCTTATCTCCCTTTGCCCCCAGGGGGCGGTTTACCCCGCTCGAGCTAGCCTGTTGTTTTCGCAGTTGTATTAGTATTTTCCGACCGCTATCTGTGATGATTTTTCGGCAATCAAACCAAATTTGATTGCATTGGCTCTGGAACTGCTTTTAATTAATTTTGACAAAGCGCTCCATGCTCTTTGAGCCACTAAACACAATAAGGTCAATTATGAGTTATAGGTAGTTAATTTTTTTTAAATTAAACTAACCGCCATCCAACTATCACATCAATAATCTCGTAGCGAGTCAATGTACATATTTTACAAAGTGTAACATTTAAGTTTTATAGTAACTCAGAATATTTGACAATTGTTACCTGTGCCAAAATTTACGAAACCCTAATATTTTTCCTGGCATTAAAATTTCAAACAATTAATAACTGATTAATTGCATTATTACATTATACATTATTTAAGTAGAAACAATTTTTTTATGTATATATATATATATATATATATACATAAAAAAAATTGTTTTTACTTAAATAATTTACATTCTGAGTGTTGAATGTCAGCAGCGTTGTCGAGTTTCAGCAGAGAAAAAGGCAGCGACAAAAAACTTCATTTTGGTCATCTTATTAAATTTAATACAAAAATTGCTAAACATGGAAACCTCGTAACTGTTGACTGCCTTGCTGGTCAAACGCTATCAAGTTTGATTACCATTCCGGAGGTCTATGTCTTTTCGATGTCGTAAGTCTTTTTTCTCACAATATTCTGGGACTGCTTATGCTATATTTAAGCTCTCAAAGCGACTTCCAGTGTTCTGAGAAAAGAAATGGTAACTTTATGGATCTTGATCGTTTACTTCGTTCGCTTGAATCGGATTTTCTTATTTAACTTTATTTCTTTTAGCTACAATAATCCAAGTATAATCTATTTTTAAAAGCTTGTGGGCTACTCACGTTCCCTACACATAATCATTAATTAACATTCACACTTAAAACATTAAATCCTAGTTATATACACATTATTCATATTTACACTATCCTCATAATTATTCACACGTCACACGTAATATTTATATTAGCTGGTCGATGTCTTTACATTCCGTACTTCCAGCAAGTTTCCGTAACGAATCCATCGACCTACGCACATCACTAGTGTTGCGCTGTACATAACCCTTATGTACTCGCCACCGACCGCTGCGCGCTGCGCCGGCGACGCGGCGCTCTCAACAAACCACTCACCGACCAGCTCCCGCGCGGAACGCACGCTTCTTTTCTGTGTATTTAGATAGACGCACGCCGCATTCCTTTGCTTTTCGCTTATGTGCCTTCTTGGTGATCTATATAAACTGCTGAGCTTTGCCTACGAACCTTACTAGTGCTTGTGCTTGCTTCCTTTTGCCTTCTGGACCTATGTATATAAGGGATTTGTGTGCTGGACAATATACCTACGTAAATCGTGAGTCTGTGTCTTATTTACTACCTTAGGATACCTACCTAGGCACACACAAACACCCTACCAAGAACCAAACTGGTGACCCCTATAAGACCATGGATAAGGAATTCAAAGACGCAGTTGGGCCGACCACGTCAGCCGGCACTAGTTAGGGGACAATGTCGATGAATCAAGGCGATATTTTTAAAGTCGGCGTTAGAGTGCCACCATTCTGGGCGGAAGAGCCAGAGATATTGTTTGCTCAGGTCGAGTGTCAGTTCGATATACCGGAATTACGAACGATGCCACAAAATTCAATTACGTCATCGCACACCTCGACAATCAATACTCCAGGGAAATCAAAGATCTCATCGTCAGCCCTCCCGCTACGCAGAAGTACGAGAAGCTCAAGAGCGAGCTCATCAAGAGGCTTAGCGCATCCAACGAGAAGAAAATTAAGCAACTTCTCATGTACGAAGAGCTTGGAGATCGCAAGCCTTCTCAGTTTCTCCGACACCTGAAAGGACTCGCAGGTACTGACGTTCCAGATGACTTTTTGAAAACTATCTGGACTAGCCGCCTGCCTCATGGTATTCAGACGGTGCTTGCTGGACAGCCAGCTTCAGCTTCCCTCGAGGACTTGGCAGACTTAGCCGATCGAGTGAACGACCTTGCTTCTTCATCACCGAGAGTCGCCGCTGTGAGCAATGCAGAAGCTGGCTCTCTCCTTAGCGAACTCACAAAGGAAGTAGTCAGCTACTTCCTTGGTGAGCTCGCTCCGGAAGCAGTTCCAGAAGTTGGCGTCGTCGAACAGGAATAGCAGATCCAAGTCTCGCTCAACCAACAATCGAAACACTCGAAGCGGTGCGAGGCAGCGATCTCAATCGAATTACAGAAAGTTTCCCTTGTGTTGGTACCATGGCAAGTATGGAGAGAAGGCGAGCAAGTGCATCTGCCCATGTGACTACACGTCGGTAAACTCCAAGGGCAGTCGATAATGGCGACTGACGATTGCCCCTCACCGCCTACGGGTCGCCTGTTCATCACCGATCGTTCTTCGAAGACACAGTTCTGGTCGACACTGGTAGCGACCTATGTGTCTACCCACGGTCGGCGCTTCGGGATCGTCGTTCTCGGACTGATTACAACTTGTGTGCTGCTAACGGTTCTAATATTGCTACTTACGGCTATATAAACTTAGATTTTGGATTACGTAGATCATTCGTATGGCGTTTTGTAGTTGCTGAGGTAACAAAACCAATAATTGGCGCAGATTTTTTAAATTATTACAGCCTTGTTGTTGATTGTCGTAATAAGCGTTTGATAGATAACTTAACTTCTATAACGGCTATCGCCACATCAGTACCCTGTAACGATAACGTTTCCTCTGTAAAAGTCGTGACTGGCGAGACTCGGTTTCACAAAATTTTAGATGAGTTTCCCGAAATAACACGACCAGCTGGTAGACAAAACACCGCACCACACAACACAGTCCATCACATCCGTACGACCCCAGGTCCCCCGGTTTCCCTCCCACCTCGCCGCTTGGCTCCCGATAAACTTAAAATTGCTCAAGCTGAATTTCAGTCTATGCTGGCCTGTGGTACAGCTAGACCTTCACAAAGTCCCTGGTCTTCGCCATTACACATGGCTCCGAAGAAAAATAACGGATGGCGTCCCTGTGGTGATTACCGCGGTCTTAATGCCCGCACTGTCCCTGACAGATATCCGATTAGGCATATCCAGTCACAGTGTCGCTGGTTGTAAAATTTTCAGCACACTCGATTTGGAGAAAGCATATAATCAGATACCTGTTAGCCCTGAGGATGTTCACAAGACCGCCATCACCACACCCTTCGGGCTATTTGAATTCCCATTTATGAGTTTTGGACTTCTCAACGCTGCACAAACCTTCCAGCGGTTTGTCGACGGGCTTACCAGAGGGCTAGATTTCGTTTATTCGTACCTAGATGATTTTTTTATCTTCTCTAGGAGCGAGACAGAGCACGAGGAGCATCTGCGCGAGGTCTTCAATAGGTTAAAAGAGTACGCTGCTGCGTATGCTGGTCAAAACGTCAAAATGCGTTTTTGGGGCACCTGAGGTGCAATTTCTAGGGCATCTGATCTCGGAAAGTGGATGCAGACCCCCGGACGCCAAGGTGCAGGCTGTTAAGGATTTCCCCCCTCCCACGAACGTGCGGCAGCTACGAGGCTTCTTAGGGATGCTTAATTTTTACAGGAGATTTATCCCACGAGCAGCCCAGATCCAAGCCCCTCTGCATGCTCTTTTGACAGGTTCGGTGAAAGGATCGCAGCCCATCCAGCTAACGGGTGATACTTTAAAAGCTTTCCAGTCCTGCAAGGATAGCCTGGCAGACGCAGCGTTGTTGGCTCACCCAGATTGCGCAGCTAAGCTTGCAGTGGTTACCGATGCATCGGACAAGGCCATCGGAGCGGTTTTGCAGCAGTACATGGTCGACGCATGGGAACCTTTAGCCTTTTTCTCCCGAAAGCTTAGCCCCTCTCAGACTAAGTACTCGCCCTATGACAGGGAATTGTTGGCAATTTACGAGGCTATAAAATATTTTAGGCACATGCTCGAGGCTTGTAATTTTATAGTCAATACTGACCATAAGCCGATCCAGTTTTGCATTCCATGAGCGGAAGAACAACTGTTCGCCAAGGCAGTATCGACATCTAGACTTTATATCTCAATTCACCACTGACATCCGCCACATATATGGCAAAGATAACGCAGTTACCGATGCTTTGTCGCGGATTGAAGAACTGGGAGCACCTGTCAGCCTCGAGACATTAGCCGAAAACCAAGCTTCGGACCTTTTGAGTAAAGGCTCATCACTCAAGCTTAAAAAACTTCATGTTCCAGGAAGTCAAATTCCCTTGTACTGTGACATCAGTTCTTCAACTTCCAGGCCTTACGTACCGAAGTTATTCAGAAAGCAGGTCTTTGATAGCCTGCACTCACTGAGCCATCCTGGCTCTATGGCATCTGCAAAACTGGTATCCGAGCGTTTTATGTGGCCAGGTGTTAGGAAGGACTGCAGGGAATGGGCGCGTTCGCGTGTACCGTGCTAAAGTCACTCGTCACGTGACTTCCCCTCTTGGTACCTTTAACTTACCGCGTGCTCGTTTCAGTGAAAATCATATCGACCTGATCGGTCCTCTCCCTCTCTCACACGGTTACCGGTATTGTTTAAAGGCAGTAGATCGCTTTACTCGCTGGCCAGAGGCAACACCGATACAAGACATAACAGCGGAAACCGTTGCAAAAGCCTTGCTTTAAACCTGGATTAGTCGATTCGGTTGTCCAACAGACATTACGACAGACCGTGGCCGACAGTTCGAATCGGCCTTGTTTCAATGTCTATCTCAGATGGCCGGATTCGTTCATAAAAGGACGACAGCATATCATACGGCTTGCAACGGTTTAGTTGAACGGTTTCATCGTCAACTAAAGGCTGCCATTGTATGTCACGCTAACGATCGATGGACAGAATCGTTGCCATGGGTGTTATTAGGTATACGAGCTGCCTATAAAGATGACCTGCAAGCTTCGTCGGCGGAGCTAGTGTATGGCGAGCCACTGAGACTTCCCGGTGAGTTCTTCGAGCCTACTATCACCGGTACGACGGGCGTTTCCAAATTTTCCTCCAGACTCAGAAATTTTGCCAAGAAGCTGCGACCTATACCTACTTCGCGCCATAATAAGCCCAGAGTATTTATTTATAAGGAACTTGAGACCTGTGACCACGTCTTCCTTCGCGATGATACATCACGCGGTTCTCTTACTGCAGCTTACTCCGGGCCGCACAAGGTGCTTGCCAGAGGAGACAAAGTTTTTAAGATTATTGTGAAAAATAAAGAGATGACAGTGTCCATAGACCGGCTGAAGCCGGCCTTCACACTGTCCGTTCAAAATGACGAACCCTCACCCGAAGTTCCATAAAAAGTAGTGACTCGTTCTGGCCGTCATGTAAAATTTCCAGATTATTATCGCCCTTGACGGGCTCTGGTGGGGGGTGGTGTGGGCTACTCACGTTCCCTACACATAATCATTAATTAACATTCACACTTAAAACATTAAATCCTAGTTATATACACATTATTCATATTTACACTATCCTCATAATTATTCACACGTCACACGTAATATTTATATTAGCTGGTCGATGTCTTTACATTCCGTACTTCCAGCAAGTTTCCGTAACGAATCCATCGACCTACGCACATCACTAGTGTTGCGCTGTACATAACCCTTATGTACTCGCCACCGACCGCCGCGCGCTGCACCGGCGACGCGGCGCTCTCAACAAACCAGTCACTTCGCTTCTTTTCTGTGTCTTTAGATAGACGCGCGCCGCATTCCTTTGCTTTTCGCTTATGTGCCTTCTTGGTGATCTATATAGACTGCTGAGCTTTGCCTACGAACCTTACTAGTGCTTGTGCTTGCTTCCTTTTGCCTTCTGGGCCTATGTATATAAGGGATTTGTGTGCTGGACAATATACCTACGGACATCGTGAGTCTGTGTCTTATTTACTACCTTAGGATACCTACCTAGGCACACACAAACACCCTACCAATACCAAAAGCTAAATTAAAAACAAAGATAACAAGTGCAGTCTACTGCACTAGATGAGAAGTAATACATCATACCTATTTAATTATTTAAGTGATCGGAATCAATCACTTGTTGTTGCGGTCAGGTACTGGTTACCGTTTCGATTGCGCGGCCATGTTCTGTTTTCAAAAAATGCTCATGTCAGGATTTTGTCGAAATTTATCAAAACTGAATGGTGAAAACCAAAAATTTACAAAGCAGTAAGAATGAAGTTATTAAGGTTTGAAGATGACCGCGCGAACGGCTTGCGGAGAACTGCGCGGCCATGTCAGATCTCGACATCTACAGGGTCTACAGGCCTGGTTTTTTTGTCAATGCATGTTTGAATTTGTCAACAAATGTCGAAGAAAGAAAATTCATTCTATCACCATTACTTGAGAAGATATCGACGCCTGAACGCCATGGCCGCGCAATCCTCCGGTTCCGATTTCTTCAGGTTGTTTTTTTCGTAATCAGGTTTATCTAAATTAGCCAGAACCGATGTTCAGAGATTAATTAGTCTTAATTTGTCAAAGCCGATGAGGTTCGAATTTACACTCGTTTTCTCATCAGACAAACAAAATTACTGAAAAACCGCTTTTTCATATGCCGATATCTAGTAAACAAAACAAGTCTGGGATATGATTTATGTACCAAATTCTTTGACATTTTAGGCTCCTTCGATTAACATATCGTTTCGCCACAAAAACCTATCGTAACGAGTTATTTAAAAAAATATAACCTCTCACACAATGTTCGGATAGGGTGACCATAATATCAAGTTTCACGTAACCGCTCATTGGTACAGTGGGTGTTTTCTCGTGTGACAAATTAATCGATTCCTCTTTATAGTAAGTGGCTGGCACAGCCGTCTAGTATGAATTTAAATGTTTGAAAGAGAATCGCTACGTTTTTGTTGAGATGTTAGCCGATCACTAGCAAGGCTAGGTGATGCCGACGAAAACATGAACTAAAAGTTATTATTGCTAAATAAGCATCTCTTTCAATTAAGTAAATGTGGATTAATCAAGCAGAACAATAGTACCAAACAAAATTAAAAAAATGTTCTCATAGTGCCATCACAAAAAAATGCCTTACAATCACAACATATTCTTAAAAATATTGGGTTAGAATAGAAAAGTTATGAATTATGTTTTCATTAAATTTTCGACCCAGATAGCTGGCACTATTGTGAAATTAGTGCCAGCGCTCGTGGTCCAGTGAAACCTAGTGATTATCTTATAATCGAGATATTATACTCTAAAGTTTTCACTTCTGTGCAAAAGCCTCGATATTATGAATATACTGGAATTGTTTGACTAAGCAAAAAAATTTAGGTATTAAGCGTCACTAGAAGATATAATTTTGTCAAATATCTTTCATGGTTGCTTTAGATACGTCCTATTGTTCCGATTAGCAGCGCCGTGCGTGGTAAGAAAAAGAACTAAATACTTCAATTAGCCGCGATATTTTGTAAACAGCGATTGATTTGTCTATCAAATGTTGTGGCATATCATAAGTGACAAAGCAATTTACATTTTGACTTCGGTATTTTTCAAAACAGTGAACGTTTGTAAACCGACGACGCCTCTTGTAAACCACGGAACCATACAATTTGCCTGCGATATTATGCTATGGGATGTCAATATATATAAATATATACGACCAGTTTACATAATCATAATTATAAGGGTCCATATATTGCTCATTTCCTCAAATTCCATCCAGCTCGCTTAATACGCACGGAGTGCATTAGATCAAAAGATTTTCCAAGATCGAGTTCCATTATGCAAGATTAGGATTTTTAGTTAGATTTGTTATAATCACCATTTTTCTTAGGTTTTGGTTTTTGCAATAATAAGCAATATAAAATAGTTTAAATTTATTCTGCAGTTTCATGATTTCAGTTTCAATAGCTGTTAAATGGATGATTTTGAGGACACATCGCATAATAATATTATTGTAGGACACATGTCATTATCAACGTACCTTATTCGACATTGTCGTTTTTAACCAAATTTCAAGCTTGATTTTTGAACCATCACTGTTGAATGTAGGTAGTCAGTTTCACAAGAAGTTATCTTGAATATTGTCCATACGATTGAGTTCAAGAATCGGAGTCCAGAGTAATAGTTCACGACACAACAAAACGTAAAAAAAAAATTCAGGACACTTATAAGCACAAGACAGAGACAGTCCGAAGTAGCCAACGATCGGGTCGAGACTGGGTTTTTCTGAAATTTCAATTATCCTTTAAAACTTAAAAATTAGATAGGTACTCGTTACTTAGCTACAGCAGTAACTATTATCTAATCTGTGGCTACAGTCTTTTTAAACAAAATACTTCTGAGAAGTGTACCCTAATCTTTAAATTCTGTTACCGTTATTCTTCTCCGTAGTTCATTTGTATGCGGTCGCCTTTGTATCGCGCCGCCTTAGCATATGATGCATTTGTCAAAGGTTGCCACGTGCACGTGCAGTGCCAGTGACTTTGAAGTCGAAGCGCCTTAAATAATAGCCGGTATTCTAGTGTCTAATTTTACTTTACCTCTACTTACTCATATTTCGTATAATGCATGCGTGAGCATTATTGATATTACTTTTTTATTCCAATAACCAGAACTGCTTGCTAGTGTAACTACACTATCAAGCAAGCGCGGTTTAACATGCAGCCCACTTCGTTCTGTGCTAGCAAATGTCATCAAACGCACCCATACCTAGCCGACACGAAAGGGAGTATTACTGCCAGGTTGTAACTTGCAACGCCACCGCAGCCGTATGGACACGGCCTCCACTACCTTTTTTGTAGCGTAGTTTAGGTAAGTATTTTAAAAAAGCCAGACGTCTAAAGTACCTACTCGTAGCTAACATATACAAAGGACTTTAAAGATCTTTACGTCACTGTACCAATGAGCAGTTACGTGAATTTACGTGAAACCTGATATTATGGTCACCCTATCCAAACATTGTGTGAGAGGTTATATTTTTTTAAATAGCTCTCGTTACGATAGGTTTTTGTGGTGAAACGATATGTTAATCGAAGGAGCCTAAAATGTCAAAGAATTTGGTACATAAATCATATCCCAGACTTGTTTTGTTTACTAGATATCGGCATATGAAAAAGCGGTTTTTCAGTAATTTTGTTTGTCTGATGAGAAAACGAGTGTAAATTCGAACCTCATCGGCTTTGACAAATTAAGACTAATCTCTGAACATCGGTTCTGGCTAATTTAGATAAACCTGATTACGAAAAAAACAGCCTGAAGAAATCGGAACCGGAGGATTGCGCGGCCATGGCGTTCAGGCGTCGATATCTTCTCAAGTAATGGTGATAGAATGAATTTTCTTTCTTCGACATTTGTTGACAAATTGAAACATGCATTGACAAAAAAACCAGGCTTGTAGACCCTGTAGATGTCGAGATCTGACATGGCCGCGCAGTTTTCCGCAAGCCGTTCACGCGGCCATCTTCAAACCTCAATAACTTCTTTATTACTGCTTTGACAAATTTTTGGTTTTTCACTATTCAGTTTTGACAAATTTCGACAAAATCCTGACATAAGCACTTTTTGAAAACAGAACATGGCCGCGCAATCGAAACGGTAACAGGTGCTGGATGGCTGACCATCCCGTGGCATTCGTCAACCGCCAGTGGCATTATTTTACTCCGGACCCTGCCGTGCGTCGCAAGGCACGTTAAGCCGTTGGTGCCGGCTGTCATGTAATGGCAGTCGTTAAGCCATGTAAGAGGCCTCATGGGCAGCTTGACAACTTTTGACAGTGAGGCCCGCCACTGCCTTACTATCCTCCACCAACCCGGACTTGGCCCCCGCGGTGGAGAAGGAAGTTTGGGCCAAACCAAACTTCCTTCCGATGGAGGAAGAGACCTGTGCCCCAGCAGTGTGGACATACAAAGGGTTGATATCACTTAATAATTTATATACAGAATAGAGATTAATCTGCCACACTTGTGTCGTACAATCAATTATGTGATACTATTGTCGTAAAGTCAATGTTCGTTAGTTGGAACTGCAACATACATCCCATTGATTATTCTGCCACACTTGTGTCGTACAATCAATGTTCGTTAATTGAACCTTCGATGTTCAACTTACTGACTATTATGTGATACTATTGTCGTAAAGTCAATGTTCGTTAGTTGGAACTGCAACATACATCCCATTGATTATTCTGCCACACTTGTGTCGTACAATCAATGTTCGTTAATTTAACCTTCGATGTTCAACTTACTGACTATTATGTGATACTATTGTCGTAAAGTCAATGTTCGTTAGTTGGAACTGCAACATACATCCCATTGATTATTCTGCCACACTTGTGTCGTACAATCAATGTTCGTTAATTGAACCTTCGATGTTCAACTTACTGACTATTATGTGATACTATTGTCGTAAAGTCAATGTTCGTTAGTTGGAACTGCAACATACATCCCATTGATTATTCTGCCACACTTGTGTCGTACAATCAATGTTCGTTAATTGAACCTTCGATGTTCAACTTACTGACTGTTATGTGATACTATTGTCGTAAAGTCAATGTTCGTTAGTTGGAACTGCAACATACATCCCATTGATTATTCTGCCACACTTGTGTCGTACAATCAATGTTCGTTAATTGAACCTTCGATGTTCAACTTACTGACTATTATGTGATACTATTGTCGTAAAGTCAATGTTCGTTAGTTGGAACTGCAACATACATCCCATCGACTATTCTGCATGCTTAGTGCGAGTTTGACAGATCCAATCGAATAACTTTACTACCGCGTTAATCGAGCATTGAGTAGTGAGTATGAGTAAGTTAACCGTTCGAAATGGCAAAACGCTGTCACAGTACAACTCGCACTCGCGTTTATTCGTGTTTTGGCTGGTAAACGTGTTCACTTCTCAACGTAAACCATTACAACTCGCACTCAGCAATTTTAATTTCTATACTTGTCGCTAGGTGGCGCTTCCTCGATGCCATAGAAATATGAGTTTACGTTAACGCGATCAAGCAGTTAAAAAACTCGCACTAAGCACTCTGTGATACTAATTTGTCGTTTGCTCAATGTACGGGAATTGAACGTACAACGTTCAAGTCCCGTAGGAAGGTATTGTATTTTGTTCTCTGATTACGTGTAGAGGAATTCATTAATTTTTTGCATTGTCATGTGGCATTACAGTGCATTTTTGTAATTTTAAAGTAGGTGCATGACACCATGTTAGGGCACTACCATAATATTAAAACATAGTTTTTAAACGTAATATAACATTGAGCCTTAAATTATTAACTAATACTATTAGAGATCTTATCTTCATGCAGAAGAATTGAAACAACGAAGTTCATTTCACTCACGTTAATAGCACCTAGGTACAAATTATACAGAACATTCAATAAATCTTGACTAGTGTGGAAGGTATTTTGTTTATTCGGAACATACCTAATAAGCAGTGGTCGGAGTAGGTATATTGATTTTAGATACTTGCGTCATGATATCATAACATGGACATGCATTTCTTCCGGAATGTACCGGAGTTTCCAAAAATTTGGTAAATAGAGTAATAAAATAAAAAACCATATGTAAGCAAACAAAATTGTTCATTGTTAATACAAATAATCATTATTACAGTTTTATTAAAAATAATTATTTTTAATCCTCATCGGTTACAAGTTCTACATTTTGATTTTCTGTCTCTATACAATTAAAATAAATAACTATAATTTTTTCAATATTTTCTAATTTTAAGCTATTTCTTTTAACATCTAAGATCCATTTGTAAGTGGAAAATGATCGTTTAACATCTGTAGATGTCAATGGAGCGAATTTGAAATAAAGTTTCTGATTATTTACTACGCTTTTTTCAATACTCTCGCTGTATTCTCTAATTGTATTTAAATCTGGATTTCGTTCCATAACTGATTCTATGTTATTTTTTATATTCTCATTATTGCACTCGTTAAGCGTAGCCCTTACTTGATCAAATACTAAAAGTGAATCAGCTAGAGATAAATTTTGTTTTTGTAACTCTTTTAGGGCTAGTAGTAGAATAGAGTAATTTTCTTCAATATATTTTAAATCATTTTCTAAATTTTGTTTTTCCAAACTGTTTTTTGCGTTTCGTATGGCTATAGCATCAGAACTGCTCAAGCAGGATAAAACTTCTTTTATTTTATCTAAATGTTGAGCGTAGTAAGATGCTGCCTGTAACCAAGTACCCCATCTGGTAATGACTGGTTGCGGAGGCAACGGTAAGTCAGGATATTTTTCTTTTAAAATGTTTACCCTACTAGGAGCCTTTAAAAATACTTTTTTAACATTTGATCTCGGATATCACAGAGTGTATACTGATGGTTCAAAGAGTGAAAGTGGTTCGGGGGCTGCATTTTATGATGTAGTTAATAAATGTTCTAAAATTTTCAAAGTTATAAATAAAGATATGTCTATTATGTCCTTGGAGCTCATAGCAATTTCAGAGGCCCTTACATACATTAAACAAATGCAATTGCAGAAAGTGGTCATCTTAACGGATAGCAGAAGTGCTTTACAGCATATAGCTCGATGTACATCTGGGGACAGAGGTATACCGAAAGCTTACACTGTACTTGCACAGATACACGATTTAACTAAAGATGGTATCGAGCTGAAATTGCAATGGGTCCCGTCACATACTGGATTAAAAGGAAACGAGGAGGCTGACCGGCTGGCTAAATATGCTGCGGAATCTGGACAGGAAACATATGACGCTCCTAGCTACAATGAGGTTTTACCTAGACAAAAGAAGCATTGCCATGACCTTTGGAAAAAATACTTTGACGAAAGGTCCAAAGAAAAAGGAATATGGTACAGCACAATGCAGTGTGAGCCTCCTCGAGTACCGTGGTTTTGTAGTATTAAGTTGAGTAGAAATACTTTAGTTACAGCGTTCCGGCTCCGTTCTGGACACATGCCGCTCAATAAATTTGGATTTTTAATGAAAAAAATAAACAGCCCAACTTGTTCAGTATGTGATGCTGAGGAAGATTTATTTCATTTATTAATGGTGTGTGTCCGCAATGAAACTCAGAGAACGACTGTAGTGTCACGGCTACAACTAAATTTAGTGGATGTGGGAATACTTCAGAGCATTCTGTCTGAACCGTGTAGCGGACACGCCACTATTATTTATGAATTTGTTAAGGATAGCTTAGTTATAAGATCTATGTAGTTTGATAATTGTATGATTAGGTTACGATGGGGCTGACATGCTCGTTCTACGAACAAAGCCCCTAAATAAATAAGATTAAAAAAAAAAAAAAAACATTTGATATAAGAATATCAACATCGTTGTATTCTGACCTTATCTGCTCACTTACACGATGAAGAGCGTGCGCCAAACATGTCACATGCTTCATTTCAGGTAAGTAATGTTTTAAATTTCGCCCTGCAGATAGCATGTACGCTACACTGTCAGTGCAAAGCATTAAAATATTGTCAACTTTCGCTTCAAAAGTGTTTTGCCATAAATTTTCTAGACATTGCAGTACAAATTGTGTTATTGTTTGTCCATTTACTGCTGTTAGCATTTTACAAGCAATCAAATAAGGCCGGCCTGCACTATTACTAGGATGCAATGGTTTTATTAGGAAATTGACTATGTATCGACCAAAAATGTCTGTTGTCTCATCCAGCGATATCCATAGTTTCTCATTTTTATTAATTTCATAAATCGAATTGATTTTATTCCTATAAAACTTCTCCAAATAAACTTTTCGTAACTGTGATTCGTCAACCACTTTACGATTGGTACAAACGCAACAACAAGTACTGCACATATATTTCTGAAAAAACTCTGAACGCTGGATTTTTCATTTGCGACCAAGGAATATTGCATAGAATCAGGAACTTAATGAGGTCGAAGTAAAATTCCTCTTGCGGTCTCTTAAATTTTCCTTGATGTACAGCGCCTTCAATGTGTTTGGTAATGTTGCCTCTATTCACAGCTTTCAAATGACTTTCACACTTTGTACAGTATATAGTGCCACTAGCGTTATCGTAAAAAAGTAGCTCAGGATAGTGCAATAACCACTTTTGCACTGTTTCAGCCTTGACCTTTGCCATATTTATTTATATCTCACCTAAAACAATGATTTAAATTTACAATATATACATACACAACTGTAAAGTCGATAATGAAATTCTGTTTCATATAAAGTGTTTTTTTTTAACTGAAGCGGTGATAGCCCTGCGGTGTGCGTACCGGACTCTCATGCGCTGTGATGATTGCTATAAAGTGATTTTTTTAACTGTTTCCAAGTTCTAAAACCTTCTTAAATAGTGAAAATAATTAAAACTTCAAATGGGCCCAATCCAAGAGTAATAAATCGATGTCCGTAGTTATAAGCCAAATTCGTTTTAAGTAGATTTCAGAAGACAGTAAACAAGCCAGGGTCAAGTCAAGATATTCACAACACATAAAATAAGCGCACTCCACGAACCGAAATAAGTGAGTGAGCCACTTGGTCTGGATGTCGGTGCGAGCGCATTGTTTTCGAACAAACAGTCAATGAGTCATCCTGGATACTTGATTCTAATTGGTCAGATGCGTTGAGCATAGAGATAAGAGGACAAAAGACCCTGTTTGCCGGATGTCGTGTGTTGAAATGAATATTATTATTATATCATTTTATACATGCTTAGGCTTTTACTCCAACACTTTTACTACAACAAGGTTTTTACACACCAGTCATTTTTTACTATTAAATTCTGGTCATCTACGCCACTAGCAGCATAGCGTTGAGAGTATTGATACATTTTTAACTAGTTTCATGTAATAATTTCGATGTTTCGGTATTTTTATCATAATAATCCGGAAACTCGGAGGCGTATCCATATTAACATATACGTTTGATGTCAGTGACCTTAATTCAATATACCTACTCCGACCACTGCTAATAAGTGACAAACCCTTGAGTGTGTGTATGTACCTAATAGCTGTGCCCAAGAGTTCCTAGGCGTGGTATTCAGTTATATCTTGTTTCAATCCAGAATACGTCTATGTAGCTACGGAAAGCTACACGCAAATAAAGTGACTTGCATTACTAAGTACTACAGTTTTAATTTCGTTTTATCATATACTAGTCAAAAGAATTGAGTTTATTTTTCAGCCATGTCTCAAAAGAAGGTTACTATGCAGATTTAATACTTATACAAAATGAAACTCTTTTTCGAGTCCTTTCTATTTTGAAAGAATATCTTGTGCCCTTAAAAAGTTATTGAAATTTTAAAGGTGTGATACAGTCTGTTATGTTTTAGAATATACCTCGGGCTTTAGAGTAGGCTTCGGTTACCGCCGAAAGCATACGAGTGTAATACTACTTCCTGCTTTGTATAAAACTTTTCTTTACTATTTTGAAAAGTTATGTGAAATTAAGTATCATATTAGGTCCGATATTTCTATTACATGAATATATCCTATTCTATACGATAGTAGCCGAGGTATATTCTAAAAGCTAACAGACTATACTTGGTTTTGCAGGCCAGTGCATTTAAACACTTTCAGTAATTTCTTAACTCAGACATTTATACTGTAAGCACGTTAGTGCAAAACGCAGTCAATGCGGTTGGCGCGTGTCTCTCAATGCTGTATTATGTTCTGTGGCTGTACAGTCCGTTTGGTATGCCAGGCTTCGTTAGATAGGTACAGTCGACTAAATGTTTACCTAAACATTTTTGTTAGAGTCGCCTGTAACGTAAATGAGTGAAATGCAATTTTCGACTCCTCTCTAAAATTTCATTTCATTGCCTCATACATCAGGCAGCTCCTGTTTTTTTATAAATGCCGTCCCAAACAAAGTCCAGTCGGTATTAATCAATTTCCGACCTTATGAAACGTGAAATAAGAGCTGCCGTGGAGGTCATCCGAACAATGTTGAACTGTGGCCCAAGTACCTTGCATCTTACCAACTTGTTGCGGACTGTTGAATTGTACATGAACTAAGCGAGTCCATTCGACCATTCCATCCTTTTGTGTAAATTCCTCCAGTGTGTTTTTTACAATGGTTACTATTCGGAACATCCGTGCATTTGAAAAAAGAACATGACTGGGTTTGCTCAATTTTTATCATTCCAAAATAAAAACGGGACTCTCACTATTGGATAACTTTGTTGTGTCCGTTCGTCCGTCTGTCTATCTACCTGTATGTATGGGTGTGTATGTATGTATGTGTGTATGTATGTATGTATGTATGTATGTATGTATGTATGTATGTATGTATGTATGTATGTATGTATGTATGTATGTATGTATGTATGTATGTATGTATGTATGTATGTATGTATGTATGTATGTATGTATGTATGTATGTATGTATGTATGTATGTATGTATGTATGTATGTATGTATGTATGTATGTATGTATGTATGTATGTATGTATGTATGTATGTATGTATGTATGTATGTATGTATGTATGTATTTATGTATGTATGTATGTATGTATGATGTATATAGAATGAAATACGAAGGCCAACTGTTCATGAGTGGTGTACAACTTTCAAGTTTCAAAGTCAACGCAATCAAGAGATATGGACATTTATATTGGGAAATTCACAAACTTTATTATGTTTATTTTTATTTTTTGTAAAGAAAGTTATACAATTCTGAGTTTCCATTTACGTGTACGAGCACAAGGGCCGGACCATATAGCACATGGACGTGGACGGGATGAAAACGAAGCTTAACCGAAAGGAAATGAAGATGGTTTTTCCAATATTTCATAATCTGTATGTGTGCAGCGAAAAACCAACCTTACTTGCTTTCGGTTTCTCCACCAACCCGGACTTGGCCCCCGCGGTGGAGTATGGCCTAACCTTCCTGCGATGCAGGAAGAGACCCGTGCCCCAGCAGTGGGGACATACAAGGGTTGGTAACGATAACTTGCTTTCGGTTAAGATTAGGCCTTTACCTTCCTGCCTTAGCTCCTGCTCTAAATTAGAACTCAAGAGCTGGCGAGAGCTCAAAACCACTTTGGCTACTACCTTTGTTACTGCTTGGTGGCAGCGACGATGTTAGCTGAGATCTATGACGACCTCTGTGGCGAAGCGGTAGCACGTTTGCCTACCATACAAGAGGTCCCGGGTTTGAATCCCGGCTGGGGGGAAAAAAGAGCCCAGGTCTTGGATGTTTGTGATGTCGTTGTTTCTGTTTCCCACGACACATGGTATCTTAATGTGAGGCCAGAAGCAATGTATATGCTTGTATGTAAATGTTATGTTATCTACCCGGTTACCAAAATGGTTAAAGGCAGTCTAAAAATTATTAATCTTTTATTAATTTCTTGCTAACCCCGGAAACGTTGTTTTGCCATATTAATTAGCCAACGACGCACGTATCAAATTTACGGACCTACCAAATTTACACAAAACATTCATGAAGATCGCTTAGGCCGTTTTGAAAGAGCTAGATAACAAAGTCCGTGACCGAGATTTTATATATTAGATTGTGCATTTATGAAAATGATTTCCATTATATTCTTTTCTTTGCAATTGCTCCTTAAAGCACTTTTGAGGACGAATGCTAAGCGAGTGAGGAATACCGGCATGGGTAGCGCAAACTCACCGTAAAACTTAGAACTAATGTCGGAACAGTTTTACATTTGAAAAATGTATACAGAGATGATTTGTAACCAAGCGTGGTATTTTCAATTCGACTTCACAAAAAAAAACATTGTTTGTACATTGTAACAATCTTACGAATTGGGGCACGTTCCTATATGTACGTAAAAATAATAAAATGTAGTGTTGCAGTGAATGCAGTCTTTAGTTAACGTCCTTTTGTTAATTGGGACAAAATCAGACAATACCAGGATAGTTTTTAATGAACTGTCGCACATCAGAAAGAGTAGATATTTAATGACGCCCGGGAGTCGAATCTCTAAAATTCATAGTTGTTCAATAAACTCATACGAGCGGGGTAATTATTGGCTTTCACTTTCATGTTACATTGTATTTTGAGATTCAGCAAACAGAATGTAAATTCTTTACGTTGAAATTGAATTGAATTGCTTCATTGATCACCAATCGCATCCTACTGCATCGCATAACCAATTTAATTTGCGCAGGTTATATGATTGGAATTACATGTACTGCTATTGCTTAAGAGACTACCAATTACAGGCAAAAAGGCTAACGCAAAAAAACAGCTATTGTCGTTCTTAATTCTATAGATGTTTAGACTCTAGGGCCAGTTTTTATTGGCGATGCAGCCTTCAAACGCAAGTAGTGCAAACGCGGCTCCGAGCCGAGCCAACAAGTAGTGTCATCGATTTTAGCGGCAATGCGGATGTTTGTGCCCATCTTCCCCCGTGCAGCCGTCTTGGCTCTTATTCCCCAGAGTTTAGGGCTACTTTCGCATGAAACTATAATTAACAGGTCGGGTACCAGCCGCAGTCGAGAGCTATTATGGCTCATATTTTATTTGGGGCTGGGATTTGGTTTGGTGCAGAATTCCAATTCGTAGCTGTAATGGACTAGCTTTTAATCCCTCTGTGTGCTCAAAACGAATGATGGATTTTAATGCAGCGATAGAAACTCAACTCTATCTACGTATCGAATACCTATTTCAACCGACACAGTTCTATATACAGGTATAGTAGATATCTTTATTGACTACTAATGGGTGTCGTGGGCGTTATATGGGGTGAGACGGTTTTATTCCGGAGAACTACGCTTTAAAACTAAAGTAATTGGAATTCTTCTCTATGTTCTCCGCTGCTGAAATGCAGTTTTCATTTTTATTGAGAAACTAGCTGACATGACAGACGTTGTATCATCTTTATTATGAATGTCTCGTATTTATTATGAACAAATTCATACAATTAATAAAAGATTAAGAATTATTTTCTTTTTCCATAAGCACCTTGCTAACAATAACAAATTCAACAAAAATGTATTAGCGACCGGTTGATCTGTATAGTTTTAGAGCAAGCATGTTACGTTTTCAAGGTGTACGCTCATACGCACCCTAGGGTGCGTACGATCAGCAACAATCAGCGAATCCCTTACGCTGATTGGCAAATCGTTACACCACGATGGCTTGGCAAATGCAGATCAATCCATATATGGTTAAGTTCCCTTAAGGTCCCTTTATTTACGTATGCTAAGTACACGCCCAGAACTAATTAGCAGGACAAAGGGACTCGGCAGTGTGCGCGGCAGGCCTGATGGCGGGCCGGATACGCATGGGATACGCCAGCTGCGGTTTCTCGAGCTTATACAGACCCTCTAGGATGAACCCAACGTGTTTCTAAGCTCATTGCTATTCGCGCTCGTTTCTCAGCGATTTTGTCGAGTGCACAATTCACAACGAAAACAATTTTTTTCTTTTATTAAAAAACTGCGGCAGTCCAGAAGTGTTTCAAGGCAAAGGACGCACCCCACTTCTGATGTAAGAAACTGACGTCAATCACTATCAAATAAAACAATCAGAAGTTATACAGGATTTAATCATTTTAATAAGGGAAAGTTACCAAGTCAGATTATCACACAATTCGCAATGAAATGAGAACACGTTTTCCCAACGCTGTAGAAGAAGCCCAAGAGAGCGATCTGTGCTCTGCGTAGCCGTCGCAGCCCTCCCCGCTCCCGAACCCGCACCCCGCTCGTCAGAGGTGTGATGATGACGTTGGTACCACGTTGGGACCACAGTACTTGCAAAAGTCCGAAACGTCGGAAAATTGTAAAAATTTAAAATTAAACGAGTATATCCGTGTAAATACCGTTTTAATTATGTCTAGTGCTCGTGTTAACCTTAGAAAATACTATGTTGACGTTTGTGTTAGTCATATACCTTTTTTTATTATTTTATTACTATTTAATCGCAAGAACCGAGGGGTTCTATCAATCAATTGTAAATAAATTCCCGACGTATCGGCTACGTTGCTCTTAGAAGAAGATACTACGACGGGATAGGATAAGAATATTTTTAACGTACATCATAAGAAAACAACAAACACAATATAAATTTACAATGTTAACCTATGTTCCGAGTGGTCCCTTCACCCATCTAGTGTGAGTGAAGATGCCACTGGACGCTGCATAAATCATCTTATTACGTAGATGCAAAAAGGCCAATCTTTTTTTAACCTATGTTACCTTTACACCTGTATAATTTCTATTTTTATGTACAATAAAGTGTTCTCTATCTCTATCTTTCACTATCTCTATATAGTACAAGTGTGTTTTTAAGTTTTATTTCTCAATACTCTAGCTTCGATCTGTCGCTATATTTTTTTTTCATTTATTCTTTTATTTGCCTTTTAGTACCTACATACAAGGTTACAAATTATTTAATACTATCTATTGGTAACTTTCATACTTAGGTGCCGCCCGTCTTGGTAAATCCCTACTAATTTTTCACAAATTCAGAATAGAAACGTCCTAGTATAGTGGATTAAATTAATTTAATTTTTTATTAGCATCTTCAATTTTAACTCTCATTCCCTAAATACTTGCTAAACGCAGGAAAATTAACGTAGGAACATAACGTAGGAAAATTGGTTGTAAATGGTTATTTAGAAATGAATGATACTTCATGACATATCGCGAGCATAATAATAACAACCAAACTGTAGATCGCGATCTACAAACATAGAATAAGCCGTATATACTCGTATATGTAGTACTGCAGGCACAGGACTTATTTGTATTAATATTGCGCTAAAATATTAATTAAATGAATATTATAAATAAAGTCTTTCAAAAATCATAAGTATTACAAGAAATAAACTCCTATGATTCGTCCCTTGTTTGGCAACGTGGTAGTGACGTCAAACGATGTGTGAGTCGCGGCATGCATCGTAAAAGAAAAATAATGTAGGTAATGATAGAAAAACCTTGGAAAACAGAGTGCTCTAAAATCCTCGTTACCAAGATTTAAGATTTTTAGGTGCCCAACCTACTGAGTCTAATAAAACTGTGTAAATTTATACGTGTTTTACTATTGTTATGTGCTATGCTATTGCACTATAGCATTTTTGGCAATGTGTGACAACGATGAAAAACGCGCGCGCTCCTAAAATGATTTTCGGATTCTGCATTTTTTAAATCACATTCGTTTTACCGAGCAAACCTTAAGACTTATTTGGGCTCCGACAGGGAGCTTGCTACAGGTTGTCCATTCGCCACAGGTTGCCAGCTCTCCTGCAAGTTATTTAGCCCCCTACGCTACGCTCGCTTCGTTCGCTATTGATGTGCCTTTCGCGTGCCCCGCCTGCTTTAGAAATAACGGCCATACGTACCCGCTTTCAGTTGGCGATTTAATTTTTAAACTCAGCGATGCGATGGCTTTATTCATGGCAAAAGGCGATTGTATTTTTTTATTGTGTTTGCCGGTCTAATGAATGGAATTTTGTGCGTGAGTGAATCGCTGCTATGCTCAGCATTTAGATTAGAGTAAATATTTGTTTAGGGCGTTGGTCCAAACAAGAAAATGGCCTCGAAAAGTCAGTCTACCAGAAAAAATTATAACCTACCGAAACCTATGTTATTTAGAAATTTGCCTGATACAGTGCTTTCTCTTGGATTCCAGGCTACACCGAGGAGCAGCCTTCCACTCAGTTCACCGCCCAGCTGCCCAGCGAGGTGAGCCCGGCTCCCGCCCCGCCCCTCTCCTACGCCGTCCTCCTCTCTCCTCAGCCCGAGCCTCCCTTCACGCCCCTTCACTCTTCTTCCCCCTCTCCCGTTCAGCCCAAGTCCATCGCCATGTGCTATACAAGCACTGGGGCCGTTCTCTCTCTACCACCCAAGAAGAAGGACATTTACCGGCCGTACTGTCTCGGCGAGCGCGCGCTGCTCCCGAGAGCGGAGGAAGACCTGCACGCGGCGCACGCCATCCTTGACTTAAGCCAGCACGCAGTGTTCTTGCCGCCGCCGCCACCGCCGCCCGCGCCGCCACCGCCGCCACCCGCGCCCGAGGTGCCTCCGCCGCCCACCACACCTGCACCTACCGAACAAATCGAACATTCAAAAGAGACTGTTGCCTATACTTATGACGCATTCTTCGTAAGCGACGGCCGCTCTAAACGAAAACAGGCCGGCTCTCCAGTGCAGGGGGTGTCACCCACGCCGGAGCCGCGCGCCAAGTACACCTGCGGAGAGTGCGGCAAGCGGTACGCCACGTCGTCCAACCTATCGCGGCACAAACAGACCCACCGCAGCCTCGACTCGGTGTCGGCGAAGCGGTGCGGCGAATGCGGCAAGGCGTACGTTTCCATGCCGGCTTTGGCCATGCACATGCTCACGCACCAGCTGTCGCATGTGTGCGGCGTTTGTGGCAAACTGTTCTCGCGGCCGTGGCTGCTGCAGGGCCACCTGCGCTCGCACACCGGAGAGAAGCCATACGGCTGCGCACACTGCGGCAAGGCGTTTGCGGACAGGAGCAACCTGCGCGCACACATGCAAACACACTCGTCCGACAAAAACTACGAGTGCACGCGCTGCCATAAGACGTTTGCGCTGAAGAGCTACCTCAACAAGCACCAAGAGTCCGCGTGCACGCGCGATGAAGATGCGGAGCCGGCGCTGGCGCCGCCCTAGCGGCCCCACGGCACACTCTAAACTAAAAGTATTATAATATGAATTTAGTTTTTTAGAGTAATATTTAAATTTACAAAGTTTTTACTTGTCTTGCGGGTGGGGGCGCCGTGGCGCTCGCGGCGGCGCCCTCGCCAGCGGCATTCGAGCAACGTTTCGCGAACAACGAACCAGTATGACCCCTTAGCGCGGCCGGCGCTAGGCTGACCGCGACGTCCCGCTATAATGATTGTATATAAGTACTCGTCGGTAAAAAAAATATATACCCTTATACACATAGAAAGTATTGAAAAACATGAATGAAACTAATATCTTTTGTAGGTGATTTTTACAACCGCTAAGTAGGTTAGTGAGTGTAGTCGGGGGAACGGGGGTGCGGCGCCGGCGTCTAACTCGCGACCAACTCGCCATTACTCTCCGTCCGACGCTCCGCTCGCGGCGCCCGACGCCGCGCCGCCGCCGCCCAACAGCCGCCCGTGGACCGCTCGACACGCATGTAATACTACATTTTGAGCCAAGCTATTTAGAACCTAATAGTGGTGATGTGCTCATTATAATCATAAATCATAAATAAATAAATTTGCTCGTTTTGTTACATTTCTGTCCCGAGTAATTTAGAGTCGTTGCAGATAGGATATTACGTCGGTGTGAGAAATGTAAAGTGCTATAATGGAGACATTTCGCTGTTCGAAATGACGTGTCCAAGTACAGTGTACATAAAACTAAGAGAAAACTCTACAACGGGTACATTTTTTAGCGGCTTTTATGCGGCCAGTATGCTGCGTGCGACGCATTATCCTAGGATAGTAAAACAGTCCGTGATGACCAAATAACGCGATCACGTTTTTTAAAACCGTGCTGTACCAAGCATGCTTAACCTTCTAACATAATAACAACGAACACCAACAACGAAATAAGAAAAAAATTATATTTTCCCTAAGTTGTCTCGGGCGAGCGCATGCGGGCGGTTGAGCAAACCACAGCTGGATTACCCTGGTAAAGGCTATCACCATCGGCAACCAAAATTGCAGTGGGGTAATGCAGCTGTAGTGCGCTGAGAACATGCCTTTAGGTAACGCGTGTGTATTCACTAGAATGTCAAACATAACTGGCAATAAATTAACTAGTCGTAAGGTAGGCTAAAGTTAGCTGTAGGACGCGGCGGGCACTTGGTGTCCGCGGAGAAGGGTATTCGAGAAGCAATAATAATGTAGGCATTAAAGTCGCGCAACGCGGAATCGCAGCAGACTTCTATTCTAACTTTTATCTTACCTACTCTCGGTAGCAACCGTAGTACACCTAGTACACTCCCTTAGTACGGGCCGAGCGCACTATCAGGCCGGAACCATTACTGAAACACAGACCAGCATACTATCCCCATATTTACCACAGGTTAGATAACAAAAGCCATTTACCTACAAGTGGTATTCGTAAGTTTGTTAACTGCAAATGACAAATGTGAATTTCTGGGTACATTTTGGATAACAGATTATAGAAGCCGCACCTTGCAAGGACCACGTCCGTCAGGACAGTGGGCAACACGGAACATTTTTTTTTCGGAAATTCTGCGAAGTTGTTTGTCTTTAGAGGGTCATTCTAGTTCATCTAACTTTTGTTTCGGATCCAATCTAGACAACGCGAATGCGACGACCGTAAGTGGCCAGACAGAGCGTAAGTCAATTCAATTCAATTTGTGGTAAAATGAGCGTGAAAGTCAAAAGGAAACATTGGTCGTCAGTTTGACGTCAGACGTATTGTCAAGTGACATATTTGGACCTGAAACGAACCGTCATATTGGAGACAGCCAGACAGTATAAAAAATCATAAAGGTCCCGTAAAAATATTGGATGACAACCAAAGACACAACACAAGATTATTTTGTGTTTTCTGAATCAGATATAGCAAGAAAGATCGTATAGGTAGATTAATTTCTTATTCTGTAAAAAGATCGACCTTATACTATTGGTACCTACCAAATTATAAAGATTAGGAGAGTAGCTCACTAGAGATTCGTTTCTATCAGAAAGCTTCCAATCACAGCTTCCATATATCTGCCAGGCCCAAACTATTTTCTGTAGTCCCTCACTAAAGTCAATTTTCCCCTAAATCTTATTAAAGTTTGTTAATTAAAATACTTGATTACTTTTTACCTGTCAATTAAATATGTAGCGTATCGGAAAACATGACTACTTATAAAAGTTCCTGATTTTAGAGTTATAATAGAAAAGGGAACTAACATATTATTTAACATTTTTATTGTTATACTTAACACTGAATTCGTTGTGTTATCCGACCTACCTTTTGAGGTTTCTTATCTGTAACTAGTCCAGTATATTCCTTAATCCAAAAGTATTCCTACTAGACGTAGTTGTAGTGCCACATTTTTAAAAACTACCTACATACTTACTAACTTTATTATAGTAGAATCCTTCACTCTATTTATTTTTAGAGCATAAGCTTTACCAACGGTTGCGCGTTTGAAGCAATATTAAAACGTAAATTAATAAGCAATATTAAAGTGTAGACTTTACTAGTTATTAATATTGTAATAGGTAGTTATAATTTTTGTTTCTAAATTAAATTTAGTGCGTAGTTCTTAAAGAATACATTATTTGGTGCTCCGGAGTACTATTAGAGTTGATAATTCAATTTAATAACGAAAAACATCGAATAGGTACTTGAGAGGTTTATTTATTGTTTACAAAAGTGATATGAGAGATTGTTCGTTTTGCATATTTGCAATAATTTACTGCAAAAATAATAATTGTTTCTTTCCTTGCTTTCTTCATGCATATTACGATACACTACACACTGGTAAGTATTTGCTCTGCACATTGCTGTATTGATTATGTTTGTTACTGACAGTTACTTAACCTACCCTCTACATTCCTCTATCTAACCTCTATCTATGTACTCCTTTGCATATATTTTTAACTTCTATATTTTAGCCTACATCATTCCTAGAAAACATACACTTAAAATATGCTTTGATTAAAAGACAGTATATTTTATTCAAAATAATATATTATACTAACGTTATTATGGTGTAGCGATATTAGTAGTAAGGAATGGCGAATCCATCATTATACATATACAAGAACAAAAATATATACATTTTTGATGTAAATAGTATTCCCTATTAAGTACATATTTCCCTTCTTTACAATCACGTAGTAATAGGCATAACCCATTAAACATTAGTATAAGTAGTACAATAACGAATAAATTATAATTTATTTTTTGGTAGTATGTACCATTATTTTCAAATGTAACTGATTAAACATAACAAACTCGGAAGATTTGTGTAAATCACGATAATGATAACACAAAAACTAAATATTTCAGTCAATGACTTAAAAATTTCAAATAATATAACACTACCTAATCAAATGAAAACAAATATACTTACTTATAAAATTCCTCTTTTAACCAAACTGTAAGTATTAAACTACTTTAACTGGAGTAGTTCTATACGAGTATGTACCTAGTAGGTACTAGAATTGTAAAGCATAAAAAAATTAAAAATGTCCAAACTAGGAATACAATTGTACTTAAGAGCAATAAAAAATAACATACATAACTAGTCGCGAGAATGAAAGTAAAAATAGCGAGGTTAAATATAGCAATAACTATATAAGCCTTTGATTTTAAGAAAAAGCAATATGAAAGCAATATTTTTTTCCTTACGAAAAGTAATTGGATAAGTAATGTTACTTAGGATTTACAATTTTATTTTTAAGTAAAGTAACGCTAGGTGCGTGCGAGAAACGAGAGCAAGTGGTAGAGAGTACGATAGGACTCCTCGTTTGAGGGAAACCTGCACTAAAAAGTAGACTGTAATGTGATACATGAACTAACTGAAAACCAATTCGATGTTGTGTGTTATTTGACAGCATTTTGTTAATTTGAAATGTGAATTGAAATAAGTACATATATGTGTTTGGTTTTCTGACAAAAATTCAAAGCTGCTCCTAAGCGTAGCTGTAATATTTTATATTAGGAACTAGGTACTTAGGTGATCGCTGTATCGTTCTTTATTTATTTATCAGACGTCACCAAAACGTCCAGTATTCTAGAGTAAGTCATTAAAAATAATATTTTTTATATAAAAAGCAATATTGTGTGTGACGTAACCCTTTAGATAATAAAGTGATATTTTAGCAAACAAAAGCAATAAATAATAATTATTTATTATTAGCAATATCCTACAACGAATCGTTAAGTTTATTTTGTTAATTTGCTGTTAATTATAACAACGAATAGTCTAACATTGCGTTAAATATTTGAACAAGAAACAACGAAAAAATTAACGAAGGTCGCAATAAGTGTGTATTAGTATAATTGAACATTTTGCTTATAAAAAGTACACCAACCATTTTTTTTTTTATTTTTAATGCATTCTCATACCAATCGATGTCTCAAAAGCAGAAAATAAAAATGTTCAACGTTATGCAAATTCTGTAACCTGTTTTTTTCTTCTTGTAGTAGGTATTTATGGTAGCGCTGAAGATACGTACTTTCTGGATACAAACAGTTATCTCAAGTGTAATGAGAAGTTTAAAAGGCTTGAAACTGGTACCAAACTGTCTACATAAAAGTGTTCAGTTTCTTATTTATTTCACAAACATGGGGTCTACACCAAAACATAACATTTTCGAATAGTTACTTCAACATCACGCGTATCTCCGCTAAAATATCGTTACAACTCGCAAGCAAAAAGCACGAAATATTAAAAAAGTTAATTCTGGAATGAGTGTTTACTCAAAATCGTGATTGTTCTAGTGGTATTTTAGGCGGGGTGCGGACATTGTCTATTTCTAAAATAGATTCCATCATAAATAATTTTGTTTTTACAACTGAAAATGCAAGTTTTTAAGCCTAAAGGTAAACGTAGACTGTAGACAAAATCTAGTAAAGTGTTGGTTAATAAAAATATTATATTAAAATTTAACTAATATTAAAATATTAGCCGTAGCTTGAGAGGTGATCATAATGTGATGCATCGCGTAGTATTGTGAGAGTGCGTAGAAAACATAGAGTTAACAAAAATAATAAAGGTAGGTAGATACTTTAGGCTGTTCATAGTTGACACAGACAGCGATCACATAAAAACGAACTTTGGGCCTTATAGTTTACAACCTTTACAGAATCATAGCTTAAATATTGGGCTTGACGTAAGCATCAGGTAAATAATTCTACAGCTCTAGTGACGAAATATCGATGCAGTTCTGCTAGCTGACTTCCTCCTGTTTTTTTTCTGTCACTTTCCCTTGCTTAAGTAGTTTAAAATCCAGTCTTATTTCTAAAATACACTATTCCTGAAACATGCCAGATTATGCCTTTACAACTATTATTCTAAGACTTTTGAAATTTCTTTGTTCAATATACCATCTTTTAGGTAAAAACATTGAATGTTCGTGATTTTTCGGTTTATAGTTAAAAAGTAGCGCTATTTCACATTATCTTTCAAACGGCGTTACGCATAAAACCATATAAGTATTGCAGTTGACATGCTTCTTTGCATGGCAATGATTTACTAAAGTATTATTGGTAGAGCGCGTAAAGCGCGAATTCTATAAAATTATATTAACCCATATATGTCGACATTTAAACACGCAAGAAATCTCATAAATTAGATTTCCCAGATTTATATTTCATATTAACTACTTTCTCAAATTTTTCTTTCATCTTTCATTAACACTAACTCTGCGTTTTTTTAGAAATTGTATATTTTAAGGTTAGCTCGGTTTCGATTTTTGCTTCCTCAGCAGCTCTTGTCAGGAATCCAGAGTAAGGCCCAAAGTTAATTGAAGTTTTTCATTATACAATAAGTACATAAGTCAAAAGTTCCAAGAGTATGCTTTGACTAATTACTATACCTGTAAGTAATTTATATGACGACCAAATCGTAATGTCGGAATTGGGTGTCTGTTATTGTGAAACATTTTTACCCGGTCACCTTTGACTAATAAACTCAGACCAATGAACGTCTTTAGAGCTACCCTGTTGTTTTGCTATATCCAAAGGTGTAAACAGACTAGGATATACTGCCCAAATTAATTAAGGGGCGACTTAAGTATAATTTCTGTGTATGTGATGTATGTATTCAACAAGTAAATATTCCAGTGTGTGTGCACCTTTAATATTGTGATTATGACGTTTAGCATTATTTTCTATTACAATGTCAATATAGACGGTTTCATAAAAATAGACTAACATCTAATGTAAAATTTAGCATACTTACATAATTACCCTCTTAAGCGTAGAATGTCAATTTTTTAATTCACTTATTCCTTCCTAAATAAGCAATTATTATATACCAAAAGTACCTACAGAGTTAGTAAAATGATATTGCATGAATTATTATTATAGATCATAAAGAATATGATAACGTAAGCGTATATTGAACGATGACGTTTCACCCAAGTATCGTACTCGATTATTTTTATTTGTTAATTAACTACCAACAGCATTTGTGTCAGCTGTTTTGGACCGTATGATTAATTATCCGTCTAAGTTTTGATTTAATTTAGTTACCACGATGGTGGTTGGAAAGAATGTATAACAACGGTAAAAAAATGGAAAAGGCTATATTTCAATACTACCTAGCAAAAGAAAATATAATACGTAGCTATAATTTTATTGCCTATTGTATTTATTATTATTTATTGACAATATTTATTGCCCCCTCACGCTTTTTAGTAAGGTCCTGCTAACCAAAGCAATAACTTTATTTAATGTAATTGTTACTAATAAGTAATGGTATTATTATAACTAGAGGGTCCATGGATGTGTCGTCTAGATTTACTGTAGATACTTATAATTTTTTAAAAGTGTAAAGTAAATAATTTGGTAATGAGCATTTCGTGCGCTGCCAGACACTGATTAGACAACAATAAAAGAAAAAACAATAAAAAAATAAATCGGAATTTTGAAATTGAATAAGAAATTGTTCTACTGCATACAATTAACAACCTGGATATAAACTGAAGTGTGCGGTACGTAGTTACAAGAATGTAGACAAGAAGCGCAATATTTTTTTCATAGACACGACTAGCAAGATGCACAGTTATTTAAATAGATCTGCCACCTAGACTAGTATTTCTCAACTTGTGAAGAGCTCATCGAGGAATAACAATCCCTAAAACGGCAATCCGAAAGACGCACACGATTTTCTATGGTGAGATTTCTAAAGTTATAATATACTAACTTCAAAACCTGTTGAGAAGTTAATTGCTTAGCCGGGTTTTTCGTCGTCCGTCATCATCATTACATTACAAAAAGTACTAAATATCCACAATTAACTACTGTTTTCCTATCACCTACCATTTTCAGGATAAAGAGCGACCAACTTGACCTTCGAAGAGAAATCTTCTGTGAAATCACTAGCAAAGTAGAACACCTAGGAGTGAAGTATGTAAAATCATTATCAATGTGTTTTTTATTTTTAATTATCAGTTACATTCAAAAGATTAAGCTGAAAGTTAAGTGGTTATTTAGTTGCTCACTTATTGTAATTAGCGTTAATTTCTCATTAACAATTTAAGTACTATTCTTTTGATTAAATAAAAAGTAACTTGTAAATATGTTGTTTTAATGAAGAGCCCTAGTTAGTATGACGATGCTTCACGGCGCTTTAGGGTCGTAACTCGCGCTTCCAATGGAATTAAAATCATGATTGACGTTTAATTTTTAAGAAAAAAATGCATTATAAAACAAGTTATGATTTTTACTCCATTGGTGGCCCTAGTGGACACCCCAAAGCGCCTTAACCCCTTTTGAATAGGTACTGAATCCGCGTGCGGAGCGTCTGCGACGGAGATTCGCTGACACGTTGCATTCATTGACATGTCGCCAAAATACTACACGTTGCAACGAACTACCTGGTGCTCACCAACCGGGTAGTTCGTTGCAAAGCGGGGTCTTTCAAATGCATATTTGTTCAATAGATTCATATTAGGCCGGAAATGGTCATTTCATTCACACTATCGGTTGTCTAGTAACCAATCGCATTGCAATGGTATAACCCGTGCTACTTAACTCGGCGCCTCGTGCGATTCGATACCCCTCTGCTATTGCTTTGTAGACTACCAAATTGAGGCAAATAACAACAACTGTTATTGTATGAATTTTTCACATGATAGAGAAGTTATTGATGTCTTAAAAAAGTTAAGCATTATCTGTCCTATAGTCATGAAAGTTTGTTCTATGAAAAAAAATCCACCTACCTAAAATTAGGCGAACCTAGGAACCTAGAGAAGTCAGGGTATTTGGCGGTAGGTATTCACAATTTTTTAAATAAATGTTTAAATTCTGCATTATTTCTTTTTAAATATCGGTGCTAGTGAAGTGCTACTGTAGTTAGTGCTAGTGTAGTTGTAGGTCATAGATGATAGAAACTATTGGATGCAGTATATACAGATGTTTGATTTAATCCAGATCCTCGACGTACCTATTTACATTTTGTAAATAATTAGAACTACCATAATGTTCAACCATCGTGGACTGGCTCACCTGTACGTTTTTGATTGCAGCAATTATACTCTAGCTAGGACCCTTTCCGCGATAGAAGGCTTCGTAGAATGTTGACCCTTCCATAACAGTCTTTAGTTTATTTTATTTATTCAACAAAAATCAGTCCACAGCAATACTATTAAAATAAACGATAGTTACTTTATTAATTGTACATGCAGCCAATGATAGATTTTATTTACTATGTAGTTCAGAAAAATATATTGTCGTCTAATTCTACAACTCTAATTTTAATTAATCTAAGTAGGTACATCAATATCATGGTGTCGATGCGCAACAGTGGATAATCACGGGCAAATTGATGGAGACATAAACTTTTTTTTTATGAAGAACACAGAAAGAAAGAAACTGACAAACACAGCAAAGCAAAGCAAATCAAGTTATTACGATTGCTATATTAGCTGGCTTCAACTAGCAAAAGTGTGTGTGTCTGTGTGCGTGTGTGAGTGAGTGTGCGTGTGTGTATGTAGTGTGTGCATGAGATACGATTATTGTTACGTAAAAGCAACAAAACAGAGATCTTTACACTGAAGCAGCCAAAACTAAATCTATTATCTGCTAGGCTTAATAGATGGGAGTAAATTAGTAACGTGCGCGACTGTTTCTTTATCTATTTAAGACGTATTGGAGGGACTTTCTGATAAAAGTTGCTTTACAAGAGTCAATCTAGGTTTTATTTTTAACAACACATTTCCTTTAAATACTTCAATAAACGGTCACAAAAATATTCTGTGGTAATGATTTTACCCAACCCGGACTTGGCCCCCGTGGTGGAGTATGGCCTAACCTTCCTGCCATGCAGGAAGAGACCCGTGCCCCAGCAGTGGAGACATCCAAGGGTTGATATCGAATGATTTTACAAGAAAAATACCTAACCATAAAATGCTTTTATGCCACATCTGGCAATAAAGTGGCTTTTTCCGCACTCTGCGCGTACGGAAAAAGCCGCTTTCTGGCGAAGTGTAGACATAAAAAGATGTACACAACACGGGAGGTAATAAAGAAAGCTCTCGATCGCATATTTACGTCCCTCGCTTGCAGCTCGGGCCGCAAACTTCTGCGATCTCGGCCTTTCTTTGTATTACCACCCTAGTTGTGTAATGTACTATTATGAGTGTTACAGCGGAATCGTGTTTTTATAAGTAATGGCGCTAGTCTATTTTTACCGTTTAATTATTAAAATATCGCGAAGTTCTAAGTATGTACGTGATACATTATTTATTTTTCCTATATCCGTTTTCCAATAACAATTCGAATATCTTATAAATCTATAGATTGATTTTGAAATGACAATGATTAAAATGTATTTTTCTGAAATATTGGAATTTCGTATTGTATTTTTCTGTAACATTGGAATTTCATACTGAGGCTTTCATTAATAGTTCGAACGGCCGTGATATGTACCTACGTTTTGTCCGTACAGCTAGCACCTCAGATTCATTAATCTGAGACTCCGGCGAATTGAGACTCGGGCGACGTTTATTGTAAGTAGAGTATTCGTAGTTGACTGTGCGAAACTAGAGCGTAGAGGGCCCGGCTATGTCGGCGTGGAATTTTGTGGACCATTTTCCATGAAAATTGCTCGCATAGGAAACCTTTGGTGACTAAGAGTTATATTGCTCTTTTTGTGTGTTTCGCTATAAAGGCCATCCACATAGCGCTTGTTTCAGATCTCACTTTCTTGGCATGTCTCGTGAGTAGGTATTGTAAAGAGATTCGAAATGTCACTGATGCCGGTAAGTCGTCCATTAGCTCAGTTGGGAGAGCGCTGGCACGGTTAGCCAGAGGTCACGGGTTCGAGTCCCGGCATGGGTGGAATTTTTAGCCTCTAAATAGGTTTTTAAAATTGTCCTTAGCACGGGTTAACCGGGGGGTGGGCAGCAGCGCCTCCTGCAATACAATTCCACCGAACTGCGATCCCCAACCCGCAAGCCCAGCGTGGGGATTATGGGCATTACCCCCTATGATAGCACAACGTGGCGCTCTTTAGGGGACGGCTATGTCCAGCAGTGGACTAGTATAGCCTGACGACTACGACGGGTTAGTGCATTAAAAAGAATATAATCTTCCTGTACCTTTAATTTAAGGCTTTGATTCAGCATCCCTTTATTTTATAGACCACATCTTTATCGACGAGAGTTGATCCACTAACTTTCTCCGTTGGACCTGTTACGGAGGAACCGAAGCTCAAGTATGTACCTTACAATGCACCTAATGGGAAATCAAACGAGAGTACAAATCGGAAATGAAATTTTGATTTTCTATTTCCTAAATTCCTAAGTGCAAAAATTTAATATCCTCAGTCCTCAAAGGAGTGTAGTATTGTATTTGCTTAGGGGCGAATTGTGAACTGAGATTTTCACTAAGTAAATATTTAAGCAACGTTCTGTCACGCTCTTCTCTGGGAAATTCGAAGAGGCAGCAATACAGTCAGGTATTTACCTACTTAGCGAAATTCTCAATTCAGAAACTAGTCATTATTAAGTCATTTAATAAGAAGTATATTTATATGAAACTAAATAAAACAAACGCTTCTGTCAATAAGGTAGATAACAAGTTCATAACATAACGAATGCAGGCCGAATTAAAAATGTAAAAACCGCATCCCAATTTTTATTTGCATTATTACAAGGGGTAGCAGAAACTTCGCAGAAACCTTCGACAGTAATGTTGTCCTGCTTTCGCTAACCAACCTTCCATAAGAAAAAAAGAGATGGCACTACGTTTATCAATGCACCGATTTCAAGGTGCGTACAGGCCCTACTGTCAAACGCTACCGACTAGGGATAGGCCTAACTCTCCATCGATATCGATAGAAACGTTGAAAAATGAAGACACCTAGGACTAAATCAAGTAAATAATTATAATAAATTGCTTTGTATATAAGTTTTAAATCATGTTTAATCAAAATAAGTAACAATAATTTAAAAAGCAACACTTTTTTATACAAAATAGTGAATTTACAATTATATTCGTCAACGTCAGCATAATACTCCGTCTCAGATTTCTTCCTGAATAAAATCCGTAACGACATCCAAATTTTCGTTACATTTCTTCTTCCCATTTTTAAATACAGATCGAGCTAGGTCCTTGTATTAAAAAGTTGTTTATCTTGCAATGAAATTTGAAAAGGAAAATACTATTGCTAATATTGACTAGGTAAATCCATCTTCGACCGCAATCTGTCGCTAAAAGTCGTATTTAATTATCACAATATTATATTATTATTGCAAGTAATAATTCAGTAATTCGATGGATGCAGTAATTTGATGTGTCAAGTGATGAATTCTGATATTTGAATACGTTTCATTGACAGATTTTAGACAACAGGTATAGCGGTTGATGACCACATCAACAAAGGAATTTTCGGACGCAAGACTATAAGGATCATCAACTACGTCAGGCTGCAGTAAATTTGATCAAGAAAGAAGAATATGACCGTGGCATTGGCAGATAACAGACATTTTGCTCACTTCCCATGTTCAGTACTGACCTGAAAACAAACAGAAACTTTTAATAAAGGCGTACCTACAAAAGAGAGCTGCTTAAATAATAACATATTCCACTTTTAAACACTTTCGTTTTAGATCTCTTCATAAAAGCTATTTGGGTTACAAGCTACGTCTATTATTGACTGATCCTGATAATTAATTACATGCTTTGAAGTAAGGTACAATTTGCATCTATATAGTCAGATATTTTTTGCAATAAGGTGATCACCACATAATTTATCAATTGTGAAACTAACAGCTTTGACGTCCATTCATTTAACATTTTGTTTTTACCTTTCAACTTTTCTTTATCTATGATTTACACTGTTGGAGAGATGGTTTTTTGTGGGTAAGCCTATGGTAGTTTGTAGTGTCGTTGGGTAAGATTTAAATTCAGTACAAACATAAAACAGCTGATGGGGTTTGGAAAACAAATTGTGTATACGTTGAAGTCTTAATATAAGCAACATCGTGATGTGGGATGGTCGGGCTTGTTTTTTTTTTATATTATTAATTCTCATATCACACTGTTTACTTATTACGATTTAGAAATTTTGAAATAAAGATAAACTGTTAAATGAATTAAATGGATGAAGGCACCACTCGGATGCTGTGGTGCCTGGGACACTGTTTGGATGTAGTAGACTTAACTAAAGAAGTATGGCAAAGGAAAAAAAATATTGTATGTTTTCATAGTTATTCTCGTTATGCTCGAATACAAAATAAACTCCTGGGAGCATCCTGTTTTGTAAAAACATGTGATAAGTGTATATGAAAAGGTAGAGGTACATATTCTGCAACAAATGTTTAACTTTCTCACCATTACTTCCATTTTTACTGGCCTAAGGTGGGCACCACATCTTCCTTCAGGCGTGTTCGCAATAAGTTTCTTCGTCCCAATCACTCGGGTCTAAAGTGCCTTGAGCGCAGTTTACAGTCGTTTTTGTCCGGTTTCTTATTTCTGCGTGCTTTTGCTTCCATTTATCAATTTGGGAAAACTTGAACAAGAAGAAACAATGGATTATGTACGAAGAAGGCGTGATGAACAAGTATTACTACTGAGGCGAATTTTCATCGACCATGCTTTTGCCATCCCATCACTAGGACAACCTACAAATGGATTGGTTTATCTTCTTAATTTTAGAGCGTAGAAGGGTTCGAGAAGCAACAATTACGGTAATTTTGGTTAATGAGTCATTAGGAAGTTTATTTACAAAGTGATCATTTATCCGTTGGTCCTTTTATGCGAGAAAACATAGGTTTTAGGTACTCACCTTTGGAAGTTCATATTATAATCTCCGTTTTCTTTGTTTCTTATGTGACCTGCAGCCACCACGCACTTTTCACCTCGTTGTGCATTTATTGTACAATATCCCAGGGTAAGTTGTGTGCACCAAAATATTTTAGTTATTTCAATTTTCTAAAATAATCCGACGACGTCTTCACAGATTTTGCACTTGCGATAACCCGACTAAATTTGAAAACATTCAGAGTGCTGCCACTATTGTAAGTTACATTACCATCTTAATTTGGACTCTTACTCAGGGCATTAAGGCATCGTTTTGACAATTAGGCCTGTACGCTGTCACGTGACCATCGTTTCTTCTATTGGTTTAATTGTTCTGTGCATTATTAGTACCTACCTATCTCTTTTTTTGACATCCGTGTACCTATCTTATTAGATGCCTGTGCAAGTGATTACATACTCTTTGGTGCAACCTACTGTGAGTTTGTTCTCGGATGTCAGAAGGCCTCACTTAATCTATATCACGGATGTCTTTTTTAACATCCGTGGTCTATATCATAGAACCTCACATAGAATCACAGATAGCAAAGAGGTCCAAAACGGCGTGATTTTTTGGATTTTCAACCGTCTTGGATTATTAGACACGTCCTTTTTTATAAAAAGAAAAAAGTTAGAACTTCACTCACCACACAGATTAAAAAGACTGTGAAAAGACTCACTTCACCAATATCAATAATTGAGGCCACACAATTCACATATTTTCTTTCAATTCTTTCCAAAATTCATTCCGTTTAAGTTAAAACTATTCGCTAAGCCATGCTTAAAACAAGCTTCAAACACACTCCAGCCAAGAAAGTGGGCTTCGGTGTCGGCGCCAAGAAGCTGGGCCGCATGACTATCCATCCGCGCCTGGACGAGCAGGGCCTCTTCACCTTCCGCGATATCGGCTGCGACCCCGCCCTTTACAATCCCAAGCCCATCTACAAGATTTACCCCATTCGGAAGTTCCGCCATAACACCAAAGACGTATGGCGTTACAAGGTCGAACTTGAGGAATGGTGCCAGAATCTCGGTTATCGCAACACCCAGATCCTAGCCGAAAGGCGATTCCGAAAGGCCGTTCTTGGCCCCCTCTGGTATGAAGTCAAGGAGCCGCAGGGCTATAAGCCCCCGTGCAACAACATGGGCTTTACCCGCTGCAAGAGGCCCGCCGCCTTCCGCTCCAATTCGTACCCTGGTCCCGGGACCTACAGAATTGACCGTCCAAAAAAGCTATCCTACTCTATCTTGGAGTCGTTCGACCAAACCTTGCGATGTAGATTCATTGACTTCAAGAAACCCTGGTCTTTGGCTCCAAACCGTTACAAGTACAACGACCCGAAGGACGTCGCAAACTCGTCGAAAAAATTGGTTTCTCTAAAAGGGCCTTACCAGCTGTTCAGTGGGCAGCGCGGCCTGCCGAGCAGCATCTCGTGTCCGGCGGCCTCGTGGCCCATATCGTTTAAGGACGACTTTAATCAGTTCGAGAAGTCGCACTACGGGAAGATGAACAAGACGGGTAGGGACAAGCCGTACGCCGGGCGCATGCGATACACGAGGGTGATGGTGGTGAACCCAGATGAGCCAGGCCCGGCGCACTACAACCTGGCCCAGCCGACGACGTTTAAGCCGAGTACACACCCATTCAACTGCGGCGACATGCGCCCGCGCTCTTACAAGCGCGTAGAGCTGATGCCTGGTATTGGCAGCTACGACACTCAGACAATCAGCTGCGGCATTAAGGGACAGGGCTGGAGGTCCTCCTTCATCAGTAAGGTCCAAAGGTCTGTGGGCGGTGTTATCCTTAAACCATATAATAGTTTTTAGAGACTAGTGTCTTGATAAAGCACGTTAAATACATACAGGCTGTCCCAAAAAGTTAAGCGAATGGCCAGTGACAGACGACCTCTGGACGGTTCATATGTACCAATTTAATGTGATTTTTCGTAATTAACGAGTTAATTATGCTATTTTTGTAATGAATTTTAAGATCGTACTTTACTTTTTTGAGCAGCCTGCTCATATAATAGTTGCCGGTAAGGTAGGTATCACTATTAAAAGTTTGGTAAGTATATAGTTTTCACTATCCAGGGTAAGTAGTTTGTGTAAGTCGGAGTAAGTTTTAAATTTTACTAAATTAGGTGATAAATGTATCTATAGTTCTCCAATAAATTATTTTATCGATTATTTTTAATAGTGGTTTTAGATAACTATTGTATTCACTTAAGAATTTGTTAATAAATAAATTGTGTTATTTTTGGAAAGCAATTTTTCTTAATTTAATCTAATGACAATTATCTAATAGTGAATTGTAGTGCAGGTTTTGGTTAACCACGGTGATATTACAAACCTTCAAATTCGTTTAAGGATGGATATACATATATATCTCTCACCGGTACATCAAACCCGAGTTAGTGGGTTCGATTCTCACTGGGGACCGCCATTACTTTTATTTGTACAAATGGCCTCAATCTATATATTTTTTAATGTTTGTGATGCCCATGGCAGATTGGCCTTCTTTGCATCTACCTAATCAGATGATTTATACAGCGTCCAGTGGCATCCTCACTCACACTAGATGGGTGAAGGGACCACTCCGGCGCTGTAGTGCCTGGGACATGGTTTTATATATGGTGTAGGCTTGCCCAGCACCTATACCATCCTGACAGCTTAGTCAGCCTAGCCCACAGGAAAGACTAGTCAATACGTGCGGAACCAACCAAGCCGCGGGTTTCCTCACGATGTTTTCCTTCACCGTTAGCGTGTGGTATTGCGACTACAAATTTGCAAATGTACGTAACTTTGAAATTAAACAAAGTCATTGGTACATGCCCGCACTCGGGATCGAACCTGGGGCTCTCGCTTGCGAGTCCATGGTTCTACCCACTAAGCTACCACCGCTTATGGCAGATTAATTAGCTAATAACCAGCCACCAAAAAACAAAGACATTTGACTGTTACTAATAACTGTCAAATGTCTTGTTTTTTCATATGTACGTTTCCGAAGTATCAAAAATTGTAGGTATTAGTTCCTTTTTTTCTCTGAGGTACTTATTAGGCAGACGTACCTATAAGGCTTAAAATATACACCTATAGACTTCGTCAAACCCCTTTGCCCTGTTAAGAAGTCAATCGTGATGGGGAGACTTGCAGAATACAGTGCGAAATATCTAAATTGTTTTTAAGAAAATAGGTTAAATTCCAACTAATTTATTTCCGCTACGAATGCCCATGACGTTTTATTTCTATCAATAAAAATTTAATAAAAGCTAGTTATGTACCTAAATTCAAAAATAAATGGTTGTTAAGATCAGTATCACAAGTTTTAACATCTTTTAGTGAAATAGATAAATATAACAATGTAGACAAACAAAAAGTTTTGTAAAGTTTTTTTGTGGTTTGAAAAGTTATGATCTCTCAAAGGCCAACAACGCCCTAAAACAGCTGTAAACTCAGATCGGGAACTTAATGGGTGGATTTTTTGCACCATGATCTCCGACCTCCGACCTTCTTGGTATAATGTGGTTTAATTGTTCTGTGGTATAATGTCAGAGAGGTTCTCTCGAGGTTGTCATTTTGTGTCAGGAGACCAGCAGGCGTAGATAGAGTAGCCAGCAGGAGACACGGAATCAGCAAAGACCGAAACGCACACACTGTCGAAAGATTCCGTCACTCCTTTATGTCATGGGTCCGGCACGGTAAATGTGCGGCAATTAGGTGCACTTTTATGTATTAGTACGATTGGTTTAGGGACTGCATAACTATTTGTCTCTCGCTCACACAATATAAAAGACGTTAATTGTACCAATGACAAGCGGGAAGAAAGTTGTTAAGACACTCAGCGCGATATTCTCGACTTTATTCGGTCGTTGACGCATAATCGTCAGCGTCAGAATGACCCGTCACTACTCGTATTATCGTCGGAAATGGTGATGAATATTTAGTGCCCTATTGCTTCTATTTGCTTCCTCTAAGTAGAGAATTAAAACGCCGCACCCATTCATATGATGGAAACCAAAATATCAATATAGTTTGGATCCAACGCCTGAAAGAATGAAAAGAACAACGACGCAACGACTTAGACTCAAAATTGCTATGGCAATATACGCAGTGCGAAAGCCTTTTTTTGTTCCCCTTAAGAAACCACAGACTTTCTTCCTTGTCTCATTAAAAGGATAAAAATGAGACAAGGAAGAAAGCTGATTTTTAAGATTATTAAGGCGCTCCCTAAAAGTGCAACGGAGCCACCTTCAGTGTGGTATTAATTTTTAATCGACTTGAACCTTTTACAACGACTTGTATGACCCCTGCTGGGGCACGGGTCTCTTCCTGCATAGCAGGAGAGTTAAGCCATACCTACTCCACCACGGGGGCTAAGTCCGGGTTGGTGGAGCATTGTAAGATAGCGACGGGCCTTATTGTCAGAAGTTGTCAAGCCTTTAAGGCCTCTGACATAGCTAAACGACTGCCATTACATGACAGCCGGCACCAACGGCTTAGTGTGCCTTGCGAAGCACCGAACTTTCCCTCATTTTTCATCACTACTACTTTACCCTTTGACCAGATCTGACTATTTTACCTGTTTCTCCGTTTTTTTATCCAGTTTTCTGTTTTAAAATTACTACAAATATTTACAAATAAAACAACACCTGAGTGCTTAGTGTGAGTTTTTTAACTACTCTATCGCGTTAACGTAAACTCATATTTCTATGGCATCGAGGAAGCGCCACCTAGCGAAAAGTATGGAAATTAAAATTGCTGTGTGCGAGTTGTAATGGTTTACGTTGAGAAGTGAACACGTTTACCAGCCAAAACACGAATAAACGCGAGTGCGAGTTGTACTATGACAGCGTTTTGCCAGTTCGAACGGTTAACTTACTCATACTCACTACTCGATGCTCGATTATCGCGGTAGTAAAGTTACTCGATTGGATCTGTCAAACTCGCACTAAGCACTCTGAAGTCGTTCCAGAGTTTATTATTATTTATAAAAGTTATACATCGTTCCACTGGCGCCCAACGTGGGACCGTTATCTACACTAGCTTTAATTATTTGTATATATAATCACCACATTACCTTTTCGGACACATTTCCTTCATACTATTTGTCTATTTATTTATTACATCTTATTCTTGAACTAACTGGTGTATCTCTAACCTAAGCTTAGAGCACCTTTTAACTTATCTTTTAGTGCGTACTAAAAGCACACTTACACCACTATCCTCCAGGACATTTGCTAACCAATTTTTTTTTTATTACATCCAAACATTCAATCAGGTGCGGCGACAACACGTTAAATAAGCCTAGGTCAATTAATTTTTTTATCAATCGCTTTACGCGTTACGGTGTTTACCCCACCATAGCTCTTGAGAGCAAAACTACAACGGAATCTACCCCGTCGGGTATTATGTACCCAATATTATAAATATTTTTAAAATATAAAAATTTTTTCATAGAGCGGATTGTGACTCTTTAATAAGCCTTACCACTACCGAATACCAGCGGGTGGTAACTGGCTAAATAAGCCTATTACTAATTTAGACCAGTTCCAGGATAAATCTTATTAATAAAAATAGATTTTGTCTATAATGAATGAGTGAACGTCTTCACCTTTACTTTAGTTGAAGACAATGATAGATGATGCATGCTAGGGATGAATGATAGATGATGAATAAAAGGGGAACTGCGTAATGGAAATATTCATTGTAAATATCACCCCACACTCTTAATTTTTTTCATCGCCCATCTTTTATATTTTATTTTATTATTTAGGAATAAATTTATTTACCTTCCCATCCACCATCCCCGACCTTCATCGACCTTACTTTGGACTCTCGACTTTAAATTTTAAATTATTTAAATAATTTTACTTGGCAATTATTTTATAAAAAAAAATTTTTAATATATTTTTTTAAATAATATATACCTATTTAAAAAAAAATAATTACCGGTTGCCCCCGGGTAGTGTAACGGTGCAAACCTCTTCACACCATTTTTATTTCTTTTTCTATCTATCATTTTCAAATATTTAAATTACGTCACACATTCTGCGATTTCCCTCATTTTTCATCACTACTAAAACTTAGTGGTTATATACTCTTTGATCACTACTACTTAACTACTTTACCCTTTGACCAGATCTGACTATTTTACCTGTTTCTCCGTTTTTTTATCCAGTTTTCTGTTTTAAAATTACTACAAATATTTACAAATAAAACAACACCCTGAAGTCGTTCCAGAGTTTATTATTATTTATAAAAGTTATACATCGTTCCAAACTCAAGTGATAGATTCCAATCACTCGGTTCGAGCGCTTCTTACCTAAACGGCTTTGAGCGCGTCTTACCTAAACGGTTGAGGTACATATTCGCTCCAATAGACGATTAGAATGGAATCGTTCAGCACAATGGGTACTTATTATGATGATAGTTGCGCTTTTTAAATGTCTAAAGTTGGGTCTTTCCAGTAAATAATAGTCCGACTGACATTATCGCCACAAAACGCGTGCTTTGTGCCATCGTACTACCCAGGCAGGACTTGGTGTTCCTAGCGTCTATAGTTGGTCGTGCTTAGAATTGAGGACAGAATAAAGTAGAAACGTTTGCTTGGGAAACTTGATCGCTTTAAGTTCCAAGATAGTATAAAGATATAATGAGACCTAAAAATAAAATATCTAAACTGCAAAAAACTGTTTTATTCCACTTCTAACAATCCAAAAAAAGGTCCACTCAAATTGGTAACACGAGAACAATGACTTGTTTTGAGACAAAACCAAAAGCCCGCCTTATTTTTTCTCCCGTCATTCAGTTCTTTTTTAGAATAAGAATATTTATTGTGAGCATAGACATAGGGTTACACATTTAGCAGTATAACAGTTGCTATTTAAAATAGATTCACCAAATCTTACCTTAACAGGTGTACTCACATTCATCCATCCTTTACTTTACATTTGAAACAATACCCCTCCCCTCTCCTCTCCATCTCCATCACCTCGCCCGCCAATAGCGCCACCTCGCCTCTTCTCTGTCACTTCTCCTGCCTCTCGTTACAAAATATAGTTGATACCTATTAACATGATATGCCCATTTACATAGAAATCCGTTCACAGGGACTGACCACAAGCACCGAAGTTAACCATTAAAAATCCTTGCGTGGTTCTCTACCTTCTGCTATGAAACCCTAAGATATGATTTTTATTGCCTATAGGTACCCAGTATACCTATTGTTTTTGATTGCTTTAGTTATTTTGATATCGTACAATGTCGTACAAAGAGTAAATAACCACTAAGTTTTAATATCGTAGTTCCTTCCTAATCTGTGCCGTTTCCACACTTGGTTGGACATGTTTTCTTTTTCAATCCGAATCAAACCACAAAATCAGAATCCGAATAAAATCAAAACATGGATGTTTTGGATCAGCACCTTATTATACCGTTCCAAGACTCGTTAATCCTAGGAGGCGAAAAACGTAAGCAAACCAAAAACAAGAACGAGGCCCGCGTAGCTTTCGGCACCGCAACTAGACGCTTCGGGCGCTTCACGCAGCACCCGACCCTTGACCGCCGCGGCCACTTCACCGAGCGCCCGCGGGGCTGCGACCCCTGCCGCTACCACCTAAAGACTCTCCAAACCTGTAAGCTACACCACGCAAAGGACGTCTGGCGATTCAAGCAGGACTTAGAAGACTGGGCCGCCAACTTGGGCTATCGCAACCCCGCTGTCTTGGAAGCCAAAAAATGGCTCCAAACCCTCGGCGGTCCGGCGTGGTACGATCCTAAAGACTTACCCAAAAAATACTACAATGCTTACCCCAACGTCGGCTTTTGTCGGGCGCCGAGATTCAAAGTCAGCAAAGAAATAGGCAACCCTCCACCGGGAACCTACTATCACCAGGTAGCGTTCAAAGCCCCTTATGGACCACACAGCCAGCGGCCTACGTTCGAACGGGAACGACGATGTAGATTCATCGATAGCACTAAGGACTGGTGCATAGCTCCCAACCGCTATGTTATTAAAGACCCAGATTGCATAGCTGAAAAACCTAACAAAATTGTCTCTTTAAAAGGCCCTTACAACCTAACCAGTGGCCCACGAATTGTGGTCCAGAGACCAACCTCCTCCGCAGCCACGTGGCCGCTAGCTCTCCCTGGAAGCTTCGAAACTTTTAAAAAATCTCACTCAGGGGTAATGAACAAGAGCGGGTTCGATAATCCATTCAGAGGACGCAATGCTCTAGTCGACTTAGCTCTAGCCATTATGGAACCAAGCGAGCCGGGTCCTGCCGAACAGAATATTGAGAAACCTCGAGTATTCAAGCAATACAGGTATGGATTCAACAGTTCGGATTGCAAACCGGTAGGGTATATTCGTGGACGTGTGTGGCCAGCAGTGGGTAGGTACTCAATTAGCAGTAATATAAGGATGCAGAGTGCAATACCTGGTAAAGGTCACACCCATATATTCACTAGTAAAGTAAAGAGAACTATTGGGGCTGAACTGCCAAAACCAATGAATACGTTTTGAAGAATTTTATATGATGGAATTACGGCCGAATACTCAAACGTCAGTCAAATCGATCACTCAGTTGAAGCGCATTCAAATTTGAACATCTGTTAAATATTAGGTGGTATACACAAACGTCATTCAAACAATTTTAGACCGTGATCAGCTGAGACGCCGTCAAATAAATAACAAGTCTGTTTTCATTGACAAAATATTTAAACTTACGTAGTGTATCCGATTTACGCAGAATTTGTTCGATCAATTTTAAGTTTTGTGATGAAATACGAAATTTTTTTTAATAAAAATACAATAAATAATAATATGATTTATGAAACAAACTTAAATTATTGTACTAAATAATATTACCTCGTTTTGTAAAAAGCAAAATGTTTAATGTTGAAATAAATCTTATACTGTCGTAGAATGAAACGTTATGGCTATCTCACTCACCAATGAATGACGTTTGAAAAGTCTACCACAATAAAAAAATTGCGGTATTGCGGTTTTTGAAAGCTATTCCCTGATAAATATTAATATAAACAAGAATTGAATGAGAATTATTATTATGCGTTATTATGCTAGTAGCATAATAACGCAGGGTTATTAAAATTTGGTCCACTGGCATGAATCTATTAAGCCTTGTAACTGGTTAGATTGTATGTCCAAAGACGGACTCTTTCGACAGCCGGAACCGCGCATGGAAGTTTGTTTCATTATAATACTCGAAAGCATTTAACTTTGCCTCATATCTTCGAGGCACATTAGGCCCTTCCTCATCCGACAAAGAGCATAATGATGATAAGGACATTGTTTTTCACTTAAGTTCACTGATTATTGAAACTTATTTACGATTTGAAGGACCTCGCGACCACTTTCAATTGTAACGCCTACTCAACTCGATTTGACAGCCTATTTGACAGCTAAATCGCGCTAAGTTGCATTCGAGTATACGATTTTTTCGCTGAGTGATGTCTAGCTGCCAGTTATTTTGTGTTCCACTTAAATTTAACACAAGCTTTTAACTAACGTTTGTGTTTACGAATTTTGTGTTTAACGGCTTGTCAATTATTTAAGACGCCTTTAAATATTTGAATGACGTTTGAGTATTCGGCCGTTAGACCGCTTCTTATATGCGATTCTGGAAATAGTTTACACAAATTTCCTATAATATATTGGTTTTGTAAATTCATTGGCGAACACTGTGATAGATTTTATTTGTTATTTCTTTTTTTACAATTGATTAATATTAACATTTTATGCCATTTTTCACTGTGTTTTATTTCATACTAATTATAGGCTACGGGGTTGTGATAATAAAATGCAGGGGCTCAGTTTAATAATTTTAAATTGAGGAACAAACCTAAAACAAGCATCCAAAATTCAACGATTTAATATTGTAATATTCGTTTAGTGTTTAACAAGTAGCAACATTAGGGCCGCGCTGCGACTTTTAGTTTTGCTCCCCAATGCTCGGTTTATTCAAGTGTCCACACACTTTACACTTACATTGTTTTTACATTACTTAGATGACTTAGTCCAGTACACATTTGGGCACGAGTTTGATTTCATAATATTATATATAACACTATAAAACAATTAAAATAGAAAAAACCTAAATCACAATTTTTGCGCCCAAATGCGACTGCACGTCAGAATATAAACTAGCTATGTACAGAATGAAATAAAACCAACAACTAGTATAATCGAATGCAAAAGATCGTAACAGTCATATTTAGTGACAAAAATATTAACATTTCATTTTCACTTACTTAATTTTTCTCCACAAAGTCTTTCATCGCCATTCACTTACATGTAACTCTATAAACCTCTGTTTTTATTCTATACAAAATAGATAGCGTGACAACTCAGTCGCGTACAAAAATGTCTGTTACAATATTTTGCTACTGCGCCTCTTAAACCACGAATTGTAAATCTAACACTTAATTAACCAACAGAGTGTAAAAACATATTTCTGGGGATCAAAATAAAATAATTTTATTACATTATATACTGCCGAATATTATTTTGAAGCCGACTTAATGTTGGATCGAGAATACTTATGAATTCTATCAACTATTGTTACATTAAGGTGTCTATTGACTTACAGTAAGGCAAAGCTCAGTACCCTATATGTCGCCAGACATGAAGTTTACCAGGCTTACTAAATTCTAACCAAGCGGCGGAATCTACTTAATTTATGCTACCAAGATGGAGCAAACGGTAAGTACACATTGGTACTCAAGATATCACCGGTGTCCACCGTGGTAAGCTTACCATTTTAACTTCATATCTGTCTTTTTCATAATTAATCATCTATAGTATACGTAACAAAGATTAAGTTTGAAATATGCTAGATACGACATTGTTTACGGTTTCCTTTAAAAAATCATGTATAAATTTCAGAAGACCTGCTTCTTACGTTTTATTTTCAACTACGGAATGACGTGTTTTACCAGTATAATTTCATTCTACCATAGATATTAAGCGTTTATTTTAACATATTTTCACCCATAAAACTGTGCGAAGTAATGTCGTATAAATTACATTTAGAACACTATCAACATCAAATCTATTATAGGTATGTCATTGTTGCGATTTTTATTTTACGGAGACAAAATATCCTGCACTTCATTTGCCTCTTTGATCCTGCCAGAAATTAGCAACTAAGTACGGCAGCTCATATCAAACGCGGCATCTTTACGAAAATCTCATAAAAAGCTTTACTTGTGGGTATTCTTTCATTTTAACATCGATTCCTTCCGAGGATACATTTCTGTTCGGTTTCGTTTTCATGCACTGTGTAGATTCTTTTTTCTTCTTTGTACCTACAGAATCACTTTAGCAAATCCCGAGACATAATAAGCTACAGTATGTCCGATATTGTGAGATGCGAGTATCCCAAATGTTATGTTTGTATCAATAAATAATATTTGTGGCGGTGGACCCACATTGTTTAATACAAAATATCTATGTACTGTATAATTTTATTTCTCCAGCTATTGCAAAAGAATAATCCAAACCAGTGATATACTGTCTAACAATAGGTGATCAGAAATATTTACTGGTATTACGTTAAGCTACCTGTATCTAGATCCGATATATTAATGTACAGACTCGTTTAGCACGTTTCCCTCTAGTAGCTCTTTTTCCACTTGCCGCACATTTAGACAAACAATTACTCAACATACCACGAACTTACTATAACTACGATGTTGTGCAATGCCCTAAACAAATGTATCCATATGCTGCACTATAATTAAGAAAACCTAGAGGTTTTGTCGACCTCTGACGGCAAAAAATCCTTCTTATGACATCTTGTGCCATAACTCCAATAAAATTCAAACATCTAGGCAGTATCAAGAGTTAAAAGGCATTATTAATTGTTGATCATTGAAACCTGTAACGTAACAAAATTTCCTTCTTATAAAATCTATTATGATAATGCCAATATTACTAACATTCAAACATCTAGGCAGTATCAAGAGTCAAAGGCATTTGTTCATCATAGAAACCTCGCGCATGTCGCAGGCGGAGGCCAGGGCAGAGGCACAAGTTATGAGGTAATTTAAATTGTTTTCTCACTATATAATTATAAGAAGTAAATTTGCTGTTAAGTCTAATAATCATAAGGAAACACAACATTACCGCTAGAGAATAGAAAAATCCGCTACTTGACTCTCTTTTCAAGTAAGTCTTAAAAGGTAAATGTCACTTTCATTAAACCAAAAAATATTTTAGTATAGGTATTATCTTTTTTAATGCACTAACCCGTGCTAAGGACAATTTTAAAATCCTATTTAAAGGCTAAAAATTCCACCGATGCCGGGATTCGAACCGGCGACCTCTGGCTATCCGTGCCAGCGCTCTTTCCAACGGAGCTAATGGGCGACCCATCGGCATCAGTGAAATTTTGAACCTCTTTACAATATTCCCTGTATTACGTACAGGCACTGTACCCACATGATTATTATCTTTTATAATGCACTAACCCGTGCTAAGGACAATTTCAAAAACCTATTTAAAGGCTAAAAATTCCACCGATGCCGGGATTCGAACCCGCGACCTCTGGCTATCCGTGCCAGCGCTCTTTCCAACTGAGCTAATATGCGACTCACCGGCATCAGTGAAATTTTGAACCTCTTTACAATATTCTCTGTATTACGTACAGGCAGCGACAGAGACTATTTTAGTATATTTTTTGCTCTGCTAAACAGCCAAAAACGCGGTCAGTCATTATTGTCTATGGTTTGACGACCTGTAGGCTTGTAAACAAAGTTTGACATTCAACATCTGTAAGTTATCTGTGGGCATAGTGAAATAACAAGAACGCAACCATGATTTCATTTTTCATCATTTCATTTTCGTGCACAATATAGCAATTATCATTATTGCATTGTTCGAGGATGCAAAAACATTTCAATAAATACCCCCGGAAAGTTGTGGATTGAAATAAACATACTTGCCCAGTGAAAAAAATTGGATCAAACTTGCCAAAAGAGACCCCGATACGTTATAAACTGAAACTTGGGTGTATTTATGTGAAGATCACTTTTATGTAAGTCCTATAATAATCAATGTCCACTGGCTCTGGCTGACAGATGTTTGTTTACGAACGAAAGGTGCTTTCAATATGGCGGATAGCGTTTTCACCGCTCCGAATTAAAAACGGATATTTTTTTTATTTGTATATTTTGCAGCCATCCTTCATAGGTACTTACCAATAAAGTCAATTTATTTCAGTTACGTACGTTAAATACTACAGGAAATACTCATTTATCGCGTCAAGTAGCGGATTCGATGGATTTAAATAAGCAGTGACCAATACGAGAATCAAATAATGCAAACAAAGCAAGTACCTTTTAAAAACTACTAGGACGATGTTGTAGTCTAACGAGATAAATATCTATAAAACTCAGTAGATTGAAACGCATTATAGGCGTACAAGAGCAGTGTATTAAAATAAAGTTTTTATGAAAAACAAAATTGGACGTTATACTAACCTACATTAGTTTATCGATGTACCGTCGATACATAGACATCGAAACGACGATAATGTGCACCTAATAGATATTATTCTGTAGCGGAAACTAAACAATTGCCAAGATTGAGGGATGTGTGGATTATGTGACCAGTACACTACTCAGCCAAAGGCGAAGTTAACATGGTTTAAACCGCCGTTAAACGTAGATGTTTGTAGAAGCCGTAATATTCATTATTACCTTAAAATTTATTTTCTTGCCAGTTTTTTTTAACAATGGACACGGACAAACTAAAAACTTTCTATAAGATCCGCCTTTAATGTCTTCCAGCCTCTATTGATGGTGGATCCTGACCTTTGAAGCAGTATGGAATGAATGCTCGAAAATAACGCAGTAGTTTTTTGTAGGTATAGTGCGAACACGAAATTTAGCCATTTCCTAGTTAATTTTCATTTGTATGTCCTCATATATTTTATCACAATCCATTTCACATATATTTCAGAAAAAAAGTCTGTCACTAACGCTGGCTTCGTTTTACAAAATTTACGTTATTGTTATGTGATGCACAGTAGCGTAAAATAGCGAATCGACAATACTAAATATTAACACAATCGGCATTGTCCAAAGTATTTACAAATCACACATCATTTTAAAGGTGTAACGTCAGTAATTATAGATCTATAATTATAAATTAATAGTATTTAGTGAGTTCCTATATTTTTGTGAATAAATGTGACAAATTCGAGAAAAAACGATATTTCTCAAAATTATGTACCCGGCACTCAGAAAATTTTGCGAAAAATAGTTTTATGTATAAGACACTGGCCACTTGTAATTGTTTTGAAAACGTCGATTATTTAAAAGTAAAAATACTGCTGTTCCTTTTTTAAAATTTCCCTCCGCATTTTTTTGAGAGCCAGTTCAAATTTTCTTGTCTCATTAAAAAATGGATCTGCATCGAGAACATTTTCGTGCAATGTTTTGTTACGATTTCAAATGTGGCTTAAAACCTGATGAGTCATTTGATCGACTTCGAATTGCTTTTATGGATGAAGGACCTTCAAAAGCAACCATCTACCGCTGGTATAACGAGTTCAAACGCGGTCGTCTTACTTTGGGGGATGAACAAAGGAGTGGTCGTCCTACGACGGCTGTCACCGAAGAAAGTGTGCTGGCAGTAAAAAAAATAATTCGTGAAAACAGACGAATTACGTACGAAGAGATTCAGCATACACTGCAGATTGGTTCAGGAAGTGTTCACAAGATTTTGCACGAGCACCTTCGCGTAAGGAGAATAGTTTCCCGCTGGGTGCCGCACAACCTCACCGAAGCTCAGTAGCAGGCCCATGTGGATTGGTGACGTGATATGTTAAAAAATTTGATGCTGGCTCGTCACGGCGAGTTTACTACATTGTGACAGGTGACGAATCCTGGATTTATCAATATGATCCAGAAACAAAGCGTCAGTCGACAGTTTGGCTGTTTCAAAATGAACCAACGCCTACGAAAGTGAAGCGATCAAGGAGCGCAGGAAAAATTTTGATCGCTAGTTTCTTCACTTGACGGCGTACCTAATTTCAATTCCACTTCGAGACCAAAGCAGCATCAAGCAGTTTTCTCTGAATTGAGCAACAAGCGACCGAACACCGGGCTCCGCGGGGTCTTTCTTCACCACGACAACGCGCCCGCGCACTATGCGATCAAAACGAGGGACTTCCTGGACTCCACACCGGTCAGAGTCTTGGGACATCCTCCTTACAGTCCTGATTTGGCTCCGTGTGACTTCTTTTTATTCCCTAAAATTAAAAATCAGCTCAAAGGGATACAGTTTTCATCGCCGGAAGACGCGCTAGCAGCGTTTGAGAAGGCCGTGGAAGAGGTGTCTGTGGAGGACTGGAAAATATGTTTTGAAAATTGGTTCAGACGCTTGAAACTTTGTATAGAGGCTGGTGGAGAGTTCTTTGAAAAGATTTAATAAAAATATTTTTTCATAGAAGTTAGTTTTTTAGTTTCTCATAACTTTCTGAGTTTCCCACGTATATAATCCAATCTAACCTCTTTTACGTTTCCACAGATTAGAAGTCTTTTTAGTTTTTGATCTTGAGATATGTTGTTGAGAGTACTTGTATCGAGTCATGGTATCAATAGAAATTTAAAGCTCATAAAACAGAACTGTGTGTTTAGGACAATGCCAATTTCTAAAAGTCGTATACAAATTAAACCACCATTTTAATTCTACTCATCGCTCATGTGATAAACTGAACTAAGTATAACTTTTGCGTCGTTGTTTTAGACCGTAGCCGGTTTTTAAAACAAAATGTATAAAATCTACCAAAGCGAAACTAACGCCTGCATGTATAGATAGAAAAATACTTCGAAAAGATCATTCTTGTCACCCAAAAACACGTCACTAAACAATTTGCTAACACGATACCGCAGTGACACTCGTCTCGGCGAAGCGACGAGGTACGTGCGAGGCACGCACAAGATATTACAGAGAATCCCAATCTTCCAGCTGAACCCAATGTAGCTGCGGTATAACATTGTAGTTAGATAACACCCAACAATAGCAGTCGTACCAATTACAAAAACGAAAAGAAAAATATACCTAATTTATATGAATAAAAAAAACTACTTTAGGTGGTAAAGACCTGACGTTGATTTTTAATAAACTTATGTTTTTACTTATTTGTTTTTATTCATATGTTTACATATATGTTGTATGTAGCCCCCTGTATGGGACTATGTCCTGTTCAATTCACAGAGTCCTAAGCGGTAGTCGTAGCAGCAGCCTCGCCGTACCACGCAGAGTTAACCTTATACCCCTTAACATAGCCAAATACACTTAAAACTGTTTTCGGAAATACGATCGAAGTCAAGAAATAGGAAATAAGCATAGGAATATCTTTAACTAAATCTTAGAACTACAATAAACACATGGACCTTTGTTACTGGGTTTTTATCAATGACTAAAGTTAAGTGTATCTGGCACGGGATATAAGCTGCCTATGTACATACAGATTCAAATGATTATACGCCTCACGTCCGTTAAAAGTTATTAAGGGTTGCCAAGGCTAAAAATGCAAACGCCGGACTCGATGTTAAAAATGATAGCACTTTTTGACCTAAAAGCCGTACCGGAAACTTATTATTCGGACTGTGAGGGCAAACGCCGCTACAAGGGTGTGTAGCGGCGTAGCACCTCTACGAGCGTGTTCACTGGAAAAATTAATGTATCGTTGGAACTTCAATTTATTTAGTGTTACATGACCATTTAATGTCAAACAACCCGGCTAAACCCGCCTGGCAACAGCAATATGGTCGTGATTTTAATTACACTGTAGACCAATGATAGCAAGGCCATGTACAAACCAAACGTAAAGTCAGCCGCCGAATGTGAGCAGGCTCTCTGTGGGTCACAGTGTAAACGTGAATACGTAGCTAACGGCGCGTAGTGACGCCCTATATTAATCGGCCGTCGAATGTCAGCGTGTACGCATAGCGCAATAACGTATTATCGGTTGGACGTGAACGAAAAATTCAATATGTATGGAAATACAATGAACTGCGTAACGCTCGCTCACTTTCGGCGGCTGACAATTAGTTTGGTGTGAGCTCAGCCTACTTATTAATAACTTCACGAAATTTCACTTCACTTTTTCCTACAATTGGATCATCAATTGTGGGCTACTCTTAGATCACTCGTTTTTATTATGTAAAGAAATGAATTCAGTCCAATGAAGTCTTAGTATGGCGATACTACTGTTACACATTATATACATATGTTTGGCTTGCAACTAACACAGAAACGGGTGAGCCTATACGGAAACCGAGTCAATTTAGAACCAATCTGGAGATTTTCTTAATTTAACGCTAAACTATTAGTTGAGAAAAAAGCATTTCTCCACTAACAAGAACGATACGAAAGCACGGGTAAAATATCGCGAACACGATAAATTCTTCTGCTATTGAAAGTTAAAACAAAATTAATGCCTAGTTTTAAAATCAGCAGTAGAAAGAGGATCTCGTGGACTGCCAGTGCTATTGCATGTTTCTGTTTGATAATATCGGCCTGTGTTGGTGACAGGGGCACCCATATCCTCTGCCCCTCTGGCAGGCTCTGGGCGGCGGGATGGCTGGGGGTAGTGCAGGTTCGCCTAAATGGGCGCGCTTACATGTGCGGCGGCGCGGGCGGGCCTCCGCGCTATCTTCTCATCGAAGCGTGGTGGAGCGGCGCGTAGCTTTGCGGATCTTGCGCCCGGTACTGTTGGGCAGACCGCCAGGCCTGGGGAACAAGCGAGGGTCATTACCGCTGGCATATGCTATTTTTAGGTTTCCGCAGCCCACAAGGAACTATCATAGTGAAAACTTCGTAAACTTCACCATGAAAACTTCGTAAAAAATCCATTTAAAATTGAAATTACTTTGATGAAGTTGTTAGTTCTTTAGAAAAAGTAAAAAACCCCTCCTTTTTTTGGAACCCTACAGTGCACCTGGCACGCTCTTGGCAATTTTTTTAAAGATAAAGGTGTTAAACACCTAGAGGCTAAAAATTCCACCCGACCTCTGGCTAACCGTGCCAGCGCACTCCCAACTGAGCTGATGAGCGACTTAACGGCATCAGTGTAATTTCGAACGTCTTTACGATACTCTCTGTATTACGTAGCCTCTAAATAGGTTTTTGAAATTGTCCTTAGCACGGGCTGGTGCATTAAAAAGAAGATAGTTGTTTTAAATATCTGTCTCGATTTGTGAAACAATTAATAAGAATACGTTGTCGACTGACGAGAGAGCGAGTCAACTTATTTTCCAATTATAATCTTCAGACTACATCTGTAACCATATTTAACCCAATTGGAGTGGCACTGTTAATTAAGTTAAAATGTGTTTTGAAAGTAATAAATGTGGAGCTTCTTTGTTAGTTTCTTCTGCACATAATCTAGTAATTGTGAAACTAACAGCTGTGACGTTCATTTGTAAGTAATTTTTATAGTGAACCAGCTGGTGCTGACTTCGTCTGCGCAGAATTATCAGGTAGATTTTTTTTTACTTACTTTACACTTATTGTCATATTTTGGACAATTCACACAATATCTTTATAAATTGTAATGTGTTATTCTGATGTATAAGCTATATTATTGTAGAGTTTCATTAAAATGCATTTAGTAGTTTTTACGTGAAAGAGTAACAAACATACATCCATCCAACTTTCGCGTTTATAATATTAGTAGGATAGGATAAAATTCTTTTGACTTAGATGGTCTTACCCAGTGCCCATGTTGAATTGGACTGGCGAAGCGCCGGCTGCCGCACCAAAACTGTATATCCCAGCCTGTTGCTGCTGCTGTTGCTGCAACACAAAATTCGGGACAGTTAGTTCCTGCTATTGAAAGATGCTAAAGATACAAATAATAATCCATATATTATTTATTTAGATTAGAGTATAATCAGTTTACAAATTATACTAGTCTATTTTTTTAATCGATGCAAAATAAACATTCGGTCACTGACATGAGACATGGTGGTAAACCAAAACGACCCATCCTATTGGTTGATATACTCTTTTTGGACATTAATACAAGTTTATTTTAAAGGTCCTTACGGAATACAGACGTGTTGCGCGATGTCCTATTCTATAGGAAGTCCGACCACAGTAGTATGTGGCGCGTTGCATGTTGGATATTGTAAAATTATATCGCATTATATAGTATATTAACAGCATCGCCTGTGACGGCGATAACTCTAAGGTTACAATGACATAAAAGTATGAAGAACTTTTATTTTTACAATGAAAATCTCGTTCACGAGTTGTATAACTTTATAGTGCCAATGTGCCTCACTTTTTGCATTGAATTAAGAAACAGCTCTTTCTCACCTGACCAAACCCGAAGACACCTGGTTGAGGCTGCTGCGGCGCGCCGAAGTTGAAGGCCGGGGCTGCCGTTGGCGCGGGCGCCTTGAAGCTCGGTATCGCCGCATTGGGCACTCCGAAGGCTGGCGAGGCACCCACGTTCGGCGAGCCGAACGCTGCCGCCGTAGTGGGTGACCCGAAGGCGGGCGCGGCCGCCGTCGCCCCAAAGGCTGGGGTGCCTGAACCAAATGCCGGAGCGGGCGTCGCAGCAGGCGATCCAAACAGATTCGCTGGTGGATTGCTCGTGGTCGATCCTCCAAACATCGAAGGCGTCGAACCAGGGCTTGAGAACAGCGATGACTGGTTATTCGAATTTTGACTCGGCAAACCGAATGGTGACTGAACTCCTGCTCCAAAAGCAGGCGCCGTCGCCGCGGCGGGCTGACTCCCACCGAAGATTGACGGCGTAGTCTGCGCCCCGAACGCTGGCGGGTTACTCTGGGCGGGGACCCCGAAGGCAGGAATGGCGCTTGTGTTGCTGCCGAACGCGGAAGTCGCGTTGCTTGTGACGCCAGCCCCGAAGTTAGGGGTGGCGTTGGTCGACGCGTTAGCTCCGAAAGACGGAGTGGCGTTGGATGAAGCATTGCTACCGAACCCTGGCGCTGGAGTTGCAGTGGAGTTGAAAGAGGAAGGTCCAAACGTAAATGTGCTCGACTTTGTCAATGGATTCGCAGTGGTACTAGGCGTTGCGAACATATTTGCGCCCGTGGTGGAGTTAGTCGGAGTCATGAACATGTTCTCCTTTGGCAAGTTCGAGCCGAATATGTTGGTCGTCTGCAAAGCGTTGTTTGTTAGAGTGGCAGCAATCGTGGCGACGGGAACCACATTCGTTGTCGCGGGCAGCGCGAACTTAGCAGGCGCGCTGTCTGTCGCGCCAAAGGCCGGTGACGACTTAAACAATGTTGTTTCAGACTTGTTGTTAGACCCGAAACTGAAGTTGAAAGTTGCTTTCGGTTCTGTGCTTGCGGACGCCGTAGTTCCGGAGCCAAAGCTGAAGAGTGGCGCGGCAGCGGCTGGAGCGGCAGCTGCACTCGTCGTCGCGCCTACTGTAAACATCGCTGCCGTTGCGGTTGCTGACGCTTGTGGCTTTGTAAAAAGTGAGCTTACCGTCGCAGGAATGCTCAAGGACGATGTCGTTACAGTAGTCGCAGCGGGCGCCGAGAACAAGTTACTGCTCAATTTAATACCAGTGCCAGCTGAGAATGTAAAGCTTGGCTGAGATTCTGCCTTCGTTGCTGGCATTAATAAGGGATTCGTAGGTGCATCCTTCTTTTCCTCTTTAGTTGAGGACGTTACGAGCGATGGGCTCGTACTCAGAGGCGTTGAAAAACTGTTCGACGTCAATAGATGCGGTGAAAAGGTACTCAGAGTGGTTTTAGGTGACTCTAAGGACGCCGTAACCTTGGATGCCACTTGTACCTCGTCATTATTTGCGCTATCTGTTGTGGATGCGTCTAGGCTCTTTCCAAAAGCGGGCTTAGCCGCGTCTACAGTGTCAACCTGTTGTTTCGGCATGCCAAAAGTGAATTGTACTTTAGGTTTATCCGTACTGCTTGTGTTTTCTCTCTCAGGTTTCTTTGGTATACTGAAAGTAAACGTTGGAGTGTTCGGAAGGCTGTTGTTGTTCTTTTCAGATTCAACTTTTTTGTTTAAGTCCACTGGAGGTACCTTTTCCACTGGTTCTGGTTGCTTAGCAGGTTCAATACCAAACTTAAAGGTTGTGTTAGGTGTAATACCAAAGTTAAACATCTTCTTGTCTGCCTCTTTAACTGTTCCCGGTTTAGCACCCTCACAGCACACGCATTTTAAAACATTATTTTCATTTCTCACGAGACAGCTTGGGCACTCCCACTTAGCTTCTTGTAATTTAGCGAGGTCTTGTAATACTATGTCTTTTGTCACTTTGATCGTCGGGACGGTCGCCTCGGGTTTAGCGCCCGGTCTAGCGCCGCCGCAAGCAACACATTTATCTATTTCATTCTTATTATTTACCCAACAATCTCCACATCGCCATTCAGACGTTGCACTCGACTTGATTGTGTTGGAGCTACCGAAAGTTGGCATTTTGAAAGCGTTGGTGGTGGCTGCGGTTGTTTCTTTCTTGACGCCAGGCTTGAGGCCGCCACAAGCCGCGCACTTCTCAGCATCATTCTTATTCGTTATCCAGCAGTCTTTGCAACGCCATTCTGCGGCCGCCGCGGTTACCGAGGCGATGGCACTGGCTGCACCGACTTTCTTCGGATTCTTCCCGCCGCAACAGACACATTTCTCAGCGCTTTCCTCATTGGCCACCCAACAATCCTCGCACTTCCATTTTGAGTCTGTCGCTTTGGAATTGCCACTTAAACTGTTCACTGTGGCTTTGTTACAATTGACGCACTTGTCTTTATCATTTTGAGTAAGTGACTGTTTGCAAACGGAGCATTTCCGGGGAGAGGGCGCACCGCTAGGCTTGACCGCGCAACAGCACACACACTTATCCGCCTGCGCTTTGTTATTTACCCAGCAATCGCTGCACTTCCAGTCTTCAGACTCGGCGTCTTTGCCTGTACCTACAAAAGAAGAAACAGTGTCGCTCTTTTTGTCAACCTCCCTATCTGGGCTGCCAAAAGTAAACTGTTGCGTTTTCTGGTCGTTTTTGGGTTGTGCAGGGGATAATCGAATGGGGCTGGCGAATTTGAAGGCGTCGCTAGTAGTTGGGGCGGTCGACTTACTGGTTTCCGAGATCTGTGATGTGACCGTTTGAGGTTTGCTGGCTGCGTAAGAGGTGCTGGTTTGTGAGGGTAGTGGTGTCGAGAAGGAGAACTTTGGGAGATTGGTGTTGTCGATGACGAGCCCTCCTGAGGGCAGGTCGAGTGGCGCCGATATTTCGTCGATGGATTCACCGCGCTTGGGCCGTGTCGACGATACACGCGTTTTCACTTTCGACGTAAACTTGTCTTTTTCGGGTGTAGCCCTGTAACAAACGATATATGTGCTTAATGGGCCAATTAACACAACACACATATGATGCTTCGTATCATTGGCGGAGACTTATGTCCAGCAGTGAGAATATAAGCTCATTGAAGACGATGATCTAACTTATCTGCAATCGGCAATGAACTGAAATTGAAATGAAATTGAAATGAAATTGTAATGAAATTGAAATGAAATTGAAATGAAATTGAAATGAAATTGAAATGAAATTGAAATGAAATTGAAATGAAATTGAAATGAAATTGAAATGAAATTGAAATGAAATTGAAATGAAATTGAAATGAAATTGAAATGAAATTGAAATGAAATTGAAATGAAATTGAAATGAAATTGAAATGAAATTGAAATGAAATTGAAATGAAATTGAAATGAAATTGAAATGAAATTGAAATGAAATTGAAATGAAATTGAAATGAAATTGAAATGAAATTGAAATGAAATTGAAATGAAATTGAAATGAAATTGAAATGAAATGGAAATGAAATTGAAATGAAATTGAAATGAAATTGAAATGAAATTGAAATGAAATTGAAATGAAATTGAAATGAAATTGAAATGAAATTGAAATGAAATTGAAATGAAATTGAAATGAAATTGAAATGAAATTGAAATGAAATTGAAATGAAATTGAAATGAAATTGAAATGAAATTGAAATGAAATTGAAATGAAATTGAAATGAAATTGAAATGAAATTTATTTTTCGCTTGTTCAACGTTTACATGGTACAAAATAAGCCGTAACTATTATTTCATGCAAGAAAAGGTCCACCACCCTCCGTACTAGTATTAACTGTATTACGGCAGGGTAGTATCACGTCTCCAACGGGCAATGGATATCGATATCAACCCTTGTAAGTCCCCACTGCTGGGGCACGGGTCTTTTAATGCATCGCAGAAAGGTCAGACGATATTTCACCACGGGGGCCAAGTCCGGGGTCGTGGAGGATTGTAAGACAGTGCCGGGCCTTACTGTCAGAAGTTATCAAACCACCCATAAGGCAATCTGCAATACGAAAAATAAATTATGGTAGTTTTTATTCACCTATGTGCTTGATTTCGCAGTTGCAAATGTCTTCATCAAATCTTCATCACGCCTGCAGTGTATATGCGTACGGTAGAAACTAATCGCCAAATACGTTGTTTGCAGTGAAAATGAAGCATAGAAGTGCATGTCTAACCAAACCGTTCGTATTGGGACTAACCCCAGTTTCCCAGAGTGAATACAAAATTCCATCACCCACCATTAACACTTTGTTAACGCAGGAGAAACCAAAGATAAGTCATACCGAAGTTATCAAAAAGGTCACAATATGGTTACCTTAACGGCAATTCAACGTGTTTAAAATAGGTGTAACTAGCATTTATTGTTGTGTACTGTATAACGTCGTAAAACAGACAATTTCGACGTCCAGTATAATCAACTCGAGACGTCGAAATCCCCCAGCGTTGCCAACACGATTGTACTAATCGCAACTAATAGAAATATCAGACCAGAGCTGTTAGGTAACTCGCAGGTACCTACTGCCTAAACTAGGTCCCTGTTATACCTGTCTACATCACTACTGACGCTCCACTGCATGCTTAGTGGAGCGTCTGAAACCTGTCACAGGCAGGTTACTTCCGGTCCATTGAAATCAAATGCTACATACTGCTCAAAACAATTCACTAATTGTTTTGAGCAAAAATTAATCCCACTTTGAAATCTTATTCCCCTGAATAAGAATTCAAAGTGGGATTATTATTTGCCAATTTTGAAGTATAAACGGCGACTAAATAATTATGTGTCACTAGCTTTTGCCCGCGACTCCGTCCGCGTGGACTTTTTTTGCAACCCCATTCAGTCGCTTAAGGGTTAAATGTAGAAAAACGGCGAACCACGTGTTTAATCAATTGTGTTGAAGAGTATTTATTCTTTATACCTCCAACATTCTTTATACCTCCCACACAAATTTTGGCATCCCTTTTCGCTCCCTTAGAGGATGAATTTCAAAAAATCCGCTTTCTTATTCCTTGTCTACATTATATATAGAACCTCTATGCAAAATTTCAGCTTCCTAGGTCCAACGGCTTGGGCTGGGCGTTGATGAGTGAGTCAGTCAGTCAGGACTATGAATTTTATATATATATAGATTTTTCACCTTTTCCAAATTAAAAAATTAAAGAGCATCGACGTTTTTGTTAATAGTTCCCAATATGGCGGTCAAGACTCTATGCACACACGAAAACAAAGTGACTGTACTTTTATTATAGCTCACGTGGGCCATGTGGGCAATTATAAACAAAAAAAAAAATAATTATTAGCAAAGGGGAAAATAAAAAGTACCCGGAACCGGCCGTGCGAGCATGCAACTGATAAAGGTTGATGAAGCGAAGGTGATCTGTCGGGATCGTGCCAAGTGACAGTTTCGTGGTCTCTGCCTAAACATCTGGGATACAGGCGTGATGTTATGTTAAGTTATGTAACTGTTTTTATTCTACTTTAAAACCTTATTCCTCTAATTGGTTTGAGCGGTATACAAGAAATGGTGGAACAAAATAAAATAGAATAGTAAAAGTTATCCGAGATAGAGAACTGAAACAGTTCGCAGCTGCGGAAACCCAAAATGTGAAAAACGTCACCGATGCCCAGCCTCGAAATATATGAGCGGTGGTAGCTCAGTGGGTAGAACAATTGACTCGCAAGAGAGAGACCAGGTTCGATACCCAGTGCGGACATGTATCAATGACTTTGTTTAATTTCAAAGTTACGTACGTACATTTGCGAAATTGTAGCAGCAATACCACACACTAACGGTGAAGGAAAACATCGTGAGGAAATTCGCGGCTTGGTTGGCTCCGCACGTTTTGACTAGTCTTTCCTGTGGGCTAGGCCGGCTAAGTTGTCAGGATGGTATAGGTGCTGGGCAAGTCTACACCATTTAAAAACGATGTCCCAGGCACTGCAGCATCCGAGTGGTCCCTTCGCCCATCTAGTGTGTGTGAGTGAACCTCCTAATGTAAGATAAGCGGATTGGGTGCCTACCTCCGATAAGAGACATAATAAGTAACTTTTTATATTCCAGACCGATAAGGAAAGTGTTGGCAATACGTACAAGTCTCATAGGGCAAGTTGGTCAAACAAAGCTTCTTATTTCATGAATTTTTTGGTTCATTCCGGCTTCGTAGCAATGGTGCGTGTGCACTCAAATATACATAGGTATGCTAATATAAAAAGAATATTTATCTTACTCACGTTCTCTCCTAGATGGAGAGAACACCATTTATAACTTTAAAAAAAATTAAAACCGACTTCAAATGCCTGAACACAAAAAAAAACTAAAAATTAAAAAATAATTCCTAATATCTATTACCTAATACTATAATTTTCCCAAACTATGCCAAAGTAATTAAAGTTAAACCAGCTAAATATCTATAGTGTTACTTTTTTGTAGATACCCTTAGTGCATTTAATATGGGTAGGCCTACTAAACGCGCAGCTCTAATGAGACAGCGCCGTTCGGAGGAAACAAAAGAAGAAAGGGAAGTGCGTTTAAAAGAAAGTAGAGAAAGAAATGCTAATAATATATTAAAAGAGAGTGATGAGCAGCGGACTTCTAGACTTTCGAAAATGAGAGCATACGAAAATTTAACCAGAATCAATGAAAGCCCCGAACACCGGACTCATCGGCTTGGTTTGATACACGATCTTTTATCAAGCGAAACTGAAGAGCAACGCTCTCACCGGCTCGGCTTGATACACGATCGTTTATCAAGCGAAACCGAAGAGCAACGCTCTCACCGGCTCGGCTTGATACACGATCGTTTATCAAGCGAAACCGAAGAGCAACGCTCTCACCGGCTCAGCTTGATACACGATTGTTTATCAAGCGAAACTGAAGAGCAACGCTCTCACCGGCTCGGCTTGATACACGATCGTTTATCAAGCGAAACCGAAGAGCAACGCTCTCACCGGCTCGGCTTGATACACGATCGTTTATCAAGCGAAACCGAAGAGCAACGCTCTCACCGGCTCAGCTTGATACACGATCGTTTATCAAGCGAAACCGAAGAGCAACGCTCTCACCGGCTCGGCTTGATACACGATCGTTTATCAAGCGAAACCGAAGAGCAACGCTCTCACCGGCTCGGCTTGATACACGATCGTTTATCTTGATAAACATTGGATGGCATTGCTTTGTCCGATTTGGATGCTAATAAATTATTAAATCGACCACACGACGACAAAGCTCTCACTGAAATGATGAGGTTGCGTAATCTTAGTGAATACAATGGAATTAGTAAGATTTGTCAAACTCTACGCACGCCGCTCAGCACTCCCAGTGCCATTAGATATCTCGTAACAACTAACGTTCTATTCTTGGGGGTGAAATATTTTCTTCAAATTCACATGGGAACACCTTGTGATTACCTATGTCACAAAAAAAGAATTGTTCAAATCGGTTCATAATCGGCGGAGATATCGCAGAGATAAGGGTACACCCCTAAAGTTCTACCCTTGGGGGTGAAATATTTTCTTCAAATTCGCATGAAACCACCCTTTTGATAATACCTATTCAACAAAAAAAATAATCGTTCAAATTGGTTTATAATCGGCGGAGATATTGCGTATAAAAAAGTTCATCCCCAATTTTCCACCCTTGGGGGTTGTTTTTTTATTATTAAATTTAAATGGGACCACCCTTGAGGTATTAACTATACGCCGAAAAAAGATTTGTTCAAATCGGTTCATAATTGGCGGAGTTATCGCGTAACATAGAACCTCCTCCTTTTTTTGAAGTCGGTCTAAAATGTGTTCCACTCTCTTCAACATCAACATGTAGGCCCATGAACAAAGCCTACTTCTGGCTATAAGTTTCTTCCGTCTCACGTCGCTAGGTACGAAGTACATTTTCTACTCTACTAATATATAATGGTCAATATTTATAAAAGATACATTAGTTCAAGTAGCAACTAGCCGATGTTGACAAAATCTGAATTCTCCGGGAACGAATATCTTGACAGCCTCAGAAATGCATTGGTGAGTTAATCTGCAACCGTACCTAAGCTTTTAAGGTAACAAAACACTCAACAAATCCATTTCAATTTAGGACCTCTCGTCAAAAAATATAAAAGTAAATTAAACCGCAATTTAAAAAATAAGAACTTAATCCATAATTATTACAAAAACATGGCAACGAACGTTGGCGCGGGCGCGAGTGTGAGACGGTGTTCCGCGCCAACCTCTGCATCGCTTTACGTCATATCATCATAATCATCAGACCGTCGATATCCACTGTCCACGGGCAAGCCTCGTACGCCACATACTTGGAACGATTCTCACTAACTACTTGATCCAAAGTAAAAACATTTTTTGCTGTTAACATGTGGCTGTTGGTCTTAGGGTTCAGTACCAGAAGAGTGTCAAACCGGACCCTGTTAGTCTGCCTTCGCAGTTTGGTTGTCTGTCTGTAGTATGACCTTCAGGGCGCTACTCACGTGCTGGCCGGCGGGTAGGGCGCCGTGCTGCTCTGAGAAGCGACGATCTGCCGCACGCCGGACATTGAGTCGCGCAGCTTGTGCCGCTGTTTGATCCGCAGCATCGAGATGGCCGGCGAAGCGCTGTGCAACTCCTGAGTCTTGTACGAGGCTATTGCTGAAACAACGGGTAGAAATTAGAAACAAAAAGATGAGGAATTATACACTACTTACTAGAGGTGAAAATTTTTACATTTTTGTGTGACAAAATCAAGCACATACATAGTTCAAAACACCAAGATGCCTTTTGTTTTTAGAGACAAAGTCTTCTGTAGGTCTTAGAAACTTTATTGAAACTGGAAAGCAATCTTGAAACATTATGTTAAATCAACATGGACACCTGCCTTTATAAGCATCATAGTCATCAAAAATAGGTTATAATTATGTGTAGGATACTTATCTATCCAAAGATGGTCAGACCTGGTCCGAAAGGACAGGGCACCATTTCATAAAACTACAATGCGTAGTTTATTACGACAATTTGATGAACATTACGTAGCAGTCTTCCTACTTATTGGCCAAATTGGCCCCTTAGTGAATCAATTTACCAACACACAAAACAACGAAACTACAATAGTTTTAACGTACACTTGGAACGTTGTATATAATTTTATAATAGTAAATAAACTCTGGAACGACTTTAGGTGTGGTTTTATTTGTAGAATTGTAGTAATATTAACAGAAAACTGGATAAAAACGGATAAACGGAGAAGCAGGTAAAAAGTCAGATCTGGTCAAAGCGTAAAGTAGTAGTGTGAAAAATGAGGGAAATCGAAGAATGAGTGACATACATAATTTAAATATTTGAAAATGATAGATGGAAAAAGAAATAAAAATGGTGTAAAGAGGTTTGCACCGTCACATTACCCGGGGGCACCGGTAAAAAAAAATATTTTTTAGATATATTTATTTAAAAAAAATATCTAAAAAAAATTTTTTTTTTATAAAAAATATAGTAAAGTTAACTTATATAATTTAAAATTTAAAGTCAAGGTCGAGAGTAAAGTCGATGAAGGTCGGGGATGTGGTATGGGTAAGTAAATATGGTTATTCTTAAATATTAAAATAAAATATAAAGGATGGGCGATGAAAAAAATTTAGAGTGTGTGGAGTGATATTTACAATGAATATTTACATTAGGCAGTTCCACTTTTATTCATCACCTATCATTCATCCCTAGCATGCATCACCTAGCATTGTCTTCATCTAAAGTGAAGGTGAAGACGTTCATTCAGTATAGACAAAATCTATTTTTATTAATTAGATTTATCCAGAAACTGGCCTAAATTAGTAATAGGCTTATTTAGCCAGTTACCACCCGCTGGTATTCGGTAGTGGTAAGGCTTATTTATTGAGTCACAATCCGCTCTATGAAAGTTATTTACATTTTAACAATATTTATAATATTGGGTACATAGTACCCGACGGGGTAGAATCCGTCGTAGTAGTGCTCTCAAGAGCTATGGTGGGGTAAACACCGTAACGCGTTTAATTAGATAACGCGATTGATAAATAAATTAGTTGACCTAGGCTTATTTAACGTGTTGTCGCCGCACCTGATTGAAAGTTTGGATGTTCTAAAAAAAATGGTTAGTAAATGTCCAGGAGGATAGTGGTGTATAAATAATAAATAAAAAAATAGTTAATAAATAAATAAACAAATAGTATGACGCAAATGTGTCCGAAAAGGTAATGTGGTGATAACGTCTCTATCTACGGGTGATTATATATACAGAAAATTAAAACTATAAAAAGGCGGCGTTGGTAGGTTTTGTACAAGTTGACAGTTAAAATTTTAAAAAGAGTACGGATACTATAAAAAAAGAGGTTAGGAAATTATTTTAGTAATGAGGTAAGGATGGGGTGAGGGGGAGAGTTTTTATTTTATTACCAAAGAGTTCCTTGTAGGTTTAACCTGTGGAGGTTTGTTTTTAGAATTTTAAAAATATTAACAGAAAACTGGATAAAAACGGATAAACGGAGAAGCAGGTAAAAAGTCAGATCTGGTCAAAGCGTAAAGTAGTAGTGTGAAAAATGAGGGAAATCGAAGAATGAGTGACATACATAATTTAAATATTTGAAAATGATAGATGGAAAAAGAAATAAAAATGGTGTAAAGAGGTTTGCACCGTCACACACTTACATGTATTCCTGCCACTACTGTCGATAGAAGGCCGAGTGTATTGCGGTATCCTCTTGGCTTCGATGAGCGGCGACGAATAGTGCTCCAGGAGATCCATAACCCTCCTGGTAGCGCTGCTAATGGAGGTGTCAGCGTTGCTGGTGGCTTGAACCACTGCCGTCTTGCGCTGTCTGATGTTCGGCTGGTTGAGGTACAGGGAGCTGGAGGCACCGCCGTACATCGTACGGCCGGGGTAGAAAGGGGAACCAAGCAGGCTGGCCTTGAAGCATGGCTCCCGGTCTTTGATTGTATTGAGCGATGTTTTTACTGAAAAAGAGGGTTTATTTTGAGCGACACGTGTTTCAGTGAACAATAAAAAGTGACAGGCTTAGAGTTCTCCCTTGTGTATACGTGGCTAAGAGATTACTCAGTATCTGTTATGTTATTCGAGGTTTATGAAGAAGGTCTGTCCTAGAGCAACTATGTTAACCTGTAAGACTATTTTCCCTACTCTGGAATTCTATTCATTTTCAATCCATTTCAACTCATTTAAAGCTAAAAACCTATTTAGAGGCTAAAAATTTCACCCATGCCGGGATTCGAACCCGCAACCTCTGGCTATCCGTGCCAGGATAGCCAATAGCTTCCCACGTGCATAATTATTTATTTTAAAACCTTGTTGGAGTATTCTACAGTGTAAATGTATCAAGGCGTACTACTCCAAGAACTATTCTATTCCAGCAAACCTTTGGTTCTGGTAAGACGGAAAGAGAAGTGCAAGGAAATATATAAAACTCAAAATACGCGACTTTCCAGTACATTGTCAAATTCTGACATTTTAACGCCACAAAACGCATGACTCCTGCCTTCGTACTTCTCGGGCTGAGCTACCAACTTCCCACCCCGGGGATACGTGCACACCGTCGCTGCATCCCCGCTCCGCTAGTTAGTCGGATAATCGACAGGACTTATTGGACGCGCTTCATCGTCATCATCATCACCATCTCAGATGGAGCACGGACTCTGGAGGCCCAACACCACCTCATTACTTTGCGAGTACTCTTCTCGTAACGAGATCAGAAAACATATTGCGGAAAAAACCGACGATCAGACTTTTTGTTTTTGAAACTCATTTTGTTTGTAAACAAACCTCCTGGTTTATTTTGAGCCCTATTCCCCAGGTAGGGACCCTTACACAACAACCACCCTTCTGTTTGTTTGCGCAAAATAACGTTGGAGCCAGAAACTTCAACAAAGAGAGGAAAACGAAAGGAAACCTATGTAATAACACGAAGTTGATTTGAAAGACTCGCTATTTTCAGGCGTAAATATGTTCATTGAAAACTAGTCTACAGTTAAGAGGTAATCAACCTGTTATTAAAACAACGCAAAGCTTTCAAACCGTTTTTTAACTGTCGATCTTTAAAACGCTACGGGGTTAAAGTTTAAAATTTTACTTCATTTTATTTTATACAAATTGACGGCCTCGCGTTTCAAGATTATATTAGACAAAAAAACTAAATAACAAATCTAACATTTGGTAGTTGGAAAAGTATTAAAAACTGTAGTCATATTTTCAGTTATTTCAATAATGCATACGAACAGTTGAAGGCGGTCTTGTACTTTCATCGATTTTACTTTTATTATGTACCTTGTCACATTTCTTGCTCCCACCACAAATGAAATAATCACCAAGACATAGTACGGATAGAGCAAAGATAGAAAAAAGTTTCCTTAGCAGTGGACTAGCATCTATGCACGCACGATCGCAGTCCGCATTAAGTTCTTTTTTCGTGAACAACGAAATTTTGCGATTACACGAAGAAGCGTACTGAGATATTTATCCCCGGCTTCTTATACACAATCTGTTAATTACCAGACATTGGTCTTTTTTTAAGTGTTATGTAGAGAACCATTAGATTAACAGATTGTCAGAGTACAAAAAACTGGGTAATAATATTATCCAAAGAAAAATTTCTAATTACTCAACTTATGACACCAAAAATAACAAATAATGATGGCGAATATTGGGTAAGTAAGAATCGATACAGTATCGAGAATTTAAAAAATCATAATATTTTATAAGGATTTTTCATCTCAAACTTGCTCAATATACGTTCGTATATTTTCAACAGAGAGTCCTTTCAACAAGACAACTCATAAGTCTTAAAATAGACGAGCGTCTAGAGTCAAACTGGATTTTTGTAACACTTTCATTAACGATTAACCTACAGAGTACGTATGCAGCTTTTTTGTCCTAACCTTGGTTTTAATATTCCTAGAGGTTACACTATTTTTATTTTTAATGCACTAACCCGTGCTAAGGAACAAATTTAAAAACCTATTTAGAGGCTAAAAATTTTTTCCCGGCATGGGTGAAATTTTTAGCCTCTAAATAGGTTTTTAAATACCTAGAGGTCTTATGTGGATAGCAACTACAGTAATGACGTCTGTAATGACGCGGAATGACGTCTACAACATGAAAAAGGAGCTTTAAGAATTACAACTTTTTTCATTATTTTGGGAGGGGACTGCGTAACTTCGCAAAGAAAATTTGTTTCTCTTTTTTCTTAAATTAAAGCCTCAGAAGAAGCTTCAAGCCATTTGCAGATTGCGATGAGATAGGTTGGAATTTTATAAAATAAAAAATACGTTTACTCAGTAACCACAGCCGGAAGCCCAGTAGGTAGAACAAAGGATGCATGTACCAATGACTGTGGGTCAGTTCCTGAATTGAGAATTCCACTAAGTAAATACCTAACTCATCACCTTCTTTCAACCTCTTTTCTGGAAAATTCGAAGAGACAGCACTGCAGTTTACTATTTACTTAACGAAATTCTCAATTCAGAAACCGACCCTTTGTTTTCGAAGTTGTGTACATTTGTGAAGTTTTAATAGCGATACCTCGCTACTACTTGAGTATCGGAGGTGTACAAATGAGGTATTTGTACACCTCCATCGGCCCTTGAAATCGCAATTCCGCGGTGGTCTCGCGTGGTAATGAAGTCCATACTCTCTCCGTCTCTCTCTGAAAGAAGGCCTGTGCCCTGCGGTGGGACGTTCATAGGCTACATAAAAAAACTCACCACAAGCCTCCAAACTTGGATCGTTGGTCGCCGACGAGCCGGGGCCAAAAAGCGACTTGCGTTTCTTCTCCATGGACCGTCCTATCTGGGACACCGTAATTTGGGCGGTAGAACTCGCGTTGTCTCTTTCACTTCTATCTAAATCGTCGGGGGTGCGAAGGGGCGTCGACACGTAGTTGGTCTCTCGCCGGAAGGTAGTCCGGCCTGGCGGCGACTGCACTGTGCTATAGGAACTATTCTCTGTTGTTTCTGTGGCCTCCTCGGGGTTGTCTTCTTGTATGCTGGTCACCTGTCGTAGGGAAAGCGTTTGATTTTCAGTTCGTCGAGTACAAGTTTGGTCAGTGAATGTTCTTCTCACTTATTATTTTTACCATCGATGGCAACCAATATAACTTAAATTCATTTATTTTGGCCCAGAATGTTAAATGTTGACTGCATTATCACTATCAGGGTAAGGGCTCGATGAGAGGCGGACCATCGTTTTAAGGGCCTCTGCCTAAAGAAGTATAAAGAAAACACGAAAACTGGAACCATTGTTAAGTCTGTGTCTGTTATCTTCTCATACATCAATGCGTCAGAAGCTCCAACAACGACATACCTATATTATGTACGTCACGCGCACCCTAGACAAGAATTAGCTAGGTCTTAATGTCAATTAGAAAATCCTTTCATAGCCATGGCGAGCCTCGGTTGTCATCGATACGCTAAGTGTTAGAATTCCTTGTGAAAAACAACATTATTCCCTTGGAGCTTAAAACAAAAGATCTTTGTTCACGTGTCATGTTAGCCACATGACATGTACAGAATGGTTTAGCCACTTTACACCCGGCCGAAGCTTTACGGGTGCAACAATACCAAATGTCAATCTAAAATATAGCCATTTTATACTGATAAGATGCTTTTGTTTTGTAGTCTCTAGTCTACAATACAAAAGCAAAATTATTGTCCACAGGCCCCAGGAGCGGTATTACGTCTAGTTATGTATTTTTGTGGGTGGATTGATTGATGTTGTTGCACCAACACGGTCTCATCCTATCGTAAGGTGTATAGCCATTATTAATTTCTAAGAATCGCGATGATGAATAGGTTCCGAAGCAAACAGTTGTCAGCCAAGTGGACTGCCATGGTACCATCGGCTGCCACGTTTTTTTGGCGTCCGACCATCTTGTTTGCATACTTCCTCTGACCCGTTTACCATGCACCTAGCCAGTGATCATTAGCTGTTCTACAGTCTATTTATTCTTACTTGTCCAATTTAGTAAACAAGATTCTACCCTTAAACTGTGACTTTTTAGTCCAAAACTGCCATATTTCCATAAATGAAGTAACCTGGAACACTCTTTTAGATAACGCGCTGCCAATTTTATAAACATAGTTCATGAATTTGCGAGAAATTGTCTAGTTTAGGCATCTAATCTCAATTTTAAGGTTAGAATCTTGTTTACTAAATTGGACAAGTAAGAATAAATAGACTGTAAACAGTGTCTGGGTGACCTCAAGCATCACGAAGCGATTCGCGATTCCATGTCAAAAGTCGCGATTTCATTAACTACTGTAATAGTTAAATTCAGACATTTAAACGCCACATAACGAGCGACTCGAGACATCATGTTACCCATGCTTGAGACAGTAAACAAAATTGTACTCACATCATTCAACCCGTAATGGTTGCTGTATTTGCCCACTGTGCTGGGGTAGCATGGGCGCTTCGTGAGCGGAGGCTGCGGCGGCGGCTCCAAAGTCTCGTCCTCGGTCGACGAGTCGGTCTCTGCCTGCGGCGTCGACCCGTTGGCACTCGACGGACTACTGAACCACTTGGTGATGGTGGCCGGAAGCAGACCGGTCACGCGCTGCGTCACGTTCTTGACGAACGACTGGAATCGTCCACGAACGTTACGATCGTAAGAAAGAAACTGAATTTCCGCAAAGAGAATATTTTGTTTATTTTTCCCTATATTCCGACGAACAATGCCCGTCATCAGAGTGTCAGTTACTTTTAGTTACGGAGAGGTTCCTAGACAAATATAAATCTTCGATAGAAATCCTTTCCAGAATAAATAAATGTTTAGCAAAACATTGACTGCCAACCTTCGAAAGTCGGAGACGCAACATAAGAAAAAGTGGTTAACTTAATTTGGTGAGAGTTTCGATTTTTTGCCAGTAAATTTCTGGTGGGCGTTTTCAAGAAAGACAAATCTTATTCGCACTTACATCATTCAGACCATAGTTGTTGTATTTGCCGGGCCCAGGCGTACAGACGCGCTTGGAAGGCGGGGGCTGCGCCGGCGAATCTTGTGGCTCCTCCCGGGGCTCCGTGGCCTCGGCCGAAGCCGAGCCGTTGGCGCTGGTGCCGGCGCCGCCGAACCATCGGCTGATGGCGGCACCCCTCATCAGAGACTGTAATAGTGCAGTTGCTTTTAGAATAGAAAAGAATAGAATAGAAAACGTTTATTTGGTACCAGAATCAAATCAAAAACAATAATGGTTTAGAATGTAAATAAGACATGGCACCAAAATGGCCGCCGCTCAGCAAATGCCATGACCGATGGAGACCAAAATATATAATCACAATAATAATAATAATAATAATAATAATAATAATAATAATAATAATCACACACAATAATAATAATAATTCAATTTATAGACAATTTTGATAACATTTTTAATAAAACTATATATTGAATTGAGTTGTACTGATTGATTAATTGAATTGGATTAAATTAATTGATTGAGTTGATGTCAATTAAATTGAATTGAATTGAATTACCATAATTTAAAAATAACTAAACACAATATCAACAAACATTATTCATCGAAATATTATCTTACTAATTATTTTAGACCAGCGAATACTGCTCCTAACCTTTTTCAATCTTGTTACCTCGATAACCTATCAATAATGCAGCCTTCACACCTCCCACTCAGTAGCGTAGTCGGGGCGGGGAGGGAGGGCCGCCCCGGGCGGCACTTTACAGAGGGCGGCATTACGGGCGAATTACGCAATACAGAATTAAAATATCTTGCAAATTTTTGAGCCATTTCATATTTTTGTCGTACCTACTTGCAATAAATTCGAAACTATAGAAATAAGCATGGATATTTCATCACTTATTGTGTCACTTAATCGGGTAAAAAGATGAGTTCTTTAAATTAATATAAAATAGTGACATTCTGCTCATTGTAGCCACTGGCAACACCATCTGTACTGTACATACTAGCTTTTAGGGATTTACTGCAAATCAGTATTTTATTTTATGCTTAGATTGTTTGAGACTAATGTTGCTCCTACTCCCACTGCCTCTGAGGCTCCTATAATATAAATAATAAGTGTTCAATATTGTGTAATAACATTTGCAAATTAGGTTACAGTACGGTAAAGGTCCCTTCAAGGGAATCCGTGAGTGATGCTTTGACAATTCAAAAAAATAACCTCTTGAATTATCTTTAAAAGTAAAAAGTTATTAGATCTCAACGGAATAATCTGCAAAAGGTTTAAGAACAGTATCCCTACCACATACAGATTTTGTTTCATGTGGCTACTTGAAACATAATGTACACATAAAACATTGTATTTTGGGGTACAAAACTGGTTTCTATCCTGAACAATATAGTAGCTAAAGCTTCTTAAACTTTTAGAACTGTTTCGAATTAAACCGTTTTACTGTACTAAGTCTCGAACAAGGCCGCGGGCAGACAAATAGGCAGTCGGAGACAGTGCAACTATGAGAGTTCCTTCTTGACTACTGAACCCTAAGAAGCTCCAAGTACACCTCCTCAGATGGGGTGCGGAAATTGAAAATAGTATATGAGTATATATAATTGAAAATAAGTATTTCTCAGTATAGCTCGAGAACGGTGCTTAATGAGGGTAAAAGTATCGATACGTTTTTTGGAGAGAAATGTTTTATTCCATATTTCAGCTGGCTCTCACCGTATCAAAAATATGCGCAAAAAACGAAAATATGTAGCCTTTAGCCTCGAAAAAAACCAACGCACACGTCAGATCAATACTAACTATTGATAAAGCATTCGTGATGTCGTACTTAAGACCCACACAAATATCCAGCTTGTTGTGAACTAATGCAAATTGGAGTGTCTATTTTGTCTAGACCAACAAGAGGGCGGCAAATATTTCTTTGGCCCCGGGCGGCTGACACCCACGCTACGCCACTGATCCCAATGTAGGGCACAGGCTTTTACGCAGGGAGAAAAGCGAGTAATGGGCAAAATCAAGTCGATTTGAAATTTCATAACCTAGTAGGTAGTTAATTTTACCCCATATCATTGGGGATGGATTGGAATGAGTTCAATATCATTTTATGAAATGGAACTAGAGGTCGCAAATATTTTATGACTATATACAAAATTGTCAACTTCACTTGCTAACTGTAAAACATCGTGAGGAAACCGGAGTTTTTGACGTGTTCAAGTACCGAATAAAAGAACCTTGGTGGTAGTTAAGCCCATACAATCTCTTTGAGAGAAGGCCCGTGCCCTGCATTGGGGCGTTTATAGGCTACATAAAAAAAAGTAAAACGTTAATTGGCCTTTTTGCATCTACGTAATGAGATAATTTATACAGCGACCAGTCAGTGGTATCTTCACTCACACTAGATGGCTGAAGAGACCACTGGGATGCTGTAGTGCCTGGGACATGGCTATACAGATGGTGTAGGCTTGCCCTGCACCTATGCCATCCTGAAAGCTTAGTCGGCCTAGCCCACAGGAGCCTAGTCAATACGTGCGGAGCCAACCAAGCCGCGGGTTTCTTCACGATGTTTTCCTTCACGGTTAGCGTGTGGTATTGCGACTATGTATTCGCAAATATACGTAAATTTGAAATTAAACAAGTCATTGGTACATGCCCGTACTGAGGATCGAACCTGGGTCTCTCGCTTGCGAGTCCATTGTTCTACCCACTGAGCTACCACCGCTTTCGTCAATAAATTATTCAATAATAAGCACAGTCTAGATAGCAAAGTTTTACATTTACATTACCACCGCAAATTAGTAGTTATACCCCAGAGGGAGGATTACCGAGGGTTCGGAGCGTCGACTTTAGACAATGTCATTTCTTTACTGTTTATCATCGTCAAATCTTGGAGTATATTGCCCAACAAATAAATTGAACAAATTACTTTGTCTTCGAATGGACGTTGTTGACATCTTTTTGGCGGAGGACGGGGTATGAGACATAGAAACATGCTTTAGTTTAGTGAAATTAAAAAAATATTTGATTTTTATGGAATCTACTAAATGTTCCTTAATTGACACATTTATTACAAATATATTATAAGATCAGTCAACAGCTTGGGTGTCGAGCCTGGAGGTAATTACCTCCCCAGGTGTAAAATTGATTCCGCATGGGAATAAGCAATGTACCAATAGAATGATCTAGAATGAGCAAGTAAACTGAATAAATAAATATATAAATGATATGAAATTTTATAATTACTCAAAGTTCACTGTGAAAAATATTATTACAACTCTTTTATTCATACCATAATACATTTCAATACATAATTGAAAAGAGTTAAATTTAAAAGTTACATGCATAAAAGTTACACGCATTACACACTAACATAACTGATTGAGGAAACACTCATGAAAGGTATACTCTTTTAATAAAAAGCATATAGCTACGCTTAGCAATGCAGTCACCATGCAAGAAAAAGGATTCAAATCATCAATACAGTCATTGCTTATAAAATAAAAGTAATAAATTCTGGCACGGATAGCCAGAGGTTGCGGGTTCGAATCCCGGCATGGGTGAAATTTTTAGCCTCTAAATAGGTTTTTAAATAAATTCAAGCTCAGGTGCAAAAGACTTCAACCACATTTGCATACCGTCTTAAGATATTTTATACAAAATGTATTTATTAAGCTCGGGGATAATTAAAGTTACACACTATTTGAGGCAGCAGTCGAGATTGTTTTATTTGTAAGGTTAATTGAAGTAATTTGATGCAAAAATACAGTAAATAATATCAACAACTTAAGTACTGATACTTTTCAATAAAGGGGATTGATGCAGTAACACCAATGGAAAAAAATCTTATGTTTTTTACACATTGCTTTTGCAAAAAACTATTTATGATAGAAATTTTAGGGACCCACAGTAAAGAAACTAGAATCACCGACCTGATACCAGACTGCATTTATGACAAAAACGGCAGTTGTTAGCATTATTTTATGCTATAGAGTCCTTGGTCATTTTACATTAGGTTCAGAGGCACTTTAGGCCATGACTATGGAATGTTGTATAACTTTTATAATCATAAATAAACTCTGGAACGACTTCAGGTGTGGTTTTATTTGTAGATATTACATGTAGATAAAACAGAAAACTGGATAAAAACGGAAAAGCTGACTTTTTTACCTGCTTCTCCAGGTAAAAAAGTCAGATCTGGTCGAAGAGTAAAGTAGTAGTGGTGAAAAATGAGGGAAATCGAAGAATGAGTGACAAAATTTAAATATTTGAAAATGGTAGATAGAAAAAGAAATAAAAATGGTGTAAAGAGGTTTGCACCGTTACACTACACGGGGGCAACCGGTAAAAAAATTTTTTTTTAAATATATTTAAAAAAAATATATTAAAAAAAAATTTTTTTATAAAAAATATTGACAAGTTAAAAAAAAATTAAATTGTAAGTCAAGAGAGGTAAATAATTAAATTAAAATTTAAACACAAGGTCGAGAGTAAAATCGAGAGTAAAATTGTCGAAATAATAAAATTTAAATTTAAAGTCATGAGTCAGGTCGATGAAGGTCGGGGATGTGGGATGGGTAAGTAAATATGGTTATTCTTAAATATTAAAATAAAATAAAATATAAAAGATGGGCGATGAAAAAAATTAAGAGTGTGTGGGGTGATATTTACAATGAATATTTACATTAGGCAGTTCCCCTTTTATTCATCATCTATCATTCATCCCTAGCATGAATCATCTATCATTGTCTTCAACTAAAGTAAAAGGTGTAGACTTTCACTCATTGTAGACAAAATGTATTTTTATTAATAAGATTTATCCTGGAACTTGTCTAATTTAGTAATAGGCTTATTTAGCCAGTTACCATCCGCTGGTATTCGGTAGTGGTAAGGCTTATTAAAGAGTCACAATCCGCTATGAAAAATTATTTACATTTTAAAAATATTTATAATATTGGGTACATAATACCCGACGGGGTAGTTTCCGTCGTAGTTTTGCTCTCAAGAGCTATGGTGGGGTAAACACCGTAACGCGTAAAGCGATTGATAAGTAAAGCACCTGATTGAATTTTTGGATGTTATAAAAAAAATTGGTTAGCAAATGTCCTGGAGGATAGTGGTGTAAGTGTATAGTTAATAAATAAATAGACAAATAGTATGACGCAAATGTGTCCGAAAAGGTAATGTGGTGATTATATATACAGAAAATTAAAACTATAAAAAGGTGGCGTTGGTAGGTTTTGTAGGCCCCACGTTGGGCGCCAGTGGAACGTTGTATAACTTTTATAATAATAAATAAACTCTGGAACGACTTCAGGTGTGGTTTTATTTGTAGATATTACATGTAGATAAAACAGAAAAACTAGAAAAAACGGATAAGCGGAGAAGCAGGTAAAAAAGTCAGATCTGGTCAAAGAGTAAAGTAGTAGTGGTGAAAAATGAGGGAAATCGAAGAATGAGTGACAAAATTTAAATATTTGAAAATGATAGATAGAAAAAGAAATAAACATGGTGTAAAGAGGTTTGCACCGTTACAACTTAAGTTGGTCTGACACTTTTTAAATACAACCTGTAATTAAGGATTTTATTCCATTGGTGATGCTGGTGTCACAACTTGTAGTTCCGCACCACTCAAGTACAGAAAACAGTTAATCATGTTGTTATATTGATTTCACATTTCTTTGGTGGGTATTGCAATACTAAAAGTATAGTAATGAGGGTGTTCACGGGATGTGCAATGTCCGTGCCATCTAGCCTTAGAACATTCATTGTGCAATAAAGCAACCACAAAACATTAAAAAGTTTCATAACTCATTTCTATATGCAATTGTCAAACATCATTTGCATTAAAATGGTTAGATGTATGTATCTGATGGACCGTATGTTAATATTCGCACATGCAGCATATGGAATCCATAAATATTATACCAGTGAATGTGTCTATAATTAGATGCTGTAAATTATTCATGAGATTTGGAACATAGAGAGTCCATAGAACTACATATAATATTTTTATCATAGATAGGCAAGTTAAGCTTAATCATAGACAGCCTTATTTATAAAAACACAATTCCTTCAAACACTCCAAAAATGCTGACTAAAGAAGTCTGTGATGGTGATTTTACAAGGAAAAATTGTACCAAAGATTAAATAAATGCCTCGAGGAGTGTTTTAGTAGAATCATTTTAGATAAATAATGCTGTTACAGTCTTATTTTTAAAAACACATTTCCTTAAAACACTTTTCTTAAATAGTCTATCAAAAGAGAGACCTAATTAAACTGCCTCTGAGGAATGTTTTAGTGGAATCATATTTTTATCATGATTAACATTTAACATAATTCCACAAAATATACCATATCATACCATACTAATGTATGCCGGCTTCTCAATCGGGAGGTCGTGGGTTCGAACCCCGGCATGTACCAATGACTTTGTTTTCTAAGTTAAGTACATTTGTGAAATTATATTAGCAATACTACTCGCTGACGGTGAAGGAAAACATCGTAAGGAAACCCTAGTGTCTGATGTGTTAGCGTACCTCAGCGCTTGCTACATACAATGGCCCAACTATGAGGCTAAGTGCGGAAATCACAGGTCTAACTAACTTCTCTCTAATAAAATTTTTAATTTGAAATAGTAATAATTAGAATAATTGGATAAGTTCTTTGCTCTTTCTGACAAAAGCTGTAAATTGGTTAAATATTTAATGTTAAACATTTGTCCGCTCCATAGTGGTCTTGTAGTACCGCTATTTCGTTTAAGTATGTAGTTCTATATTTTGTTTTTAAGGTTTGCTGATGTCTAATAAGAGTAGAAGTCGATAATAAGGATCACTCAGAGATTACATATAAAAGGATCCTCAAGCCTTAGAAGATACACAGAAATTAACAATAATGTGACACACTTTCTATTTAAAAACCTATTTAGAGGCTAAAAATTTCACCCATGCCGGGATTCGAACCCGCAACCTCTGGCTATCCGTGCCAGCGCTCTACCAATCCCGGCATGGGTGAAATTTTTAGCCTCTAAATAGGTTTTTAAATTTGTTCCTTAGCATGGGTTAGTGCATTAAAAATAAAAATAGTATAAACACTTTCTATTGTTAACCCTTCTCGCGTTTAGTGTACATACGTGTGTACACTAATCAGCCCGGCCGCGCGCAATGACCCAAGCGCTTAGTGTACAGACGTATGTACACTATGCAACGCTCAGATTGGACTCTTTTTATCTATGCTCTGTGCATTCTCTATGGACAATATCTGTTGTTTTATTGGCCAATGGTTAGTAAGGATTACTTTTGCCAACCAATCAAATGACGTGACGTGGAAAAAAATTGAATTATCATCGAAACCACATGAGCTTGCTAGGTCAGACGCCATTTTGCGTTTTCGTCGTGAGTTGCTCCGCTCGCTAAAGTTTTATAAGATATTTAGAGAAGGCAACGCTGCGTATTTGTTTATGTGTTATATATCAAATTACTGGGAAAAGTGTGTAGATTATGTTTCAAATAATAGTTTTGTTGTATTTGATGGAAAAGAAAGTGAAAAAAGCCTCGAACTTTTAGCCCGGATTGTGCCGCTTGTATGGGCGGTCAGTGTCATTTTACCTCTTCCTGTTAATTATTCATTTATAGCTTTATTTTGGTGAATTAGAGTATAAAAATTGTGTAAACAGTAATAGATAATATGCAGATCATATTATAAGTGTTAGTTCAGTGCTAGTGAATGAGTAATTAGTGAAAATAGTGAGACAAAGTTCAAAGTAGTGTCAAAATGGCGTGGATAGTGAAATTCATCTCGTCATTTGAATATCATGTAAGTTTATTGATAATTTTATTAGCATTACAAGTATAATAATCGGATAGGGAATTTTATGCAGATTGTAGTGATATATAACACTTATTGAATAATTACGAAGTACTTTCTCTAATTTGAGAAATGCGGAACTGTGTCCACAAAAAAGATGCAAAAAAATGGCGGTGCGAAATGACCCTGCACTATGCGGCACCTTTGAACTTTCTTTTGTCCGAGCGCGTCGGGCGCTAGAGGGGTTAAGGAAAACAAATCCTATTCTACAAAACTATTTGATATGTTTCATACTCACTGAGTTTTCCAGTGGTCAATGTTGATAAATATATTTTTGTATATTTTACATTTTGTGGTATTTTATATTATCTTCATAGTTTTAGTTTCTATCATTACAAATAAAGATACGTACCTTAAATTTGAACTTTTACATTCCTTAATTTATATTTATTTGAGATCTTGGTTGAGATGTTTGGTCAGGCGTGGTTTGTTGGACAAAGGTTATTTTGTATGTTAAAAATGTTGTGTATTCTTGATGAAACTTGGTGGATAATGTATTGGTACATGTTTTGTACACTAATTTAAAATTTTATATGTGTAATCTTTCCCTTTAAATAAATGTAAAATCAATTAGTTTGCAGAAAATCGCTGAATTAATGATAATCTACCAGGAAACAGGCATGTTCACTCACCAAAATTAATTATATCATAATCTCCAGACTTTTAGTTAGAGCAAAATAAAAAAGCTGACAAAGGATATCATTAATCCAGCTCCAGAAACTAAATCTAAACATTACAGAAAACTTGAAAAATAAGGCCGTGCTAAAATGATTTAACCTACACACAGGGCAAGAGTGAGGTCACAAAACATGGCCAAATTCACTACCGCACCTTAGACATCATCTAATATGAAAACAAATGCGCAGCAGCCTCTAACATCGTCATTTCGATAAGAAGCATCGTTACAGCGATATAAATACACATCTCCGCGTGAGGCATACACCAATTGTTGCAAATTATAACGACTTGCACCCGAGAGCGGGAATCTTAACACTACTTACGTTGTTAGCTTCATTTGACGACGACCGAGACCGCTTCCTTTTGTCCTTAGGAAATACTTTACTCATTCTTGATCAAATTATTGAACACTGGAATATTACATGAAGTGACGCCAATGCAAAACTAAATTTTTGGCTAAATATATTCACAACTGACAAAAAACGTGACAAACATGGCGTCGCTGCAATGTGTCCACAGACTAGAAATGTGTCACAGTCACACAGTGTTATTATCGTCAAAATTTGGGTTGCCGTATCTAAACCTTCAAATAGCCGTATTTATGAAACAAAATCGCAGATCTGCCGTATTATCTTTTAATTAAATAATTAGTGATTGAAACACAAAAATAATAAGTACATTTTCAACTTTCTGTATTTTCTTCATCCTATATGTTTCTAATACACTGTTTGTGCAATGAATATTTTTCTTTGCTTTTCATTTTGATAAGCATATCTCCTGACACCTGAAATTTTGTGCAACCGCGTTGTTTCGAATAGCTTGTTTAGCTAAGAGTAGGACATAAAAAAAGAGGTTGCTTGAGACATCTAGTTCAATTTATGTCAGCAGGAAAATTTACTTTGGGAAATCCCGAAAACGGACACATTTATTACGTTTCGTTTGTAGTATTTTTTTGTTTTAAGCTTACGAGCATGTTGGACTTGAATTGCCGTATTTTATGATACGGTAGTCGAAATCCTGCCGTATACCGTATATTAGAAAAAACATCCATGAATTACCGTATATTACGGCAATTGCCGTATCAATAATAACACTGACACAGAGAGACAGCCACAGTGCTGCCAGACCGATTAAGATTCTTTTGGCAACTACTTAAAAATAAAAATCTATACAAATACATAGTATGTATCAAAGATTTAAATAAAACTATCACTAAAGACAAGAAACCAATTCGATTGAAATCAAAGTATATAGTGGGGATACATTTCTTTCGCATAATTTTTTCTTCCTAATTTTCTTTGTCATCATAATGAATGTCGCATTATATTGTTTTTTCATAATGATACTTTAATTTGCATAAACGTTCTTTGGCAAAATAAGTCTTAAGAATAATGGTCTGTTATACTATATTAATTTTGACTATTGTTGTAACGCGTAAAAAAGGTCTTTTGTCCTTTTTTATTTTACCTAATATTAATTTTCCATAACCACACATGGCATAAGTTATATGAAAACAAAGCTCATTTTACATAAATATCTTTGTGCTTATATTACTTTATAATTTATAAAAAAAATATTAAAGGGCTTATTTTAAGTTTAAATTACTAGCTGTCGCTAGCAAAAACGTTTTTTTTTATGTGTATGTTTCTTTGTTCTTTGTGATATTTTTAATATGGTTTTGTTTGTTTGTGTCTTTCTTCCGTTGTTTGGTGGCGTTGTCCCTTTTTAAGATTTTTCCATTTCTATAATTTGATGTCTTATTTCTTGTATTATTTTTCTTGCTAAGAAATTAAATCCTAACATAACAAAAAATATGATATGGATAAAAATATGAAATCCTAGCGGAGCGCGTAGGAGCGTGTTAGGTTGACCATGTAAGACCAAAAACAGACTTAACTTTGTTGGGTAGGTACATATTATAAAGTAAATTAAGTAAAAGTAAGGGTAATTTTTATGTCGTTTGATGTTTATGCCGACAATCACTATGCTATGCTGTCGTTATGCTTTTCTCAATCTATGTCTTACAATATTATGTCACATAAAGTGTCGCCAATGTCCGCCTGTCAGGTCTATCAGCGGCTCAGCACGGAGATAACAAATAGGTAGGTACCAGAAAGCTTAAAAAGCAAAATAGTAGGATAAAATCTGTAAAACGCGTTCTGTGAAATCGTGTAAATCTGTATAAAAGATTTTACCCCTTTATACTTAAAATGGGGATACAATTATTATTTTCTAGCCTACACCAGTTTATGAATCATTAACTTAATAGTTTAAATTAGTTTAAATATTGTAAGTGTAAGTAGGTAATTTTTCAATGTTCTTTTTACACTTACAATACTTTCAAACTTCACTTTTGTAATAAAGGAAAGGAATCAGTTTCTTTATTACAAATATAAAGTTTTAAACAGCAGATTTTTATTTGAGAAAGCAGAGTCCCCTCCCCTTATGCCTTAAAAAGGACATCAAAACTGAAAGAAAAACGAACACTGCGAGTCTAATGTGTTAGTTTTTAGGAAAAGCGACGAACTGGCAACCCTCCAGCATTCAAATCACTGAGGATACGGGGTGGCCATTTTATAAATAATTCCATGCCTCCGCAGCCGCAACCGGCTCTCGTCTGATACAAGAGCCTGATTTGCTAAAAACCCGTCATAGGACAGATTTCTAGTGAGGTATGTACAAATACAATACAGTGGACCATAGTTAAACATTTACATTTATGCTGGAAATCGTCCGTAACGCATCTATGTAAATGTACACGCATGTAAATGTTGATCGCCAGTAGACTGCAAAAAAATTGTTTTGTTCCCAAATTGGAGAAAATAGTTTAATGACATTCGGTTGGTTTCCACCCGTTGTCGAAAGAAAATGATAAAATATTTAAAAAATTTAAATCTAAATACCTCCTCCACAGACGGTGTCATACCACTGGAGGATATTAAGCCTCGAAATCAACCCTTTGTATGCCCCTACTGCTGGGGACGGGTCTCTTCCTGCATCGCAGGAAGCTTAGGCCATACTCCACCACAGGGGCCTAGTCCGGTTTGGTGGAGGATTATAAGACATTGGCGGGCCTTACTGTCAGCTGTCCGGCCAGTGAGTGATTTTCCTTTTAATTATGTTAAAAAAAAATTATGACTTGTAGTTTAAGGTGGGAGCAGGGAGCACGGATGTAACTTTACATCCGTCAGTTAATAATATATTTATGTAGTCTGTGGTTAATATCCGCATTCTTATTCTGAGTCAGAGAATTATTTTCTCGTCTTCACATAAAGTGAACACCAGTTCCGGCTTCTAAATTTAATCCGACTGGTAATTTGGAAACCGGTACCAGATGTGGAGGCTCCGCTTCAAAATAAACTGAAATTTCCAAGTCCGATATTTTCAGTCCGGTAAAAGCAATATTTTGAAAAGAAACACCGATGATTGTTATTGATTTGGATAAATACAAAATCTTATTAGGGTGGTTACCAAATACCTAATTTACGTACCTTTAATGGCCATCTACGTTGTAAATTACTTTCATAAAGGTATTAGCTTCGTTAAGCTAAAAAAAACTCCTCTTTCGACGGAACTCTACATGGTTTAACAAAAAAGAAAACCGATCTCTCAAATAAATGGACAGCTTGTAAGATTTCATTAAGCATATAATTTAAGATCGCTGGGAATTTCATGACATAATATTGTGAGTAGAACTGTACAAGTTTTCCGGCAGTGGCAGGTACTCACGCCCTACATCACTATGGTTGATGTCAAACCATGCGATTCAGTACCTATCTCGAAAAAAAACGGGATGAGTTGCATCACTTGCGTAACCAGGGACGAGTCAGATCAGAATATTAGTCCGCTAATGGTCGTTTCATTCACAATATCTGTAGTCTAGTATCCAATGGCATTGCAATGGTATAACCTCGGTGCCCCGCGCGATTCAACCTTCTTCGGGACATATCGTCTATTTTAATTTGGGTAGTCTATTTTAATGATAATTATTTTCCTCAATAACAAATTGAGGAAAATAATTATCATTGTCGCGTTTATATCATTCTATTGAAAAATTATGGACGTATTAAAGGGCCCCTTTGCCTAAGGTTGTCATCGACACTATTTAAGAAAATATTGTCAAGGAACTACTTTCAGTAATTCCATTTTAGTCAATTATTATTATTATGACAATTTCAAACTCTTTTAACAGGATTCTTTGCATTCATTCATACACAGACGTATCTTGATACGCCATTCATCTTGTCCGTCTGAAACTCACGCACAATCACTCTTCGCTGTGAATATAGAGGTGCGCGCACTGCGGCGTGAGATACAAAATACAGAGCTTCCGCTTCATTTATGGTGGAATGGACACACGGCGTCTCGTAACACGTTATAAAAACTAGGCCAGTTGGTGTTACACTATTTTTATTTTTAATGCACTAACCCGTGCTAAGGAACAAATTTAAAAACCTATTTAGAGGCCAAAAATTTCACCCATGCCGGGATTCGAACCCGCAACCTCTGGCTATCCGTACCAGCGCTCTACCAATTGAGCCAATGGGCGACTCGTGGCATCAGTGAAATTTCGAACCTCTTCACAATATTCTCTGTATTACGTACAGGCAGCGACATCTGACTTAAGCAAATTGCATTACTTACAGCCCCGACCACCCACTTTGCAGTTAGGTTTTAACATCGGAACGATATCACTGTACCCACATGATTACACTATTTTTATTTTTAATGCACTAACCCGTGCTAAGGAACAAATTTAGACCTATTTAGAGGCCAAATTGTTAGTTTGTTCATTATTTTATTATGTTTATCAGTTGGTGTTATTTTTGTAACACAATGCACGACTAAATATTTTTCTCAGCTGTTCTTCGTAACCGTTGACCAGCGAAAAAAAAAAAAATTTAATTTTTCCGGATAAAGTTTAACATCGGCACCCTGGATTTTCGTGGCCCAAGCTTCTCAAGTTTGAATATCTACTTAGTAAAAAAGATAATTTCTACGCCCTAAATTGCGCAATCGTTTGTGAAATCAGCATGAATCAGCATCAGGATAAACGTGCCCCTGACATCGACGGTACTGAGATTAGAACGCTGGGCATGCTAGACGAGTGTGTTGTGGTTTCCTTGTTTACCATTACAAGCTACAGCAATGTAAGTATTTAAAATGCACGAGGATTCTTTTTGCACTTAAAAACAAAACAGCGCAAACAAAATAGCAATGGTTCCGTTAGGGACCCATTAAAATTGCTATTGACACTGCGAGCATTAAGTATATATATAAGAAATCTATATACGGACGAGATTTTACCAGTTTATTAGTTCCGGCTTTGATACACGTATCAAATTATGCACGTGTACATGCTATAGAGTTAGACGATTGGAATCGTTTATGTTTAGATTATGCACAGGAAAGCATAATATTGTGCAGATCTCCGATCGATGCATGTATAGTTATCAGAAACCCATCACTAGTGTGTTGGGGTAGAGTCTACCGGTTTTTTTGACATTATCCTAATTTCCAAAATGATTTTTTTCTAATGGCAACAAAAGTCGGCGTGGGTTTGGCGTGGGTCATCGTTGTAGAATTATTTATTCTTTTCTTCGAATAAAACATCCAAACATCGTTTATTTGTTGGAATAATACGCTGGAATTGAAATAAAAATCAAAATAGTGCAATATGGGTGAGTGCGGCTTCTTAAATTACGTCTAAAGTGTAAATTCCAGAGTTCATTGTTATTGATTGAGCGGAGTGAGTCCGCGGTGGTCTCAGTTTCTTGTCTATTTTTTGTACAATATGTGCTACGGCGTCATGACTACACGTGCTATGGAAACTGATTTTATATTTCTATAAAAGGAGCGTTATTTATAGGTAGTTAGTTATCTACAATGAAATCAGTAAGTGGCAAATAGTATGGACTCAAAGGTCCTAACTTGACCTTTAGGCAGTAAACTGTTTACTGTATGTAATACTAACAAAAATGTCCTGTTGCGTGCACGGCAATTTGTTTTGATGTATTTTATAAACTGTCCTAATGAATAGTTTTTGTCTGCAGTGATCATTGTGAAGTAATTTTTATTTTGTTACTACATATTCCAGGAGCCTTATGCTTCCCCAATGATTAGTGGATTACGAACGTAAGTATCAATAGCACAAGCTTACTAAACAACATTTACCTACTGTACATTGAAAGTTATTGCTTGCTATCATCTTGTTAGGGATGTATAAAAATTATGTTTAGCATCCAGTGTACCCTTTACCAGACATTGGTATAAGTTTCCACCTTAAATTGAACCTTATGACATTGAAATAAAATCTAAATGAAAAATTAAAATTGCTGCTGGTGAATGAAAACTGCTGGTGCCTGAATAAGAATTTCACTAGCTATATGCTTAGGGATCACTAACAAGATTTCACACAATATAATAGGATGGGTAAATACTTCATTTGATACTTATAGCTATGTACTTGCAAACATATTACCTATTTGAATAGGTGGCTAATAATAACAAAGCTTATAAAGAAATATTAGAAACCTCATTTTTTTGAGTTTGTTAAAGAGTGGGATTATCTATTTTCACTCTTTTTATTTATACTTTTATACTTTTTGATTTATTTATTATTCAATTTCATACATTTTTTAACTCCTTAATTTGTTTACAAACTAGAATTTCTATAAATTTTTGCAATGTGAACAAAATCTCTTTGTTGTCAAAGTTAACTTTGAAGATTTTTAGAATTAAAATTAAGTGTATATTACATCAAAATACAACTCTGTATTGCACACCATATAGATTCTTAGAAATCTATGTTACATAATGTATAACTTTTTGTTTAGTTATACATTATGTTGTTTAGGTGGTTAATTCATCAAAGCATAAATATTGATGTCTTGTGTTGGTGTAAGGTTCCCATTTGCTTCAGCGAATTATTTACAAACTTTATTCTGGGTAAAGTTTGAAGCACAGCGAACTTTTCAAGGTTTTTGTCTACAACTGGTCAAAATTTGTACAAAACCAAAATTTAAAAAATCATAACATTATAAATTCCCATGCCAATGTGGTTTTAATTGTATATACTGTTTGCTTGGGGAGTAATTAGTTCTTCAAAAGTATTGTATCTCCTTCCTAAGCTCTTGGCACATTTGTGCCAAGTGATTGGCTCGTCTGTATACTATATATGTCCAATTCTATGTTTCCTAACAATTCCATAGCTAATGGTCTGATTTTGGGCAGATGGTGTAGCCTATATTATGTAGCCTAATCAGAATAAATTTTACAAAAACCTTAAAATAAACTAAGGTGTTTACAAAAACATGCTGCCTCTGCCTCCTCAGAAAGAGTTTAATTTATCTCTGGTTTAAAGTTCTTTCCTTTACTATTGACTAATTATAATGCCTCTGAGGAGTGTTTTAAGAATGTTGATTTAATAAATAATTCAGTTAATGTCTAATATTATGTAGCAATATTATATCAAACTTCACTAATTGATATCACTCACTAGATTACTAGATGGCGCTGCTATTACTAAAAAGCATTTTTCTTAAATTTATAATTATAAAATATGTATGTGCAAATAACATCGTGGCTAAAATTGACATTGTAGCTTTGACATTGTTTTCTTCTGTGAATAAAACAACATACCGTTTTCTCCAAATTTTCGGTCATCTTTCCCAAATTTTGCAAAAACTCCTTATTTGGTATGTTATAAACAATAAAAACAATTACCATATTGGTACAGACTATCATGTGTTATGTACACCAATGAAAACTTTACATACATGACATCTGTTGCTGTGCATACTGGTTATTTATCTTGTAATATAGTTATAATAACGGCTTCATTTTTGGCAGCAAACTTTTGCCTGAGCGAATTTAACCATTTTCATGAAAATTGTCATCAATGAAATATATTTCATCAGTTATATTTATATGTGATTTACATGTCAAGTCAGAAGTCAGTTACAATACGCAAGTCACGTACAGTAAAGTAACTTTACGTCACGTGACGTCACTGGCATGACGCGACGTGAAGTGACGCGTCGAAGAATTTAATTGGCGACTCTAGGCAAAAAGTTATCGCGCAAAGCGTTCTTTCGTGATTCGGGGAACAATACCGAACTACACCTAAGCCAAATTCGATAAAGAATAGAGGTAAACAAACCAATTTAGGGTTATCACAACTCACGTTTTACAAATCTTCTATTGTTTACATGATTATAGCCTTTTACTTCGTAACTATTTAATAACAATTCCTATTGCAGCATATTTAACTAGAATCACTCAAATAACATGCATATTACCTTGTTATTTCGAAAAACTATAAAAATTTCGACATTAATTTTACGCGACAGCCCTACAGAAAAAGAAACATGGACGAAATTCAGGTGTGACAAACATTTTGGGAAATTTAGTTTATGCCAACAAGTGAAGTTTAGAGTCGTTTGTCAATACGTGTATATGGCATAAGTATATAGCATATATGTGTGATAAAATGGCACAAGACAAAAATATAGAAGTGCTTAGATTGCCCTCATATCATGGCGAATTAAATCCGATAGAAATCATATGAGGGCAAGTAAAAGGCCATGTTGCTGCCAAAAATAAAACTTTTTAAATGGCCGAACTAAATAAAGGTCCTGTTAGATGAGGCAATAAGTAAAATTACTCCAGCAGCATGGCAACGTTGTGTTAAACACGTAATTAAAGAAGAGAAGAAAACGTCGAATTTGATGGTGTAATGGATAATGTCATTGATGAATTTATAATTCAAGTCTCCGGTGACAAAAATTCATCCTCCTCTTTGGCCAGTGACAGTGATGATTAGTGTGAACATAAGAATAAAAATATATAGAAAGAACTTTCTTTTATTGCAATATTTGCAGTACCTAGGTCCTAATCTCCTCATTTTCATAGTAGCATCTATAGGTACTTATTAATATTATAAAGTTGAAGTGTTTGTATGTTTTTTGCTTAAACGCGCTTAATTCTATTAGGAAAATCATGCGGCATGGCTCGCGTGGATGTTTGTTACATCTGTGTGTCATATTTCAGTGTTGTCATATTATGTCACATTCATTTGAATGTGACATAATATGACATAATATGAGGTTAAGCCTTTCACTATAAAATCATAAACATATAAACATAAGTAAGCATTTTACATTAGTAGGAGCAACAATTATTATTTGTATGAAAATGATTTCTAGAAAAGGTTGTTAACATCTGCCTTTTAGGTGTAAACAAGTCGTTGCCTAGCAACGGTTTGTTTATCGCTATTCGTTATCGAATTTGGCTCAGGTATAGTTAAATTTATTGTCCAACCACTGTGCTTACCTACTAATAGAAAAATAAAATGAAAATTTTTCGTTTCTCAGGTCCGTTTGTTTAGGTACGTGAAAAAATGCATATATAATCTTGATACGTGTTTTTATTGAAATATAACATTTACATTTTATTTAGATGTATAAAGTGAAGTGAAATTTAAATAATGACTTATCAAGATTGTTTACATTTTTTTTAAGCACTGAAATTAATGGACTGTAACAATATGCACAGTAATGTGAGCGAAAGGTAGATTAATCAATTTATTTATCTGATTTAGATTTAGGACAATCATGCTTAATTTGTGACAGTACAACTTAAGTCTCACACTCTAGCGAAGCGGTAAAGCTGACTAAACTGAATGCTTTAGTAAAGTTTATACAATATAATATCACCAAAGCTTACTCATTTGTGATTTTCTTTACAGTCTACTGGTACTAAATAGCAAGATACTGAGCCCAAAGGAATTGTAAAGCCAGGTAAGAAACTTTTTTAGTACCTACAAATAAGCACATATCCAAGTATTAATATAATACATTAATAAGTAATAAAATAGTTATTTGTTATGCAAGAGTGCAAAGTTGCTTTTTAACCGCGTGTTCAATTTTGATGACCGAGCAAGCGAAGGATTCAAAATTAGAATCCTGAGCGTTAGCGAGGGAATCAAAAGAGCACGAGGTGAAAAATCTATGCATCGAGTGCAACACGTAACTTTTCATTCCACCTCAGCGAGGAAATGACTAAATGCAAAAAAAAAAACGTTTACAATCACAAGATAGGTACACTTTTTGAATTCACAAACTTAGTGCACACGATGTTCTAAATTCAATTTACTTTATCCTCTAGAGAATAAAAACGGCTTTTCCACTCAGATATTGAAGATTAAAAATACTCTTTCCAAGATGGTGGGATGAAAAAATCATTATTTGAAAGTTTGGGTTTCGGGGCTCCGCAGCTCAGCTTAGGGCGCTTCGGGTCGCTAACTAGCTCCACCAATGAACAAAATCATAACTTGTTTTATAATATGACTTTTTCAAAATGTAAACATCATAAATCTTAACTACTATGACAACTATTTTTAGAACCTACAGTCTGGAACTTAATATCAACAACCTAGGAATATAATCTATTTCCAACTAATAGGGCCATTTTAGTGGAATCAATTAAACTCCTAGGGTGATGGTACTGTACGCTGTGTGAAATCGATTAAAGTCCTAGGATGTTGATACTACGTTCTAAGCTGTTTGTTCTAAAAATAGTTATCACAGATATTCAGTCCAGTCGTAGCGCGCATCGAATTCGGTCGCTCGCTAGACATTGAGCCGTCGTGCGCGGTAAACGACTCCGATAATAAAAATGTCGTCGTCAACTGTCCTAAAGTGTAACAACTGTAATATCGTCATCAGCGAAGTTCTAGCATTTGTGCAAAACAAGATTGATATAGTGACAGAAGTGTACCTAGTCTCTGTTTGTTTGAGTGGTTTTTCAGAGAGAGATATTGAAGACGCAAAATCTCTCCTGTATGATTCCCTTGGCGAAAGAAAGATAGCTAGAAAGGGTGAGCAGAAAACAAAGAGAAATTTGAGTGACATCGTATCGCTGATGAAAAAGACTGAACCGGAAAAAATTCCCATCTTTGTAGCCAAAGAATTACATAAGCTACCGCCGGTCACATTTGATAACGCTGATGTCACATGTTTGCTGAAAGATATCTTAAATATTCAGAGCGAACTAAAGTCTATACAGAACAAGTTCCTAAGCGAGGATCAATATGCAACGAAGGAAGAAGTTCTTCAGTTGAATTTTAAAATAGACGAACTAAGGAGATCGTCATGTGTAAATGCACCTAATATCAATTATAAGAGAGGCGCATTCTGCTTGCAAGAAAGCTATGATGACGGCGTAAGTGGTCCTATGGGGTTATTGACCTACGAAACAAGCCCTACCTCAAATCCAAATCGATCTACCGACACAATCAATAAGGACGTAGAAGCGAATGTCGCAGTGGAACAAACAATTCGAAGCCCGTCTCCCTCTTTTGCGTATGTCGCCGCGCCCATCTCTCTCACACCGCCACCAGGAAGCGTGGAGACCCCCGATTCTGCAACTGCGGTTCTGAGCCGTGTACCCGCAGTTAGTGAGGCGATCGTTGAACCGAAAACATCATGCATGCCTGGCACGGCAGCTCTTATTGTGCACGACAAAAGTGCTAAAATTGAACGGGGCCCGGGTTTGCCAGTGAGTCCGCGTAAACAATCCAAACAAACAGATTGTGCCGTTATCACTGCGGTGCATCCGAGCGAGTCATTAGCCAAAGAAAATGGACCTTACTGTCCAGTTAGTAAAAGCTCCGAGGCAGATGCTACTTGTGGTCGATCTTTTGCGGAATTGGTGCGTGAGCCAGGTGGCTGGAAGCAGCCTGGAAGAACTAATGAATGGACACTAGTCCAACGAAACAGGCTGAAAAACAGATTTATAGGGAAGAAAGGTGTAGCCACAACAGCACCAGAATGCAAATTTCGAGCGGCGGATGTAAGACTTCCTTTGTTTATAAACAAAGTTGACAAGAACACATGCCCGACTGACATTGCTGATTACATCAAATCTAAGACTAACCTATCAATCTCTATGGAAAAAATTACAATGAAACAGGAAAAGGAATATGACGCGTATAAAATTTTTGTGCCTAGGTCTAAGATAGACCTATTTATGGACGACCATATGTGGCCGGAGGGAATTACGTTTCGTCGTTTTATAGAATTTCGAAAAAGACAAACAAAACTCTAAAATCCATATGGATAGTACAAAAATAAATATGATTACGTACAACTGCAAGTCAGTCAAAAGGTCGACAGAATGTGTTAAAATACTGTGTAAATCAGCAGATGTAGTGGCGCTACAGGAAACGTGGTTACTGCCTCACGACATACCCATGTTAGGTAGTTTAGATAATGATTTTGCTTACATCGGTAAATCAGCGGTTGACCTATCGGCGGGCCCGTTGCGAGGTAGGCCTTTTGGTGGTGTCGCTATACTGTGGAGGAAGAGTTTGTTCCCGTCGGTATCGGTAATTAATTGTAAAAGTGTACGACTGTGTGCAATAAAGATAATGATGAATGGTCGCTCTATTATTATATTTAGTGTCTACATGCCGACTGACGCCGTCGAAAATTTACCTGAGTTTACGGACTGTCTCAGTGAAATTAGCGCAATAATAGAAGAATGTGACACTGAATCAGTGTATATTTTGGGTGACTTTAATGCCCACCCTAAAGAGCTCTTTTGTAACGAACTGCTTAGTTACTGCCATGATCAATCCTGGGTATGTGCGGACGTGGAAAAACTTGGACTAACATCTAATACCTACACCTTTGTAAGTGAAGCTCATGGCTGTAGACGCTGGTTAGACCATTGTTTGGTTACGAAAGCTGCCTGGGATACAGTTTGTGAAGTAGCAACTTGGAATGATGTGTTTTGGTCTGATCATTACCCTCTTGTCATTACTTGTAACCTCAATGTAATATGTAAAAAAATGAATACAAACAGCTATTTCCAAAATAAGGTCATATGGGGAGAGAGAGGCCCCGATCAGATAAATAATTATACAATACTTTGTAATGAAAGGCTTAGACTCATCGACTTTCCGGAAGAGTGCCGGTATTGCTGTGAAACTATGTGTAATGACCATGAACACAAAGCTGTTCTCGCTAACATGTACTATAATATTGTTAATACTCTTAGAGAATGTTCTATAATAACTAATATTAGAAAAACCGCCAGGAAAAAGGGCTACATAACTGGTTGGAATAAACACGTAAAAGAGGCTCACGGGGAGGCTAGACTTAAATTTCAAGAGTGGACTTGGGCAGGTAGACCGACGGTCGGTAGGGTTTATAACGAAATGTCTGTAGCCCGAAGGGTGTTTAAGTCAAAACTGAGATGGTGTCAGAATCATCAGGATCAAATCCGAATGGATCTGATAGCATCTCATCATAGTAGAAAAGACTTCCGAGGTTTTTGGAAATGCACAAATAAAATGAACCGTAGTCCTGGCCTGCCTGTGAGTGTGGATGGAGTTACTGAACCCGAGGGTATCGCGGAGCTTTTTAGAGGTCAATTTACGGTTAAGTCGCCTTTGGGACCATCGAGCTCTACGCTTGGCAAATTGGACTGTCCTGAAGATAAAGTAGAAACGCGTTTTATTTCAGCAGATATCAAACATGTGATAAGAAATATGGTAAGAGGTAAGTCACCTGGTCATGACGGTCTAAGTGTGGAGCACTTGCGATACGCTGGGGTTCATCTACCTCGAGTCCTGGCACTTTTTTACAATTTATGTATAGTTCACTCATATCTACCCAGCGAGCTCATGAAAGCAACGGTAGTTCCAATAGTAAAAAATAAAACGGGCGACATTTCAGATAAAACAAACTATAGACCTATTTCTTTGGCCACTGTAATGTCAAAGGTTTTGGACAGTCTATTGAACCGTGAACTGGATAAATACCTCCAGTTTCATCATGCTCAGTTTGGTTTCAGACCTGGGCTTTCGACGGAAAGTGCTATTCTCAGTCTCAAACACACTGTAGGATACTACATTGATAGGCAAACCCCGGTTCTGGCATGCTTTTTAGATCTGTCCAAAGCTTTTGACCTTGTGTCATATGACGTACTTTGGAGAAAAATGGAAGAGGTGAACGTGTCAGTAGAAGTTGTTAATATTTTTAAATATTGGTACAGTTGTCAGCAAAATTGTGTGAAGTGGGGCGACTCGTACTCAGGGCCTTATAAACTGGAATGCGGAGTGAGACAGGGGGGGTTGACCTCGCCAAAATTATTTAATTTGTATGTGAACGCTCTGATCGTCGAGCTCAGCAGCGCCAGAGTCGGTTGTCATGTTGATAACGTATGTATGAATAATTTAAGTTACGCAGATGACATGGTGCTGCTGGGCCCGACTGTCAGAGCGCTTAGGAAGCTACTAAGTATCTGTGAAACGTACGCCTCTAGTCATGGACTTGTATATAATGTAAACAAAAGTGAATATATGCTGTTTAAGTCACGCGGTAGATGTCGTGACATTGAAATGCCCCCCCTGAAGCTAAATGGCAAGTTGCTTAATAAAGTTAAATATTTCAAGTATCTGGGGCACTATATCACTGACGACCTGAAAGATGACATGGACATTGAACGGGAGCGCAGGGCATTATCAATGAGAAGTAATATGCTGGCCCGCAGGTTTGCACGGTGTACAAACAGTGTTAAACTGGCTCTCTTCCAAGCATACTGTACAAGTTTCTACACCTGTAGCCTGTGGATATATTATACTCGCAAATCCTGGGATGCTCTGCGTATCCAGTATAATAATGCTTTCAGGATGTTGTTGGGGCTGCCTCGGTATTGCAGTGCATCGGGCATGTTTGCGGAGGCGCGTGTTGATGACTTCCACGCGATCCTTCGCAACAGATGCGCATCGTCATTATATAGGATCCGAGCCGGCTCCAACACTATCCTGAAAGCTATAGCAGAAAGGATGGATAGCCCAATAATTAAACACTGGGACTCCGTTTTGTGCAAACCAAAGTATAAGTTTGGAGTTGAAATTAAAAATTAAAAATTTAAATTTCAACTCCAAAATTTATAAATTTAATTAAATATTTTATTTTATAATTAATGTATGGCTCTCACTAACATATTTAGTTTTATACTGAGTGTCATATTTACTAACAATCTATGGATATTTATCCGAAATAAAGAATTACAATTACAATTACAATTAAGATTTGAGATGTTAACTTTTTGAAAAAAAATCATATCAAAAGCAAGTTATGATTTTTATCCTTTGGTGGCACTGGTTAGCACCCCAACGCACCAGCTATAAGCTCAGTCAATAATATAAAGCTACAATCATAAATTAGTAATATTCACTGATTTCTTGTATTTTTGTGAATATTTTAATATTGTATTAATGTGAGTAACAACAATTTGACCTCTGGCTTTCAGGGCTCTCGTAATTGCCTATTTTGTCGAAATGTAATAAAACAACAGGACTCTATTTTTTTATAATAGCGCCCGAACTAAAACTTTGTCCTTCAAGGCCGCTTATACGAGCTAACTCACATACACATGCACTCATACAAGTAATTTCTTCTGCAGCTACCAAGATGTCAATACAACAGTTCTGCCTGCGATGGAATAACCACCAACCGAACTTCATCAGCGTGTTCACGACCCTTCTGAACACTGAGTCGCTGGTGGACGTGACCCTCGCCGCCGAAGGTCGCCACCTTCAGGCGCATAAAGTGGTGCTGTCGGCGTGCAGTGTCTACTTCCAGGTAATGCCTTAAAAAAGACTGAAAAGGACTACAGGGAGATTGGGGGTGCCAAACTAGATATCATTCGTCGTCGTGCTTAGCTTAAATTGTGTTAAAGAATTATTATGAGTCATAAACATAGCCCATGTAACAACTACCCGATAGACTAATCGACGACGATGACAGAGAAGGTCTTTGAAAATATTATTATTCTTGTATATTTGTAGCTTTTCTTCTCTAAATTAATATAAGCTGAAAAACTTTGTGAACGGCGCTGTCGACGCGCGAGATTTAATGCAAAAATTTAGTCCCTTGTTCGTTCGATTCGTTCGTTTATTTTTGACAACATAACCTAACACTACGCCTGTATCCGAGAGCCCGCACGCCGGTTCCGGGTACTTTTTATCTTCCCCTTTACTGATACATCCCCTATTTGGTCGAAGTATGTTTGCCCGAGACGTCCCTTTCCGGCCCTTCCACCCACATTCGCAATATATAATTTCGTCAATCTTTCTTCCTTCATCCTCTCCACATGTCCAAACCAACGCTCCATTCCTTTCTCAATTTAAGTGTTAAAATATCTCTTAATGTCACCTAGTCTTTCGTACAATAAGTTAATAATTCTTTGTCCCTTTGTACAAACACTCCCAGATAAACAACAGCTAAGTAAATATAAATTCCATGATGTTGTACAGTTAATCCGGAACTTGTTCATACAGAGCATTGTACTATTATTTTTTTATATTTACAATGGATGTGTACGATTTTATTCATAAGAAACACATTTCCTCTGACACTCCTCAGAAGCAGTTTTGTTAACAAAGTTTATCGTGTGCCACAAGAACTTTTTTAGTGTTGATTCCATACATTTGGAAGTTATGATTTAATACGCAGCTATTTTTTTTCTTGAAGAAATTTGATTTGGTTCAATACATGATTCTGAGAAACGATTAAATATATCTCGAAAAATCTTTAATAGATAAAATGATTTTCTATCATGCTCGATTAAGCCAATCATTCATTTGATTTGTTTCAACTGTAGTCAAAAGTGCACAATTTTAATCACACATGTAAGTAAATTATTACAATAATAGTAAATGAAATAGAACTTGGATTTCGATTTCGAGAAACTAACGTGCGTACGAAGCGCTCTTAGCCTAGTCGAACCGAGGAATCACTCGCTTGAGTTAAGCAACAACCGGCGTGGTCAGCCGCAGGATGGATGACCGTCCCGTGACTAACGCTAGTAGCATTTTTCCGAGTGTTTCCGTGATTCATAAGGCACGTTAAGCCGTTGGTGCCGGTTGACATGTAATGGCAGGATGAAAGAAACGGAAGTGTCGAGTAAATAACCTAATAGTAATAATAATTGTGTTTCTATATCAACCCTGTATCAATAGTAATTGTGTTTGTTTACCATTATTGGCGATATTGTATGGTTCTTTATTATACGCGCCATAGATCCCATAATATAGATTACAATGGTGTCAACAAAGTTGCATGAAAGCTATCTCTCTGTGTTAAAGTTACATTTCGTTGGTTTGTATGTTATTGGAGTCAGGGTATTTATGGAAATAGTTCTCTTGTAAATTATCTGGTTCTGATTTCAACCTACGATGCCCTCTGACGACCTGGAAACAGTTGTGAACTAGCTCTTTTCAAGCAGTTTCAAAATATTTTCGTTGTAATTTCGTTAGCTGGAGTTCTCAAGTGTACAATGTACGCCCTTATTCACAGACGCTGTTTACGGAGAACCCCTCCCGCCACCCCATCGTCATACTCAAGGATGTTAAGTACTCGGATCTGCGCATCATGGTCGACTTCATGTACTATGGGGAGGTCAATGTCTCACAGGAGCAACTACCTCAGGTGAGTACCTGTGTATGGAAAGGAAGTTAGACTGGTGTTTTGCAAACTGTGTCTGGCCTAAATTTCAGTGGCATATATTTTTTTTGTAAACAATTACTGCTCAACCTTTTTTGTATGCATGGTGACACCAGAAGTATTCACTTTAGTTATGTTACAGGCGAATTAACAACCAACACCTCAAAGTTATTCAGATGTCAATTCTTTGTAGAAAGGCTTTCGGCCTACTCTAGACAGCATCGACCTTAAAAAGGTTTGAGGGCAGGGGAGAGAAAATAATATCGTCAGATGTCTACATTTTTTAATTATGTATGTATGATACATATTCTATTGTATCCCTCAATCGTATCCTAAGCTCTTCAGACTGTCATGTTTGTCGCCGCCTCCTGCAAACCAGGAGAACATAAATAGAAAGAAATAATTTCTTACCTAATTTACGTGGTACACATAGTCTGATTTTGTCAGCATTTGCTTGCTAAGAGAAATCCATCTGTTTTTGAGGAAAGTGACAGTCGCGGACAAAACGCTCGCCAATTTGAACCCCCGCACAGAGGCCGATTTGAATTATCTAGGAATTAATAAATAGTGTCATCATAAAAAAAACCATAACTGTTAGTATTTTGCTTTAAACTAACTTTTGGCAGCTGATATGAACAATTTAAAAACTCATTTAATAAGGTGAAAAAAAAGGTATAGAAAACTCTAATTTTTATTTATTTACAATCTTGTGAATTACATATTATATTAATTTAAAAAAAACTTAACCTTCACACACGATTTAGGCTCTTGCAATAACTGAAAAATGTTGTTGTTTAATGGTTCCTTAAACGCCCGAGTGCCGATACACTTCGACTGTTTGTTTATATTTAGACTGAGATGCACTACCACCACCCATTTGTATGAAATTGTTAATTCGACGTTTCTTTATCACATGTAAATTGTTTGAAGACGAACTTTGTACTTGTCTAATATTCTTCGCAATATGATTAACCGATTCTTGGAACTTAAATTCTGTTTAAATATATGTAATTACTATATATTCTTTGCATGGATAGCATTTTATTTTTTGGTTAGCCCCATGGTACCTAAACAAATTGTTGCTAAGTCCTTGGCACATCTTGGCAGCAGGTGCTACATTTTTCGAATAACTGAGAACAAGAACTAATGAAAACAAAAAACATATTTCACTTTAAACATCCCAATACATTTTGCATCCCAATAGATTTTGCAAGTCGATTTTCTAAATAGCAAGTGAAGTTTTCGGATCGAGGCATGATATAAAGTTGATATACATTTCATAACGACGTATAATTACAATTCAAAGACCTTAAAATATACAAATTTACGGAGTGCACTCTAAAACGTTAAATCTTAATTTGTGTTCGCTGAGAAACGCGTGACGGTTGGATAAAAATATTGATATTTCGAATCATCAACATTGTAAATAAATTCTAGCAGTCGCAATCGGTGACTTCTAAAAAAATAATTATTAATTCCTAGATCATTCAAATCGGCCACCGTGCGGCCGCGGGTCTATAAAATTTACTTCTTTCCAGGTGCTGGAGACAGCCAAGATGCTAAAGATAAAAGGGCTGACAGAGATGCCAGAGTCGACGTCACTGACCCGTTCACAGGGCACCATGGCAGAGTTCCTGTCGCCGGGCGAGGCTGAGCAGCGGCATTCGGCCTCACCGGCCGCATCACCAACCACCAAGCGCAGGAAGTAAGTACCTTGCTCTTAATGGGGTAAACAGTGGATGGCTTACAACTATAGTTTTGCCTTTTAGAGCTATAGTTTTGCGATATTAACATAAAGTACGCATCAGACAATACCAGAAAAGTTTTTTCTTTGAGATGGCAGGACGAACTGCAAAAAGTGAAATTTAGTGATATGGTCAATTGTGTTCTATCTGGTCAATAGAGCAAATTTGAATACAGAAATGTTAGACGCCTAAATATTAAATCTTTTATCGTAAACTAGTTAGGAGCCCCTCTGGCTTTCGGTTGCGAAGATGCGGTTTCAGAGGTGCGAAATGGTATATTGTAAAATAACACTCCAAGTTAACTGGATCTACCTAGTTAACTGAAAAACGAATGTCTACCGCCTTTAATATTCTTAAAAAATCGAACTAGCAATTATACCTTCGAGAGGTGCAGCGACTGACCGCCGTCCTATCTCGCAGGATCCGGAGACCGTCTGGCGGCGCGAACCCTCAGAGCGTTGACGAGCCGCGGCACGAACAATCGCACGGAGAATTGGCGCGCGGAGACAGTATCACGCTCAGCAGTCTGCCGCAGCAGCGGCGGCGGCTGCACGAGTATCATGATGAGAGGACTGCCGATGCCGGCCAGCAGGTGAGAACATACTTCGCGCTAGAACATTAGGGTAGTACAGCCACGACTCGTATAGTACGTCAGAAGGCGCTTCACACTGATTAATGGCTTAGCAAGCGCGTGATCAGAGGACCCCCGACGTAAGCTAATACAGGCATCTGTAAATTAGAAGGCGCTTCACTCTAGGTTGTCAGTCGAGTAGTAAAAGCATGACACTCAGCAGTCTGTCGCAGAAGCTTCGGCGGCAGCACCTACTACTACTGTGACAGGACCGCCGATGCCGACTAGCAGTTAAGGATATTCCGCTCAACAGGACCAGCTCAGTGCAAAAAGCACTGAGCACTGAGCTGAGGCACCTCACGCGGGATCTATGGTTTATAGTTCTACCTACAGTGAGCATGGCAAGAGTAGTTTAACAGGCATGTGTCAAAAGCATCGAGCTCAGCTGTTTGACGCAGCACGATGCTGCAACATGCAAGACAACAACACACTCCGCGCAACATGCGCAGAAGCGTATCCCTAGCGCATCTTCGATGGCAAACGTCAGTTACTCTACTTAATACAATCACTTGTGCCAACTCACTATTAGTCTATAAGATCGACTTTAGTGATCAGTAACTTTCCGCAGCAAGGCAGTATTAAGACCTGGGAGCCTATTCTCACTTCGCACTTCTCACACAAATAATTCATACGACTCTAAGGCGTATAACTTGAATAAATTCTACATAAAAAACCGAACGACAGCCAGTTATGAATAATTGATTATAATTACAACATTATCACACCTCAAAGCGAGCGAAAATTATTAGCAAATTTGCGCATACGTCTTTATGAGAATACCTGAAACTGATTTTTATGTGACAAATGTCTAAGCCTTCGAATATTTTGCGTCTAAGCTTTCAATTCGCATGGGCGAGAATCAGCTCCCTGCTCTTATGCTACGCGCACCATGTTTTAAACGATTCTAATCGCCTATCACATACGTCGGGAATACGGAACCCTGGACCTAGATTTTGTTAATGCAATGTACTGGAAGCTATCGTGGTCTAGTAGAACCGAGTGATTGGAATCATTCACTTGAGTTAAGCAACAATAGGCGCGGTCAGGTGTAGGATGGGTAACCATCCCGTGTCTACCGCTAGTGGCATTTTCCGAGTACTTTCTTTGCACGTTAAGCTGTTGGTGCCCGCTGTCATGTAATGGCAGTCGTTAAGCCATGTCAGAGGCCTTATCAGCGGCTTTGTAACTTGAATAACAAAAACAATTGAAAGTCGATATTCCAATGTTTCACATTTTTTAAAAAAAGAACATCATAGAAACCATTTGAAAAAAGTTTCATTCGAAAACCTCAAACCATGAAGATTCTATGTCAATTCAAAGAACCTATTGCAATAAAACGGCAATTTCATACTTTAACCCCTTATTACTTAATACTTTAATGTTACTTAAGATGCTGTTACCACTTATTGTACAATTGTTTGTTTACCCTAATAAAATAAAAAAAATAAAATAAAACTTCCGTAGTTTCAGTGTGTAGATTGTTGACGGACACAAAAGGCTAGGGCACTATAACAGTGTTAAGCGCCCTGCCTTTTGTGTAACCATCGAGACAGACACGGCAATCTGTGTTACGTCTTCTTACGATAACAAAGGATTCTTTCTAACATTACGATTTAATTACTCGTTACACAGACGGAGGAGACGCCAAACAATATGGGGCACAGCGATGACCCACTGCTGATGGAGACGAACCCGCCGGGACTGTCGCAAGGTGAGTCCACAGCACACTGAACATGCATTTTGCTAAACTACACTAACTCCCGAGTTTGTTCTAGAAAATAAATAACTTTCCTGTCCAAGAGTTGTATACGACTCAGAAAAGGAGTGTATTGGAACAAGTTCATGATTCACAGTTGACTCTTCTTTCATCTTTGGACATACAACTAACTGTGGATGTGGGGAAGTGGAATTGAATTATATGTGGACAGGGAAGTTATTAAGTTAATCACTGAATTGGGCTCAGACATGCTTTCCTACAAGGAGCGGGGGTTCTCGTGTTTTGAACTCCGCGTAGTTGAGAACGGTTCGCTACTCAGTGTGAAAAAGTAACAAGTGTAATAAATGCAAAAACACTCTCTCTGTGCTTTGAACGTTTACCATACATTTGCTTGTTTCATAGTTTTTGTATTCGTGTTTGCATTGCAGTCCATTTCTTTATGCGTGTGATATCGCGAAATTGTAGTTTTCCGTAGAAAAGGAAAAATCTCTTCGTCATGAGACACGTTTTGCCGCGAATTCTTATTCTGCAACAGGGATATTTGCCGTTGTTTCATATATCCTGTAGGACAGTGTTTTTACTTCTTTAATACCTTCACAGCGGTGTTTTTCATCTCACCTTCATTATTAAACCTCATCAAAAATCTCATCACCAAAAAAAATCTAGTCGTAATCCTTGTTTTCCAGGGAAGGGAGATTTTAGACACTAAAAAATTCTAGTTTGCAAAAGAGAAAATAAAAATGTTAGACTAAGTTTTTTTATTACAACGAGGCTCATCTCTCTTCCCAGGAGGACAATGGAGTATGATGGAGCACGGTTACCCGCGGTATAGCAACGCGTGCCTCGGCGGGGCGCTGCAGCAGGACGGGATGGGCTACATCGGCAACGTGATGTCGCAGCACATGGGCGTCGAGATGAACGATTACGGAGGCGTGGGGCTGCCAGGGCCGTCGCCCGGGCCCTCGTGCGTGCCAGAGCAGCCGCCTCCGCCCGACCCGACCGCCCCGCAGCAGCAACCGCCCAAACGCCGTCGCACATCCAACCCTCAGTCCGAGGAGAACTTCCAGCGCGCGCTAGAGGCCGTCCGCTTCGGCGGCATCGGCTTCTGCAAGGCGGCCCGCATGTTCGGCGTCAACAACCGGACCCTCTGGCTCGAGTACAAAAAGAAGGGCTACCCCAACAACAGGCCCAGCATAAAGAGCCGCATCAAGAGAGAACACACGACGCCCCCGCCCGAACACAAGGAGGAGGCGCCGCCGCCCGAACAGCAGATGGCGCTACTCTGCCCGCCGCACCCTGTGCCCGTCGTCGGGTTCATCGACTCGCGGCCTGTCGATTTCCCGCTTCAGGGCATGGCGCATAACTCGCCTCTGAACCTACACGGGATCAACTTCAATACGATGCAATAGAATCCGGAGTGCGGGGCGGCGCCCGACGACGCGTACGCGTTGTGACCCAACGAGTGGGCGGCGGACTGGTATGAGCCGCCCTCCGACCGCCTCGCATCCAGATACGACTTCTACGCTAGTAATAGCTACGTTAATTAAACGTACGGCCTAAGTGTTGTCGCTTTTTTGTTTTGGGGAGCTGGAAAGACCGACATTGTCTGTTTTTTCGGCAGCCTAGCAAATTGTCCGGTTCGGTCGATATAGTCTGTCAGATAAGGTTTCGCTCTGAAATAAACCACGGCATTGAAACTGCACCTAAATCTTTATTGATTTAAGTCAAGTAAGGGGCAGCCAGCTCTAGAGCTACGGTAAAATTGGGCGAAAATTGTGTTTCGAAGAGCGAAATCCATCATCCATAATACTAAGGTGCAACACTGCTACTGTTGTGAAAAAGAAAATAAACGAACGGTCTAATGACATAGAGAAACTTAACTGCAGTGTACATTTAGTTAAAGTTAAGATTTAAGTGTATGAACAGCCCTTGTACTCTATGTTCCTTGCAGAATTGTCTCATTGGTGTATTCATTGCATCTATATTACGGTATTATTAATGCTCCACGTGACAAACACCATGTGATTGATTTCTTCATTTTCAAATTATATGTTTTTACATCTGTGTGATAGAAGAAATTACTCAATATAAATTAGTGACATTACTGATCTCCATATGGTTACTTATGGAGTTTATTGCTTGACATACAGTTATTCACTTAATTCGAATGCTTATACTCGAATAATAGTTCACACTAGTTCAAAGTCTTCACAAAAATATCAAAATTGAAGTTCATAAAAATTGCCCATTTAGTTTCAAGACGTGACTTTAGCAGAATTTGTTGAGTTGCCATTTCAATAAGAAATATAATAAATTCTCGAAAGGGCATTTTTTTTTCTCAGCTTACACAAATTAATTTAGTGTTCACCACAGCACCAAGAGACAATGTTGCGACGCGCACGGTTTATGAGGGAATCTAACGTACAGAAGAGGGTAACAATCGAGCAATAAGATTATCCAGTGCACTTGTAAGGGTAAACTCCACGAGACTTCGCACTGTAGCTTTAAGCTTTTTTTTTCGAGGTAAATAAAAGGCCTCTGTAGTTTTAAATGTCGGCCCTCATTGACTGAATGTTGAGACTAGTAACGGAGGTGACAGATAGTTTGGGTACACGGCAGTCTAATTTTTTTTTTGTTACAATGTTACATTCACTCACAGATATTTGTTCGTCGCGGCGCGCGTCAATTTGACTGTAAACTGTTATTCGTCAATAAGAAAACTTATTGAGCGGAAAACTTTGATGTAGCGAAAACAAATTAGAAAAATAGAAGCTATATGTATTTGTATCGTACGAGTATGTTTGGAGATTTTATTATACCTGTATATCCGCGCGATATGTGTCGTGAACGTTGTTTGTGTATCAATAATATATGACCCTGCTGCTGGGGCACGAGTCTGTTCCTGCCGTTAGGCCATAGTCGGTAACGGTAGTCGCGGGATGGTACCGATCCAGCACCTGACCGCGGCTGTTGTTGCTTAACTTGTAACGGTGCAAACCTCTTTACACCATTTTTATTTCTTTTTCTATCTATCATTTTCAAATATTTAAATTACGTCACACATTTTTCGATTTCCCTCATTTTCATCATTACAGCTTACCCTTCGACCAGATCTGACTATATTACCTGCTTATCCGTTTTTATCCAGTTTTTCTGTTTTATTATAAAATATACTACTAATCTACAAATAAAGCCGCCATTGAAGTCGTTCCAGTAATATATTATTATTAATATTATTATAAAAGATATACAACATTTCAAACTCAAGTGGTTGATTCCAATCACTAGGAGCCACTGGGCCACGAGCGCTTCGAAAGTTGTTTTGTTCACATATTATAGTGGAGGTGACGCGCAGTGCGTTGTGTAATTATGTGTATGTGGATGTACCTAAAAGTCTTTCAAACTATCAACTAACACAGATATAGGTAGTTTTATTGTTTTAGAACACTATCTTCGTAAAAGATCAGATGGACCTAATTCTTCGTTTGTTAACCATTACTTTGTGGTCGGAGAAAAATCCACGTTTTGTTTAGCCACAGCAGCCACAATATTTGTACATGCTCATGATACAGTGTGCCCAAAACTTAGTCATTCCGTATATAGTTTTTAGTTCGATCAGTGATATCTGATTCCAATTTAATTTGCCATAATTGACGTCTTATCAGATCTCAATAGTAACGTAAGTTTTTTTTTATTATTTTCCAAATCTCGAAAAGGAAAATGTGATAACTTAATTTCTATAGTACTGTTGACGCATGAAAGTGAGATCTAATATGGGTCAACATTGGATGCCTTTGGTCTTGGTACTGTCTGAAGTTTCAAATTCACTTTGTCAGCATTTGTGATTTTAAAAACCTATTTAGAGGCCAAATATTCCCACCCATGCCGGGACTCGAACCCGCGACCTCTGGCTAACCGTACCAGCGCTCTCCCAACTGAGCTAATCGGCGACTTTCCGGCATCAGTGAAATTTCGAACCTCTTTTCAATACTCTGTATTACGTACAGGCAGCGACATCTGGCTGAAGTAATTTGCATTACTTGCAGTCCCGAGTACCTATTTTGCAGTTAGGTTTTACATCGGAATGATATCGCTGTACAATAGGTTATTAAAATTGTCCTTAGCACGAGTTAGTGCATTTGCTATGTGTTTTGTTTAGACTACCTCTTTCTCAAACATATTTCGATGTGTAATGACCAAAAATTAAAACGCATGGTCACCAAAGTATGGTCTAAGGTTGTGCCAGTATAAAAAAAGTATTAAGGTCAAGCAGTCACTGCTTAACCATAAAATCAGCTGAACAGCATAATACCATTTGCTGGGCTGAAAATCGATGTAATGTTCATAGCTGCAGTGAGTGGACTGAAAAATGTCTGCTATCCCGATGTTAAATATTACCAATAATATGTAAAGTCATAAAGTAAAAATGCATTTATTTTAATTAAACGAAGGCTCGGGTCATTCATATTACTAATCCGCCTTCTCATATGTACTTGAACAGTATTTTTTATTACGCATTTATTTTACTCTTTCTTTTTACTATGAACTAGGTTTTTATACCATAAATATAAGACGAAACTCAAACCATATCAAGGTTTTGTATTTTAAAAACTGTGTTAGTTATTCAACTACTAATAATTTAGCACTCTCATTGAGTAACTTAATGCCTTTACATCTGTTACAGATGATATGTATTATATTAAGTAGGCAGTTCTCTTCGCCGCTCTGGTTTAGTGACCTCTCGAGGTAGACGTTGCAATACCAGAGGCATGGTTCACTAGTTTTATGTCAGGAAATGTACAACACCAAATATCACGTTTTACTGTAAGCCCCTCTTAATCTAAGAGGACTATGGTGACGAATATTATCCAAAACTTACGTAAGCACAACACATTGTAGACTTTTAGTCCGGATCTACTTACGGGTGTTGTTATATCGGAAGAGTCCGACCAGGTTTCGCTCCGATTCGCAGAGCAGAGACTCTTCCCATATAACAACACACGTAAGTAGACCCCGACTAAAAGTCTACAGAATGTTTTCCATTTTAAACTAATAATAAAGTTATAAGTAACTCGATTACTCTTACGTCACCACACCAATAAAGCTGCTATTTGTTCGGCATCCGTCTCGCTCGCAAATTCTATTTTTTTTAAATATTACATAAACTCACGCCTGTATCCCGGAGGGGCAGACAGTCACTTGCCAAGATGCTGACAGACCTCTTTTGATTCATCAATATTTGTTGCATGCACGCACGCCTGTATCGGGTACTTTTCATCTTGCCCTATTATCTTATTTTTTTTTATGATGATACAAAAGTCTTTGGGAAATGAACGAATGTAGCCAGCGTTGAAGACCTGATTAGCTTGGCAATAAATAAAAAAGTATCTAGGGAACTAACAGCCAACCTTCATCAGTGGAGAGGCACAGGTGTAATATTAAAAATATAAAAATGAATCGCTGAATGTGTTGGTAAGCGCAAATCTCGAGAGCTAAACCGATTTCGCTAATTCTTTTTTAAGAATATTCCCTGAAGTAGGTACGAGGATGGTTTTTACGGAGTGAAAATTAAAAAAAATAAGGAATCTACTGTTAGGCGAACGAAGTACAAAGTTCGCTGGGTCAGCTAGTTTTTGATAAATATAGTGTTGTAATTGGTAAATAATAATATTTCGGACATTCAAGACATATTTTAGTTAACCTATAAGTACTAAATTTTTATTGACATAAAATTTGTAATATTGTAATAAAGTTTTCTTCATCAAAATCTAAGTATAAGAAACCAAACTATGTTTAAAATGTTCGAAATTATATTCGCTACAGTTTCCTACAAGTTCCTAGAACTTCAGACCACATTTATCAAAATAATACTAATTTTTTCACAATAAAAAAAAAGGTACAGATTGTGTTGTCGAGACGGTTGCCAGACTTAATAGAACCCTTAAAGAAAAAGATCTCGAATTTTACACATTTTTATCGTAGTAATTACTGTCGTCCTACGGCCACATAGGTATTATTTAATTTTTGTGCATTTTCATTGTAGTTTTTCGTTTAGGTTTTAAGAAATTAATAAAAATTTCGCCGTTTTGAGTGTGATTGGTGGTAGGTACTAATGAAATTAACATCAGTGATGGCAATAGGTAGATCACAAGATGATCTTTTAGATGTTGGGAATCATATTTTTATACGTGTTTGAAACGAAAGGAGCTATAATGTTTGCATTATGTGAATGCTATGCAATAATAATTGGTATTAGATTATACAAAGGAAAAAAATACAACGCTACTGACTATGCCAGCACAATTTCATGATTTTTTCAATGCATTTTCGAATAGAATTTGCTGCAGATATGCCAATATTCTTTTAAACGGCTAAGATCTCCAAGTCCGCCATTTTGAATAATTGGACTGATTTTTTTATTTGTAAACGGCGATAATGTATTCTGTGTCTTTTATTATTCTTATATTGTACGGACAGTGTGTAAATATCTGTAAATAGTTAATCGAGTTAAATAAGAGTAAAGAACCTTTTACTGATTAAGTGAATTCGCACTCAATGTACTTTTAATGCTATAATTGTGTTTTATATTACGATTCATGGACTGAGGTTATAGTTTTTTAATTGTGGTGGAGCGAATCATGAAAAATTTGATCAGCGTATTATTTTATACAGATATCAACTTTTCCAATAATGAATTGGATCATATAAAAATTGTAGACGTTGGGTCAAGCTAATCTGTATTTTGTTGTCACATTTTATTTAACAAAGAACAAAATATTTTATATTCCAAACGTTACCATATCGAATGTTGTACCAACAGGGCCATTGTGGCGTGATATTATGTTCTTTATCTTTGTATTAATAGTGTGACCTGAATTTTATGTTGAATGTCATATAATATGGGCAAATACTTTACTTCAGTCGAAGCGTTGTTGTTTCAGACTTAAGTTTCTAGAGCATATTTCGCTGATTTTATGGCAATCGCTCAAAGCAATATTTTATGTCCGCTCGTGAATGTCTCTCTCAACTCTTTATAATACGGCCTATTTAATAGGATCGAACAGAACCAGTGCTTGAATTTTGTTTACTGAATCTGTAACTTACAGTGAATAAAGTGAACATAAATAATTAGTGCTATGTTCTAAAAGACAAAATCGAGTGATTTGTTGCGTAGAAATTAAAGCATTTTATCTCGGAATTGTAGGGTATATTATATATTTTTATTTTATTTCCGACAATATTAAACATCAGATATCAAAACTTGCCACCCTCGTCTCGTCTTACCACGAAGGAAAAGTCTTACGGACGTTTCGACGAACGCCCAGTCAAACGTATGCTGATAGGCAACTTATCTTCAAGCAAAAGTTGTACAACTACCTCTTTTGTAATTATTTAACTACACTGATCCTAGATGCTACGTAATATGCTACGGGCGCGACGCGTTGTGGGAAGGTTGGTGTGCAGACTTGTCCTGCGGAGGTGCCCGCATCCCGAATTTGGTATCAGATGGTGTTTTTATTCGTCGAGGTGCACTGATATTCTAAACAATATTCTTGAAATACGAGTAAAAAACCGGCGAAGTGCGCGTCGGAATCCTATGAATCGGAATCCTACACTAAGAGTTCCGTACTCGTCCCGTTTCGCCGTCTTGCGTCCGGTACCTATTAGAACTAATATGCGTTTAAATTAATAGTTCACTTAGTTTTAGAGAGTACTGTAACGGTGCAAACCTCTTTACACCATTTTTAATATTTCTTTTTCTCTCTATCATTTTCAAATATTTAAATTATGTCACAAATTTCGAAATTTCCCTCATTTTCATCATTACCACCTTACATATTGACTTGATCTGACTATTTTTACCTGCTTATCCGTTGTTATTCAGTTTTCAGTATTTATTATAAAATATAAACTAAATAAAACAGTACAATAAAGCACACAGTTAAAGTCGTTCCAGTTTTATTATTTATAAAAGTTTTACAACTCTACAGTACGACTCGCGCTTGGCCGTGTTTTATTATTTGTCGTAAGAAGATGTAATAACCTCGACAATCACACCAAGTTTTATGCCTTTATGTATAATTGTTTTTTTCAATTAACGGCGAATAAACACATTTGTTATGTAGGATCAGTGTGGTTCTAGCTTGTAACCATCGGCATATTTTGACAGTAGATTTTTGTATTACATAAGATCATCTATATACTACAATAAAATAAAAAATATTACGTTATGAATAAAAAGTAATAAATATAAGAAGGCCTGATTTTCAGTTTCTTCCACTAAAGCGACATCTCCAACGCATATAGCTTCCAAGGAAACCCATTTGATTTATCTTACTGAAGGCCGAACTTACACGTGCAGAAAAATCCGACTCCCAAAGAGTTACATCACCAAGTGTTTTAGTCTTTTGCGATGAACTTGCCCTTGTGTACCTATATGAGGTTCACTAGTGCCATCGATGAATAAGATATCTTATCTATCACACTTTATACGCTAACACTGTCCTTTATTATATTTATAAAGGCACAATTTCTTAAAACGTTTTAAACGCCGATTTAATAGTCTACAAAAGACTTAACCACAGATCAGAAAAACGTTTTCAAATAAAAGTGAACATGAGAAATCTTAACAACAACTATTTTTAGAACCTAGCAATCAATAATCTAGGACTTTAAAAATTTCCGCCACAAAATGCCGTTTTTAGCGGAAATTTATACTTCATTCTAGGCTATATGCTCTACAGATAGTTACCACTGATATTAAGATTTCTCATGTTTACTTTTTGAAAAAACCTATCTTGAAATAAGTTCTAATTTTTATTCCATTGGTAGCGCTATATAGTTAGGGCGTCTAAGCCCTACATCAAACACGATTCAGAAACAGTTTATTTAATCTGTGCATATGTCTTTTGTGAAGAACTACTAACGACCTAGGTGTTTTACAGATCGTTTTTTTGCACTAAGTGGCATCCAACTCATCACGCTAATTAATTCTCGGCCGATTTTCTCAAGTCCTACACTCTGGGTTTTTGGTCAAGGGCCTAAAAAATAAAATTTAAGATGTTTTCCTCTATGACTTTTAAAAACTGACTTGAGAGGCCGCTGATTACGCCGTGAATCAAAGGACATTCTTTATATTAGCTCTCAAACTCCTGGATACATCACCACACGGTGAACTGATGTTTAGTCACCTCGCCAAGATAATTTTGCCGTCAGAAACGGAGACGTCCATTCACATAATATAATATAAGTGATGTTCCATAATGTTGAAATTATGTTTAGTCGGCCATTTAGTTTATTATATCTTTTGTATTTCAGCGATTTTAGATTTAAGTTTACATTTGTAATTTACCCAGTGCAGCAGATGATTGGTAAAAATATACGATTATCTAAATATCACGCGAATTTATTTTACGAAACTTACTACCCAGTAAAGATAATGTAAAAGTATACCCAATAAAGGATTTAATATTGTTGGACTTCGTCAAATTCCGGCAAGTCTTATAAAGTTTGAATTATGAAAGATTTTGTAAGAACTTTCAGTTTGACCCTCTCGTATTAAAGAATTTTATTCTTTAAAGAAATAGAAAGGAACTATAATAATAAGTAACTTATACACAACACAGTCACCTGACCTGGTCCCAAACTAGGATATAAGGATACCGTGTGCTGTGGTAACCAGGCAAGGACGTCACAAACTTTAAAATACATACAAACTGTGGCCACTTTGTACAAATGTACGGCGACCCACTGTGGGAATCAAACACACGACCTCGGTCTAGTTCACGCCTTAACGACTGGGTAATCCAGTGTGCAATGTTTATCAAATGGTCATAGTAAACCAAGGAAAAAATCAAGGGCCGGTTTCATAGATTTCATGTATGAAACCTACGTTGGCCTACTTGTAACGCAGGCTAAAGCGCCATGCTGTCTCGGGGCTACTGAACTCTGCGATTTAAATATGATACTTTATTTGTCGAGACGTGAAACTCAAGTTCCATGGAAAGGACTCCCTGAAAAGGGTTCCGCGAAAAACCGTTGGATTAGTATGTGTCTCATACACTGACAATGAGTTTATCATGCTAGTGTGCCAGAGGTTCTTTTTGAATCACTTAGGTATATCTTCCCCCAGGAACATAGCAGAGCTTTGTATAGATGATAAAATTTTACTTGGCTCCATTTGTCGAGCTTGACAATAGTAAGAAACTAAGTACCTTATGATGACTGAGTAAATCTAATATAAAAAAATCTCGTGTCAGTATTTAATTTTGTTATCGAACTCTACCGAAACGGCTTTACCGATTTCTATAATTTTTTTGTGTATATTTTATGTAGGTCTGAGAAAAGGTCGTAGGCTAATTAACATGGCAAAATAACGTTTGCGTGGTCAGTCATATTCTGTATTAATAAGGGCTGATTTTTCAATAGTCAGATAACTTTTATCTGAGGAATAAAAAAGGCGGTTTGACAGCTTATCTATGAAAATTATGTCAAACCGCCATTTTTATTCCTCAGATAACAGTTATCTGACTATTGAAAATCAGCCCTAAATCGAATATTTCCGTTCAAAGGGTTCACAAAAAGAAAAAGTCACGCGCCTCACAATATTGTCGCAAGCTTAGGTCGCAAGACTGTTAATTTTTAGCCAAGACCTGTTAAGTATAGGCTGTAGATAGCGATATCCGTGATGTATTTTAAAGAGAAACAGCGCAGTATGAAGTTCGTTACTTTAGTGGCTTTCTCGTTATCAAAAACTAGGTGTACGATAGCAACATATAAATATTCCTTTCACTAAACTACGTATATGTGTACTTTACACTTCTTATACATCTTCGGTTTTTATTGTAATTTTGTAAATATATGTCGTGGTGGCCACATCGCATCAGATTTGCCCATTATCTACATAAAATTTTACGGCATTCCATGAAATGGGAAAATCTACGATATGGCTACGACAAAGAGATAATTTAACAATAATTAGAAAGCGTAATGAACAATGATAAATGTATCTACTCATTTACACCAATGTTGAACGCCATAATATACATAAATTTTCTCATATTCGTCGTGTTTTAGTGGCCAATTAAAATATCTGTCATTTAATTCAATCAAAATGTTTTATAATGTAGGTAATTTATATCTCACAGTAATTTAAATAATTATAACAATAAAAAAGTCACAAATGTAATTTAATTAAAAAATCTTTTACGCCGAAACATCAACCAAGGAAGTAAAGAACTAATCAAAGGCTTTATTTAAAATTCGAACTGACTTGCAGTTAAAAAGCGGTCTATTAAAAAAACAAATTAATTCTGTAACACGAGAAACTATTGTTGTTCTTTGTTCATTATTGATTTTGAAACGAAATCGTATTTGGGGAAAATTATTTCCCTGAATTATTTTAAGGCATTGCCACAACTTAGGCATTGACGTAATATGAGCGCCACGACTTCGCCTTGGCCCACATTTAGGTACGTAGGTACACGTTCGTCCATCAATGCCTCTTGCGAGCCGCTGCAATGAAATGAAAAGTTTTTTAATCATTTTTATTTATGATTATGACTTAAAAGCAATAAATGCGTATTTTCTTGTGCAGAAACATCCGATGCTATGACGATCTTCGACCGTCGCCGCAATCTGCAGAGACAGGGTCGGCTGCGGAAAACTTCTGAAGACCTACCTCCGTTGAAGAAGCAAGCCTCCGTTCCCACGCCTAGCACTTCCTTCTCGAGTACTGGTAACATCGCTTTAAATCCTGATTTTTCACTTGTCGACACGAAGTGACCCAATAGAGCAGAATCGAGCCGAAGCTGATTGAGTTAGTTTCGTTGGCGCAATACAATAATAAACAAATTATAGCGCGCGGCCTAAGAAGCCCAGCCCTTAGAGTATCAAGAGGTCAAGAATGACATCTATTCTATGTTGTCTAGACCACATTAGGTACTGTGTACGACGTCTGACTGCTTTACCTTTAAGAAACTTTATTACATTGAATCGTAATTGGCAGCCAAGTGATTTTTTCTTATATTAGACTATGTACCTAGTTATTATGGCTAGAAAAGTAGACTAACAAACAAAACTTCGACTCTTTTAGTGTGCCACTGAGACGAAATGGCCTATGTAAGCAATTGCTTAATTTGTTTATAGGCTAATCCAGGACTGCAGGCTAGTAGATGCTAGGTCTTATATATTTTGACATGTGGCCGCGCTTGACAACATGATCCGATATACCTCACGGCTACACAGTGGGCAGTACGTCGCACCGAAACCACTTAGTGGCGTAATGTTTAACCTAACGAAAATGTTAGGTTAAATATTACGCCAATAAGTTGTTACAAGAATTGGGCCGGTTGGAGACCGTTACGGCTGATATTTGCGTAGTTATTTACAGTATAAACGTATAATTACGTTGCCAGTGTTTTTCCACGTCAGGCCCACCCCAACATGTTCAGATACTGCATACGAGAAATGTCATTAGGAGTTATACTGGCGCCAACAATGGAAGATGTACCTATATTTTGCTTAAGATTGTGTTCATAGTGTCGGGGTCGTAACCCAAAAGCAAAACACCCAGGACTAGAAAGCATTAACGCCAAAAAAGGCCGTTTTTGGCATAAATGCTGTCTAGTCCCAGGGGGCCAATTCTCGCCCATGCGAATTGAAAGCGTAGACGCAAAATATTCGATGGCTTAGACATTTGTCGCATAAGATAACTCGACAGAGTCATTAGACATTTATTTTCTCATTCGAATTCAATCTAGCATGGCGTTTAGAATACAGATTTTGGCTGTAGCTCGTCTTTTACGTAGAATTCCAAGTCATAAGCCAGAAGGCCAGTCTCAGAATTGAGTATTTCGCTAAGTAAATACTTAACTGTAGTGCTGTCTCTTTGAATTTCTCAGAAAAGAGAATACCTTAAGTATTAACTTAGCGGAATTCTCAATTCAGAAACTGGCCCTTAGAGTCGTATACGACTTATTTGCTAGTGAAGTGAGAATTGGCTCCCAGGTCCGCCAGATCTTATGATCTCGGCCGCCTGTCCTAAAATTTACTACAAACTTCTTTTTTATTTTTTTACTCTGACACTTTTTGCAAAAACGAGACACAAAACTCTTATGATTTTTATCCATTGGCGGCGCTTGTGTTACTTCCCGGAGTCTCTTAATAACTTCGTTTCAGAAGGCGCCTCGCGAAGGGCCGGTCCCTCGCAGCTGACGCTACAGAAGTACAGCTCGCACCCGCCCATGGCTCAACCTAAGGTACTGAATATACAGGGTGTTACTGTAGTAACGCAAAGAGTAACGCAGAATACAGTTTCCCAAGTGACGAAGCAAATTTTCCTAAAACTCAATTTAGTCTTAAATGTTTTTGTCTCAAAACGGATAAATGATAGGTAATGAAAGTTGCCATCAGTAGGTAGCGTTTCGTCAAAAGAAGGAGTGAAAATCTTTAAGATGTCTGGAATGGGTCATGTAATTTAAAGTTTTGATTTAAAAATCCTAGGGCAGAAGCGCTCGTGGCCTAGCCGAACCGCGTGATTGGAATCAATCACTTGAGTGTTGCAACAACAGGCGCGGTCAGGTGCAGGATGGGTGACCGTCCCGTAACTACCGCTAGTGGCTTTTTTTCCGAGCGCTTCCATGCTTCGCAAGGCACGTTAAGCCGTTGGTGCCGGCTGCCATGTAATGGCAGTCGTTAAGCCATGGCAGAGGCCTTATGGGCGGCTATGGATAACTTCTGACAGTGACAGGCCCGCCACTGTCTTACTATCCTCCACCAACCAGGACTTGGCCCCCGTGGTGGAATATGGCCTAACCTTCCTCCTATGCAGGAAGAGACCCGTGCCCCAGCAGTGGGGACATACATGGGTTGATATCAGGGCAGAGTGAAACAAATATCAAAAAAGATGTGGTTAGACCGTATCCTAACAATAATTACCTATTGCCCGTCCAGCACCGGCGCGCCCAGCTGGAGGAGTCGCCGCGACCGCTGCGCGAGGTGACCGCGACCGAGGCTAACTCCGGCTACGATAGCCTCGGCACGGCGCGGGCCAGCCACACGCCGGCCATGCGCTCGGGCCCGCCGCTGAGCTGCAACTTCTGCTGGAACACCGTGGACGAGTGCGGCCGCATCCTCCGCCGCAAGACGCAGTACCACTGCCCGGAGTGCCGCACCAACCTCTGCATCGTGCCCTGCTTCCACGAGTACCACGACGGTACCACGCTGGTCGAGCACGCCGCTAGGTGAAGGCGGCCCTGAGGCGACGCTAGTTTTAGTCAATGATCTACCCACGCTGAGGTTGACGTTTCCGCAGTGGCAAAATGTGTGTAAAAGTTAAGGAGTAAGTATAGTGGAGAAGTGATGTAGTAGCCGCGACGTATCTTCACGAACCAACTGATCACGTCTGGGTCATAAGATGTGCGAGCTAATGCGCCCGCAGTTGGTTTGCGACGGGAAATTAATAAAATATTAAAGGAATACAGAAGTAGCAATTTCTTTGTTGGCGGCTGTATTTACATACCTGACAAAGGGAAGGAAAAGCCGAAACATGAAAGAACTAAATTCGGATACAAAAAACTTTAAATATTATAATTAAAATCCTCTCTGGAGAGCTACGACATAGTGTCTCTGGATCAGGGTGACTCGGTGGCCATGAGAAAGTGTGCTTGTATTGTCTGTCTGTGGTATATTCGCGTGTCTTCTCGTAGGTATAGTTACGATTTTAAGAATAATTATCGTGTGACATATTTATGTCACAAGGCCAGTTTTGCTCAATATGTGACTTGAAAGGTCTTTTTTATGGTTGCCATAGACTCGGCGGTAATGGTTGTGTGTGATACATATCGTAGATGCCTACTTGTGATGTTGTGACTGGGGCAAGGATGTTTTAGCCAAACGTTCTTGTACTCCGGAGATACGGATGTGGAGGTCTGTTAACAATTATTATTACCGCTTGGTAATCTATTTTTTTATCAGAAGGCTTCCGTTTGTATCATGTTATTGGTTTTCTTTACTTAGGCGCCTCCTAAGTGTAAAATAAAATAATTTGGAGAGATTTTTATTCCAGTGTTAATTTCTTGAAATCTGTTAAATTGTAAATATTAGATACCTATTACGTTACTTGTAAAATTTAAAATATATTTACATGAACGCAATACGTTTTATGAAGATAAATACCTAAAGGATTAAATATTTTTTCTACGAAGATTGATATTTCGGTACAGAGTTTTTTAGTCTATACAGTCTTTCTGTCGGTTTGTCTGTCTGACGTGTTTTTTTTAACTGTTATAGGTAGTCAGTTTAAACTGTCACATTGTGCCGGATGGACCAACAAATAATAAAAAAAGTTGGAAATAGTTGGGGTCCCAAGAAACGTGATAGGAAGAACTTTTTTATTTATCGTAATAACGGTAATAGGTACATTGTCAAACTTAGTGCGATTTTAGGTCAGTCCTTATAGTATAAAAAAACTAGTCAAGTGTGAGTCGGATTCCCGATTTGGGTCCCGAAGTGAAGGAAAAAAAACAATTTTTGCAAAATATTTAATATTATATTTATGGTAGTACGGAATCCTCGGCGCGTGAGTTTGACCCGCACTTGTTTGTTTTTAATTAGTCTCTCTTGTGCCCACTTCTGGACAAGTAAAATAAGGTAAAATAATTCAATAGAATATTGTAACTGTTACAGGAATAATAAATTATAATGAGTCTTTAGGTTAATTTACCTCTTATGGAGCTGTCTGACTGCGCCTTCGCTTTATGGTTACTCGAACTTAATACCTGCATTTGATTACTCCTATTTAATTTGTCGTATTATTGCGTCACGCTCCTCTCATCTTTAAAGTTAAGTTGTCTTTCTATCGGCTTATAAATAGAGATGTAATTGTGTTTCTCATCAAACATTACACAGAAAGTCCCGTTTCCAACGCGCAAGCAATGTTTTTAACATTGTTTTTTTTATTTTGCTTCACATCAACAAAAATATTTCTTGCATTAGACAAATAATTGTTTTGTTCATTCATGTTTTAGTAGGTGTGTGCCTATTCGGCTCGGCCCGATTAACAATTTATTTTTAAACATTTTTAAAGACGCACATGTAGGTACATACTGGTCTACCGTAGGTATTTTTTTTTTATCCAATATGGAAACTTGAATAATATATGGTGACGTCGTAAACACGGACTTGGCCCCCACGGTGGAGTTATGGCCTAACCTCCCTGCGATGCAGGAAGAGACCGGTGCCCTAGCAGTGGGGACATACAAGGGTTGACATCGACGCCGTGAAGACCGTGTTACATGAAAATTATAGTTCTCCGAGCGCACGTTTTATATTGGACTTATTGCGCTGCGTGAGCCATAGTTGTGGGAAATGTAGACATAATATCGCAGAAATACACATCTTATTGACACTATCAGAAATACAATCAGTGATGGTAGTTACGGTATATGTTTTTTTATCCAAGTATATCTCAAATCAGACCATGTTTTGTTACAAATTAGATTTTATTTTTGATGCAGTAAAGTTTGAATAATAACCGACGGACCTAGATATACATATATTCCAGATTTTAAATACAAAACGTAAGAGAGTAAAATGTTTATTAAAATACCAGCTTACTGTCGGATAACCCAGCCTCAACACTAATATCACAGGGTGTCAGTGATACATTCGTAATAAACTTTGCCTTAACCGATATTTTTACTAAGTATAGAAAAATACAAACATAATAAACAGTAGCAAGAAAGGCTGATTCAACGGTCTTATTTATAAAAATACAATTCATTGAAACACTTCTAAAACGCTCATTCAAAGACGAAAAGAGTAACTACAAGCTATGCTCGTCTGAGTTTCAGTGGAATCGTGTTTTTATAAACGAAGTCGTAACAGTTAATAGTAAAGTAATTTGGTAATTATGTAAAGCTAATCTATTATTTAAAATACGCGTGACGACAGCGTCAAATATACAAAGATTTAACGATATCAGGGGAAAGTACATATTAAAAGTATTTAAAACATTGATTTAGTTTTATAAAAAAATAAGATTAACTATATTTTCAATAAAATAAAAGATCATAATACTTACTGCTTTCTGCCATTATCACTGAAACACCAATAACACCGCGTGACGTCACGCTTAGGTAAACATTTGTTACTGAAATATAGGTTTTTTTTGTAAGTAATAACTGTGCCCTCGCATTATGGAGCAGAATTAAAAAATCTTTCGTCATGCCTATAGACTTGACCCATGTCACTAAAATTTTATTATTTTGCATACGACTTAACTGATTCACACCACGACTTATTCCCATCTTCCAACCTAAACTTCCACCCTGGGTTGGAGGTTGGGAATTGTTTGTCCCATCTTCCAACCTATGGCAGGTTGGAAGATGGGAATATATTATCTGAATTATTTTTGTTCCCATCTTCCCAACTGACCTTTATGTACAGTGGCCCAATCATGAGTTTGGTCTATTATCGAATCGAGAATAGTATCGAGTAAAAATGTATGAAATAAAAGTAGCGCCGCTATTTACCGCTAGGATCGCTGCTTTTTTTTCATACATTTTTACTCGATACTATTCTCGATTCGATAGTAGACAAAACTCATGATTGGGCCACTGTTGTGTGCATAGGCATTTGGGTTTAGATTGAAGTTTCTTTTATGAATGTGAGAATTATTATAGACCATAATAATTGCATATCTGTTATCAATTCACTAATACGAAATAAATAGGTACGGTAATAAAACAAGATGTATTATGTTTAGTACTTAATCATTTTTTAATTATATTTTTCAATAACATTTACCACCTCAACCCAAAATTGGCCAAAATCTTGTGAAATTATACCAGTCAACATTTTACGTAATGCTGATGGCTGCCTTGAACATGAGCAATCATAATCTTTCGAAGTTTGATTATCTGGAACATGTAGGTACAGTTATTACCCGATTACGGCTAAGCAAAAAGGAGGGTTATGTTTTTGACCGGTATGTATGTATGTATGTATGTAATTTGACAAATTAGGTATCGTTAGAAGCGTTTCTATCGTCCGCTGGTTATAGGCTATGTGACGTCACATAAAAGTGAATGTGGCGCCCTCTAGACGACTTGGAAACATGAACTAAAAAAAATATTTTTTGATGATATCGTGTGGGGTATCAAATGAAAGGTCTTGATTAGCACGTTTCAAAAATATATACATTGTTGGTCTTTTATAACCACAAAATAAATTAAATAAAAAAAGTAAGTTCAAAAACTAAAACCCGACTACTAAAAAGTGTGAAACAAGAACGCCTATTATTTGAAGTAAACACTTTACGATATTTGTTTGATACACATTTCATAGTAAGTTTAAAGGCGGCGGTCTGTCTGCGTGATAAAACCATATCGGAAAACGAAATCATTATTTAGGTATGTACTTGGATTTAAAGATTGTATACACATTACTTTGTACAAAATTACATACTAACCCATTAATTTATTGACTGTACCTCATTTATGTCAGTTCGGAAGATGGGAACAAAAATAATTCAGATAATATATTCCCATCTTCCAACCTGCCATAGGTTGGAAGATGGGACAAACAATTCCCAACCTCCAACCCAGGGTGGAAGTTTAGGTTGGAAGATGGGAATAAGTCCACACCACACGTACAGTGCTATACAAGAAATAAGTCTCGCGGATGTACCTGCGCAGATGACCAAATTTTGGATGTGCGGCAAGTTGATTGACCAATCAGATAGTTTCATTTTATGGCAGGCCGCGCGCCTTTATTGCTATTGGTTGATTCAACGTCATCGATGCAGGTGACTATTAGTTTGGCAATATTAGCGTGAGCGAAATAGGTAGCGCTACTGCGGCAATCAATTCTGTACCTTAACCGTATCGGTTAAAGATCATGTTGAATATACTTATAGCTTCGGGTACTTTCGTTACACTTCTTCCTAGTCTGCGCGAACGTAGATTCCCGAAGGGACTTTTATGATGTGTAGTACTGTACAACATTACGCACAACAAAACCCCTTAATGTGATGCATGCTAAAAATTAAAACAAACCGGTTTGTGTAATGTTTAATGAAAAACCACCAGCATCAGTTGGGACGTCAGCATTAAAATGTTGTTGATAAAAACGAAACAATTCGAAATTGGTAAAAGGTACCTTTATTATGTAATGTAAGCCATAAAGACTTTTAATCTAATCTTAAAGCGTTACGTAAAAAATGCGCAATGTTTAAGAAGACACAAATTAGGGTGTCCTATGAATTTTTCTTACTTAATTTTATATAATTTGTTCTATTAATGGCGTAGCCTACGATCAATCGTTGCCCTATTCTTTGATGTAACACATTGAATAATCACTATGGTTTTAAGATATTGTTTTCTTATTTCATGTTGTCAAATAAAGTGTTCTCTATCTCGTTTTCATCTATCTGTATGATATTAGAAAAAAAAGTAAATCTACACATCTTCCACAAGTCTTAGAGTAGGTACAGTTTTTGTAAATGACAAACGCTATATTTGTGTTTCTTAAATTGCGCATTTTAGGTAACCCTGTATTTCACGTTAAGACACTTCGTAAAGCTACCAGATTTATTTGTTACGGTTCTACAAGTTTCTGAAATTTTTGTTGGCCTTATTATTTATTGTTCAATAGATAAAGTATACTCAATTAGACTTGATACTGGCACTTAAAGGTGTTTATGCAGTAACGCTGCGCGATGAGGCTAGGTTTAATAACATGATTAAAAGTATGGTATGTACAACCTAAATGAGTGTACAAAAAAAATACTTCTTCGTGTTACTGTTGGGTGTCTTCTGGATTATATTTTCTATAAAAAATACTATAAAATATGGATATTAATCGCAACTTTTGTAAATTATTCTCTTAAAACGGTGAGGTGAGGTATCTCATTACGAAGTTTGGTGTTAGATTTTACGGTATTTTAACCAGAAACTTAATTGTTATATTTTCAGAGTATTGTTATGACTAGCTGTGCCCGCGACTTCCTTCGCTAGGAATTCGTTTAAGAAGTAATCTTGTTATGTTTGTGTGCTAACTGAAAATCGACCATTCTCAAAATTCAGACTAATGTTTCATTTAACATCTGCAGGTCCGCTGAATGTATTAAATGTAAGATAAGAATATTCTTTATTGTATACCGGAGAAATATTTACAGAAACAGCGGATAAAAAAGATAAGATACAATTGGCGGCCTTATTGCTAATAGCAATAATATAATAGATGTTTGGATGTAATGCTATTGATGCGTATGACTAAGGCGCCTCTTAAATGTATTTGTTGTTTCATTGTTATTCGGTATATCGTTAGCATATAAAAACCAAACTACGTTTCTTTGGGGATTGCTCCTTAAGAGGTAACTCTAGATAAATTCACAACTTTTATTATGGGACTATCTCTGGGAAAACATTAGCTGTTTCATACATGTATCAAAATTTAGTACCTATAAAACTAACAAAGTAAAAGAATATAACTAGAAAACATTTTTTTTATTTAAAGCATAATTGAATGATCATTTTACAGAATGATTGACATTATTTTTATTACCATTTTCTTTATATTAAACCCATAATGACGCAGACACGACACACTGGATGGATCTAGGACAAGCGATTAACGGTTACTGTCAAGTTGATGTAGGTACGTGTAAGACCAATGTTGAATGATAAGGCTTTCACTGGAAGTCAGCGCCATCTAGCTAGAGAACTTAGGAGGTTAAAAAAATTATAGCCTTAAGAATAATGAGTCGTTTTCAGCACAAATTATTTATCGAGCACATACAAGAACAGGGACACGTCTTCCAAATTTTGCTTAGAACAGATTAATTTTGACAGCCGTATTCCAGTTCTTCTATGGCCGCGCCTGTAAGAGCATCTATGAATCCGCTACTTGACTTTATTTTCAAGTAAGTCTTAAATGGTAAATATCTCTTCCATTAGACCAAAAAACATTTTAGTATATTTTTTGAGGACCTAAAAGCAACGAAAAAATCTATTTTAAAATGTTGCTTTGCCAAACAGCCAAAACGCGGTCAGCCTTTTTTGTCTATGGTTTGAAGTCCTAAAGGCTTGTAAACAAAGTTTGACATTCAACATCTGTCTTCAATACCTATAGCAATTATCGTTATTTAGGTATTGCATTGTTCGAGAACACATCAAAAACACGTCAATAAAGATCCCCGGGAAGTTGTGGATTCGTGTACACAGTGAAATAAACATACGAAAAACTTGGCTCTAACTTGAGAAAAGAGACCCCTTTATCGACTGAAACTCGAGTGTATTTAAGTGAAGATCACTTTGATGCAAGTCCTTTAGTAACAAATGTCCACAGAAACTGTCTGACAGATTTTTGTTTACAAACCAAAGATACTTACAAGATGGCGGATAGCGTTTCCATCGTTCCGAATTAAAAGCAGAATAATATTTTTTTATTTTGCAAATTTTGCAGCCATTAGATACTTACTTAGCGAAGTAAATAGGTATATTTCAGTTTCTTACGTTAAATATTACGGGAAATATGCATTTATCGCGTCAAATTTGATACGAGTCAAATATTGTTGAGCGGATTGTTTGTTGAATTTGTGCTGAAAAATTTTTATTCTGCTAATCTTGGTTGTAAGCACGATCAAATCTCTAAACGTTTATCATGGGAATTGTTCCTTGAGTGAGTTTTAAGCTAAAATCGTTCTTACTGTAACCAGCCGATATGTCGATGGCTGGTCACAAATGATTCTAGGTAGGCTGGCTTCACTGGAAAATAAAACCGTTCTGTTATTTACAATTTAATAAATAACTCTTATATTTTTGTTTTGAATGAGTAGTTTAAGTTTGCAATATGGTTAACATTTTGCAAAAATGTATTCACTATTTTTATACTTGTGCTATTATATATAATACTAGCTGACCCAGTGAACTTTGTACCGCCTAACAGTCGATTCTTTAATTTTTTTTATTTTTACTCCGTAAGAACCATCCTCCTAATTCAAGGAATATTCTAAAAAAAGAATTAGCGAAATCGGTTCAGCTGGTCTCGAGATTTGCGCTTACCAACACATTCAGCGATTCATTTTTATATTATCGAAGAAGACAAGCGGACCAAGCGAACTTCGTACCGCCTAATAGTCTTTTATTTTTTTTCTCCGTAAGAACGTCAAGGAATATTCTAAAAAAAGAATTTGCGAAATCGGTTCCGCTGCTATCGATATTTGCGCTCACCAACACATTCAGCGATTCATTTTTATACTATAGATAAATATAAAAATAGTCAATTAGTCAAAGCAATTTAAAAAGATTTTATTAAAAATATATTGTCTATTTTTATACTTATGTATAGCTTATGTACTTATATAAATATTAATTTATATTTATTCATGCCCAACCAACCAAGAATCGAGTACTTTCACGTGATAATCAGTTGACCATTCTTATACAGTAAATATGATTAGAATAGAGCGAAGAGATGCAATTACGGTATTCTTATTATTTTGATTCGTAGCTAACTAGGTTGCTCAAAAATGTTATATTTTCAATATCAGCTCCATAGTTGCGACCTCAGATCATTGAAAGAAGGTTGCGACCATTTTGTAAGCTTCCTCCAGATAGATAGGCAAATTCTATTCCACTTCAATGCATTCAAGGTGCTCCAAACTCCTACTCTATCTACGAGTAAGTACGAGATCGTAGTAGTGTCGACTGGTTGAAAAAAACCTGTCAATAGTATAGTTTCCGTGTACTACAGTAATAAGTATCTGATTAATACCTCATTCCATACAATTTTATTTTATGTTACTGACCTATTAATTTATCAAGTGGGTACCTATCTGTTTAAATTCCACAGAGAATGTCACAGTTGGCGGAACATCAAATCCGCCGTAACCTGTAATATAACTCCCAACAAAATTTTATATAACTTTGTAATTCGATAGTGTGTGGACCTCCATTTATTGGTTGTCCCTAAGTTTGTTCATATGGGTTTAAGATATTTCCAGATCCTACTACCTACGTTCTGCAGTGGATATCACATACGAGCTGCTAAAAAAAGTACAGTCAAGCTGTTTATTTGTACATACTGTGATCAAGCGGAAAGGTACAGGTGGGTAACACGACGACGCACAAGTCGTGCGTTTTAACGACTTTGTCATTTCGCCACAATTAGCGTGACTCTCGCCGTCGTACTACCCATAAAGGCCTGCGCAGACTGAATCGAATAGCTGAATCGAAAAAAATGTCCTCAGAGTGCTTGTCGCCGACTCAGCGGTGTGCGGTCATTTGTTCCCCGGAAATTGAGTGAAGCGTACGCTATGGAAGCAAATATTATGAGATTACGTTGTGTTGTAATTTAGATGAAGTTGAAAAAGAAAAGGCGTTTTAAAAACACCGAACTTTTGTCCAGTCCGGTCTCTTGATGTCCTCAGTAACTTGTGGGAGTTTTTGTACGGGGTACTTTTAGTCCTTCGTGTGCGTTATTCATTACAATTTATAAAAGATCTATGTCGACGGACAAAAAAGTACCCGGGGGATAGTACCTCGTCTGGGCAAGCCTTATGTAGGATCCCTAATGTGTATTTCGTGGTTTTTTTCTTATCAGCTTAGTATTAACGTTATAACGTTCTAATTCGTTGTAATAAGATTCCTGGATTTTATCCGTAAATCAGCTGACGCAAAAAATATAGATACAACCACAGAACATAAAAAAAGAGTAGAAGTCGTAAGTGGGCGGTGCCCGCGTGCCTCACATTAGCAATGTATTGCCTATGCGTAGTCGGTGACAGTTTTGTTTACTTCAGTTGCCATGCGCTTCTAGTAAAGAAAAAATGGTGAAAACTTGATTAAAATGCCTTGTTGTGCTGTGTTAGAGAGCAAAAATAAAAACTGGGGACTAAAATATACCGATCATGCCGTAATATTTCATCGGTAAGACTTATTTCATTGTATTTTTAATTAAATGTGTAATGACATGAACACGGAAACCAATCCGAAAATGATAAAGTGAAACCACCTTTATTTACTGGTTAGCAAAGTTAAATTTTCATCGAAGAAAGTATACCTTCTCTAGAAATTTCTGTCATAATTTGAAATCTACTCAATTACGGATGGGGGCACACATGATAAAAATCTATCGATAATTGTCTATTACTTGGTATTGTAAATTCCAATTCGTCTAAGTAGGTAAAATAATTGTTATTTTTTACCTACTTCATAAGTGCCTTTTCACATGCAACCGGTCGCCGTCCGGTCGCCGGGCCGGGTAAAGTAGTAATGTATGAGCTCCGGTCGCCGGCTGGTCGTTGTGCATGTGAAAACTGTCATTGGAGCTCATACATTACTACTTTTCATACAAGATATGACATGAGCACATAGATCGCGATATAGATTTTCTTCACCAGTTTATCAGTGACTGAAATATCTAAGAAACTATCGAAGTAATTTTCATCTTACCCCTTTGACAACAGAAAACCGAGGCAATGTTACAACTACCCTCTTGGAATCAAAACAATTTGGGAGTGAGTTTTCGTTTAGTTTTCTAAGGAACCGGATACGAAATTAAAATGGATGGCAGCGACAGGAAGGCAAAATTGGTTCAAAACGACGATGAACACAATATATTCAAAGTATTTTCATGAACACTTCATAAACACTAAAAATGGCGGAAAGTGGCACTTATGTGATGCAGCAATACCAGAAAAAATGTGCTTCACTTCCAGGATAGACTCTTGCGTATAAATGAAATATATTAGCATCGTCAATAAAATTAGTATAACGTATGAAACATGGCGTACAGATCAAAGTACAGACAAAGATATGAATTGAGTCGTAGAATACGAGTACATTATATTTCCCGTGTTATAATTTCTAACGGCCGCAAAGCAGCGGGTTAGAGCTAGTTTTAAATAAGAGATAACATTTTAAAATATGAAATCTACCACATTGGTTTATTTGTGCGTCTATGTACCCTATTAGTGTTAATTCTTTTTTAATACAGTTGCTCAAAAAGTGACGTATTACACGGACGTATAGCATGCGGGATGTGGGCTATTACACACTCGTGCTTTTTTTTACCTTTCCCGCACTCGTGCGTTTTCTTTCCCAACTGTCAAAATAATGTCTATTAAAAAGAAAAACCAACCATGAAGATTTTACTAAAAAAAATCATAGAAGTTTTTATGAGCTACTAATTTGTTTCAATATCAGATTTAATGATTTGATTGAATGAGTTAAGTTACGTTTCATTTCATTTCATCTTATTAAATTTCATTTTCATTTCATATCAATAAAAAAATTCTTCTGAAGACTTGGCTGTATGGGCATAGTTCCCTTTGCCTTCTAGAATGGGTGCAGAAAAAAAATCTCTGCTTATATTTTTTTACGGTTGGCGCCGCCATTTTCTAAATATTTTTTCTTTATTAAATTGCTAATTTTTTTCGCAACTGTATTAAAAATAGTCGTTCAGTATACGTGCGGAACCGTCATTGCAACTTATCGGAACTCTTTGCAATGACAGCCTTTCCGCACTTGTAATGAAATATACTATATTGCACAAAAGATAATGTAGAAAAGATGCATTTTCTACCAGTCAACCCGCAGGCAAAATGAAATAGCTAAAAATACTTCTAAGTACCAGTATTCATATTCGGCCGTTAATGTGTAAACTGTTTGTACGAGTATAATTTGTCGATAGGTTCTCCCTATCGACAAACTAGATTTCGCATTGTCCCATCCCAAACTGAGAATATACTTGTTTTTCAATTTTGAACTTTCTGTCTTAGTAGGTAAAAGTTCTTTTCGGTCCGACGCGGCGGTAGTTCCATCTAGTGTAGAGTAGCGTTACTACAAAATGTCAACCTTAATTTCATCATTGTCATTTGACTTTGATCATTGTTAACATTGTGAAAAGGTGCATATTTTAATTGAAACTTTTAAGAAGTACACCTTTTCGGCATTGACTTTATTTACCCACAGAACATAAAAAAAGAGTAGAAGTCGTAAGTGGGCGGTGCCCGCGTGCCTCACATTAGCAATGTATTGCCTATGCGTAGTCGGTGACAGTTTTGTTGACTTCAGTTGCCGTGCGCTCCTAGTAAAGAAAAAATGGTGAAAACTTGATTAAAATGCCTTGTTATGCTGTGTTAGAGAGCTAAAATAAAAGTTGGGGACCAAAATATACCGATCATGCCGTAACATTTCATCTGTAAGACGTATTTCATTGTATTTTTAATTAAATTTGTAATGACATGAACACGGAAACCAATCCGAAAATGATAAAGTGAAACCACCTTTATTTACTGGTTAATAAAGTTAAATTTTCATCGAAGAAAGTGTACATTCTCTAGAAGTTTCTGTCAAAATTTGAATTCTACTCAATTACGGATGGGGGCACACATGAGAAAAATCTATCGATAATTAATTGTCTATGACCGTAGTAGTCATACATACTTAACGGTACTTAGGTATTGTAAATTCCAATTCGTCTAAGTAGGTAATAGTACATTACACAACTAGGGTGGTAATACAAAGAAAGGCCGAGATCGCAGAAGTTTGCGGCCCGAGCTGCAAGCGAGGGACGTAAATATGCGATCGAGAGCTTTCTTTATTACCTCCCGTGTTGTGTACATATTTTTATGTCTACACTTGGCCAGAAAGCGGCTCGTTCCGTACGCGCAGCGTGCGGAAAAAGCCACTTTATTGCCAGGTGTGGCATAAAATAATTATTGTTATTTTATACCTACTTCCTAAGTGCCTTTTCAAATGCTTCCGGTCGCCGTCCGGTCGCCGGGCCGGGTAAAGTAGTAATGTATGAGCTCTTGTCGCCGGCTGGTCGTTGTGCTTGTGGAAACTGTCATTGGAGCTCATTTATTACTACTTTTCATACAAGATATGACATGAGCACATATATCGTGATATAGTTTTTCTTCACCAGTTTATCAGTGACTGAAATATCTAAGAAACTATCGAAGTAATTTTCATCTTACCCCTTTGACAACAGAAAACCGTGGCAATGATACAACAACCCTCAAGGAATCAAAACAATTTGGAAGTGAGTTTTTGTTTTCCTAAGAAACCGAATACGTAAGTAAAATGGATGGCAGCGATAGGAAGGCAAAATTGGTTCAAAACGACGATGAGCACAATATATTCAGAGCATTTTCATGAACACTTCATAATAACTAAAAAAGGTGGAAGGTGGCACTTATGCAGCAATACCAAAAAAAATGTGCTTCACTTCCAGGTTAGACTCTTGCGTATAATTGAAATATATTAGTACCATCATCAATAAAATTAGTATAACGTATGAAACATGGCGTACAGATAGACAAAGATCTGAATTGAGTCGTAGATTAAATGATATTTCCCGTGTTATATTTTCTAACGCCCGCGAAGCAGCGGGTTAAAGGTAGTTAGTTTTAAATAAGAGAACGTTTTAAAATATGAAATTTACCACATTGTTTTCTTTGTGCATCTATTTACCCTATTAGTCTTGAATCTTTATTGCACAAAAAGATAATGTGAAAAAGATGCATTTTCTACCAGTCAACCCGCAGGCAAAAAAGAAATAGCTAAAAATTCTTCTAAGTACCATTATTCGTATTAGGCCATTAATGTGTTAAACTGTTTGTACGGGTATAATTTGTCGATAGGTTCTCCCTATCGACAATCTAGAACTCGCATTGTCCCATCCCAAACTGTGAATGTACTTGTTTCTCAATTTTGACCTTTATGTCTTAGTAGGTAAAAGTTCTTTTCGGTCCGACACGGCGGTAGTTCCATCTAGTGTAGAGTAGCGTTACTACAAAATGTCAACCTTAATTTCATCATTGTCATTTGACTTTGATCATTGTAAACATTAGAAAAAGGTGCATATTGTAATTGAAACTTTTATGATGTACACCTTTTCGGCATTGAATTTATTTACCAATGGCACCTCGGCATTCGTAGTGTGCGTTTGGTTTATAAGTATCAGTTTGGTTACACTGGTTTTCGTACTAATGTGTCATGTCGCTACTTCTACTCTTTTTTTATGTTCTGTGGATACAACCAACCGCAGCTATCACAAGCTGTCAGAATATTGGAATTTTCGGGTGCGGATTCGCTGTCACCTTATTTTGTCACGCCTGTGTGACAAAGAATAATATTTTTCTTCACATATGTACACTTTCTTCACTTTCTGTAAACTATTGTTACTATTATTGTTATATTTTTGATTTTTAAATCAGATTAGGTAAGAACATTTTTTAAAGACACAGATTTGAGATTACCCCGGGGGTCTTAAGTTTCGTCTTTGGCATGACTGTACTTTTTGGAACAGCCTGTATCATCCCTTATAACGACAGTATTTAACCCATATAATATTTAACACATTTTCTTGTAACCGATTATTAGGATACGTGCTCGTTGTTGATGTGATTGCCAACTGTGGAGTGAATTGTTTTAAGTAACATGACATTTGTAATTATTAAAAAAGTTGTGTGTATTTCTGGAATATTATAGAATATGAAATGACTGGAATATTACAGACTATGAAACTCTTAATATTATTAACTAAAAATAGATTCATATTTACCTACATTATTCTGAATAGTTGTATGTGAGAAGTGTTATATTTAGTGTAGTTATTGTTCTAGCTAAGTAAAGTTTAACTTTTAACTTGTATTTTTTATTACACCGGGTGATGGAAAATTTGACCCGTGTTAAAGTGGCGATTGCTGCTAATTTGCAACAAATTATAACCACGATTAGAGGTCCAAACTAAAAGTTGGGAAGTTATTCGCTTTACGATTTTCAGAACTTCCATTGTTGCTAAAAACCTACCATAGTAACAACATTGTAACAATACACTCCTTTCATCATCAAACACTTTGTGAAGAGATAAGGGCAAGGAAGAAAATTTTCTAAACATTTCTTACATCGGTAGGTATATGCATTACATAAACACACGCCTGTATCCCGGAGGTGTAGACAGATACCTACTAGGCAAGGGGTTTGCCCTTAGTGGTTATATACTCTTTGTTTGCCCTGTTACGTTCCAAGAACAAGAAATCTTTAACGTTACGAAACGTTCGTTTCATAGAACATAGACTGTCCGCAGTTTCAAAATGAGACCAAAGAGAATATAACCAAATAGCCACTAATGATACCCCAAAAACATAAACAAAACTAAATCTGTAGAATCACCTGCTTCGAGCCTGCCTGTGTCTTTCTGTCTGTGGAGCCTGTGGAACTTTTGAATTATGGCACCAGAAGCTCAAAAATATGGTATTTTTGAAAAAATTAAGGTACGGGTCAGAAAACTCTTACTGATTTAATAAATTAGGTAGGTTATATTAATTAATGTATAAAAATTTCTTCGAATTTTCATAAATTCTTCAAACGAACATACTACTCGCTTTTTTCTTTTTAATCTGTGCTATTCGCTACTTCTCAGACTAAGTTCAACTTTTTGAAGAAAAATTACCGATAAAGCTACAAAGTTCACCTGTGAAGTTCACTTACAATCCACAGACTACAAAAACTATCACAGATATGAACGTTCTTATCAACTTACTAAACGAAATGAATGAATGATTTTTTTGTGTTGTTAGATATCGGCATACAAAAAAACTCGTCAACAGCAAAAGCGAAAGTTGAAAATATGTGATGCAAACTTACCATGCTTGTGATGAAAACATGGCAAAATTATGGTACTTTCGCGTACCATAACAGATGTATCATGGTACGAATAACTGAATTATGGTACATGTACCATAATTATGGCACGTATAACATCCCTGTTGACAATTCTTTGCTATGCTCTTAGGGCCGAGTTTACCAGAGTTGGAAACTTAGATCAATTAACCGTAATCTCGATTACAGCCTTACAGCTCCGAAACGCATTTCACCAAAAGTTGCAATGTGCACAGAGACCAAATGAGAACCGAGTTGAGCTCATTGAAACGCCCAGTGGGTCCATCTTTCTATGGACACGCCTGAAAGCGCCATCTATAAATTGCTTTGTGAATTTTTGCTCAAAACGGCTCATTGAAAATGAGGGGTTCAGATTTATTAATCGGGTCCACAAAGACAGTGATGAAATCAGTTTCGCGGCTCAAGGCTCAACTCGAAGCGGAGCTTTCGAGAAAACAGAAAACAACGCAATCACAGACTAATTGCGTTTGTGTAGTAAAGTCATGTTGCCTTGCTTGACACAATAGGCTACATCACAGTCTGTGATTCACAGAGTGGGCTACATCCGTGGCCTTTACGCTATTCCTTCCTACAATAGTGATAGGTATTACATGCCTAATGGTAAAGGCAATTCGTATGAATGTTTTAGTTGCATGTAATGTAAGTTACCATCACGGATCGGCTCAATATTTGATAATATTCAAATAGCCTTTTGTGGGAAGCAACATGATGTTTGGTCTGTAAATGTCAATTTATCGTGCCCTTCTATCACGTAACATACTCTATCGAGATATGCATTTAGACAACTCCAAAGTCTCAAAATGTATGCATTTGACAGCTGAAGTAGCTTAAAAAAAGTAAAAATTAGTGGATACTTATATAATAGAACCCTCGGAACACAATGTTCTAGAAACCCTGGCCTAGCCTATTGCGCCTCCCTTCCCCTTCTATTATTCTGTGCCCCAAGTCAATCTAAATCCAATCAATAAAAAAAAAAGAAAGACTCGCGTCCAGTGTGACCATATGTGGCAGTTTCCTGCCTTTTGGGCAGGATTCGACCCCTAATTCAACCTCTGGCAGATATTGTGGCAATTCATGACTTTTGGCAGTTTTCGGCAGTATTGAACTAAAGCCCTATAAACCAAGGCATAAAATAAAAATGGCATGTAACCCTGTCGATATATAAACACATTGATTTGTGCAATGGGGACTCAACCGATATTCACTTTAGTTCTAATACTTCTAATGTTGGCAGCAGTGAGTTTTGTAAAAGTTTTGCCTCTTGAGTTTGCATAGCGAAGGGGTTCATTCGTTTTTGTTTTGGCAGGCAGAAATAAGAGTAGGATCTTAGACACCGGCCATCGTTATTCGTTGGTTTTGAGATACACTGTTTTAACAAAGAACACGGAGTAAACGAACGGGCGTACCATCCGGAGTGGGAACAAGATCCATTGCTTTCTTCATGGATATCTATAGCCAAAGACGATCCGGATGTTGCGTTTTGTAAAGCCTGCAATATCAAATTAGTTACACGACTGTCTGCTCTAAAAGAACATGCAACAACTAACAAACACACGAAGAATATGTCTAGGTACAGTGGGCACTGGGCAGTCATCGGTGAGTTAGTGTACCTAATCATTATTAAAGAAATATACCTAAGTACTATTATTTATTATACACTAAAGTTTTTTTATTTGTTCAATTAAATTACAATATTCTGTATGTATCTAGCAAAATGTTTTCTTTTTTGACCACAAATAAAGAAACCTATCAGGCCATACGCATCTTCATAATGGTAGGTACCTAATTAAAGTTGGCATTTTTTTGGCATTTTCTTTGGTGTTATTGGGCATTTTTTGGCAGTTTTTCAGCTTATGTAAGGCAGGATTCGTACTTTGAAGTTGGTCACACTGCTCGCGTCTCTGACGAGACTAGACTACGAGCGAGAGTGACGCGAGAGCACAAGACGCGAGAGACGCCGGTCGATAAGTTTGTTTATGTTTTTTCACTGATCATTCGTGTCATCCAGAATCGTTGGGTTCTCTGTCTTTTAGTATATAAAACAAGATTCGTGTGCAGTCGGGCGTTATGGTTGATCTGGAACCCAGTGAAGCAATCGCAATGGGCTCCAGCGACTATTACTTCGAAGCGTACGGCCATCACCAGGCCCATCAAAGACTGCTGAAGGACGACATTCGGACTGCGACGTACAGGAATGCTATTCGCGAGAACAAACACCTCTTCAAGGACAAGGTTAGTACATAACAAAATAGATTTTAAAATTATTTGTGAACGGCGTGTTATCCGGTTGGTGGGTAAAGTTGGGGGCGGTATTGTATTGTACGTATTGGTAAAAAATATATATGTAATAAAAAACGGGTCTCATTGGCTCTCACTGGGAGGATTTGACTCACGAATTCTTCGGAATTTAGTCATATTATCAATGAATTGAAGTCATTTAGCTCATTTTAGGGTTCCACAGTCGACAAGGAACCCTCTAAGTTGTGCCATAGTTATCTGCCTGTCTGCAGTTTAGCACAGAGAAAACAAGTACCTGTCTTCTCAGTAAAAAATAAGATAAGATAAGAATATTCTTTATTGTACACCAGAGCACATATTATAAAACATATAAAGATACAAAGTACAATTGGCGGCCTTATTGCTAAAAGCAATTTCTTCCAGACAACCTTACGACGGCAAGTCGCTGGAGGAAATAAGAGACGGGTAGTCGGTGCAAATATAAATATATTAATACACTATTATATAAATAACAATATACCTACATAAACAGTTACATACATAGTTATGATAAACTTACATAAATATGTTATAATAACAATCTACGCGATGAGGAAATAAATACAATACTAAAAATAATTACATATCTATAATATAAAAACGAACAGCTGAATGTGTTGGTAAGCGCAAATCTCTAGAGCAGCTGAACCGACTTTGTTAATTCTTTTTTAGAATATTCCTTGAAGTAAGGAAATGGTTCTTACGGAGATAAAAAATTAAAAAAATTTAAAGAATTGATGGTAGGCAGTACGAAGTTCGCTGGGTCAGCTAGTCTATAATATAAATATGAATCGCTGAATGTGTTGGTAAGCGTAAATTTCGAGAGCAGCGGAACGGATTTCTCAAATTTTTTTTAGAATATCTTTGAAGTACGAGGATGGTTCTTACAGAGAGAAAAATAAAAAAAATTAAAGAATCAACAGTTAGGCGGTATGAAGTTTGCTGGGTCAGCTAGTTTAACATATTAATCACACTGACAAAGCAGTAGGATGAAACCTTAGAATAAAATGTTTGGTAGGTTTGGACTCAAAAATTAACGAAATTTTCTAGTCCACAGCATAGTGTAAGCAATTGTTGGATTGTCTAACAAAAATATTATGAGTGAACCATTTCTTAGTTACAGAGCAGTTTGCAAAATTTGATGTTTTACTGAATGAGACCAGTGAACACCCCCAACACTTAAATTCTACCTCTCAACCCCTTACCCTCTCTTCAGCGGATGATTTTCTCTATAGTTTTAGCTAGCCTGCAATTAGTGTACAAACATAAGTAATTTAGTTTAAATTTATAAAGACATGCCATTTACTTTCTTCACAAAGTGCCTCTCTATCACTAGAGATTGGCAGTCAGTTTTTTATCCACCATAAAAGTCTGGGAAATGGTTGTGGCTCATAGTCTAAGTAGGCTACTTACCGCTTGCTTAATGGTGTGAACAAGTTCCCTCTTATTGAGCTTTCATCAACTGTTTGTTGGACAATTACATTATATAAACTCACACCTGCATCCCAGAGAGGCAGAGGCCAAGGTGTGGCATTACAGATATGATTGTACATACAATGTACCACCCATTGTAACAGTTTAAAAAAAATCTTATTAACTATCAACTTTGGTTGGAGGGGGAAGGAAGATCTCTATTCAATCCCGCTCCAAGATATATGATGCTTTTCGTATATCTTGCCGTGCTCTTAAACACACTGCCCTGTTACTGTAGTTTGTTAGTTAGTAAGACATGACATTTCCAGTCTTGGCCTCATAGTTAGGCCATTATACATAGCAAGAGCTGAGGTATGTTTACACTTCAGACACTAAGGTTTCCTCACGATGTTTACCTTCACGGTTAGCGAGTGGTATTGCTTCCATAAGTTCACAACAAAAATGTGTACCAATGGCTTTGATGAGATTCGAACCTCTCTATGACCTCTCGATTGAGAAGTCGGGCTTTACGCTACGCTACCACCGCTGCCCTGTCCCTATATTACGGGCACAAAATGGTGAGCAATTCCAATCGTCTACCAAATTCTGTACTAATTTGATTTGGTGCTGACGATTTGGTGCACATAATTAGTCCACTGGTCATTGCCTAGTTGCCTACCCCTTTGGTATACATGAGAATGCGTTTATAAACACATAGGGACAATAAAAATCAATGTTTTCGATCTTGGTGGGGAGCGCGAGGCGCCATGTTGAATTGAAAGTCCGAAATTGGTTTTTTTTATCAATTTGTCTGAGATCTGTCTTGTCTCATCAATTCAGGTGATAGGAATGGAGCGGGCTTATTTACCTAAACTTCGAGGAACAGAGACAAAAATCGGAGACTTCCTTGCGACAATTTATTTTCCGGGACATCACTTAAGTAAATTGAAAATTAATGTTATTCGGAATAAGTAATTGGTCTATGTTTACTTAAAGTTTGAGACTAGACATAACATAGAGTCCAAAATCTTCTGAAAGTTTGCTTTTTGGAAAACATTATGTAAATGACTCAAAACTATTAAACGCAATCTTTGTTTAAGAAACCGTAGACGTTTTGCAGTAAATATCTGCTCTTACGCTCGACCTCGACCACGTTTCGTGATATTTCTAAAGTTCAAGTGTATAATTGAAAGAAATATTCCGGTCATTGTCTTTAAAATAATAAAACAGATATTTTCATAATTTTTTAACTCTCTATATGTATTTTAGACGGAGATACAGAGGATTAATCATTTATAAAAACGAAAGGTATTTGTCTTTTATCTTACTAAAATTTCACGATACAAAAGTTTATTTCAAAATGTGCGTACTGTTATTATTTAAAAAATGGCCGGATCACATTTTTCAATAACACAAAGAGTACACTTTGTAATTTAAGTTGTTCCGTCTGTAGGTACATTTTGTTTCATGCTTTCCAGTTAGGTACTTATATGTTGAAAAAGAATTCAAATATACCTATATTTGTTACGGCGGTGGTGGCTCAGTGGGTAGAACCATGGTCTGGCAAGCGAGAGCCCCAGGTTCGATCCCGAGTGCGGGCATGTACCAATGACTTTGTTTAATTTCAAAGTTACGTACATTTGCGTATTTGTAGTCGCAATACCACACGCTAACGGTGAAGGAAAACATCATGAGGAAATCCGCGGCTTGGTTGGCTCCGCACGTATTGCATAGTCTTTCCTGTGGGCTAGGCCGATTAAGCTGTCAGGATGGTATAGGTGCTGGGCAAGCCTACACCATCTATAAAACCATGTTCCAGGCACTACAGCGCCGGAGTGGTCCCTTCACCCATCTAGTGTGAGTGAAGATACCACTGGACGCTGTATAAATCATGTCATAAAGTAGATGCAAAAAATGCCAATATTATTATATTATATTTGTTACAACAATATTCATTGTGTTTTATTTTCCTTTTACCGTTGTTCACGCTTTTGATACCAGATCAAGCTTCACACACGCATTACATATGTCAACGACGACATATGTCAAAAAAGGAAGATCACGTCATTTTGGACCAATCAAATGCAAGAAGGTGTGGTGCTGTCAGACCGATAGCCAATAGAAGCGCGCCAACGATTCACATATTGCTTAGCGACTTTTTTTAACCTTTACTAGACCTCAACGTGGCTAACGAGCTTTTCACACATGAACTTGTAAATTATTTCGAATTAAATGTAAAAATTAATAATCGCAAAGCTGGCATCATTCATCGACTGCCTTCCTCATCTGCATCCTCATCACCGTGTCCGATCGCGGACATTTTTCCTTCGAGCCGGATAGAAGCTACGAACCATCTACTGGAGACCAGCGACTTGGATAGTAGACGGGAGAACGCGCACTTGGCAGCGAAGAAGATCGGCACCAGCCATCGTCAGCAGCATAACGCATCTGGTGAGACGTACCAGCCACCAATTCCAAGCCCCTGTCCTTATACTCAGTTGTGTCAAAGCCGTGCCTTTCTGAATTCCAGCACATCTGGGTGCCTAGCCTGCCGCGAGCCGTGCAGTGGTCATTTCCAGCTACTACAGAGCGTAAGTGCTTCAGTTTCCTTTGTGCGCCAATATGACTAGCAGTGGAGATGAAAGTGACACTAGCAAAGTGGAAATTAAGTTACTTAATAAAAGGCGGGGTTCTCTAAAGGGCAGGCTTACGAACTTCATTAAGTACCTGGACAGTTTCAGTGATTCGATTCTTTCAGTCAGCCAACAGGCAGAAATAAAGTTGCGCATGCAAGGAGCTTTAAGCTTTAAGCTTTAAGCTTGTTCACAGAATTTAGTGCAATTCAGAACCGAATCGATGAAATTGTGCCAGAAAGTGAATTGCTAAAACAGCTTGAGGCTAGAGAGAACTTCGAGGCCACTTATTACAGTGCAATTGCTAAAGCTCAATGCATGTGTAATGATATTGCTGAAAGCTCGAGAAAGCAAAATACGTCAGTGTCCGTGCAATTGCCCACCATAACGCTTCCTACCTTTGACGGACAATATGAGCACTGGCTAGAATTTCGCGACACATTCGAGTCCCTGGTCCACAATAATGGAAAAATTGATTCATTTGGCAAATTACACTATTTAAAGAGATCTCTGACAGGGGACGCTAAGCTTGTGATAGATTCTATTGAAGTATCAAGCGCAAATTATACGATTGCATGGGATCTACTATTAAATCGCTATAACAACAATAGATTGCTCATACATACCCATGTTAAGTCGCTATTTTCACTTCAAACACTCACAAAAGAATCACCTGACTTAATCCGGAAGTTTGTAGACACTATTTTCAAAAATCTACGATCACTAAATGTTCTCGGTGAGCCTACTGACTCGTGGGACACTTTAATAATATACATGGCCGTATCTAAGCTGGATCCAATAACCGAGCGTGAATGGGAACAACACAAAAGTTCATTGTTGTCCACCAAGTCAGACGATTCTCAAGCGCCTTTGAAATTGAGTGATTTACTGAAATTTCTAAGAGACAGGGCTGATATGCTGGAGACACTTAATTTAAATCACACAAAATCAACACACAATGCACGTGACTCGAAAAAACAAAGCTACACGCCAAACACAGCTAAAATCCACTGCAATGTAGTCACTGACAAAATTACGCAAAAAACACATTTCAAGCGGTCGACGGCGAAGAGGTCGTGTTTCGCATGCAATGGGAACCATCCGCTATATTCATGCCAAACATTTCTTGATTATTCGTTGCAGGATAGGATCAAAATTGTGCGCGACAACAAGTTATGCGAAAACTGTTTCCGTTTAGGACACGCAAGCAGTGAATGTCGTAATGGACCGTGTAGAAAGTGTGAAAAGAAGCACAATTCACTAATTCATTGTGATGACGGAGCTCCTGAGAGTCAAGTAAACCATCGCGCGGTGACCCTTTTCGCGACTGAAAAGGAGCTAAATACTTTGATTCCCAGTAGCCCGCTCACCACTACATCAACAAACAATAAATTACATTTGCAAGATAACGCACACAAGAATGACGTACAATGCGCACACTCGTCTTCGGTGCAACCCGTTCTGTTGTCAACGGCTATAGTGGAGATCCCTGATAATTTAGGTATTTACCACAAAGCACGCGCAATATTAGACAGCGGAAGCGAACGCAGTTTTATTACAAAATCACTATGTGACAAATTGAACGCGCAACTAATACAGTCCGCTCAAACTATACAAGGTGTCGGAGGTTTCGTCACACAAAGCGCACAGACTTGTAAAATTGAAATTAATTCCGTGGCGAGCACCTTTACTAAGCGTATGGAGTGTTTTGTTTTGCCGCAAATAACATCACATCTACCCAGTGTAGCTATGGATAGATCTCACTTTCACATTCCAGAGCACATTCAATTAGCTGATCCTAGTTTTTATGAAAGTTTACCTATAGACTTGTTGTTGGGTGTCGATGTTTTCTGGGATCTTTTAACTGAAGGTGGGATGCGCTTATCAAATGGGCCCCACTTACAAAATACAAAGCTGGGGTGGGTTATTTCTGGGACTTTATTTACGCACAATAAAGGACAAAACAAAAACTTCTGTCATTTCACGCAATCTATAGACAGTATGGAAGCTATAGCTGATAGTCAACTACGTAAGTTCTGGGAGATTGAGGAGATGCCTTCAGACAATAAATTTAGCGAATGTTTCAGTACGGAGGAGCAAGCGTGTGAGGATCACTTTGTTAAGACAACAGAACGGCTTGCTAACGGGAGATTTTGTGTGCAAATACCTTTAAAACACTCACCTGACACTTTAGGTCAATCGAACATGCAAGCGGAGCGTAGGTTTTTAGCATTAGAGCGACGCCTTCAGCGAAACAATAGTTACAAACGAATGTACACTGACTTTATCCACGAATATATTCGTCTAGGTCACGTGAGTTTAGTCACTTCACACGGCACGCCACATTATTTCATGCCTCACCATGGTGTTTTTCGTCAGCACGCAACAACCACGAAGCTCAGGGTGGTCTTCGACGCCAGTGCAGCCACATCGTCCGGCAAGTCTCTAAACGAATTGCAGTTAGTCGGGCCACCTATACAGGGTGACCTAATTGCGATTCTGTTGAGATTTCGCGAGAACCGGTACGTGGCCTGTGCGGATGTTGAAAAAATGTACCGTCAGATTATGGTAAACGAAAAACAACGTGATTTACAGTTGATCTTCTGGCGCGACGAACCAACCATTCCACTTCAAATTTATAGGTTGAACACGGTCACTTACGGAACTGCTTCCGCACCGTTTTTAAGCTGTAGATGCTTGAAACAGCTGGCGCTGGAGAGTTCGGATCCTGATGTGGCAAGAACCATCGCAGAGGACTTTATGTTGATGATCTTATATGTGGCCACTCCAGTGCGACTAAGTTATTGGAGATTTGCGAAAAAACCGCGAACGTTTTAAATTCAGCGTGTTTTCCGTTACGCAAATGGATTTTCAAATTTTACTGTACTTGTCTCGATGGCGTACAACGCAAGCCGAGCTCTAAATAATTGTCACTAGGCGAACACACACACAGCAAAACACTGGGCCTCGGTTGGTACAACAAAAGTGATGAATTATTTTTTCATTCAAAGTTGGTAGGTAGTCAGGCCGATGATTCACAGCAGTCACAGCCACAAAACATTCCGACAAAACGTATAATTTTATCTAGCGCATCTCAGATTTTTGATCCCCTAGGTTTGCTCAGTCCGTTAATTACAATCGCGAAAGTCCTGTTACAAAAAATATGGCTGTTAAAACTGGGCTGGGATGAACCTGTTCCCAAAGACATCGCCCAAGTCTGGAATAATTTCCTGAAAAATCTATTTTTTCTTGAGCACATTCGTGTACCGCGATATGTTATGTGTACTGACTCCACGCACACAGAGCTACACATATTTACAGATGCATCACAAACAGCGTACGGCGCCTGCGCCTACATTCGCACAATTGATTACGAGTCAGCTGTTACAGTTAGGTTGCTTTTTTCCAAGGGCAAGGTGGCATCGCTTAAACCTATAAGCATACCTAGGCTGGAGCTATGTGGTGCATTAGTAGGCGCTAGATTATTTTAAAAATTATAAAATCAATTCGATCGCCACTGCACAAAATTTTCTTTTGGACGGACTCCACAACAGTCCTAGGTTGGTTGCGCATGCCACCTAATCTACTGAAGACGTTCGTCCAAAACCGAATAGCAGAAATCCATGACTTGACTTCAGTCTTCAACATGTAAAAGGAGTTCACAATCCGGCAGACCTAATATCACGTGGTCTAAATCTCGAATCACTACGTAATTCTGACTTGTGGTGGCAAGGGCCCCAGTTCCTTCACGACCCCAATTTCAACAGCGACTCTTTGGGGTCATGCATGAAATTTGATGACACACAGTTGCCTGAGGTCAAGTCTGGCTTAATACAAAGCTTAATAGCACAAGATTCCGATGAATCATTATTTCCATTTTATAGGTTCTCTCAGTTTGGTCGCATGCAGCGCGCGTGTGCGTACATGCTTCGATTTATTCATAACACTCGCAAATCAAAGGACCGCAGGACGGGCGCGCTTAGTGTGGACGAACTGAGACAATCTAATTTCACATTAGCTAGATTGTCACAGTTGGAATCTTTTCCAGATTTATATGACAATCTGCATCGGGGCAAACCCGTAAAAAGCTCCCATGCACAAGCAAACTTAAATTTATTCTTAGACAAAACCAATTGTCACGAATTAATCAGAGTTGGCGGCCGCATTGCTAACTCCGAATTCAACTACGATAAAAGGCATCCAATATTGCTGTCCAGTAAGCACCATTTTACTCTATTGCTAGCTAGACACGAACACAAACAGCTGATGCATGCAGGGCCACAAATGCTTTTGTTTACATTACGCGAATCATGGTGGCCACTCGGAGGAAGGAATCTAACACGGGCTATTGTCCATGGGTGCGTCACGTGCGCGCGTCTACGAGGTAGAACGTTGACTCCTCTAATGGATAATTTGCCGAAGGAAAGACTCGACTTTGGTATTCCTTTCCTTAGATGTGGCGTCGATTATGCTGGGCCAGTGCACATATTAAGCCGCAAAGGTCGGGGCGCGAGAACTACGAAGGCTTATATATGTCTTTTTATATGTTTTATTACACGTGCGATCCACCTCGAGCTTGTCTCCGACCTTTCTTCAGACGCTTATTTGCTAGCACTAAAAAGGTTTATATCTAGGCGAGGTAAACCAGCCGAGATATACTCCGATAATGGAACAAACTTCGTGGGGCTGATGAATGAGTTTGGAAGGTTTCTAGCTAGCTGTTCGGATGACATAAAGGAATACGCTACAACACAAAATATAATTTTTAAAATGATTCCTCCTCATGCTAGTCATTTTGGTGGTTTGTGGGAGGCTGGAGTAAAGAGCTGTAAACACCACTTGCGACGAGTGGTAGGCAACGCTAACTTAACGTTCGAGGAGTTCAGCACGGTTTTGACGCAAGTTGAGGCCATCCTGAACTCCCGACCCCTTACTCCTATGTCTACAGATCCGCAAGACCTTGTCCCACTTACCCCAGCTCACTTCCTGGTTGGTCGTCCACTGACTGCACCTGTGCTCGCTGACCTGCACGACGTTCCTATCCATCGTCTTACTCGCTACCAACGCGTGGAGCAAATTCGGCAACACTTCTGGGCCAGGTGGTCCAAGGAAGTCGTGTCTGAGATGCAACTCCGAAGCAAGTGGAAGGAGAATCAAGATGATTTGGCAAAGGACACGCTTGTCCTTATAAAAGACGACAATTTGCCGCCGCTGAAGTGGAGTTTGGGCCGTATCATACGAACTTTCCCGGGCAAGGATGGTATTTCCAGAGTGGCAGAGATCAAAACGGCATCAAACAATATACGAAGAGCATTTTCAAAAATATGCCCACTGCCTATCCGCGATCAAGTTTGAAACTCCAGAGTTCCAAGGCCGGGAGAATGTTCACGCTTTTGATACCAGATCAAGCTTCACACACGCATTACATATGTCAACGACGACATATGTCAAAAAAGGAAGATCACGTCATTTTGGACCAATCAAATGCAAGAAGGTGCGGTGCTGTCAGACCGATAGCCAATAGAAGCGCGCCAACGATTCACATATTGCTTAGCGACTTTTTTTAACCTTTACTAGACCTCAACGTGGCTAACGAGCTTTTCACACATGAACTTGTAAATTATTTCGAATTAAATGTAAAAATTAATAATCGCAAAGCTGGCATCATTCATCGACTGCCTTCCTCATCTGCATCCTCATCACCGTGTCCGATCGCGGACAACCGTTTTAATTTTATAAATAAATAGATACAATTTTTAAGGCGACTCTGTGATATGTTATGTATAGTCTTAGACTTTAGGTCACATTTTTAATTCACTAAAGTGATGTACCGGAAAAAAATATTGTCGTAAGGATGTCTCCGATTTTTGTCTCTGTTCCTCGAAGTTTAAGTGAATAAGCCCGCTCCATTCCTATCACTGCTCATCATATTGAGTGGGATGCCGACCCAAGGGATTCGAGTTCGAACTTGAGGGTCCTCATGCCAGATAAAGTCGATTGCACATATCGTGAGCCAGTTTTGGGGATATACTTTTCTCCTTATGAGCCGGGGCAGAATCCTGATAAAATACCCAGTGCCTGTTTTCGATTATTGTAAGTTAAAAAGAGGTTTCACAATGTTGGTTAGGACTGTATTTTGATACACTGGTTTTCACTCCTTTTTCACAAAAAAAAAAAAAATGATTTCGATTTGCGCCTTGCTTAGATGATCACTGAAGTCTGAACAGTACGAAGTCGGCCGTTCCTTTGTTTAAATTGTAATCGTAATGTTTCCTGAATCGTTTGTACGTTCGTTCGTTAGTAGGGTAGGGAGGGGCTAAAAGGTCCATTTTGCGTATATTGAGTCAAAACTACGTACGTTTAAGGTTCCTGGGAAAGACTAATAATAATAGAAAGTTTAATCCTTCATCTATAAGTTGCAATAGGTGAATACGGCCAGAATTTACCAATGCGCCCAATATGGGCGATACAAAATGTTTTGTCAAATGGTCCTTTTTACCCCACCTGCGGGGTAAAAAGGACCAGTCTTGGGGTAAAAAGAACCACGACAACTAAATCATATTATGTGGTCAAATGTAGGAAATAATTAAAATTAAATAATCTGTATATTTATTTAGAAAATCGACAGATATGTTGAGACCTATTTTGCACTGGTAACTAAGTTATATAATTATGGTACAGTTATGATCAGTCTTAATAACAAATCTTTAGGTCTTTGGTCTTTTTGATCTTGATAAAGGTAACATCTTAAAACAAAGGTAACATCTCAAAATCATACATATTCATAAAATAAATCGGTAACATCTTTAGCAACTTAAACAATAAAAAAATTAAGTAAATTCAACAAAAAACTAATGTCTTTAATGAAGTTCTGCTAATCTCATAGTCACGACAAATTTGCCTTAGTGATTTCTTTTCATTTGTGACTAAATCAGCCGCTCGCTTCATCAGCTTAACGGACTTCGTACCACGCTCAGTGGTTTTTTTATAATTCCGCATTCTGAAAATAAAATAGAAATTAATACATAGAATCAAAATAGTTCGTGGGGCTTAAAGGTCCACCGCGGTCCTTTGTGCCCCAATGGTAGGTGGACTGTTGTTTTAGGTTATGTAGAAAAACAAAGTGATACAAACAAAAAAACAATGGCACTACGTGAAACTTAATACCACTAACCATTTATACAGAGAAATTATGCTTCGTAAGTTTAAAAATCGAACAATGAGACTAAAACTAACTAACATCTAAAACATTACTTGTAATTTTCGCACGACTTGCGCATACACTCTCGCCGGCTCTAGAAGACTCACTGTGCGGGGCGGCATGCGTACCCGTCCCTCGCCCCCTTCAAGCACCGGTCACTCCGTTGTCTAACGTGCACTTAGTTTCGGAGATAGGCATGGTGGACCTTTTTTACCCGCGGACCTTTTAGCCCCGCCCTACCCTACTATATATAAATTTCAGTGGATTTAAAAAAAAAAACAGCATTTTAAGACATTGTGACCGCAACAATCGTCCACTCCATTTTAAAAAATGAAGAAAAATCCAGAGACCCATTGTTATTGTTTTCTTTTAAATTAATATTTTGTTTGTTCGTAATATTTTTTCGGATTGGATACTAAATTACTAATTAGTTATCTACCTACATATGTGACAGAACTTAGAACGATGATAAGGTTCAAAACATGTAAACAATTGAGTTTTTTTTTTAATTTGGCTGTCAGTTGAAAACGAATATCCCTAGGGGTGTAAAGTGTTACTGTGAATCCTCCAGGACTACTTTCCCTATGTGTAATAAAAATTGTGTTTACAGACCGGGTTTACAAAGTGTTTTGTTTTCTACCTTGCCTACAGATTGTGTTAGATGTTGCATGTGGCACGGGGATATTGTCTATGTTTGCCGCGAAAGCTGGGGCAACGAAGGTGATTGCCATTGAGTACTCCAACATTGTGGAGATCACACGCAAAATTGTATCAGCCAACAAGTTAGATCACATTATTGAAGTCATCAAAGGAAGGGTGAGATTAGACTTTTAAATCCCGAAAGTTTATAATAGGTATTAAAATAATAGAAATAATGATAATCTAATGGAATTTTACTATCGTTATTTGGAATTTAATTAAGTATGAAATTAACATTTGACAGTTTATTCAACTGTTACTTGTAAATGCTTGAATCAATTTAGAAGCGATGAGATGTTATAAAGCTTTTGACATCAAAAGTGAGATAGTGGAATATCTTCGCAAAAAATTGTAGAGATCGGAAATAGAATCTAACAACCAATTTTAATGGACATTAAGTCAATTCCCTTCATATAAGCACAATGGAAAATTCTTCTTTTTACTTAGTATATTTCTTGTAGTCGGGTTTTTACTGAGGTGCCTTTTTTAGTTTTGGTCAGTGTTTTTCAATAGATTATTTGAGTACACCACGTCGTGCTAATTGTCAGGTGGAAGATGTGGAACTCTCCGTGCCGGAAGTAGACATCATCTTGTCAGAGTGGATGGGCCTCTGCCTCTTTTACGAGAGCAATCTGGATACTGTCCTGTACGCCAGGGACAAGTGGCTCGCCAAGGATGGGATCATGTTCCCAGACAGGTAATGACTTTTTCGCATCCCGTTTTATTTAATTTCCTGGTGTGGCAACTGGATGAGATAAATTAAATAAATGGATGAGCTAAATAAAGCGGCTTTTAACTTAATTATCTTTAAAATGGGTGGGACTGAATCCTATCAAAGAGATACCGAGTCTTCGGAACCTCCCTATCAGAATCTTGACACAATACCAATTGGCTATCAAAACCGACTTCGGCAAAAACGGGGTAATAATTTTCAAGACCGTGTTCTCTTGTTAAAATTTACGAGGCGCGATTAGAGTTAGCTAATTTATAGTATTGGAATTACGTGGATGTATTTTTCAAATTGTGGGCTTATTTTATTACAGTGTATTTTTTTATATACAACACGAAGTAGCATTATTTCTGTTATAGTAATACTATTTTATAGTATTAATTAATAGTGATTTACATTATTTTTAATGAGTGTAATGGATGTAAGTGGGTCCCAAAAATAACATCTGACGTTATGTGGCTATCTCATTGCTAGCATATGGGCTATCATAACGTGTGTGTTGGATTCCCGCGAGAGGCCATCGTACTTTAATATGTATATTATGTCATCAGTCTAGTCTTTAAGATATCGTTGTCTCGCAAAGAAAATACAGGGCAAAATTACCAGTACAAGTTTTGGTATTGCATGGACGTTATTTTAGTTGATGGACGTCCCTTTGCAGATTCAGTCTGTACATCTGTGGGATCGAGGACCAAAACTACAAGGATGACAAGATCCACTGGTGGAACGACGTGTACGGCTTCAACATGTCCTGCATCGGGAAGGTGGCACGCTCAGAGCCGCTCGTGGTCATCGTTGACCCACAACGAGTAAGATTTACAATCTGCGTACAGTCCACGCATTTGTTGAGATGCGATTGGTTAACCCTGATCTTTATCTACCCGTTCGGGAATATATGCTTGTATGACGTTATATTTTCGTTATATTTCCGTTGCCTATATACGTAGGGTATTCTTTCAGTCAGGCCTTCTTTCAGAGAGAGAGCATAATGGTCTCAATGGCCACACGTGCCCACCGCGGATTGGCAATTTCAATTCGATGTCATACAAATCATTATTATTTATTTCATTATAGTCTCCGCCCCTGCAGGTTTTCCACCTAATGCAGCAGGTTACATAATAATAACACCACAAATATTTTATACTAAGGCATATCTGGACGAGGCAGATTAATGTACTCCGACACAATGCAGCATAAATGTTTAAAAAACTGGGTTCTAACTCGAAAAACAACTGAATATAGGCCTGCCGCTTTCCCACCTATTTGGTTTTAGTGCGGAAAGACCAGCTGCTTAGTCATTCATTATTTTTCATTGGTAAATAATTATGTTGCCCAAATATATGTGATTTTAAATTACTCTATTATAGTTGAAATAAATTCATATTGTTTAATTAAGACATAAATTTATACTTCTTCAATTTGACATTTGTAATTGAGTGGTTATCTAATCTAGTTTTTTTTTTATATATTCCCCCTAGGGCTGAAAAGTACTACCTGCCCCACGTTGGGCGCCAATGTAATGTTATATATCTTTTATAAATAATAAAAACTGGAAGAAGACTTTCAAGCCATTGTTAATGCATATTCAGACCTACTTTCCCATTACGAGCAATGAAAAATATGTTTTGCGGTCTTTTAGAAATACGAAACATCAAATTAAATTACGGAAATATAAAAAAACTTTTCGTCATTTCCATTTTCTAAACGTGTTCGTTCGAATTATTATTTCTTATACTTATAAAAAGTATTTTCTACGAGATGACTCTAAAATACTCATACATTACAAAACGTTACCTGCAACGTGCGTAATAGCTGGAGCCCGATTTGTATGGCACGGTTTTAGTACCACGTCAGTAGAACTCCCAATTAAAAATGTTATATAGTACGAACGATACAGCATACTTCACGTAGGCACAGCCATCCCTACGTGAAGCATGCTGACATTATTTTCTCTTCTCAGATTGTGACTAACTCATGCCTCCTGAAAGAAGTGGACCTGTACACTGCGGCCATTGGCGATGGCAACTTCGCAGCCAAGTTCTATTTGCAGGTGAGTCATTTACCTATATTTTTGTGTCATTGAAATATTTTTTTGTCTAATGCCAAACGCAGTGTAGAACGCCCAACAGCTCGCTGGAACGGTGATTTGAGGCAGATTGCTAGATTGCGGCTAGATGAGGATGGTTGAGGACAGACGGAAGAAGCGAGCATTGAGGGAAGCCTATGTCCAGAAGTAAATACGGGCTGATTGATCGATTGTTTGTTTGATCCATACATAATTTTATGTATTCTCTCGTGAAACTTATTAGTACGCAGGCGATATTTTACCGTTATTTGTTTCCCCACCCAGATGAGGCACAACGACCTCGTCCAAGCGCTAGTGACGTACTTCGACGTGGAGTTCACGAAGGCACACAAGCGCATTCGCTTCAGCACCGGCCCCAACGCGCCGCCCACACACTGGAAGCAAACCCTGTTCTATTTGGACGAGTACTATATGGCGGTGAGTTGAGTGCACGCCTCTTCGAGAAAAACCTACCATTAAGACTGTTGAACCCTTTGGCTGGCATACACTGCCGTGCTTCGCAAAGCACAGTTAAGCAGTTGGTGCTGGCTGGCAGGTAATGGCAGTCGTTAAGCCATGTCAGAGGCCTTGTGGGCGGCTTGATAACTTCTGAAAGTAAGGCCCGCCACTGTCTTACAATCCTCCACGAACCCGGACTTGGGCCCCGTGGTGGAGTATGGCCTAACACTTATATAGTTCATAAAAAAAAATAGTTTTCCTTAATTTTTGCTAGATAATACATTCACGGACATTTCCAACACATTTTTGTTATTCGGATCCTAGCTTTCGATTGAAAAAAATTGATACTAAATAAATAAATTTTGAAAGAAGTTAAGTTGAGAAACGTATGTGTCAACATTATTCTTTATAGCTAAGTGTCTGACCACATTTTATATTTTATCTAATAATGTCAGATTGTGCGAGCGAGACGGCATGCCAGAAGTAATGGCGGCTTTAAAGACTTTTTTATTGGTAGGTGATAAGCTGATAAGATAACACCTTGATGTGAATGGCTTTACTAATAAATTGGGGAATAAAGTTATGCCGAGCTTATGTCTGACATTAGAACTCCATATCCATTCTGATGGGTACGGTGTAGGGAAGCGGAAGGGCGGGATTAAGGAAATTGTAAAAACCTATTTAGAGGCTAAAAATTCCAAACATGCCGGGATTGGAACCCGCGACCTCTGGCTATCCGTGTCAGCGCTCTTCCAACTGAGCTAATGGGCGACTCACCGGCATCAGTGAAATTTCGAACCTCTTTACAATACTCTCTGTATTACGTACAGGCAGCGACATCTGGTTGAAGTGATTTGCATCACTTGCAGCCCCGAGTACCTACTTTGCAGTTAGGTTTTACATCGATAGCCAGAGGTCGCGGGTTCGAATCCCGGCATGGGTGGAATTTTTAGCCCCTAAATAGGTTTTTAAAATTGTCCTTAGCACGGGTTAGTGCATTAAAAAGAATCTAATCATAAGGAAATTGTGTCACATCAAGGAGTGGGCCGGCCCCTTCGGCCACTTTGGAAACCAAAGTTTCGAAACCAGTTTCGAAAACAGAATTATTTTTCTTTTTATTAAACCTGGTTTCGAATAAAGAAAAATCATTCTGTTTTCGGAGCTGGTTTCCAATACAGAATATAAAATCTTCTTTTGAAACTCTTTCATGGATCAAGGGTATTCACAAAACTATTTTTTTATAAAACAAATGAAATGAAATCTACCTCAGCATACACAGATCATAGTCCGGACTTCCAAGGCGGAAGTATGGGTGTATTTCTACATTAGTTACGGGAATAAGTACACCACTCCTGCCGTAAACCTGAGTGCCGAACCTTGTGGTGATGTCTGCAATATTTTTTCTGTTACGGAAAAAAAAACTTTGTTGTAAAAATGGTTACAAACAAAATGTTACTGAAAAGTTTAAAAACCTATTTAGAGGCTAGAAATTCCACCCATGCCGGGACTTTAAAACGCTAACCGTGGCAGTGCTCTCAGCTTCAAAATTTCATTGATGCCTGGTATTCGCCCATTAGCTCAGTTGGGAGAGCGCTGGCACGGTTAGCCAGAGGTCGCGTTTAGTTTAGAGAAGCAATGTATGTGTAATATAAAATTAAGTATCATATTAGTTCCGATATTTCTATTACACGAATATATCCTTTTCTATCCGATAGTAGCGGAGGTATATTCTAAAAGCTAACAGACTATACAAATTTCCCCTGCACAGAGTATTTTCCAATTCAAGTCACCCACTTGTTACGGTCGTCAATAATCATGGTGCCTCCTTGCTTATTTGTGCTATTTGAGCTATTGTGTCATGATGGCAGTATGAATTATTTACTTAAATTTTGTTTCTAATATTGTTAATTGTTAACGTGTCAATTGCTACCAAATAGGATGTTTTGAACAATGCACACGTACCATTTAGCTAAGCTTATCCTTATTATCGCATGGCGTAATTCACTTAATTTTATTTTGTGATGCTTGAACCGTTTTGAAATTCAATTTACTTTAATTTCTTTGAGAGAACCTGTGCCCTGAAGTGGGAGGGACATAAGCTGCATTATAAACATTATAGTAAATCTCATATTCATCTCACCCCCTTATCTTAAGGTAAAGAAAGGCGAGGAAGTGGCAGGCGTGTTCACCATATGCCAGAACAAGCGCAACCCTCGCGATTTGGACTTCACCATCGAGATTGACTTTAAAGGCGCGTACTGCACACTCAAGGAGAAGAATCACTACAGGATGCGTTAAGCTAAGATTAGTCAAATTATCACCAACGATACGGTCTATAAAGGTAATAGGACATACTTTATACCGCCACCGCAACGGCACGGCTTTAACTTCTGTGTTGTGTAGTATGTTTCATAATTTAAAAAAATCCAACGGCCGGCAGTAAGCGCGTTTGCGTCTGCCATACAACTCAACTAGCAGCCGGCCCTGCTTCCAGCGCGCCGACTGCCAGCCGCATGTAAGCGATTTCATAAAAGTACACCACCACCACCATCAACCCATTATGTCCCCACCGAGGGGCTCGGGTCTCTTCGCTAAGGAAGGTATAGGCCATACTCCACCACGGGGGCCAAGTTCGGATTGCGGAGGCTTGCAAGAGTAGTGGCTGGTCCTACTGTCCGAAGTTTTATCCGTACTTTATTATGACGTAGTAGCCCGGTCGTCCTAACAATGTGTAGGTTGATTAACTTTGCGGTTTATATCGCATTGTCATAGTAAACCATGAATTGTAGTTCTATGGAACAGGCCTCCCAGGTAGTGTTAGCCCTAGGCGTGATCAATCACAAATGTCATAAAATGGGCGATTCTCGCGGTGGTCGCCACCCTGCATCCTGCAGGCGGCGTGGATACGACAAGCGAAGCGTGGTTAGCGTTCTAACGGCTAGCGGTAGCCTAAATTTGAGGTTGAGTTATGCTGTGCCGTTGCGGTGCACGTATGGAAAAGGAAAGCTACGTAATGAATTTTGAAACGGATTTACTTCTATACGAATGTCTAAGCGTAATGTATCGAACACACCTTTCCAGATCGGTAGCTTTCATATATTTCTTACAATACGAAAGTGCTGCTCACGACGCGTAATGGCAACTAAAATACAATTTTAAAAAAGAAACTAAAACCGTATCTGTTGGTTTTTGCGTGAGTTTAGAATCCACGTCGCCTCGTAGCTCAGGTGGCCGACAGCTTAGTTATTTAGTGTTCTCATTTTCCGCTAGATGGAGTCTTTGAAATAAAAACTCGTCTGTGTAGCGTTCACACGACAGCCGATTTGCAGCCAGCATAGCAGCATAAAAATCATGGTAGTACCACTCACGCAGCGTTTATCACTTTCATGGAAATTATAAATGCGCGCGCGAGAGCACTCTTGTGCGGTCAGACATTAAAATTTATTGTGAGTTCATGACTTACCCGTGAAACTCATGTCTCTTATCCCATTCGGGATAAGAGTAGTCAATCATTACATTAGTCAATCCATTACAAATATGACAGCGAAGTACGCGAAATCTAACCATATTTTTTAAATATTTGCCATTTTTGTTAAAAAAAAAAAAATAAATATATGGGATTGTCTCGATCGCAGTGGTCTTAAATAAAGCTTAATGTTGTCAGTTACGGATTCAAGTTAGTGAAAACATGAAGTGTAGACAATGATAAGGATGAAGTTAAGACGCCTGTAATCACATGCGACCCATTTTTTTGGACTGAGCTAATTTATAAGAATAGATGGAAAAAGGGTATGCCAGGCCTTCTAGGCCTTTGTCACACAATGATCTCGTAGAATCATGTGTTCGTAGAGTTTAAGTGTTTATTTAGAAATGTCTAGCAGTTGAACTCGAGACAACTAAAAGGATCAAAGTCGGTTCTGTCATTACCGTACCTGCGTCGCAGTATTATCTTTTCTAGACACAATGTTTATTCGTGCACTCGACTGGCGTACGCAACCGAACTAAATTAACCATTTTTTTAATACTACTAACTACACATTCTACCTGTAGGATTTGAAAACAGACTGGCAATACCTGCTAAGTTGCATCTGCAAATAGGTTTTGGTAATGACAGAATTGCCACGATTAGTAGGTTATAAGTGCAAGTAATACGATAGGTTTTGCGTTTATCAATCAAGAGGATTCTTGCAAATCTTTTTTCAGCGTCTGTGACGTCTAAATTCTTTCTTGCTCGTACATTCTTTATTTATTTATGAATGTAAAAGATTGGTTGAGTTTGACAAATGTGGGAACTACAGTTTGTCCAAAAATCAAGAAAGACGAAGTGAAATTTTAATAGTGGTATTACCGAAAATTAAGGCCTTTTACTGTCTTTAGTTAAGCACAATACATTTTTCTAATGAAATGGCTGTACTTATTTATTTTTATAATGCTTGTAAGTGCAAGAAGTTAACTGACACAGACAAAAAGTCTAATCAAAACTTTACTCTTTAATTTCTACACTTTTTGGACAAAGTGTTGTTAATATTAGAATTACGGACTTTTAAGATATACTTATTTGTTATTCCTACACGTTTATGAAAAAAAATGGTTTAAAAAAAGTGTATGAAAATCAAAGTGTATCGAAATGAGCGTGATATGGCTATCGGTCCAACTTTTGACAACTTGTTCTATAAAGTTACCGATTCGATTGTTTATGATAATCGATTTTAGTTATATCGAACTTTTAATCGATTGATTCTATTGATATTTTATTTTATATTTTTTGCAGTTTATCTGTCTTAGCGTGATAAACTAAAAACTTCCGAACTGGTTTTCTTATCATTTTTATTTATAACATTGTAACCTAGTTTGTTATATTATAGTATACTATATAATTCTGTTGTAAAACATGTCGCAGCACCATTGTGAAAAACGTTGTACCTACATGAAGTGTTGCATTTTTCCTGTCAAATAATTAAGGAACATCAGGGCTGTGCCATGGTGCATCTGTGAAAAGAATAAACGTTACTGATTATAGTGCTTGTGTTTATTATATTTGTCAAAGCGTACTATAATTCAGTGATTGTGTTGTGAAAATTATTGTCTTTCAATCATAAATAATTATAAAATGTGCGACCGAGACAGAATGGCGGCGTCAAACAGGGCCCTTAAGGGTAATTAAGATAATACTGAATTTAATGTTTGTGATCTCATAAAAATTAAGCTAAGCAAGTGAATTTAACTTTCGTTTCGATGTTCTGTGTGATACATATTTACAGTATTGCTGTCAAACAGCATAAATGCTAATGTAATTAGATATAATATTAAAGTTTTTCTTTTTACGTAGTACATATCTACAGTTATAGATTACTTATACGTAGTTCTTTATACGCCGTAATTTAATAACAAAAAATTTATAGGCCGTTTTCAGACTGAGCGGTATTGTAGTTTCACTACGAAAAGTAGTTTGTAGTGAAACTAATCTATGCAGCGAAATTTTGGGACCCGGGACTATGCAAACAACGTCGTTGTTACCGGATATGCTATATGTATAGTCCTATTTTTTTGATTAAATTGATTTACATTATATTTTCCGATATGTAGTTTTTTTTTCATTCATGGTCCCTAGAGAGACACTCAAGGAACGCACTTTTTTATTTTTTATTTACAACGTTCCCAACGTTCGCCAAAATGATTTTATTCTTTCTGTGTTTAGATGGATTAAAAGTTGCGAAGAGAAAAAATATTGGGTAACAGTCTGAAGTTGCCTTTACTTTTAGTCTATCTTCATAAATAGACATGCAAATGACTGACGGGATTAATTGGTTTACGTACAAGTAGGATCCCTTTGTTATTCAGGCCAAGCAATAGCCTGCTCAGCTTTGCTTACCCTGAATGGCCTGTCTCAGAAGCGGGCGAATCAAACTTAGTCCGTTTGCATAACGATGACCGCTTTCTGTAAACAATTACTCCTATTTACATTTCCTTATATCACTTTTTTGGTTTCAATAACGGGTTCTGAGTGCTTAGTGCGAGTTTTTTAACTACTCGACCGCGTTAACGTAAACTCATATTTCTATGGCATCGAGGAAGCGCCACCTAGTGACAAGTATAGAAATTAAAATTGTTGAGGTCGAGTTGTAATGGTTTACGTTGAGAAGTGAACACGTTTACCAGCCAAAACACGAATAAACGCGAGTGCGAGTCGTACTGTGACAGCGTTTTGCCAGTTCGAACGGTAAACTTGCTCATACTCACTACTCAATGCTCGATTAACGCGGTAGTAAAGTTATTCGATTGGATCTGTCAAACTCGCACTGCACTCTGTTTGTAGAAAACTTACTTGATCTGTTTTTTTGCTATTCTAGTTAATATATATGTTTGTTTCACGATTTGAGAAATCTTAATATTCCAAAAATATTGTATGGTAGAAATCAAAAATACTTATTTATAAGATAAGAATATTAGTACCAAAGTAGTTCCAAAAATCTGAATAAATGTTTGTACTTAATAATTACAAATTTTAATTTAATGTTAATTCCTCACAGGTGCCCTATTTGTTTAATAATTTATAAGATAAACTTTCAGGCAATAAATAGGTTTCAGGTACATTTTAAATATCAACCCAAAACTATTTGAATAGCATTAGCTTGGAACGTGAGTTAAATAAGTAATTATTTTTCACTATAGGGTCTAGCCACCGTGCCTGGTCAGGTTTCACGATAATAAGATCCATATAAGATTTCAGAGTTGAACGGCAGAGTTGACCCTTCGTTCCAAATTCCCCAAAATATACATGTAAAGGTTATGTCCTAAGTGTTCATTAACTTTATGTAGTAGATATCGCCTGTAGTGGAAATTCATTCATCCTTCAACGAACCAACTCGACAGGTGGCGCCGAAAAGAACCTTATTATCATTAGCAAACGCGTGTTAGCAACGTCCTCTTGTCTCGTAGGTGGCTGTTGGATAAAGTACTCTGTAGCGTAGGTGTTAGAGTGGGAGCGTTCGGCGTTGGTTTTGCGCCGTTTATCAGTTGGAGGGGCCACTTTGATGTGGGCGTGGTATCGATCGGCGCGAGCGAGTGGCGCGTGCACGCGGCGCGCGGGATCTCGCGGTAAACAGAGTAGAGTGGAGACGGTGACTCGTCAGTCCGCACGGAATGCACCCGTTGATTGCTCTGCTGGGTGCAGCGGCGGCATGCGCCCTGGCGCTGGCGCGGCCCCCGGGTGAGTACCTCCTGACCTTCGACCTTATCTCCAGGGCGATAGTGCACTTCCTGCCTGACAACATTTTGCCTTGCGAACATTTTTCGGCATGCTTTGCGTGTTATCTTTTGAATGTTATGGGTCTCGACGCGAGTTTAGTGTTTGTGGCACCACTGAATGTGGCTAGCTGGCGTGAGCCTGGGCGGAGCGGACACCTGTTACGCGCCGCTCGCTGCCGCACGAACCTCTGCAGCCGTCTAATTGTCCTACGATTAATGGTTAGATTAAACCACCATGCGATTGACGTTCTCTCAAATAGTTCGACTGGCATTCGCAACTTCGATTGTTTGGTATTTGAAAAAGACCTAAAAATTTAATGGTCTTGGGATAACAAAAGTTTCTTTTACTTGTTGTTTAAGCCACAGAACACGCATCTTGTGTGTTTGTATTTTGTGGTTTAAGTTGTCTTATGAATAAAGACACGAGACAACTATTGCTTCTCGCTCTTACAATAATCGTCCATATTGTGTGAGAGAGAGGCAAATACTTAATAATAATAGTAATTTCATAGTTTACATAATCAGGGTTAGACCCATTAATTGTATAATTTTCGTGGAACAAAATTTCGTAAGTAGGTACCACATTATTAATTTCCGATTTCCAAAGTCAATGATACGGCAGACCTTAGTTTAAATATAGAATACCTATGTTACTAACTTTAAAAAGGATGCACTTCTCCTAAAAAACGTCCGTCCATTATTTTGCCAACCAATCAAATAAGTTTCTAATCATCATTTTCCGTATTTCGCTCTATTTTCCATACTACTAACTTCTAACCCTTACATCAGTTCCCACATTAAAACTCACTGCAAAATTAACGCAGGTCATCGTAAGTATAGAGAGTAAGATATAAATAAGATTGACTGACTTAGTACTTTACCCAAATTAAGATCAAAAAATCATCATCGTCTATAAATCCGTACTGCCGCTCTTGAGTGATTGCCTGGCAAGACGCACCTCACAACATTTAAATGATAAGGACAGGATTGAAAGAATAAAGCAACAAACAATTATTATCACCAATAATTCCATACGAATTTTTGAATCGACTCTACTCGATAACAACCTTTGTATGTCCCCACTGCTAGGGCATGGATCTCTTCCTGCACGAATGTTAGGCCATACTCCACCATGGGGGCCAAGTCCGGGTTGGTGGAGGATTGGAAGTCAGTGGCGGGCCTTATTGTCAGAAGTTATCAAGGCTGACATGACTTAACGACTGCCGAAAGACTTCATAAGATGCCTTATGAAGGAGGGAAGCGCCCGAAAAAGTGCCACTAGCGGTCGCCACGGGGCGGTCACCCATCCTACACCTAACCGCGCCGAAATTTTTAATATTATTCAATGAATAATTTGAAAATTTATAAGGTTTAGTTTTCTATAAAGAGTTTTCACTGGCTTTATTGGTTTTTACCGATAAGGTTTATCGTTAGTAGTGTTTCAGAGGTGTTCAAGTCGCCAATATTTTTTTGCGATCTGACGCACTTTAGACTTGATTGAACTTTTCTCGTTTACAAAAAAAGTATCCGAGCAAAGCGCCGTCGCTCAGGTATAAAAATACAACGTCTTTCATAGTTGTTATAGAACCTTAAATGGCGACTTACGAGCTAAGCTCGTCAACTTTTTTGTATACCTAATACCACATTTAAAGTCTACATAAGTAGATACATGACTGTCCTAAGCGCTAAATAACGCTCTAAAATAATACGTAAATAATACTTGCTCTCGCGATATACTTACAATGTCGAATTTTGGGCTCTAGCAAAATTAAAATAGAAAACTTCTCCGTCATAGTACCTAATTAACCGAATATAAGACTAATGTACTTTAACTTATGAACGTTGATGAAGCGAAGGTGATCTGTCCAGTCCCTGGTCTCTGCCTACCCCTCTGGGATACAGGCGTGAGGTTATGTATGTATGTAAGAGTAATGTTCAAATCCTATTAATTTTAATGTGAAAGATGATCTAGATTTTGAGATGGACACCTAGTTTGAATTGTAACGTTCATTAAGCCGCAGCTTCTGCGCTACTTTGAATAAAACCTTTTCATTTCATATCATTTCAAAGTTTGTAAAGATGTTCGTTGCTCAATCATCCAATAAAATTATAAAAATATACAATAACAAAATTAAAAGTGTCGTACAAGGACTTGTACGATATTAGTTTGGTAGATTATAACGTTATCTAGTCTATCTATCTAGCCTTTTCATTCATATTATATTTAGTACCAATTTCTTTCATAACTCAAAACAATGGGACAAATTTTTATATTCTAACGATATTGCTTGGAAATTACCTAGAAAATTTGTTGGGACCGTTCTTCCGGTCGAGATCTTAGTACCTACTCATACAGGATATTTCAGTTACGCGCAATGGACATTGTCCTAAATAAAAGTATTATTTTTTTAATGAAAAAAATTACAAAACCGGCAGCACGTCATGCACTGAAATACGTCATCAGCTCATATCCTACGAGCTGTCAGTATCTAGTGAAACCCAAGGATGTTTTAGGGTAAAACGTTCTTGGTGAAACCATGACAATCTGAGTTTTCTGACATACCTACTGTGCAAACGTAAAAAAATATAATTGAAGTGATTGTTTTTACCTCTGTGGCGCAGCGGAAGTGCCTGCCTACCATGTGAGTGATCCCATGCTCGAACCCCGACTGGGGACAAAAAAAACCCCCCGGACTTGGATGTTTACATGTTAGTGAAGTCGCTGTTTCTGGTTCCTACGACACAGAGTGTCCTAGTGTGGGGTCAGAAGCAATGTAGCAATGTATGGGCCTGTATGTACCAAAATGTTGTGGTTATCCTATGTTACGGGTGGCCTGTTATACGGACTGATTTTTATTCGAAAATATTTTTTATTCAAAAGTAATTTCAACATTTTACCAACGTTAAAATGTAGAATTAGTAACACACTCGTTCCAAAGTATGCAAGATATATTACATGTTAATTTACAGCTGACTCGGCAATACGTAATTCTACCAATTATAGGTACACAAAGAATTATCAATGGCTGAAAATGTTTTGCAGCATAACAAACACGAGATTATACTAATAAATAGGTATTTATTTTATTAGGCACACCAACAGCATATCTACAGAACATAGTACAAAAGGGTCAAAAGAACATAAAATTACATATCTGCACCACTTACCTATAGGCAAGCACAGCATTTATTTTCGCAAGCTTACTTCGTAAATGAGCTAATGTTACAAAAATGATGACAAAACTAAATAATGAACCATTTGCATAGATAATTGTGGAATTATATAAACAGACCTCATAACTTTAAAATTAAGTAAGTATAATTTCAATCTTGATGGCCGTTCCGGAGGGATTCGTTTAGGACTTTATTTCGAAGGGATAACGTTCAATTTATGGTGCGAAGAATCATATTATGCCACTGCCTGGTAGAGGGTTAACTCTCAGCCCCGCCTGGAAATTTCTCTGGCAATCACCTAATTAATTTTCACAGTCCAACTTTTGTTGAGCGCAGAAACCCCGCACGGTTTGAGCGCTCTATTTTTGTTATATCAAACACATATCGCGACAACACTGTTTGATTGGGCCCTCTTCTGTAAACCACAAAATGTTGGTTTATACTACCTCCCCACAGCGCTAAGTGCACGGAATAGAGTCGTCGTGGTCAGGCTATACTAGTCCACTGCTGGACATAGCCCTCCCCTAAAGAGCGCCATGGGCAAGGTGGAAGGAAAGAGAAGGCCGGGCAGGAGAAGGATGTCATGGTTGTGCAACATCAAGGAGTGGACCGGTGTTAAAACCGCGGAGGAGCTGTTCAGAATTGCACTGAACAGAGATCGCGACTGCCAACCTCCAGTAATGGAGAGGCACTTTAAGAAGAAGAAAGAGCGCCACGTTGTGCTATCATAGGGGGTGCCCATAATCCCCACGCTGGGCATGCGGGTTGGGGATCGCAGTTCGGTGGAATTGTACTGCAGGGGGCGCTGCTGCTCACCCCGCGGTTTGTGTCCCTTAGTCGCCTTTTACTACACCCGCGGGAAGAATTGGGTTGGTGCTATTCTCTAGGCCGACACCACACAGCAGGAGTGCACGTATGTAAAGGTAGATATGCTAACGACACTGTACGTTATTGTAGTACGATACCAGTGGAAAACATCATCGTAATTTTACTCGCGAATTAGTTGTCATTTTGTATTTTTTGTGGACTAGCCAACTGAGCTGGGAGGAGGATACACGGGTAGTTTAGGCACAGGTACTGAACAAGCTTACCTACTCCATCTAATGATATGTCCCATGTAAAAGGTATAGAAATTTAAAATAAGATAGATATTTCGACGTAAAGAGTTTACATTCTGTTGAATGTCAATGTACCCACAATGTAATCCGTTGTCTTCGGGTTGATTAGTAGTTGAAAAAAGGGAGCAAAAAAAAAACAATACAGTGACCATATTTTAGCAAATCATCTTATATCTGATACAAAATTGGTACCTAGCGAGATCCCAATCAACAACTTCCAATGCTAAAATATTAATTAAGAACTATTGTTACAAAAGAAGGAAAATACTAATCCTGCGGCTAGACACGCGGACAAAACGCGTTCACGAGCATAACATCTGTGTTATCTAACATAACATCTGTGGCTGACGTCTGCGTGAGCCATCGCCAATCTCAACCATATTAGAGGAAGATAGCGTCCTGGCCACCACGCCACTATTCGATGGCCTTTGGTAATCTTGTGGGATTAAGACCTTGTCATTTAACCTACTGATATCACAAATGTGACAGTTTGTTGGAATGTTTGTTACTCAATCACGCAATAGCGGCTGAATAAATGTATTTGTAACTATGTATTTAATATATTATGTATATTTAGACCTAGACAAAAATCCAGCTTATGAGGTATTTATGCAAACTAGAATGTGTGTTTTGTCTAGACTAATAAGAGGGCGGCTGACACCCACGCTAGGCCACTGACTTCACCTGTCTAGTTAAGTTAGGAGTGGCCATTAGAAGCTGTATGAATAATAGTTCCACACAAAAGAGAAGCAATACTTACATGTGAGGAAATTTGAGTGTCAGAGATAGTAAACACATAGTCAATCCATAAGCGCTTTAAGATTTTTAGTATGGAGTTATGAATAACATAACATAATTTAAAAACCTATTTAGAGGCTAAAAATTTCACCCATGCCGGGATTCGAACCCGCAACCTCTGGCTATCCGTACCAGCGCTCTACCAATTGAGCCAATGGGCGACTCACGGCATCAGTGAAATTTCGAACCTCTTTACAATATTCTCTGTATTACGTACAGGCAGCGACATCTGACTTAAGCAAATTGCATTACTTACAGCCCCGACTACCTACTTTGCAGTTAGGCTTAACATCGGAACGATATCACTGTATCCACATGATTACACTATTTTTATTTTTAATGCACTAACCCGCGCTAAGGAACAAATTTAAAAACCTATTTAGAGGCTAAAAATTTCACCCATGGCGGGATTCGAACCCACAACCTCTGGCTATCCGTACCATCGCTCTACCAATTGAGCCAATGGGCGACTCACGGCATCAGTGAAATTTCGAACCTCTTTACAATATTCTCTGTATTACGTACAGGCAGCGACATCTGACTTAAGCAAATTGCATTACTTACAGCCCCGACTACCTACTTTGCAGTTAGGCTTAACATCGGAACGATATCACTGTATCCACATGATTACACTATTTTTATTTTTAATGCACTAACCCGCGCTAAGGAACAAATTTAAAAACCTATTTAGAGGCTAAAAATTTCACCCATGGCGGGATTCGAACCCACAACCTCTGGCTATCCGTACCATCGCTCTACCAATTGAGCCAATGGGCGACTCACGGCATCAGTGAAATTTCGAACCTCTTTACAATATTCTCTGTATTACGTACAGGCAGCGACATCTGACTTAAGCAAATTGCATTACTTACAGCCCCGACTACCTACTTTGCAGTTAGGCTTAACATCGGAACGATATCACTGTATCCACATGATTACACTATTTTTATTTTTAATGCACTAACCCGTGCTAAGGAACAAATTTAAAAACCTATTTAGAGGCTAAAAATTTCACCCATGCCGGGATTCGAACCCGCAACCTCTGGCTATCCGTACCAGCGCTCTACCAATTGAGCCAATTGAACATAACATAACATTTACATACAAACATAACATAACATTTACATACAGGTTGTATTTTTTTGTTTCCAACCTCTTGCATGGTAGGCAGATGCGCCACCGCTGCGCCACAGAGGCCGTCAACTGAATAATCTTAAGGCTTAATAAGCGCGCACAGGTTACTTTTGTCCAGGAGTGGGTCGTTGTCCAATTTTTCGACGACGAAACGCAACCGTTTTTTCTGGAACGAAAACAGGTCCTCGAAACGGTCCTCGTTCGCAACTTGTTTCATTGTATGCGAACGACCAAGGCGCAGAGGACGGGTGCGAACGAGACGAAATCACGAAACATCGGAAAAAATTAGTTGTTTTACACGATATTCGACTGTATACTCATAGACATAAAGATTACTTTATTGTATCACAGACCAAAACGAACGGAACGAGCAAGGAGCCGACGACGACGTCGCAATGATCTCATTACGTTCTAGGCTCTATTAATATAGCACTAAAGGACATATCCGCGTCAAACAATCTAAGGACTGGTCTCGCGACGAACAAACGCTGGCACTGCTTTAGAGTCGCTGGCACTGCTTTAGAATGAAACGTAAAACGGTCCTATCGTCGCGGAACACAAAACGGTCTTATAAAACGGTTCGTCTTTGCAACGATCACGCCTACTTTTGTCACGGTGACTGTTTCGTCACTCCGTAGATATGTATGGAGATGCGCGAAATGTCACCCAGTTGTCACGTCGTAACACACGCGCATCTCCATACATATCCACAGTCTTGATAAGAGTGACGAAACAGTCACGGTGACAAAAGTAACCCATGCGCGCGTATCTAAACTAAAAACCTTACAGCACGTGTCCCGTAAGATTAGAGAGAGAGAGAGAATGAGAGAGAGTTAGTTCTCTCCCTGAGAGAAGGCCTGCTTTACGCAGTGAGGTACTACAGGCTGCTTATATTTAGTAGCTAAACGAAAACGCCGCTGCGCTATCCGGCTCTTCCACGTTCCGGCATTAGAAAAGGAATTCTACAGTTTATTATTTAACATGTGAAAACCTTGGAACTTTGTCGTAAGCTTCTGTCGTTGGAGTTAAACATACGAGTTAAGTTACAACGTAGTTTGCGTACCACACAGGGGTTGTTTCGTTATTTTATAAGATCCACAGGTATTTAGAGACTTATGTAGTAGGTAACATAGGAGGTACTTTTAGCAAAAGTTCACTTATAATAATAGGGGACGGAGGGGATGTCATACACAACAAAGAATTTGAAATTGTGTGAGAAAAGGGGAGAGGAGGCATAGCTTAATCACGTTGGTCACATGTGTGCTAAGCGCGTTTGACTATCTCAGTTTTCGTAGGTAGGTAGTTATTGTATATACTCGTATGGATGTTCGTCTGAACATCCTTCTGAAGTAAAGAGCGTCATAGGTACACTGGCACATACTGTATTTTAAAAGGCTCTTAATAGGCATGACGAAAGATTTTTGAATCCTTTCCATAATGTGGGGACATATTTATCGTATGCGAAAAAAAAACCAAGTATAACGAGGGTTAAAAGTAGTCTAGTAGTCACAACAAAGCGCGTGTGAAGTTTACCAATGTTATCCTAAGCGTGTTGTCACGCATGATTGGTGTTTCAGTCAAAATGGCTGAAGGCAGTCTATAGTCTTGTATTTTATTGAAAATATTAGTAGAATAAGAATAAGAAATTTATTGGGTTACGAACGTCTGTACAACAAAAATACATACAATTGGATACATACAATGTAGGTAGGCGTGTTATTGGATTTTAGTGTTTGCACATCGAAAACCATACTAGGCAAGCCTGTATTATGGCTTTCGACGCCTCTCACCGAGTCTGAAATACACTTCACTGTTGTGGGTATGTTGATAAAATTTAGACGTGCCGATGATAATTTATTTTTACTTATTTTGATTAGTAATCCCTTTTTTATGAAACTTATCAGTGTCTTAAATCCTTTTAGTATGTACTTCCCCTAATATCGTGAAATCTTTGATTATTTGATAACGTCGTCACGCCTATTAGGTTATTTTGGCCCAGCCCACATTTTCCGCTCGGGCGACAGGCGATTGAGAAAATCATATGGTCAGCAACAGGGGGTCAGTGACACAATATAATTTCGGCTGTGTGTGACCCACTGGGCACTTAATATTTGAGAAAGCTACAATGAGCTTAACCTGTGGTCGACAAGCGAGCGGCAGCGGGAATAACCGGAGAAGCTGCGTCCCTAAGCCCCACCTGCTACGAATTTTCAATGACAGATTGTGGGGACCGCAGAGGCCATTATGAAAGTTGTCGCATTATTGTCAAACTTTATTATTCCATTTATGAATTAATAGCTTCATTTAGGTATCGTCATTCAGATAAAAGTATAATTAAGTACATTGCTACTATCTATATCTGTACGTATATTGCGATGTAATTATAGGCATTCAATCATTGTCATCAGTCAATAGAACAATATTATCATGGACATGGCTGTTTTATTGACACTATTTTTACATTTCAGTCGTTGAAAGAATGATGATGACAGCTTTTAAATAAATTTGTAACTTAAGAGACCTTTTAAAATCATATTTTTTTATGTATTTTATAACTAAGTATTACATTTTTCATTGAACTCTTATTTTTCTTATTATAAGAATTTTTCAATTGACGTCATTGTCTTTCCTGAGATGACTGAACTGTAGTATTTTAACGGATCGTATTTCAATGGTAGGTACCATGATACTACGGCTATCAACATAAACCCTTGTATGCTGCCTTGTATACTGCTGGGGCACGGGTCTCTTCCTGCGTCCCAGGAAGGTTAGGCCATACTCCACCATGGGGGCCAAGTCCGAATTGTGGAGGATGGTAAGACAGTGGCGGGCCTTGCTGTCAGAAGTTATCAAGCCGCCCATAAGGCCTCTGAGATGGCTTAACGACTGCCATTACATGACAGCCGGCACCAACGGCTTAACGTGCCTTGCGAAGCACGGAATCGCTCGGAAAAATGACACTAGCGGTAGTCACGGGACGGTCACCCATCCTGCACCTGACCGCGCCTGTTGTTGCTTAACTCAAATGATTGGTTCCTATCACTCGGTTCCGCTAAGCCATGAGCGCTACTGCGGCTATGATCCGTGCAAAAAATCTCTCTAGAGTATCTGTGCAAATACTCTATGCAATATAAAGTTCTATTTCCATGCATGTATGACGGTGCATCACTGGAGAAAAACCATTTCGAGATTTGGATTGGTAAAGCACGTAAAAATTACTTTCAATATTTTCTGTGGTTGCATTTCCGAGAAAATATAGTAAAAATACAAAAATACGTTGATGACGTCACACCGTGGCTTTCAGTGAACACGCCTTTACCAAGATAAAAAAGTTATTATTATTATTTATTGTTATGTTCCTGGCAATACTACAAAGACATTTGTAACTATATTTTTTGGCTCACAGTTATGCAACGGAAATCATATCTGTGAGCCTTGTTGTTTTGTCACTTCCGGTGAAAATATTTTAAACTCTCTCCTATCTTTGTGATATCTTTTAAAAATCAAAATAACATCGGTAGGTATATGTAATGAAAGGAAGTCAATTGAAGCACATGATGTGTAGGTCATAATGAGCCCTAATGTTGAATTCGGTGTGTTTTCCCTGAAAGCACGTATATGAAACTGTAAACAGAGATCAGTCAAGCAAGACTATTATTAAGTAATGAGTGAATTTCAGCAGGTCTTATAAAATCTTCATTTCCATGTACTTTTTTATCTTAAGGCTTTTTTACAAAACAAAACTCTTTTATTGTTGTTTTTGATAATGTATATACTCTTGCTTGATATCTATCTGATAACTTAAAAAACTAGCAAGATAAACTAGTCTAAAAATTTCGTGCCACGGCGATGAAACATGAGTGCACGACAATGAAACAAGCGTCCACGGCAATGAAATAACTGTGCCATAGGAATGAAAGAATCAACCCACGGGAAATGAAATTATATTTTATTTCTCCGAGAGGGAAATGCAAACCCAGATATGGGTCGTTTGTTAATTTATTTTTGACGTCTTTTTTTTCAGCCAATCTTTTTCTCTCCTTTCTCTCCTCCTCAGATAATTTTGGTTTGGGCATCTTGGCATCTTAAAAATAAACAATGCATTATTAAAATCAGACTGCAGTATGTGCTGGTGCGTTCGTTTGTGAGGGTGTATTATACGATTGATAAAGTACTAAATGTTACTAAAAGATGATAAAATACATTTTCTTTACCTAATCATAACATGGCGATGAAAACAAAAGTCACTGAAATGAAATACTTGGCCACGGCAATGAAAATAATTTGTTTTATAAAGCATGGCAATTTTCTTTCATTGATGTGTCTTGTTTTTCATTACCATAGCAAATTTCGCCCACAGAAACCACAGCAATGAAAACACGGTGATGAAAATCGAGGCCATAAATAGAAATAACAAAAAATCTATTAACCATTCGACAAAATAAACACTTGACTTATAATCATAAGAGAAATAGCGTTCTATCGAATGTTTACTTAAGATGACAATCTTAATTTAAATAGAAGTTATACCTATCCACGGCAATGAAAGAAAAAATGTCCAGCAACAAAAAAAAAATATTATTGACTTAACGAATATCGCGAAAACGCAGGCACGTGCGTACGTCCTTCTGCGACGAGCACTTAGGCGGCATTAAACACAAACGTTTCGCGCACCGGGGATGGGAAACAAGTCGTTAGGTAAAACAATGGCGCGTTGTCAAATAAGCTCACCCCGAATGTGTGATCTGACCGTTAGCACCGGCACTGTACTTTTGGAGTAATCTTTTAGAGGAAAAGTTTTAGAGGTATTATCAGTACGAACCCTGGACATAATGTGTTTCTGATATACGTAGGTTGAACATGATTAGGACACGGCGATTAACGGTAGTTCTGGGACAGATACATTTTTATTAACCATTCGTTGTACTGTGTAAATATTTCCATACATGTATTTCGTAACCATACTTTGACTATTAATGTATCAAATAAAATTAGTTTTTAGTACAAATAACCAATAGATGTTTATCAATGAAGGATAATACACAACAGGGTGACGTGCGGACAAACATGGCAATGAAAGATTTCGGGATTTAATTTTTTTTTTAGAGTATCCATTATTCTTATTAACAAAATGTTTAGTGCTACACATAGATTGCCATATCATCTAACCGTAAAAAATTGTTAGAACATTAACACTTTCTTTTTTATTACCAATTTCATTGGTGCCACGCAATTTTTAGTTCCTGAAATTCACCCCAATAAATTTATTGCCGTAAACACATATGCGGTGTACATTTGTTTACATGGGTTTGGTTGGGATCTACAGCAAGAAATTATCAAATTTAGTACCAAGCACTAGGCATCAGCCTAATGCAGTAGGTATTTGTACTGCAACGCTTCCAAAATCATTTGCTTAGAATCATTTCACATGCACACTGGTTTAAAGTAGAGCTTAGCTTGGATTTGTAGCGCTCGAGTACCTTTGAGGAACAAACACCTAGGTGTTTGAACAAACACTAAAACCGCGATAGGATTGCTAAACAGAAAAACAAATATGTCTCCGGCCTTCTTGTAGGTACTTACCACTTCTGCAACGCTTCCAAAATCATTTGCTTAGAATCATTTCACATGCACACTGGTTTAAAGTAGAGCTTAGCTTGGATTTGTAGCGCTCGAGTACCTTTGAGGAACAAACACCTAGGTGTTTGAACAAACACTAAAACCGCGATAGGATTGCTAAACAGAAAAACAAATATGTCTCCGGCCTTCTTGTAGGTACTTACCACTTCCATAAGGCATAACACATGGGGCGTAACACAATAGGTGTTGACGTTTAGGGAAAACCTACAATAGAAAGAGAAAATATCTGCTTACGGTCGTGAGATTCGTTGCCACTATCTAATTGCATAAATTGACGTATCAGCTAGTAAATAATATAATAGGGAGCTAATAAGCGATACTTATTTGCTGTGAAGTTGTTTGTATTGAAGAGTAAACGGGAGTCCTTTTTAGGGGAGTACAATTTATTAAATATTTACCAAGTCAGAATATATTATGTTTTTATTTAGATATCAATTTGTTGGTCACGCTATCTCGCTTCAACTGGTAAATCGATTTGACTCTCACAGGAAAGCGTTTACATGAAAGCCCGAGCGAGCGAGTCTCGAAAACGTCTTGCTGATAATGGAACCGTAATGGCCTCTTGTCCCCAGACGAGCTGTCGGTCGAGGAGCCCCGGGCGCTGCTGCGGACACTACGCGAAGCCCTGGGTACCTACTCGCTGCCCCGCTACCTTCACGTGCCACGCTACATGGGGCTGGACGAAGGACACCGCCTACCCCACTACGACAACTGGCTTTCTAGGGTAACATAACATAACATAACGTAACGTAACGTAACATAACGTAACATACTATGATACCCTGTGTCGTGGGAACCAGAAACAGCGAAAACATGTAAACATCCAAGACCTGGGGTTTTTGGGACCCGGGATCTCGCATAGTAAGCAGATGTCAGCATAATATAAGAAGACCTTCCTTCCTATATATACCTTCTTATATTACAACATAATATAAGAAGATTAATGATTTCGTTTCCTGAATGGAGCAAAGGAGGGGCCACAATCCTCCGCCATCTGGTTCTGTCTTGGGCTGCGCTTGGGCTACTATAGACAGGGCGTATCATACCGTGTCACTAAGCCCCCGCCAGGTAAATTTGTGGGATGCCTAAGTTTCCACTTTACTTGAGGAGTATTAATAGAGCTTGTCTAGTTACTAGCTGAATCCCTTCTGAGTGTATGATCTATCCATAACCAATTACGGCGCTTTATCAGATGACCGATTGGTGTTTATTATAAAAATTACTTAGTGAACTTTAAAAAATAAAAGTACAAATGCGTACTTTAGGCTAAAAGCATTATCTACATAGTATCGTAGAATTCTTCCACGTAGTTAATGTATTATTAAATGAATACTGAATACAGAACTGTAAATGAAATTAAGTATTACTGAACATTAACATGTTACAGTTAGCAAACCTTTTCATAAAATATTTCACTGTTTGATACAATGTCAATTCAAATAATTAATAAAAATACTGTCAAGCAAGCGGTGCAACATATGAAAATAGGTCCTTACATATGAAATTGGCGTTTCGTCGTGCTGGCTAGCGGATCTGAAATATCTCCTCTTTGATTTAATAATTCCAAATTAATATTCTTATAAACATACTTAGCTGGTATATTGCGTTTGCCCATTTCATATGTAAAGACCTAATATTAATAACAATTTGTGAAAGGTGAAATTTAAATTAAAAAATTAATTCCAATTAGCTAGCACAACAGACCACAAATATAACAATGCAATGGGTAGCATAAATCAGTTTCTCATTGTGCGCCTCAGTTCCAGCTGCAATCATGACCTACTTTACAGTCCGTGTCTGTTAAGGACTATCCACATTACTTGGAGCCGGCGACGTGGTGGCGTAACGAAACAAACTAAAATAAAATAATAATGTATCTTAAATAATGTCCTGATAATAATGCATCTGAGCCGTTGGCTTCAGCCCCACGCATACCTCAAAATTCCAGGTTCCCATGGAAGCTTCGTGAATCTTAAGATGTACCAACAAAATCATAACTTCCACACAACTAAATCACCTGATCCCAACCCTGTGCTGTTAGGTTAGAGTTTATAATACTATCGTAAAAAAGTCCGGCCTCGTGTGCCCGACAAGCCCGACTCGGGAACGAAATTTTTCGCACTGTACCTAAGTTGCCAATAAACAAAAATAAATATTTATTTTTGTACTTACCTACTAACTTCGTATGAACCTATTTAATATTTTAGATTGAAATCATGCCGCCCGCCCGCATGATGCCGGCCAATTATTACGTGTTTAATCTTTCTCTAAATATGACCAAACGCGTAATAATAGTTAACTAGCACGGTTCATGAGATATACTCGTACAGCCTAGTGACAGACAGACTGACGAACAGATAGAGTTCCGTTTTTGAACTTTGGGTACGGAACAAGAACGATTTACAAAACATTCTTGGTAAGGGACCGTAAAAATTATCGTCTGTCGATGTCTTAATAAATAATCTATTTCTTTAATTTTTCCCAATATTTTCATGACGTATAGAGCATCGACCTTTAGACCTTTGCACTCTATTTAGTTATAATTACGGATAATTACCGCAATTAAGATGCAAAGCTTGATTTGGTGTCACATCTATGTTCACCTTCGAACTAACGTGACTCACCGAATGTCATGTTTGTTTTGTGGAAATACTAGAAATGTTTATTTCGACGTGATTTCGACATAAATTAACGATATTTACTAACTGGAAACCAACTTATTCGCGGCATCATAAGGGGAATTTCCCCAAAGGAACCACGCCTTCGGAATAAACGGTTTGGACGGAAATATAAAAATTTTAAAGTCGCTCTTGTGTTTATATTTTGTTTTAGAACATCTGTTCGTACTTACTATGGTAGACCGGACATTTCTTACCAAGAAACCTTATTTAAAATGTAAAGCAATGCTTCTTTTTAAAACAAATTTGGAACATGTTTAAAAAATCTTGAAATACCTACGATAGTTTAGAAGGAGGCGTCTGAACAAGTCTGACCTTTTAAGAAAGCTTCAACTATTATATCATTGTACGGTTTGTTCGGTTGCACGAAGGTGGAAGAGAGTTAAGTTTGTAAAATCATTAAAATCATTTAGTGTTCTGATAGATAACAAGCCATCGGAGCAGAAACGAGACATCTCGATGCGATCACGTGTGCGTATGTCACTACGTCACAATAGGTAGCTACCGTCGCATGACTGAACTTCACTAACAGAGCACTATTTATTATATTACATTATTTTTGTTTTATTTATTTTTGAAGCATTTACTCTATAATCATCAGGCTATATTAGTCCACTGCTGGACATAGCCCTCCCCATTTAGTCTATGTAGGTAGTGTTAATACACTGGCAGGAATAATTTTATGCTTAGGTTTTTGTTAAGCATTTTTGTACATAATTTTGTACAAGTATATAGACCCGATTTTAACCGCTGCTCCGAATCCGTTTGCTGAAAGAAATATCTTACAGAGATAAGCTCGCCTTTGTACATGTTATTTTTTATGTAATGTACTGTTGAATGTTCCGTGTGAAATAAAGTATAACTGTACTAACATCTCTTTATTCGTCAAGTGTCTGCCAAGGAAATACTATAACATGTGGAGCATTTGCACTTTGTTTGCTATCCGAACCAAATAGTTTATTTATGTTTACCCGAGTGCGGTGGAGCACAGAAGGAGGGTAATGTGTGTAGCTCGTGTACGTATGTATGTATGTATGTATGTATGTATGTATGTATGTATGTATGTATGTATGTATGTATGTATGTATGTATGTATGTATGTATGTATGTATGTATGTATGTATGTATGTATGTATGTATGTATGTATGTATGTATGTATGTATGTATGTATGTATGTATGTATGTATGTATGTATGTATGTATGTATGTATGTATGTATGTATGTATGTATGTGAGTATATCCGATTTTATGTTTCCTTAAAACTCTTTAACCAAATCATCTTTTGAAAAATAAGATCCCAATCGATTCGTCGTATTTGCGCGAGTGCCATAGGCCACATGAGATCAACATACATTCAATTAAAATAATTGAAATCACTGAAAAGACAATAATAAAAAAAGAAAATACCATAGTTTTTAAAAAACCTATTTAGAGGCAAAAAATTCCACCCATGCCGAGACTCGAACCGATACAAGGTTTTTTTTTGTTTGCGACAAGTAACGAACGATAAGTAGAGTATGTCTACGATAGTCAACACGTCTGTACACTGCCTGCGATGACTTACTGTCTAAAACTGACCAAATTCCGCATGGAAAGCTGCATGAGTGCTAATCTAATTTAAGTACAAAGACAGCAATCTAACTACAAAGCACTCATATCTTCTTCTTCAGGCTACGAGTATGTTAGTCCACTGCTGGACATAGCCCTCCCCTAATGAGCGCCATAGCGCAAGGTTGTGCCATCATTGGGGGTAATGCCCATAATTCCCACGCTGGGCATGCATGGAAATCTCATTTCAGAGATTGAATGAATTCCGAGCGGCTGTCTCTACATACTCACAAAATGGAGAAAATTCTTTGAGTAGGTACGTTTCCGCGACGCGCGGGCGTGTTTAGAAAGCAGAAAATACACGACTGCCTGGCTGAACAAGGAGTGTAACGTTATCAAAGTTGATTTATATATTATGTTTGTTAGTCAGTGTCTTTATTTCGCTACAACTTCTATGGATCGATTTAAAAGTGTGTAGGTACAAAACTCTCATGTCATTTCGGGTATCGGGAGAAATCTCTGCCGATACCCGAAGCGCGGGATAGACTTTTTGAAACGTTAGCTACTCAGCAATAATTGATCATTTACTTCTTCTCATTTTGCTTGTGAAATTTAGAAGATTTAATCTTGACACGACGACGTGCTCAAAAGTAGTATGCTTGAAGGCAAAAATCGTATTAAAGGAAACCTGAATAGTTTAAACTGATATAAAAAAGAAATTAAATGCTTATGTTTACGTTATCAAAGAAGCGTGGATTTTACTAAAATTCAGGTGTTAGTTATTACTGAAATTCTGTTCAAGTATCAATTGAATGGCCTACTAACAACCACGAGCATGCACTACGCAATCTATACTTACTTAGTGTTAGTGAATTAGCCATGCTCATAGTAGTGTTTGTCCCGAATCTACAAGGTAAAGTTAAATACTCGTTGAGCTAATACATTGTGACGAAAAGAGCTTACAAAGTACTAGACACAAGGACCGTAGGACTAAGAATAAAACAAACCAGAATATGTACCGATCGATCATTTCACACGAGTCGTAAATATATTCCAAATAATAGTGAACGCAAATCCGAAGAAGAAGCTCAAATAATTGAGAAATAAAGTTTTTACCTAAAATCTAACTGTGATGTGGAAGCAAACTGCGCCTTCTGTTTTTTCTCTAACTCTACAATTTATTTGTCTCGCTTTCTGGATGTACGTTAATACACCTATAACACACATAAGTTGAACACAAACCATACTTAGTTATCCCTATTTTAAACTAAAATTTTCAGTATCGATGGAACGAGAATACAATAATATTCCAGGCTATTATTTGCTATCGAAGTAAAAAGTATTTTTTAATGTCTACCTAGGTATATGGCTAGTATGAATTGTTCATTTGTTTTGGACTTGAACCCAAGGGCATAAGTTTCAAATTAAAGTGGTGTTTTTTGCCATGACCTAAAGAAGAGCTACGTTGCTATACTATAGCTAGGTACATGACCCTTTTAAAATGTATTGATTTGATAAAACTCTGCATAAAAAGCAAATTCATGTCGATTCCACGAATTTTTTGACGTCCGTAGGCAACAATACAAATCGTTCCGCGTGTTCGGAACTATTTCCGAATAGTTTCACATCAGAAAATGCGCTGGTTGCCGCAGAAAACGTAAAAAAATCCTCATATTTCCATTTTACAATGTTAGTTTTCTACAAATCCATCAGAAACAGTCGCAACTAGAATCCGGCCGCTTCCGTTCTCCGCATCGCTCCGTCGAGCTAACTTTTCCATTACTGCCAATACAATTGCAATTTCCACACAGGAAATAGACCGGCTGACTTTCTTGGACGCTGACGACGAACTGGATTCCAACTACCAGGCAGAGGAAGATCCAGAGGAGCGAGTCGGCGACAGTCTCTACCAGGCTCTACAAGAACGGGTCGCCACCATCAAGGAATACCAAGACGAAACTCCGATTGCTGCCTCAAGGGTACAACCTTCGATTGCTGTTGCTCCACATTACCTCAACCTGACCAGGGAGGAGAAGAAGAAGGAGTTTGCGCTAACGCCGTTCGACAAAGGTTATTACGACAACGACGATGACTACGGTGGTCAACGTGAGTACTAAGTAGTTCATCTTTTATTATATATAATCCTTACTTACCTACTTATAAGCTATGGCTCCTTATTGGGACTTAGAGTATTTACAAAATATCTCCACTTGCTTGTTTTGATCGGTGACATCGAGGTTTGCCCACCCCTGCCTTAGAGTTTTCGCTTCTTACGTAACTGGTCGGAGACAGATTTTCATACTCAGGTTATCTAAAAAGCAAAATAATTCTTCGCGTTGGTTTCGAGAGCTGGGCTTCGTGTCTAAGTTGCATCTGGCAGCAAACATCTCAAGCAAAAAAGTTCGCAAAGGGAAAGGAAAGAAAGTGAGTTATCAGTGAAAGTACCTAATCCTTCAAGCTTTGCCAGAAGAAATATGTTAGAAATACAATATTCTGTCTGAATTATCAACCAATGGCGATGCTCACAGCACCTTCATTCCGCCAAAAATTGATTATTGTTCTAGATTTCTCATTATCTATATAAGGGGAAACTTCATAGTGCCACGGCAGACAAAGCCATGCAAACTCACAGGCAAAATCCATATTTTAGCGACATCATGTTGAACGGAGGACATGTAAAATGCGTTCACATTCGCGCTTTTCATCACCCTCCATTATGCGCAGTGTGGAACACCTTACCGGCGGGCGTATGTTTATCGGGATGCTTTTAACCTGAACCTCTTTAATATGCGTGTGTGAGCAGGCTTCTTCTGTGCAAACTCGGTCCATCCTAGGCCTCATCTTCACCCTCGGGCTAGATAAAGGTGAAGAGAAAGCCCATTTCCTACAAATTACACACTTCATTCACTGGGTCATTTTGACTTCGATGGACTTCGGATCTCATTTGCGGGTACTAGGGATGCCCGCAAATACCCTGAAATTCTTACAGCCTAATTGCTCTTGTCATCCCGAGTGCGCGGATTTTGTTCAAGTTATCTGTGGAGCATTATACTATTTTCTATTAGTCCTACCACTCTGATATACGTGGCATCACGCTTCCGAATATTGCTGCATATTTTTGTAACATAGAATATCAGGCCTTGGCCCAGCAGTGGGACACATAAGAGACTGGGTAATAAAGAAGGAAACTGAACACGGCGCAGCGGTTAAATAATTCACTGTTTTATTTGGCAATAGTTCATGCTATCCAGCCCATGCCAGCATCGCTCCCCATCCACCGTCGGGACGGAAGCTCCCATCCAGAAGAGTCCTTCGATGCCCGCCGGACTCGGCAGAACCCTAACCTCAGCAAGACCAAAACCCTCGTCGCGGAAAACCTGGATAAACTCAGGGCCGGAGTGTAAGTGTTATTTTATGCTAAGGTGTACTCGTAAGCGTCGCCGAAATGCCTAATAACAGGCGGGATGTGAGTTTAGGACTGCGTTGTGCCTTGCCCTCATATAGATTGAATGGTCTGAGCCTACCCCAGTATGGTCCTGCCTGACAGTCTGGACAAAGCCCACACCAAGACTAGACCAGATGGTTTATTGCCCACAAGCATGCTACAATTTTTCAGGGTTCGTATAAAATAACCCTAAATACGCAAATAGTTGCCGGCAATATTAAGAACTTTGTAATTATCCTTTTTGTAATGTGCTTGCCACATCACTCCCCTTCAAGACCGTAGCTACGCATAGCTAGGTCTGATAGGAATTGAAGTCTGTGCTCTAAAGCCTGCAAGTGCCAGGTGACGCTGAGTCAGTTAGTCGAATAGCGGTTGAGGGTGTTCGGCGGCTAACAGTCACTTCACCGGCGACAGTACCATGGGGCCCGCGCATGTGGTAGGAACCGGTGAAGGCTGCTGTACCACTGGCAACGTGTGCTGTTGCTGTGTGGCTGCCGTGCCGAGGGGTTGGAGGAAGATCACCATCAGTCCCAGTAGTCGGTGCGTTGACTGTAGTGAGAGGGAAGATTGCTGGCCTTGCTTTGAGACTAATGTATGTGGGGTGCTGCGAGAGCGAAGGAAGGTTGACAATGTTCTGTCAGGGGTCATCTATCACTATAGGAAAGAGCAGGTGATCGTGCTCTTCCACTTTAAAGAGAAATTTCCCGCCAGGCAGATCGTATGCCTGGGTACGGCCAGTCCAACTATTGTTAGTCGGACGTTATATTTATGGCTTTCTTCCCACTTTACTAGATTCCCAAAATACCAGATTCCCAAAATACCAGATTCCCACATAACCAGAATTTGTACAGGCAAATACAAAATACTTCTAAGTAAGTCGTTAGCAGTCATCGTCTTTTATTAATATTATAGACTGCGAATCAAAAGCGAGCGAACCTGTGTGTAGCAAAGTACATTGAATATATTAGGTAGGCAACTAAAGAGGTAAGCTTACGTTAATACTGGCCACTATCTTTTATACTTACTGTCAATTCAAAAACAACATTTAAACAGATTTGTCATGTGCTCGTTGTCACCAAAATCATTTATCAGTAGTTATTTTGTGGTGGTTATTGCTCAAAATGGAAATGATATTTATTGAAAGCAACAAAGGAAAACCCGTTCTGCTCTACCAAGACCACAGGTACAAATTTGCCTAAAAAAAAAATCGGGATCAACAAACTGGCGTTGTTACAAGGAAAAGGAATGCAATACATCCATAACATTAGATAAAAATAAGGCTTTTAAAAACTCCAAATCATATTGGTCGTCCCGATAGCGTACGAAATGCCATTAGTGTAACAATGGAGGATTGTAAAAAAGACGTCTGTACAAATTTTGGTGCTATTCCAAAAATATTTGAAGAACATTTTAATAGTACTAAACTTTCAACACCAGAACATGAAATACTTACCATCTTTCGGCAGCAAAAAAAGTTCCTTGTATAGAAAACGCCGAAAAAGTCGTACGTCTTTTGACAATTTCAAAGATATCAAGTTGCCGGATAAAGTTGTTTCGGATTTTTTTCTCTTTGATGATGGGACTGATGAAAAAATTATTATATTTGGTACTCGACAGGCAATAGACCTGTTAAAAACAATGAATGTTTTTTACGGAGATGGAACGTTTAAAGCGGCCCCACGACCATTTCTTCAATTGTATACCATACATGTGGATTTATCGCGTACTAACGACTCTGTATCATTTGTGCCGCTAATATACGCACTGTTGCCTAGTAAAAAACAAGAAACTTATACCCGGCTGTTTACTATACTATCAACACAATTTGGAATGCGAATGGCCCAGTATAGATGCGACTATGAAGTTGCTGCACAACATGCTGTCAGAGGAGTGTTTCAGAATGTTACTGTTACTGGATGTTACTACCACTACCAAAATGCCATATGGAGAATGAGTAAGAAACTGCAAATAAATACCACTCAGGAAGGTCGTAAAATTACCCATCTATTAACACTCCTGGCGTTGTTTCCGCCCATTTTAATTCCTGAAGCTTATCTAACAATTGTTGAAAAACTTCCGGAAAATGAGCCGTACCAGAAATTCAAAGAATATTTCGACAATCAATGGATTTATAATATAACACGTGACGTATTCAGTTGCTTTGGTCAAAAAAATAGAACTACTAATGCCATAGAAGGCTGGCATCGGCGATTGAATACAAAGATACCTGCCAAACCTACATTACTGCAATTTATTGTACTGCTTAAAAAGGAAGCATATTTTCAAAACACTAAAATAGAAAAGAGCTATCATCATTGTGTGGACAAAAAGCGAAGAGGAAAAGATATCGTTAAGGACAGTAAAATAAACAGAATAATTTCAGATTGCCAGCAAAATACGATATCTGTTGAGGTATGCTTAGATAGATTATCGAAAATAAATCATTAAATTTATAAATCTTATTTTAATTAATTTTATTCATACATGTACTTATGGTATTGTGGGAATCTGCTATTTTGATCATCTGGTATTTCGGGAATCTGGTATTTGGGAATCTGGTATAGTGGGAAGAAAGCAATTTAGATTTGCACGCATAATGCCAGATACGCAAAATGACAAATACGCAGAATGACAGAATTCGCAGAATGCCAGATTCGTAAAATGACAGATACGCAAAATGACAGATCAGTATAATGTCAGATACGCCTAATGCCAGATACGCAAAATGACAAACACGCAGAATGACAGAATTCGAAGAATGTCAGATTCGTAAAATGAAAGATACGAGAAAGTTTTGATATTGTCCTCCCGAATCGCAAGGAAAGTGATCAAAAGTAACCGAACGCCTCCAGGCTCCTATATGGGAGATGGTACATATAAAGTACCTCCAAAACCATTCCTACAGTTGTTTACTTTACATTTGGACTTGGGGTCTACAGACGAGTCAGTGAATGTTGTTCCTGTGATTTACGCCTTACTCCCCAACAAAACTGAAAGGACATATGTCAGATTTTTCCAGTTAGTAAAGGAACATCTGGGCGCTTGCATTGGAAGTTTTAATTGCGATTATGGAATGGCAGTTATAAATGCTGTCAAGGAAGTTTTTCCCACTGCTGATGTATCGGGGTGCTACTTCCATTTCCAGAAAGCAGTGAAGAAAAGATCCAAAGAGCTGAAATTATACGAAACCCGAGAAGGTAGGAAATTCACCAGAATGGTTTCGCATCTTCCTCTGTTGCCTGGCAATCTAATTAGAGACTGCTGGATGCAAATCATAGATGAATGTGTTCCAAGCGAAGAACTAAACATATTTAAATCATACTTTCAAAAACAGTGGATTTCAACGTTTCTGGACATTGTCAGTTGCTCAAAAGCACAGCATCGCACCACCAATATTGTGGAGGGGTGGCACCACAGGCTTAACGTTAAAATACCTAAGCATCCGAGTTTTCGCCTTTTTTTACAAGGAATTTTGAAAGAGTCAAAGCGTGTTGACTACAAAATTAAAAATTCACTGTTTTTATCAATAAAAAAAAATCGCCGTAATTCCGACATTTGATAATTTGATAGAAAATACAAAAAATATCTTGAAAAACTAGAGAAATCGGATATTACACTTATTGCGTTTGTAAAAAAAAATATTTTTCACCAATTACTCTATTGAACTATATTTATTTCTCAATAAGGACATCATAATATTTCATTTGAAAGAAAACTTTCTGAGTTGATTTTTATTGCGGATTGTTAGGAGTGCAATTATTTTTGTTTGAAAATATTATTTTGAATTTATGTTAAGTTAACATTAGTTATGTATAATAAAACTGTCCTAATTCGTACAAAGAGTTCAATTTATTTCCACCAAAATTGTATTAGGTACAAGGGGAGACAGTCGTTAGTCATCATCAACCAGCCACATATTTTCACTAATTGACGACTTTTTTGGAGAATTCGACCTATTTTCTTGGGAAAAGTTGTTAGGTTTGGATGTTGGTGACTAAATTGTCCACCCTATATTAATGCATGACGTTATGTGGATTTGACATATCCGATATTCTGACTATCTGACAATATGCGTGTCTGGCATTATGCGTTTCCGACGTTTTGCGTTTTTGGCATTTTGCGATGAATTTTATTTTTCTGTCATTCTGCGTATTTGTCATTTTGCGTGTCTGGCATTATGCGTTTCCGACGTTTTGCGTTTTTGGCATTTTGCGATGAATTTTATTTTTCTGTCATTCTGCGTATTTGTCATTTTGCGTATCTGGCATTATGCGTGCAAATCGCAATTTATGGTATGTCATTGAAACACTTTGATTGCGAGATGCAGGAATGTTGGAGTTTGTAGTGCGCGCGCAGAGTTGACATGTGCTCGCCACAAGTAGAATAGGCATGACGAAAGGTTTTCAAATACTCTTCCATAATGTGGGGACAAGTTTATTATTTACAAAAAAACCTATTAATGAGCCATTTTTCTAAAATTATTTTAAATCTGTGGGAAATCAGCTCGCCGTATCATGGCGTCGAATCTGACGTCATGCCTAGCTAAATAAACATCAGACGTAAATCTTTGATTATTTGTTATTGTCATTATGCCTCTTACGCCTCAATCGGTTTTAAATTAACAAATCAACGTCGTGTACAAATGAACTTGCTACTGCATGGTTGTAACGTAATCTGCTCAATTTAAAGAGAATAACATAAAAAATGCGCAATTCCTGAAATACATCAATTAGTTTCTTAACTAAAAGTGGTCCGTAAAACCATCTAAAGATGAGATAATTAACAAAAAAGGTCAACAGTAGTAGGTATTATTGTCAACAGTAATAAATATAATTTATTTCAGACTTACAATAAAAACTGTAGTAAAAGAAAAACTCGAATATTATGCAACTGCGTTTTATATAATAAAGTTGTACCTATCTAATTGATAAGTTTCGAGAATTCCGCTTTTCAGAGCCAATCGATAACTCTAACCGTTTATTGGTATCTGTATATTAATAGTATTGCGTTAGAGCTCTTTTGAACTGGAGTTTGCATTTGCGTCATATTTTTGAAGACAAGCTAGCTTATCGTTGTATTTTCGTCTACAGCAGTATGATCAAAACAAAGAGAGGAAAATTGTTTCTTGTCCCCGATTTTCTGCTGAACTTATAACTATAGCGACATCTTTTTATGTCTGATCATATCTGTCAAGAGATGTCCTATACTTTGAATGATTTCATTAGAAAATCAGCGATTTTAACCACTTTCACTTTTTGTTTCTATTCGTACTTAAGTATAATATAAAGTATTAATGTAATTTTTGAAAGAATATTCAGGTTGTTTAAAAAATTGTCAATTGAAATATCGGAGAGTATGTGACTAGCATTATTCTTCATTCTGTACTAATACACGATGCAAATTCCTGCCGGGGAAGTACGATGGCTCGAGTCACGTGTTTTATGGCGTTAATAAGTCAGAATTGTTCTGGATAATCGTGAACTTTGACATTTTGAACGCGCAACTAGCCCGTCGTACTACCTATTCAGCTCTATAGGTACAAAGATGACTTACCAAAGACTGTAGAGAGTTAGTTCTTCTAAAGTCGACTTAATTTCTAAGCAATATGCAGTTGTTCGACATTTGTTGGGCTGTTTGCATTGGTGTTTGTTTTGTATGTTGGGCGCCTAATAGACCCAATATTTTAGTGGGTATACAGGCGAAGTCGAACTGAGGTTCACATGGTTCATTGATAAATCCGTCTCGTGTTTGTTTCTTTGAGAGAAACTATTAGACATACCCCGAACTTGGATTAATATAAGTAATTATATTTTTATGCGAGCGAAATGTTTCAACAAATTCGAAAAGCATTTTTATGATTTTATAATATAACACAATTCCATTAAAACACTCCACAAACAGATTATAAACAGTCTGTTGTAGTCTTTCCCGCGTAAAGTCTCTAGCACAGACAACGTATAGGGAGCGCTTTAAGGGAAACGTGTTTTTACAAAAGAAAAAAACTACCGTTGTAATTTAATTACAACGGTAGTTTTTTTCTTCAGTCGAAACATCTTCGCCTGTAACCCATCAAGATATTGCCGCACTGAAAATATTTTCACTGACAATCAGTGCTATGGTTAGTCCATTTGAATAAACCCGATTAGTGGCAGACAATTAACTTCACAGGTTGGCTAAGGATTATCGGCCTCCTGTCTCCTTACTGCCGACCAACCTGCGCATGTTGAAAATATCTCACGATGATGATGAAAGAGATAAGGAGAGGTGAACACTCTTTACGATAACCCACACCTTGATTTTACACTTAGATAGAGATCTTTTACCGATAGGCTAAGTCGGAGTGTGAAGGACATCAAAAGTAGTGTGGAGCGAGGACGGTGCTATGTAATTCATGTGACCATCGCACCCTGTCCACCATTGGTCGGTCGGTAGTCAGCGGCAACACAGGAGGCAGCTGTGACGGGGGCGTGCAAAAGACACGACGGGTTGTGTGGAATCGCGCCCTCGCCCCGTCTCTTATGTGTGGGCTATGTCCCGTCCCTTCAGAATATTTTGTATTAAAAGTCTTTTGCGCGTTCTTTCCGCGCTCCTCCTGTGTCGCCGCTGGCTTAGGCGTGAGAAAACAGCCGTTTCGAGAAATGTTATTCTTACATTTAGCCCGACCTACACCAGCCGTTGAAAGAAAAAATATGTCATGCAGTTACCTTTATAGACCAACAGGAAACAGACTAATTATTTACGATGTCGTTTAAACACTCGGGCGCCTGGCTCGCCTATCGGTAAGAGACCTATACCCCCAATCCTAGTGTTAGTTGAGCATGGGATATTGTTTCAGTTTAAGACCGCCCGCCTCATGTCCGTATACCCAGCAGGACCCTACGTCTGATTCGATTAACGATTAAAGTTTCACTTACCTAGTAATTAGTACCTTCTGAATAGTATAAGTAAAATAATAGTACCTTAACAGTTAGCCAGAAAACTTACATGTTTTGCCAGCAGGACCCGCCGTTGTTAGAAGATCTTCAGACTAGTAGTGTATGTCCCTGTATAACGGTCAAGTAGTGTATGGCCCTGTATAACGGAAAATCTAAAGGTACTATAATCGGTATATTACCTTTAGATTTTCCTCCTTTTCTTAGAAAAAAGTAATTAGTTTATAAGAAATATACCTACACAAGATTTATTTTGCCAGCAGGACCCTTTTTTGTTTTAGGGTTTTCAGTCCAGACAATCATATTTCCGAACAGCTTAATATTAGTAACTTTCTCCACTACAATACGGCTCGAAGGCGGCGGCTTACATTTTACATTGTACATTGACATTCAGCAAACAGAATGTAAATTCTTTACGTTGAAATAAAATTATTTGGATTTGAATTTCATGTTTATGTGGTACGTAATGAAATATATTCGAAATAAATAAAAAAATTGCTTTTCATTTTTAGGTAATATTAGAGCTAGTCTATGCATATAAAGAATTTAAAGGAGTGTAGCTTCTGAAAACTGGTTGATCTATGAACTGCTATCAGTGTTACCAGTATACTCAGTGTTACCAAAGGAGTTTGGTCAACAGCATACAAATATCAGTAAGAATAAATAAAACTGACGATTTCCGTCGAATCCAATTACCTAATTTCAAAGACTAAATTGGCATGGATACATTAGGGTGAATTTTATCAAAAGTTTTTTTTGTGTAATTTCGGTGAGAGTTTTTTATTCTAGCCCCATTCTAATGTTTCTTTGGTAACAAATAAAAATTTTGCCTTTTTGTAACATGCGTGCGAGTGGACGTCAATTATCATCAAAACTTACTTAAATATTCAGTAATAAAATTTGATGTGTCCACCTAAGTAAATGAAAAGTATCCACTGAAATAATAACTTTGGTTGTCTGTCGGATATTAAATACCTATATTATTACTGTGCGGAATATAAACAATGCTCCAACAAAGATGAATTTAATACACAATTTTGAAATAAATGAAATTAATATAAAACTGGTTAATAATGATAATAATGAATATTCTTTTTTTATGCACTAACCCGTACTAAGGACAAATAAAAAAAAAATAGGCGCTAAATAGGTTTTGTAAGTTATGTTGTTAATGGCCACCGAAACGAATTGTCCCCATGTCAATGAAATGATATAAACTAAATTTTTTGGTGGGAAACAAGACGTTGCGAGTTGCGACCGGTGCAAACGCACCGAGAGCTCGAGCCGGACTCAACCGAAGTGAGTAAATTTGAGGGGGGCGCAGCAATGCAATGTTGACGGAGCTATTTTACTAAAACTTTCTGTCCACTAAAATGATATTTTTTTTCCGGACAAAGGTTGTCTGCCTGTCAAATGTATAAGGAGGAAAATTTTAGACAAACAAATGGTTTTTTTTGATAGACTATTTAATTTGGTGAAATGAAAATAGATACAAATCCATGTAATAAGTAAATCGTATTTTCAGGCTATGATTTTTATGAGCGGAATTGGGTTCAGGACAGGTTACAGTGATGATAAAATGACTGACAATTTTTTTTTGGGTGTAATATACGCAGTAACATTTTTTTGCCTAGGTAGAAAAGTACTTACTTTACTAAGAAAAAATATAGCAAAAAACCTTGTTAGATATCAAAAATTCCACCCATGCCGAGACTCGAACCCGCGACTTCTGGCTAACCGTGCCAGCGCTTTCCCAACTGAGCTAATGGGCGACTTACCGACATCTGTGAAATTTCGAACCTCTTTATAATACTCTCTCTTAGCACGGGTTACTGCATTAAAAAGAATATAAAAATATATACAATAAGCATTTTGCCCTACCCTTCTCAGGTTTGCCGTGTATTTTTTTGCTTCGGCAATTCACCCTAATAAAGTGTACACATTTTTTAAATTCTACGGTAACTGGTTTCGACGGAAATAGTCGGTTTTTTACTAAGGTACTAAGGATGGTTTACAATCCTTAAATTCTTTTTATGCATGCATAAACTACCTCTGTCTAATATCACCTAAAAATGAAAGACTTTTATAAAAAATAATTTTTTTTTTATTTATTTCGATGTTATTTAATTACGAACCTCATAAACATGAAAGGTACTAATATTAAGCTGTTCGGAAATATGATTGTCTGGACTGAAACCCCTAAATCAAAAAAGGGTCCTGCTGGCAAAATAAATCTTTTGTAGGTATATTTCTGATAAAATAATAACTTTTTTCTAAGAAAATGAGGAAAACCTAAAGGTACTAATTGGCCGCTATACGGGGACATACACTACTGGTCTGAAGACCTTTTAACAACGGAGGGTCCTGCTGGCAAAACATGTAAGTTTTCTGACTAACTGTTAAGGTACTATTATTTTACTTATACTTTTCAGAAGGTACTAATTACTAGGTAAGTGAAACTTTAATCGTATTCGAGTCAGACGTAGGTTCCTGCTGGGTATACGGACATGCCCGCCTCGACTCTTCTGTACACGTGACCACACATCTCCAAATAAACTCCAAAAAAGTTTGTTTTGTGTCTGTCCTCACCGACCTACCAATGTAGATGCAAGTATGTCCTTGTCTCAAAAAATAGGCACCTCCTAAGCACGCTATGTGTTAATGAAACCTTTAGCCCCCAAAATTCTTTAGTTTTACCCGCAAATCTCTGGGCGCAGCAAGATCCTGTATGTAAGTGGGGCTTCCAACCGGACAAAAATATATCCCTTTTTAGTGGTTTAGTACCTATATTTTGAGTGAGAAATACGTAAACTACTATGTTGAGGTTGGATGGATCAATCTTTGTTGGGATTTACCTACCAGTTGGGCTCATTACTGTCGGTATAGGAGACACAAAATATAACGGCCGACAGGCAGTCTCTCTGCCAATCCGCGCTGGGTACGCGTGGTGATCGAGACGATATTCTCCCCTCGAGAGAAGGCTGCCGCTGGGACGCCCACGAGTACCTACATTGACTTGTTTCTCTTAGTGCATTTATAGTACAATAAAATTAAATGAAAAGGTTTTATTCAAAGTAACGCAGAAGCTGCGGCTTAATGAACGTTACAATTCAAACTAGGTGTCCAATTCAAAATCTAGATCATTTTGGAGAAAAAATCTCCAAACTAAGTCATTTCAGAGTCCTTAATTAACAGAGTTTACATAATTATTTTAAAACATAGAACTCAGCCCTTTTGGCACAAAGTGTACTTTACACATTTTTGAACCGCGTTTCAGGCCAGCTTAATATAATATCTTCAGGGATTTTATAATAAAAGCGCATACAATGCCCCATGAAGGATGTATTAACCTTTGTCAGCTTAAATAGTGGGAACGAAATTGTATGTTTATTTCTAGTATTTACATTGTGTTGGATACCCAAAGTTTTAAAGTTACTGATATTTTTCCTGACGTAGGTACTATAAATATACTTACTGGTATGACATTTACACGGTCGGGTTACGTGCCGTGTATTTTGATACCATTGTAGTATTGATGCGGCACTTAAGCGAAATCGCTAATGGGTTAACAGAGAATGTAGACCATTCCCTAAATATTTCGCTGCCACACATATCTGAACAGGAACTACATTACACAGTGCTCACTTGAAATGTAATATTTTCTGTGTTACCTGCTTACAGGCAAATATTTATTTTCCAATGATGTCCGTACAGCAAAAATATTAAAGAGATAATCTATAAGATAAAAATGAATCCCCGAATGTGTTGGTAAGCGCAAATCTCGACAGCCGCTGAACCGATTTCGCTAATTCTTTTTTTCGAATATTCCTTGAAGTACGAGGATTGTTCTTACGGAGAAAAAAAAAGAATCGACTGTAGGTAGAAGTTCGCTGGGTCAGCTAGTAATAAATAACTTCCACGCAACAGAATCACTTGTCTTGGTCACAGTCACTCTAATTCTCTGAGCTCTGGTAACCATACAAGAACATCCCAGACATGTAATTAGAGAGGCCGTTTGTGCAGCAGCCCCCAGTAGGAATCGAACCCACGACCTCCGAAGTAATGGATAGATTAACAAAGCTTCACAGTGCCAGAGACCAGAGTAGGTAAAAAAAAAGAAGTAAAAAAGTGTTTATTGGAACAAATAAAACCAATACACTCTTAAGTAACAATAAAAATATAGTAAGTGATTTACAAATTTTAAGGCGACTTCCAACAACTAAACTAGGATTAACCTGTATCTTAGGAGTTAGAGCTCTTTCGACGAGTGACTTACATTATAACATATCACTATACTTAAAATGAGAAAGGTTAAGCTTAGCAAAACATAATTGGATATATAGGCTGAGACGCACCACCGCCCCACCCACTGACTATGTGGCACTTGCGTAAAGATTATTCATGCAAAATACCATTTAAATGGGCATGTGATGTTCAGAAAATAATGCAAGGTTTGTATAATTTTATGAGATCAGTGCAGTACATAGGGTGCCCACCCACTCATTTCTAACAGGAATAAATGGGCAAGGTGGGTACCTACATTCTTACGTGTTTGCAAGGCAGTAGAGATTTATGTTTTTGTTTCAATTCTCACACAACAATGCTGCGTAAGAATTTAAACAAAGTTAATGATTGTGAATTTCTTGACTCAACCTAACCCTACGACTGTGTCTTGGGATCGATATATAAATTATCATTAGGAAGGTCGGAAACAAAAACAAAGGTTATAATAATAATCTAAGCTAAAACAAGGCGTGTACTTGTGTTCGTAAAAACGTATATTTGTGTAAGGCGAATATTTGTGGTACCTATTTAAAATCAAAAACGGCAAATAATATCAGCTTTATAGAAAGTAAGTTCTCTGTATCCAAGTATGACAAACTTAGAGCCATGCTTTTGTTTATTGTTTGGCCTCAAAGTTAGAAGAGGGTGAATGAGTAATTTTTTGTTGATTATATATCCGAGGACTAATAAAAAAAATAGTGTTTGGCGGCTGAGCTAGTATGATGGGGGAAAGTCTGACAGACCCGATCTTTTCTTCGTTTATCCGTTTTATATGGGCCAAATGGCATTGAGCTGTACTTACGTAAGATGCAATTTAGCACAAAGAGCTGTCTCACAGTGAGTACCTGTGGGTCCGCATATAAAAGGGGAAGGTTTTGTTCTAGAAAGTAATACAAAAAAACATACCTACTAAACAATTGACAACATTTAAATTTTTTAGCATACGTATTTTACTGTCCAAAAAAAACTAGATACGAAATAAAACGACCCATATTTTATTTTCGGAAATTCGATGATTTTCTCATAATTTTCTGTTTGAATTTCGTAAAAGGACGTGACCGTCAAATGACGTCACACATACGGCTTAATAATACTAACACCCTTGCCGCCTTTTTATAAACCATTGGAATTAAGGAAAGGAAAAGTAATTTCTCCGAACAGAAACCAAAGACGTGGCAGCATGGTCTACGACCTTAGCCGGTTCCTTGCGGGACGAATTAAAAAAAAAGAAAGTAATTTCTCCGACATGACATTTGAATGAAATTGAAAATGACATCTGTCATATCATTTTTAATATTAGGCAACGGTACCTACCTCGTCATTCCACCGTATGTGTGACGTCATCACACAATTTTTGGTTTCTATTTATTTTCTCTACAATTAAGCAATAATAACAATACTAAATATTTTTTTCGTAATCAAGATAGCAAAATTAAGAACGGTATTTTTAGTTTTGCGCGATGTAAAATATGTTGTCAATTGAAACCAAAAATGTGGCTCGATTGCCGTGATATTTTATGAGATCGTGAAAGTATGAGAATACTTTTGGACGCCCGAAAATATCGTTACCATCTATTTTAATTAGACGCTATTTTAATAAAAATTACGAGACTCTGAATTCGAAATTACGAAAGGCAGGAATTCGGGATTACGAAAGGAACCTTAGGGCTAATGAAATTACGTATGTATTCAAACTTTCGGTATAATACTTATTTGTAATTAATCCACACGTGATTCATATACCTACAGCGTGTGTGTCAATTGCGAAAATTTCCTGACCTTAAATATCTAATGCTCGTAGATCTATCAAGATGTGGGTGGTCCGAATATGGAATTTTCATTTGTAGTTACTCTAATGCCACAAAAAATGACGTCCAACTTTGTTTTAAAATTTCGATTTCGTCGTAGAGGGAGTAAAACTTACGAAGTAAAACGTAGTTCTACTCTATCTACGGATTTCGTTCGAAATTTCGAAAAAAACACCGAGCGGAGGTTGTTGTAATAATGGAGCAGATAGAATACTTTATTGCACAAAAAATTTAAATAACGCAGTGTTAACCTAAGAATATAAACGGCGGCCTTTTCACTAGTGATCTTTGCCGGACAACCTTTTTATGAACTGGACTCATACACTGAAGAAAGTAGAACAACATGATAAGTTCAGAAGTATATGGATTACACATGTCTAACCCCCAGTTTCTCGTACACTAAAAATCTGTTATAATCTACTGTTAACAGCTATAAAATATTTTTTTTGTATGCAATATGTGCAACTGACAGCTGTTAAAAGTGGATTATTTGTAAGTAGGTACACTTGTTAGTGTACCAGAAACCGGAGCTTTGTGACGGAGTAAGTATATTAAATTATCAACAGATAACACACGAATAAATTACACAACAAAAACTAACTCATGACTAATTTAGTTAACAGTATTTACATATTTACAGAATAATTGTTATATAAAAAGGTCTTGACCGCTGCCATTGGGGAGAGTTCCCAGTACGCTGGCAGAATTCCCCCTCTGAAAGGCCAGGCTGATGCGCTGGCTGAGGTAGCTACCAGCTTGGGAATGGGCAGGATATAAGAACAGTGAAAAAACTCAAAGTGCTCTCTTAGACAGATAGGAGTTTCTGGATTAAGCAGTATGCAATACGAGAGATTATGTGCGTATATTGGTTGAGACGGATCAGGAGCCACGTGAGCTGTGAACGTGATCTAAAAAGTGGTCATATTTGTATACTCGTTAGGAAAAGATGCTTTTATTCAATCCGTCCAAGTTATGTAAAATGGGGTTGAATTAATAATTCATGTAGCTAACGCCGCTTGCAGCAAGACCTGAAGGACTTACTCGTTAACCTACCAGCAGTATTTACCAAGATGCAGAACTAAATGTAATTTGAAATAGAGCATTTTAAGTACATGTGACATCGTCGATATCAACCCTTGTATGTCCCCACTGCTGAGGCACGGGTCTCTTCCTGCATCGCAGGAAGGTTAGGCCATACTCCACCACTCGCTCGCTCGCGAAGCGGTCGTGGTCTAGTCGAACCGAATGATTGGAATCAATCACTTGAGTTAACAACAACAGGCGCGGTCAGGTGCGAGATGGGTGACCGTCCCGTGACTACTGCAAGTTGCATTTTTCCGAGCGCTTCCATGCTTCTCAAGGCACGTTAAGCCGTTGGTGCCGGCTGTCATGTAATGGCAGTCATTAAGCCATGTCAAAGCCCTTATTGGCAGCTTGATAACTTCTGACACTAAGACCCACAATTCTCCACCAACCCGGACATGTGACATGTTATCGTTTAATAACTAAAAACAAAAATCACCGTTAAAATTTGTTTTAAACTAAAAATAAATCTTCTATTATCTTTTAAATAGTTGCGGAACGAACGAGGATCCGTTTCACAATCTCGGCGCAATAACACTGAGACTTCAGTGAAATTGTGCAACAGTTTGAAGCCACTTGCTCTTATGAAAGTATACAAACGGCTATTAGACATTAAAGCTTAATTTTACTGTGGAACCGGGAAATTTTATCAGTAAAAGCTCTTTATTTAATAATTTATAGCGACAGAAATGATTGTGCTCTTGAATATATTTTTATTTTCTTAGTGCAAATTAGCACTGTAAATAGCGAAATGAAAAAGTTTTATTCAAAGTATCGCAGAAACGGCGGCTCAATGAACATTGCGAGTCAAAGTAGGTGTCCATTTCAAAATCTTGATCATTTTGGAGAAAAAATGGACAAAAAACCTCCAAACTTAGTCTTTTCAAAGTCCTAATTAACAGAGTTTACATAATACCTAATTATAAAACAAAGAACTCATGCATTGTTGGCTTTAATTCCCGACATCATTGTCATCTAAATAATCCTAATATGTTATAGTAGCCCTTTTGGCGCAAAGTGTACTTAACACATTTCTTGAACTGCGTTTATGGCGAGCTTACTATATTTTTAGGGATTTTATTATAGAAAGTATCAGATTGAGTCACTATTTTTAAAATGAACGCCATTATTGATCATATAGCTTTTAAGGGCTTCAATTTACCAATGTAGAGTCAAACGAGAAATCTTAGGTATTGAACAGTCATCAGCTGATCATCCTTTACAACAAAATTCAAATGTTACACGTTAGTAGCCGAATGCATACGTGTTAAGGTTTACGTCAACGTATTGTCTGGCATAAGTGTAACTGTATGTACACTTATGCCAGATAATTGATAACATTTAGTGACATCTGCTGTCTACACAGTGTAAAGAACCCTGTAGAGTCTGGGATATATAGTATTTAAATGTACGCTAGCCAGCACCTGGGTATATCCTTCCGGCTCGATCGTTCTTAGCCACAAGGAAGTCAAAGGCAACAAGTGCTAAGCCTTCTTACCCCCGGTCCTTCTTATCAACCGTCTAATTCACCAAAGTACATATAGTCGACAACTGTTACAGTAGATTAACATGCTGTTAGTGTATGGGAAAACGCGGGTAAGCCGCGTGTTCCCTCACGATGCTTTCCTTAGGGATCACATACAAACCTATACATCCTACAGAGCCCTTTAGCTGTCGTATATTTGACTGTGCCTACCCCCTGTGTTTGACAGCATGTTCTGTGTTTAGAGTGTAGTGCGAGCGATCTACACAGCATGAGATAGAGTGCAGCTCACCACGGTGTTATGTTCAGTCTCAGCAACACACTTGGGCAAAAATTTGTTATGAAATAGCGCGACTAGCATGCCTTTTTAAGAGGTAATAAGTCGACTTTTATAATTTACTTGGGTCCAATTGGCGATGGGCATTACCTACTTAATGTACCAAAGTATAGTTCAACTTGGTGTGTAATGTTAAATAATTTTCGCGCGATTTTCGGAGTGCTTGTCTACATGGATTATGGTTCCTCGCTCGGTTGCTAATAGTGTTTGACAAAAAAGTGTTCGAAATATTCGTTCACAAAACGAAGAGGTAGGTACTTACTCACGGTACAGCCGGTAGAATTTTAGGTAGGTACCTACCAAAACACAAAATACAAGAGTTAGTGTAGTTTGTATCGATGTAGCAGATGTAGTTCAGAACTAAACTTACTTTTCTGTTACAAACTTCAAACAAACACATACATAGGTTACGATTTTGCAGTGGAGCCCCGACACTTGCACTTCCGCTGGGGTTGTGTGTATTTGCTAACTTGTTAGGGACGAATCACTGACATTCTACGTTCGTCTTTAAATGCTCAAGGACGCATCGCGTCGGAAATGGGAGATCGCACAGTGGAAAGAAAATTGGCTCTAACTTACCTTTGGAACTAGTTTACGTGAAGTATTTCTTTTTCATGGTTCTCTTTCATTTTCTTTCAATCTTTGCTTTTCGTGGTTCAGGTACAATGATTTTTTGCTCGTGGTAATATTTTCGTAAAATTAATATTTCGAAGAACAACAAATGCTCCAATATAAAAAACTTTTTTCCTGCGAAAAAAACATATTTTACTTTTTAAAAACTTATTTAGAGGCTAAAAATTCCACACATGCTGGGATTCGAACCCGCAACCTCTGGCTATCCGTGCCAGCGCTCTATCCAACTGAGCTAATGGGCGACTCTAATAATTTTACTGCCAAATGTAATTATTATCCTCACACAGACCCAAAGTATACAAGGGAATTGTATTTAAATTAGACTAGAATTTTTCATTGCAAACATTGGAGAAAAAAAACTTCCACATAACACAATTACAATATGCATTTAAAGGCTTACACATGTTACTTGTGAAAACCTGCGATGCGTTGTTGAGTGTTAATAAAGGAGAACTTCACTTTCGACGATTTCCCCCTGATAGGAGGGCAACCTGCCTCACATGGACCCTGCAATGTGCCAGCGGGGCATCGCTTCGAAATCGCCAGGTGTGTGCTCGAAGTTCGCAAAATGGATTGCAGCTGAATAAAATGCTAGGTTGACCCCGCTTTGTGAAGCCAACATCCGGATTCTTAAGCACTAAGCCATACGAGGGGGTAATCACTGGAAACGTTAAAAAGTTCTCCACATGCGCTGTGCAGTTTACCCTAAGTTGAACTATACTTACATCGGCAGACCACATACAAGCTCGTTTCCTTCAACCGAAGTTACCTCTAATTAATGATTTTGTTAGAGAATTAGACCTTGGCGCCTTTACGTAGGTAATTTATTTTGCTTACCTTCTGCGAGTAGCTATCCTCAAAATACTCATCCTATGTAGAGCGTATATTCGATTATATTCGATATTCGCGTGTACATACGATTCGATACACGCATTCGATTATCGATTGCGCGCATTTGGAGCAAAAAGGGATATATGCCTTATTTGGTCACATGTGAGTACAGCCTCGCCCTCTTGGAATTCTGTGAGAGTTCAAGCCTATATGTTCTAAAGGAACATGCTAAATATTTGTCCTTTTCTTAAATGGGATGAATATTTTCAAAGACTACTTTTTAAATACAAACTTACAATTAACCAATTTACACACTTTCGTAATACTTATTTATTTCAACGCCACATATAAATATGTAGAACATATAAACATATTATTAATATGTACGGTGTTATTTATTCAATTCAATTCTTTTTTAATGGCACCCCTAGGATTCAAAAACACGATTCCTTTAGAACAAAACACACATTTTATTTAATCACGGATGTCAAATCAGTGTATTTAGTGCGTCAAATGCAGTTAATATAGTCTGTGGTAAAGTCTTTCGGCCTTTTATCTAAAATAATACATTTCAATACAAGTGCGGAAAGGCTGTCATTGCAAAGAGTTCCGATAAATGTCTACCCGAGCCGAGGCGCAGCCGAAGGCGAGGGTTGACAGTCGGAACAAGTTGCAATGACGGTTCCGCACGTGTACTGAACGACTATTTTTAATACAGTTGCGAAAAAAATAAGCAATTCAATAGAGAAAAATTATAGTATTTTCTAAGGTTAACACGAGCAGTAGACATAATTAAAACAGTTTTTATACGGATTTATGCTCGTTTATTACATTTTTACAATTTTCCAACGTTTCGGCACTTTTTCAGGTGCCGTGGTCCCGGATGACTGAGGTGACAGGTGTCTTAATGTCTTTTAGAAATCATTAACGGTTAGTTTACTACCCTCGGCAAAAATTACAAAAGTTAATTATGAAGTTACGTTCCAAAATAGACAAACCAATTATTTTTTATATAAAGTCAACAATATTGATGATTATTAGTAATTGAAGTTAAAATTAAATTTATAAACTAATTACTTTATATGAACTTAAAGATACCGATTATTAATTGAAATTAACTTTATTTTTTATTATTTATTCTACAGTCACACTTCTAGCAAGGGGGTCTCATGCACTTAAGCACTGGTTCCCATGCTACCGGTATGTTACAACCACGATCTCTATTAAAATTTGGATGCCGGCGGATCTCTATGGCCTCACGTATCATTCTAGGGAAGAAACGGTCTTCTCGGGCTAGAACTTTAACTTTATCGAAATGTATAAAGTGGTTGGTAGAGAAAAATTATTTAGAAAATGGCGCCAACCGTAAAAACATATAAGCAGAGATTTTTTTTCTTCACCCATTCTAGTAGGCAAAGGGAACTATGCCCATACAGCCAAGTCTTCAGTAGAATTTTTTTATTGATATGAAATGAAAATTAATGAGATGAAATGAAATGAAATCTAACTTAACTCATTCAATCAAATCATTAAATCTGATATTGAAAAAAATTAGTAGGGCATAAAAACTTCTATGATTTTTTTTAGTAAAAACTTCATGGTTGGTTTTTCTTTACACTCAAACGTCCGGGTCGCGCGGCCACGTAAGCCTTAAACGTCCGCGCTCGCGAATTACATTTTTGCGACATTTTTGCACGCTGAGCGGCCGGTACCATTGTTAGAAAAACTGTAATAACTATAGAACTGCTGCAGCTACCACAGAATAAAGTATACTTCCGAATAGCTTATGAAATGCACTATCAGATAAAGTAAAAATGACGGCTCGCAGTAACATTTTATAGTGAAATTCAATAGAATACATGAAATAAATTGTGGAAACATGGCGTGTCGCGGCGGTAATTGAAAATGTCAATCTGTCGTTGTATGTAACACAATTCAGTTTTTTTTGTATCTAATCATGAAGTGCAAATCCTTTCGATTATTTTGATATATAATACGATTGAAAAATAATGAAAACTTACATTTTAAAAGCAGATTGAAGTCACCTCACGTAATAGATAGGAACTGATTTTGTTTTGACACCGAAGCTTTTTTTTATTCGGAGACTTGGCTATGAAATCAAGCATCAATTGAACGAATAATTTAACACAGATTATTGTAACAGCCGATTCGAGAAGTTATTTGAAAGTTTTTATTCGTAAAAATCGATTTTACTGACAGCATTCCGCGAAGTAACTGTAATTAGGTAGACTTACAACGCAACTTTTTTTTAAGTTGCTGTAGTTACGTAGACGTTATTATTTTGACACTTGGGAAAGAAAACGCACGAGTGCGGGAAAGGTAAAAAAAAGCACGAGTGTGTAATTAATAGCCCCACATCCCGCACGCTATACGTCCCTGTAATACGCCACTTTTTGAGCAACTGTAATAAAAAAATATTTGTTTAAAGCACTCCTCAGAGGCAGTTCAGTTAATCTGTTTTTGTATCATCTTTTAATGTGTGCTTCCCTTGTACAATCTTTACCCACGGATGTTTCACATCCGTGTCTTTACCACAAACTATTATTTTAATCGGCGTCTAAGAAATGTTTAACGATTTTTTTTTTATAAATAAGACGTTTTCCTTTGCCACAGATAATTCAAACTGCAATTCAGAAGTATTTTAAGGAATTGTGTTTGGATAATTTATAACCCTTGAGGGTTATAAATTATCAATTATCACAATTCCTTGTTTCCAAACCCGCAAAATTAGGTATCAATTAAAAACCTTATAATATGTACTCTCTGTTTTTACTTATGGTGGTTAATATTTTGGTGCGGAAAAGGATTTGTATGCGATCAGTCCCTAGATTTGGAATTTTTATTCCATTGCCGCTTCACGTATCAATCGACAATGTAGTAAAAACGTCCTTTGCCAGTTTTGCACTGGTTTGATACTTTTTTACTTTCCGAATTGAGAATTTCTCTAAGTAAATACCTACGTAACGACAACGGAAAAAGAGACGTAGGTATGTATAAGCAAATACATACCATACATATTAGTGAAATTCCCCATTCGGAAACCGACGGTTATCCTCGTGTTTACTTAGCATGATCTAGATCGATACGAATACAGAGTCATGCCATCTTGCTCTCTCTGCTATATAAAGCGAGATGGCGTAAGTCGTCAGTCGTATCGCCGTTGTACTCGATATAAAATACATGTTACGTTTTTAAGCAATC